>CP092872.1:17737416-17945221 GCA_030710605.1 Cordylochernes scorpioides | reverse complement strand
TATTTTTTTTTCTGTGGGTGTATTCAAGGTGTAATTAGGAGAGCGATTCGAGCTATCATTCCATTGTCCCAGTCCCAGATATTATTCCTTTGTTAGAATTAATCTCGACGCCAGACCTATTTGCTTCTATCCTTTAGGAATGGAGTTTCTGAAATATTGTGTTTTAATTCCTCAGCAATAGTCATCTTTGTCATTAACGTTTCGACAATAGAACTACCTCATACTGCTCTTCAAAGATGAATTTCCTTAATTTTACATGACTTTAATATACCATAAATACTTTATACTTGCATTTATTATTTAATTTTCTTTATTATACTTGTATTTAATATGTCAGAAATACTTTATACTTCCCTTTTTTTAATAAAGTGTCTGTGTTTTACTTTATTTCGATACCAACACAACACACACAAGACTTTTTACTACCTTTTAAAATGACATTTTGATTCCAGAACTATTTTATTTCACTCCATAGAGTAAAATGTGGTGATTCTAAGTTGACCTCTTTTTGATGCCAGAAATACTCTATACTTCCATTTATTAATAGAATTTATTAGTTATACTTACCTGTTCGTGATACTATAAATAGTTTGTACTATCGAAGGTTTTTTAAATTTGTTCTTGCGCCAATAGTTGGAATGTATTGTTACAAAAGAATTTTAAAAAATCTGATTTCAATGTATTTATTGAAATAAAACAGCTGTCATTAACGTAATAGAAAAATAATTTAGAGAGGATTTCGTTCACCAGTGGCTAGACTTTGCAGCGGTTTAATCTACCAGAACTATATACAAGTATAGAAGTATACAAGTATACAAGAAGTCTACAAGAAGTCTACAAGTAGTGTACAAGTGCCAGAACTATATATATATATATATATATATATATAGTTGTATATTTAATTTGTCTGTGTTACGGCTGAAGAGAAGAGGAAGCTATACACATAATCTAATTGATTTAATAATCTTTGTCAGGATTAGAATGACGAATCCTGTATGGGACTTTGATTCCAGTAAAAGGCTTGTTGCTGCTGTTGTATATAGTCACATTGTAGAAAATACTATACTATACCTACTACATATAGGTTTCTCTCTGTATTCTTAGTTCTCTACTCTTCAATTACTCTGTAAACTAGTGAATCCTCTATAGGACGAGAGGTCCTCAATAAAGGCTTTTGTTGTTGTTGAATCTGTCTGTGTTGCTTATAGCTCCATTATTTTAAGTAATTATTAATGATGGTCCTTCTGTCCCAAAATATTTGTATTAGGTACCGCTCAAAAAGATAAATTTAGCTTATGTTATTCACAATGAATAATATATGAACAGATGCTTCACACAAAGAAAAAGTGTCCAATGCGGGATTCGATCCCGGTTCATGACTGTCGGAAACCAACGGTTTACACCGCCACCGCCGCGATGGCCGTGCGCCCGCCGGGCGCCCGCCCCGCGCGACTCCAACAACTATATTAGTAAAGGTATTCAAGTAAACTATAGGGACACAAATTTTGGTGACCGTAAAAATATATATATGTGATATCTTGGGACCTCTGGGACCAGTGTTACCTGATGCTAGACGAACCTCGATGTCAACTCTACCGTGCAGTCGTGGTGGAAGGCGACACAGCTGGGCCAAAGGTGAAATAAACAAACAGAGATTCCACTAAGAAGCGTCTGACGTCAAGAAGGAATGGGACGAGGGGAGAGAGAGATCTTTAGAACAAGTGTTACCGTTGAAATCCAAGCGCTGACTAACAATTCTAGGTCCTCGATTTAACACCACGACCTTGCTTCTTTCTAATTGGCTGACCTATTTAGGTGATTCTTTCCTAATTGGTAGGACTATGTCACATGGCCGTTGGCTATTGGTTGACCTACTTAGGTATGGTCTTCTCTAATTGGCCTTGCGGCTTTCTTTGATGGAAGATACGTCCGGTCTTGGCCAGGAAGTACGGGGCGTTACTCGACTTTTATAACTTCTGCGTTATCAGATACGCCCGGTACTGTCAGGAAGTATTGACTTGTAAATTATTTATAGTTGGGCTGGTTTTAAGCCTCTTTTGCTAGGCCTTGCTTCGACTTCTGTCCTAAGCCTGATTAGTTTTAACCTTAATTTTCTCCTGTTAGTCTCCATTCCTTCTATCTGTACAGTTGATATACTTTATTAGATTCTTACGCGGTACAGATTGATGTTAGTTGAGGCTTTCTATGTGCAGTACATAAGAAGTTATATACAGTCATGGGGTGGAACATGTGGTAGTAGATATCTAGACTATTTACAACAATTCCATGGTCTTAAATCATCACATATATGTAAGTATTTGTAATTATATTGTAACAAAGTATAAATTTATTTTATAATTTTTAATAACAGAGTGGTCATTAATATGTTTTTATCTTGCTACTCTATAAATTTACCTCGTGGCTTATCTTTTGTTTACCATTTCTTAGTTTTGTCCTTGCCTGAAATAAATTGCTGTCTCCTCCTGAAGTTTTTGTCTTCCTTAATTTTCCACGTGGCAATATTCTTATCTAACTCTCTTTTATGTTAGGGCATTAATTAATTATAATATGAGATTTGTATTGTTTTAACCTGGGCTGGAGGAGGTGTTTCACCTAAAGGCAACAACCCGTTGTACCTCACTCCGCCGTATCTAGAGGACTGTATAGTTGATTTGCTGTTTGAGGGAAGATCCGAACTGCCGGCGACCTAGGGATAAGGGAGGCTGTGTTCTCTGGAGGATGCGGTACTTGGCCCACGGGAGTACGTTTACCAACTAACCACTCAGAAGGATGAGGCCGACACGAACTAACTGGTGACTCACAACTACTTTATTTTGCATCACAATATATACAGTTTAAAATAAACACGTGACCAGACGTCCGTGGTCAAATCAAATTAAACAAAAAAGAATAATACATACATAGATTAAAACTCAACAGTATTGTATTTGCAGGATTCCCTGTAGGATTGGGAATTATTGATAAAAAGACAATATAGTTCAATTCGATCTGGAAGATTAAACTGGTGAAACCGCTAGTAGGTCTCACCATTAATAAGCCAGGCCTTCACATATAGTTTTCCATTGCACTAAGTGATAGTTGTAAATTTATTTAATACAAAAATATTGCAATCTTAAACGGCTTAAAATATATTTTTTTTTTGGTTAGTTGTACTATATGATCCCTTTTCAGAATGCATTAAAGGCAATGTAGTTTATTTATCATTCAGGTACAAAGGGTATTGTTAGTGATACAGAATGGGAAAAACACCAATTTCGGCAAATTCAGACAAAATTACATTCTTTATAATCAATATTACGTTCTTTTACAGGAATGAAAAACCATAATTCATTATTTTAATGCATTTAAATGCGAGAGTTGCTTCTTTTTGTACATAAATATTATCCTTCTGTAACTTTACATTGTATTCTACCATGATAACTGGTCTTGCCATTTACAAGCTTAAACACCTTTTTGGCAAATTCAACTGATCTCATGAAACCTTCCGTAGGATGTTATGGAATCCCATGTACTGATGAGGGACATAGTTCGTAACCATGCTATACAATTTAACCTTGGTCGGAAATTTCCAAAACTTGTATTCGTCTCTTTCTTTATCACTACCCGTACATTCTGTGCTGAAGTCATAAACCAAAGACATCGAAGCCTTCAGTGTCCTTGGGCGACCTCCTGACTTGCAGGCCTGGATTTTCGGGTCTGGCCTAGAAGATGACGACTTGGCCATCCTGGCGTCTACCAAATCCATCATCTACCGGTACTTGGTACAGGTTGGGCTGACCGAAGGAGCATACGACCCGCTCATCGCCGGGGCACATCCCCCGCATGATCATCTATATTTTAGTTTTATTTCCATTTTTTGTGTAAATTATTGACAATAAGTCAATTTGTTTCAATTGTAAAATATTATCAAAGACATCAATGTTTTAGTACATTTTATAAAGATAGAGATAATTCTTTTGTTAATTCGAATACCATACTCCCGCAACTTCATGTTATGTAGTTAGTTATATAGAGAGAACATCTTTGCCTTTCCAAACCATTAACCACGGAAAACTTTCTTCTCCATTAGTATAAAAGAGACATAATGATGGCATAACGGCACTTAACTGGAAAGATCATAAAAAGATGCACCTCACTGAGTTCGAGGTAACCAACCAGCGGAACTAAGTTGGGCTATTGGACCGGGCGAACGTCCCAATGGGGACACAGCTGTCCTGTAGATTTACTCCTCTGTGTGCATTATTCGATATTGAACTCAAAAACACTGATTCGCTATAGAATAATTCTATATATGGATATGAGAATACGAAAGTTTTATAGACGTGTATGATTCTTCTAAAAATTAAACATATTTATACTATCTGCCCTTACTGCAATGAAAATAAAAGGACAGTGGAAATTTGTTTAATTTAAAAAAGAATCATGCACGTCTATAATAAACTGGTGTCCAAAAAATAAGAAACTTAACCAATATTGAAATTTCTCAAAAGCTAATTTATTAACAAATATAAAATTTAGTATACAAATAGTTCAAACTATGGAGAATTTGACTAGCTATATGAAAATAAAAAATATTTGAAATTATGAAATATTCAAATTATTACCAACATACCCAAAGCTAAGGTTCCAGATCTTAAAGAAATAAGATATCAATAGGGAGTATGATCACCTCTAACAGCTATCAAGGTCTCATAGCGAGCCCTCATACTGTTTACCAGGCTTTGGAGGAGGTCCAGGGGTAGTAAACCCCACTCCTCCAATAGAGCAGTTCTTAGCTCAACGAGGGTTCTGGGAGAGGGGTGACGAGCTCCAATACGCCTCCCTAGAGCATCCCACACATGCTCTATTGGATTCAGGTCCGGAGATCTGGCTGGCCAATCCATCCTTCGAATATTCTCACTCTGGAGATATTCATTGACTAGCCTAGCCCTATGCGGACGAGCATTATCGTCCATAAAAATTAAATTGTGACCAATTTGATCTCTATAAGGTCTTAGATAGGGTTCAAGGATCTCGTCCCTGTACCTTTGGGCAGTTAAAGTGCCCCCAGAAAATATGTGGAGAGGTGTGCGTCAGCTAGAACTGATGCCAACCCAGACTAAGAGACTGCCCCCTCTAAAACTGTCTTATTTCCCTGATGTTACTGGGATGATGGCGGGTTCCAGGCTCCCTCCAGATGAAAACTCGTCGAGAATCTGTGTTTAAACTAAATCTTGACTCGTCACTGAAGAGAACATTGGCCCACTGATCATGAGTCCAGGCGTGATGTTCCAAGCACCAATTCAAGCGGGCTCTCCTGTGAGCAGAGGTTAAAGGGATACAGACCATTGGTCGTCTTGCATGAAGAGCACCTTCGTGAAGCCTTCGGTAAAGTGTTTGTCTTGAAATTCTCGTTCCAGTAGCACTTGAGAGTTCATTAGAGAGTTGAATAGCCGTCATCTCCCTATGGCGCTTGGCAGTTACGACCAGATAACGGTCTTCAGAGGTAGCTGTTTTTCTTTTTCTACCAGAACCTTTTTTTCTTTTGATGGTTCCTGTCTCAATGAACTGTTTCCATATTTTTTTCTGACCACAGATTTATTCACATTTAGCCATTTTGCTACCTCAACTTGTGATTGCCCTGCCTCCATTCTTCCAACAGCTCTCCATTTTAAATCATCTGCTAATTTTTTCGTAAATTCATAATTAACTAAGGATTAAATAAAATTATAATTGGACAATTCTTAGATGGGGTAAACGACACGCCAAATAGCACACTTATAAAGACAAGCAAATATTTGCATATTTTCAATTTTACCGAATCGAATGGTTGCGATAAATAAATTCTACGACTTAAAATACCTAAATAAATTACTTTTTAGCTTTTAGCGTTGTATATTTTGAAACATATCAATAAAAAACAAAAGTTTCTTATTTTTTGGACACCAGTGTAGTTTCCAATTCTTATAACAGATAGCCTGCTAATATATTATATCGATATTTGAAACCAAGTTCTCTAGAAGTCAATGGGCAGTAAAATGTTGATTAGAACATTTATTCTCGTATATAGTTGATATATATATATTTTTATTTATTTCAACACACAAACGCGATATCCCGGCTAGGGATAATTGCGTCGATTTACATTTTTTTAAAAACAGAAACAATTATAAAATTTTTACAAAAAACAAAAAAAAAGTAATCGAAATAAAAAGAGAAAAAAATATATATATATATATATTAGGAACCTGAACCTTTCAGGTTTGAAAGAAAATCATAAATAGATTTACAAAAATAGTTAAATATGTGATAATTCTCTCTGCTATTAACAAATTGATATAGATCTACAACATTATTTATTGTCTGTTGTCTAGCGGTGAAGAAGAGCGGGCATTCCAGCTGTAGGTGTCTCGAGTCCTGGAATTCGTTGCCACAATGACAGCTAGAGTCTTCAATCGCGCCAATTTTTGATAAAAATCCATTAATATTTCCATGGTTCGTTATAAACTGGGTATTATAAAAACTGGAGCGGAAATAGTTGATATATATACAAATTTACATAGGGCTGGATGCCCCAATAAAAAGGCTTATATGTGTGTGTATGTATGTATATACAAATTTACAATAACTTTTGAACTATCTTTTTGAGATTTGAAGACAATTTGTTGGCAATATTCTTATCTTCATCTTATTTTTCTTATCTTTATATTATCTATCTTCTAACTTTTCTCTCGAAATATCGAAATAATAAAGTTCGCGAATTAAATTTCACTATATTTACACACAACACATACACGTATATGTATTAAAATCAAAGAAAGCATATCCTGACCACGAGCACATGATCTTTTTAGATGGAAGAGCTCCATATAGTGGAACAGAAATCAACTAAACGTTGATTTAGCCTGTTCCCTGATATTTGGCCAAACCCATTTTCTTGATAAATCCCCACACTATTTATTTATTTGGATTTGGTCTTATTACCTTGTATTTATAATATAAATTGTGCCTTGCCATCATTGATAAATCAAGAAAAGCCAACCATATTATTTTTCACACACACAAACAGTTCAAAAATTAAAAGTATAATAAATGAATATAGCTTGCATAGAGCTGCGTCACGTATATATTTGCTTATTAAATTCAGCGATTTAAAAAAAAATCAATATTTATTTTAGAAAATTACAAATTTACAATATACACCCATACCTCGCTTTGCGTCGGGGTTACGTTCCAAAAAAACACGACGCAAATTGAAACGACGCAAAGTGAAATTATGTGAAGGCGCAATCAAAAACAAAGGTGTTGCCATATTTTAGAAAAAAAAATTAAAGACTCTAATCCAAAACAACGCAACTTCGAAAATCTAACGACGCACAGTGAAAATCAGTAAAAATTAAGCAGCGACGCAACTTTGAAAAAACGCAAAACGAAACGACGCAAAGCGAGGTATTGGTGTATATACGTTCACTAGAGATAGTTACTTACTACAATGATATATGTTATTGAATGAGCCAAACCCTCTCATTCAATAACTCATATCATTGCAGGAAGGTCTGTAGAGATAATATTTGATGATATTATTTCAAAGAAACACATTGCAGGTAAATTTATTTGTACAAATTTTAACGATAGATGGAAATTGAAATTTATAAATATAATCCCATATACACATACCTATCCAATAAGATATAAAAAGTACAGCAAAGCGCAAGGTATGTAAAGTGGTATATGCAAATAAGGGCCAAGGAAGATCCAATCAAACAAATGTTCTCCACCAAGTGACAAATAGCATGACACCTGTTTCTGCCGCCGCCAATTTATAATGATCTGGAATACAGATGGCGAATATTAAAAACTTGGCAGACGAGAGAACTAACTGAGCGAAAAGGAATTTAGATTGAGGGGGAAGGGGGGGGGGGGATTAATATCCTCCGCCATCTTGTTTTTTTGTCTGCTGCTGCTATTTTAAAAAAAAGCGTTCTTCATTACAGATGTTTCTGAAGCTATTTAATTTATAATTACCACGAAAGAGAGTTGGCGGTTCTGAATCACGTTTTATTTCTTGATTTTTTTTTCTGGTAATTTTTGTATTTTTTGATATATTGCGCTTATCTTCTCGCACTTTTTTTTATCATCATTAATATTTTATTATCATTATTGCCTTTTTTTCGGTAGATAACTATATACAAGTTTTGTGTTCTGTTATAAACATTGTTATAGAAGTGCGATATCTATTATTCTGAACTAAACCTTTATATGTAGACACTCTTCAATATAATACAATATAATGTGGCTTATGATTGTAAAACGACGTTTGACAAGTTTTACCGAAAATGTGTCTTTTGAACGAAAAATTGTAATTTATTTTAAGGAGAAATAACGACTTTTTCTATCCTTTGCGGTAAAATTATTCTATGTATACTACAACTAGACGGGTGACCCAGACTTCGCCCCGGGATTGACCCGTGTGCATATCTACCCGAGTTATATATAATTAGATAAGATATTTTAAAAATAATTGTTTGTTATTAGCATTATCTATTTGTTTGCATCAGCATAATGTATGTATACATAAAGTATGTGTATATATATACATCTTAATAGTACAAAGGCTACATACCTATACTTTCGATATTTGCGGACCTATAATGAGGTATTGTTAACAATTTATTTAGCTATACAACCAGTTTAACCGCATTAGTTTCTTTTTATTTATGAAAAATTCATATTTTTCACCCTCCATACGTCATCCATTCATATATAGACCATCACTCTTCATATATTCAACCTTTTCATACGTCATCCAAAAGTTAGAAATATTAAATTATTTCTCTTTGAAATTAAAAATGATTTTTCATAAATAAAAAGAAACTTATGCGGTTAAACTGGTTGTATAGCTTTATAATTATACGCCGCAGTCATTTATAAATATATTATTTAAGGAGCGACCCGCTCCAACACAATAGTTACAAAAACAACAGACCGAGTGGGGGGGGGGGGGGGCAAAGGTGGCGTGATCGTAGCCAACCAATAGGAGAACGCCATTCAAAAAAAAAAGCAAACGGTGACAGAGACGAAAACTGATTAAGAGATGAGGAATGACGCTCGTAACTGTATATAGAATAGTTCACGAATTTATTAAATTTAGTTTAAAGTCATGAGATATCGTTCAACCAGTACGTATCATTCACCATACACGTAAATTTTCAAAAAGTTGTTTTTCACACAAATAATGTGATATATTACTCTTAATTGTTTATTTTCTTTATTGACAATTCTGTTACCTACTCTACTACAATTATTGTAAATAGTTTCACGCGCAATAATCCAGATCGAATATAGCGTGTCTTATTTGCAACTGGTAATAAATATTTATATGAAAAATAGACACTTCGGCCAATTGTAGTTTTTTTTTTTTTTTTTCTCAACGTTTCGACAAAAATCTTTTGTCTTCGTCAGGAGAAGTAAATAAAAATAAAGCATTTGGCAAGGCATTAAAAAAATGGTAATAAATAAATCATTAATATTTGAAATATTTAAATAATAATTTGTATAAAATAGTATTTATCATTGATTTGTTAATGTGATACTTCTGTTGAAGGACTGACAAGTCCGAAACCTTGAAAAGAAAAGTTTTGTACAAGAAACTTAGCCCTGGAAGTTTTATTTATTTTATTATAAAAATCTATATAATGCTTCGCTTAGATAATAAAAACAGTCCCAATGTCCTCAAATTAATTTATTCTGTGAAAAGATAAGTTTCAGAGAATATTCTTTTTCCAACATCTGATACACAGAATTTAGAAAACCATTCAAATCACTGTGAACTCATTTTTAGTCACATCTACCATAATAGGCTAATGAAATATTACAAACATTTAGATTTTTCGTTTTTGAAAATATATAATTTGACATACGTAGAACTTATTTGTATGTTGTAGCAAAATATGTATTATACAATATAATGCGGCTTATGATTGTAGAACGACATTTGAAAATCATCCCGCATGTGTTTCTTTTGAACAAAAAATCGAAATTTATTTTAAGAAGAAATAACGACCATTTCTAACCTTAGGGATGAAGTATGATAGGATGAATTGTGAAGGGTAATGATAAATGGAAAAATAAAAGTGTCCAAGGATGGGAATCGAACCCACAGTGTTCCGCTTACCGGGCAGATGCCATGTCCACTAGGTTACCCTGGACATATTTTTCGTTCGTTAATATTATATAAAGTAATTTATAATACAATATAATGCGGCTTATGATTGTAGAACGAAAATTGAAAATTATCCCGCATGTGTTTCTTTTGAACGAAAAATCTAAATATTTATTATTTTATGAATGGGTTGTTAATTTCAATATTAATATATTTTGCTTCTCTCTGTAGACTTCCTTCATTGCCTTTCTGGTATTTTACAAATGTTGATTTGTTCCTGCAATCAATAAATGAAAGGTCCGATCAAATAAGTTAAGCCGAAGTTTCTATTAGAGTCATAAATACAACCTCTAAAAGTAAGTTCATTTTTTAAAATTAAAGATTAAAAATGACGAAAAAATATACACTTATGGACAAAATTTAAGGAAGTTGTACCTTTCAGCATGTATATCGGGATTCATACAATAGCTCTGAAAGATATTTTAACCACAATGACCTTTATTGAAGACACACAAGATAACCAAGTATGAACCAAATTGCCTTTATCTCCTTCGAAAAAAGAGACGACCATCGACATCAAAGACTTTTCACTTCCTTAAGTTTTGTTTTGTCCATGAGTATAGATGTATTTAAATTATTGTGTTTTAAAAAATGAATATTCGTTATATTCGAATCTACCTTTAAATTAATAATTTGAAAACCTTCATGCTCAATGTAACACCTTTAAACTAAAAAAAAATATTGAAAGCTGATTGGTAGATTGAGATCATGTGATAAGAGTAAACCAATCAACAGGGAAATAATCTCGACACCATATAAACCGTTTAGAACGTATAGTATAATAATAAGAAAAGAATGTAATAGAGTACAAATATATTTTTAATCTTTCGAATGAAATAGAAAAACTTTCTAGTAAAAAGGAAATTTTGAATTCTTTAATAGAATAGAGAATCGGTATCATATATTATCAATTTTGGAAAAATTTGATAAGACTGTTCCTTTTATTTCTCTTTTAAAATATGCTACATCATCTAGGAGGGAAATGTGTTCTGGAATAAAATATGAAATATTATTTCATTCTTTATTTTTAGTATTCTTATCCACTTTATGTTAGTCTAAGCTAGTTATGTGTTATAATATTGCAGTGTGTGTGTGTGTGTCGTGGTAAAAATAATAAAATAAAAGTTGAATCATAATTTACTTCAATTGATATGATATCATAATTGAAGATAAAATAATACCTGACTTAAGGCGTTAAGAATAAAGAGAATAAAATATTACATATTTACATATCTACAGAAAGATTTGAGCCGGCCAACAGGAAACAACAACAATGAGTTTTATATAGGGGAAAGTCACGACATCTGGCGGTCGACTTTACAGAGTATTATATTCTAGAAATTATCATTTTTGAATTGAATAATTTTTATTAATATATAGAATTTTAATATAGGAATGCTCATGTGAGCCCGGTCAGGATATGCCTTTTTTATTTTAATAAATATATAGCAGACGTAAAGAGAATTAGCATAGAACAGTGATTCTCAACCAATGTGCCGCGGTAATTTTGTGTGCCGCGAAATTCTAAAAATGTGCCGCCGAATTTTAGTCATATGATTATGTTCACGTTTGTATTGATTTTTCTTTTTCATTTTTTTACTTTTTAAAATAACGAAATTAGCAAATTGAATGTTAGAGATGTATATTACTTATATTTTGCATAAAATATTGATACATAATTTGAATTTTCTTGCATTCAAGTTAGCAAAAGTGTGCCGCGAAATTCTAAAATTGTGCCGCCAAATTTTCAAATCTTTAAAATAATGCCGCAACAAAAAAAAGGTTGAGAATCACTGGCATAGAATATAGAATTCAACGCTGAAAGTTTCTACAGCACCAATTTCTTTAAAACGAAAAAAAAAGGTGTTTTGTAACATTCTACTTCATTTACACCTTTTTAAAATATCTAATAAATTAAATATGTAATTATCCAAGAATAAATTAATATATAATTACACTATTCACATGGACAAAACTTAAGTAATTGGAAAGTCTTTGATATCGCCGGACGTCAGTTTTACTTATTATTATTTTTATTTTTTTATTAAAAAGGCATATATTGGATCACAAAATAATTTATTTTACCAATATTTCAGCTGGCTGAACGCCAACCTTTATCAAGGTGTTATAACATTTTAAAGTGTGTCCAATGTTATAACACCTTGATAAAGGTTGGCGTTCAGCCAGCTGAAATATTGGTAAAATAAATTATTTTTTGATCTAATATATGCCTTTTTAATTAAAGATTTATCTATGGATTGCTCAATTTTCAAAATTATTATTATTTTTTTTTGAGAAGACAGAGAAAAATTTGTTTACACTTGGTTATCTCGTTTGTTTTCAATAAAGGTCACTGTAATAACTTTCAGAGTTATTGTCTGAATCTCGATATACGTGCTTAAAGGTTCAATTTACTTAAGTTTTGTCCATGAGTGTATATACCCAACTATGCATGCCAACTTTTTATCGGACAGAAAATATTGGCGTACTATTGTATTTATGCAAAATTCACTTATTATAACATTTTATCACAAAAGGAAACCGTGAAACAAACAAATTGTAAAACCACATTTCAATTTCTTTCTTTTTTACATTTGGAACTGAAGGGAGATTTTCTATTTAAGAAGAGTGGATATGTCATAGAGAAGAGCACAGAAATAGTATAGGTACTCACGATTCAAAATAAAAATGTGAAAAATAGTCAAAAACTACAAAAATATTTTTTCTCTCACTATAAGTTTCTTTTTATTCTAAAATGCTAGCTCTCAAGCGATAATCGCTCTTCAACGGGCTTAATTAAAACATGGACTATATCTTACATTGTGAATATTTCTTATAAGAAACAGTATATGTTTTAATTAAGCCTGTTGTAGAGTGTTAGCACTTGAAAGCTTGCACTTTAAAATAAGAAGAAACTCGTTGTGAGAAAATACTTTTTAAGTATAAGTGCTGTTTTTTTCTGAAGGAAGCGAATTTACTACACTTATTACTGTTTTTATAAATTCAATTATCATACATCGATTAAATTTGTTATAATTATATTTTGGGAATATGTGTTTCTTTTCACATATATCATTTTTTTCTTTTGTTTTTTCATATATCATTATTTGGTGATATCGCTGAGAGGGTTCACCACTGATAAACCAAGCCTTCTATTTAAATGACTTTTATCATTGTAGTTATGTCTGTAGAGATAATAGTTAATGATATATGTGAACATAAATACATTACCAAAAGATAATGGATAACATATTAATTACTTAAGAAAAAGGCATCTCCTTATCGTGCAACTGAAAGTTGCTGATGGCTTGCGCCATCTATCGGAATAAATATCAACTATTCTCGTTGATTTTTAATTATTCCAGAATTGGCCAAATACCCATTCTTGATTAATCAAGAAAAGCTAACCACGGACGCGTTTCGGGCTGTTGGCCCTCATCAGCGTGGTGCAAGCTGTACCTCAACGACCAAAAAATTGGTCATTAAGGCATCCTGAAAAATCATGAAACGGGTAGTTAAGACCAGAATTGCGTGAGGACGCTACACAATGTGAAAAAATAGTACAAATGTAACATTGTACTCGAGAATAGTTGATATTTATTCCGATAGATGGCGCAAGCCATCAGCAACTTTCAGTTGCACGATAAGGAGATGCCTTTTTCTTAATTTATGCACCCTATCCGAGTACAATGTTACATTTGTACTATTTTTTCATATTAATTACTGTGTTGGGATTATTTGTTAGTATCCTAGCTCATCAGTGATGAACCATCCCAGCGGTTTCGCCAGTTTAACCTATCAGACAACTGTAGTTGGATGTTCTAAATTCAATAAAATAATCCCTTGTATCAATATTAAGTAAAAGATACCAAGCTTTCAGGGAAAATTATCTTTTCAAAACCATTTAATCTCTAGCTTTCGGCCACGAACACCCTTCTATAGGAGAATACACGATTCAAAATATTATCTTGTAGAATCATTCTATATACAGTTACAAGCGTCATGCGTCATCTCTGTCACCGTTTGCTTTTTCTTTGGAATGGCGCTCTCCTATTGGTTGGCTACGATGGCGCCGCCACTACACGCGAGACACTTTGTTTTTGACTTTGCCCCCCCCCCCCCCCCCACTCGCTTTTTGGTTTTTGTAACTATTGTGTTGGAGCGGGTCGCTCCTTAAATAAATGCATATATTAGTTAATAACTAAATGGAATCCTCTCTTTCTTTTTCCCAGTAAGAGACGCCTACGGAAGCCAACAGTACATAGACAGATAAAGCACATAGGCTATAGTTATTAACTAATATATGCATTTATATAAGGCGCCAATTTATAATTGTAACAAATAGTATTTGAATCAAAACATTCAATCGGGTAAAACACGGGCGTTGCCCGGGTCATTCGGCTAGTTGTAGTATAAACAGTATAAATTTGTTCAGAAAGGAATCAGCGTTAAATTGTTCTTATTTTATTCAATAGATGGCGCAATAATGTATTATATTTCACCCTATTAAATTATTTCACAGAAAAAATGTTTCAGTTTCAAATGAAAATTGTCATTCTAATATACAACAGAGAGATTTGAGATTGAAACTGATTTATTAAAATATCCATATAAGAGATAATATAAGGTAAAATACAGAATAAATATGAATAAATAAGATTATATAATGATAAATATGTAAATAATTAGATATAAATATATAAATAATTGATACATATACATATATTATAAATAAGAATTCTGTTGACTTTTGATCATCTTGAGAATTATACTATGTTAATGCAGTCGTGGTAATACTCTTGAAAGAATAATAATAGGAATAGTCTTGATCAGAGATTTCTTTAATTAAACTTACGTAATATATATAAAAAATATAATTTGATAAAAGTACTGCCTGGCTTAAGGCGAGTAGAACAAGGAAAACAAAAGATTATTTACATAATGTACAAAGGTTTGAGCCAGCCATCGGGAAACAACAACAATCGGTTTGATATAGGGAAGTCCTGACATCTGGTGGTAGATATAAATAGAATATTTGAATCAATGAAATATAATTTTGAATAATATAATATTTTAATATAACATATATATATTATATAATCTAAAATACAATTTTTTTTCTTTAAACATTTTATTTTCATTCATTGACTGTTTTACATATTTGACCATAGATCAGAACCTACCACTCTATTATTATTGTTGTAAATATGTATAGTTAACCCTACTTTTCTAATTAAAATCACGATTATAGAATTCATTATATAAATTCTATATTACTGTGATAAATAATTTTTGTGTAAATTGCTTCAAGTGATTCAAAATAAAAATTTGCTTGAAAGGTAAATAATTATCGTTACTTTTTACGACTGCACCTCTTTTCAACAATCAAACACACAAATATAATTCTAATCTTTAATATATATAATAGAACTCTCAAAAAGAGTTATTTTAGAATAAATTTAACGAATGTTGTTCCTTTACAAAATCTGGTAGAATTTTATCAGCATTATGTGTGTCTTTCTTCAGTTGAGCGAAATGAAATTCGGTTTTAAATATCTTCCTAAAGCGAGCATACAATCCGCCTCAATATGCAAATTGATAGATTGCTTTTTCCCACCATCTTGAAGGACAAAATTGAAATCTGCATTTATTTTATTGAGTAGTTTTATATTGCGTTTTAGAAGATGAGATGATATTGAAAAAGGAGTACAACACTTTTCTTCTTTTTTCTTCAAAATAATATTTCAACGTTTTTTTATATTTTCCTCTCTCTCTTTCTTTTTATCTTCAAATTTTTGTAAGGAAAAAAATATATTTCCATATAAGCTTAAAGAGAAATATGGAAAATATTTAAAGATGTTAAATCCCTCAATAAAAAGAGGATTGAAAAATCCTGAATTAGAGGCAACAAGGATTTTTCCATCTTGTCTACGTTTTACTTCAGAGTTAAGCCATATTTTATGTAGCTATTTTTAAAATAAAAATATATATATTTTTAAATAATTGACAACTTGTTAAACACAAAAATATTAAATATTTACATATATATTTGTAATATATGTATTAAAAACAATATTTGATTATAATTCAGTGACCGTTTTTACAATTCTCCATTTTTTCATATAATATTTTTCGCTAAAAGAAAAAGAAAGTGACAAATTATCAACCACAAAAATATCAAATATTTACATAGAAATTTGTACTATATGTATAAAAAACAATATTTGATTATAATTCAGATAAATTTTTACAATTCTCCATTTTTTTTCCATATATTATATTTTTCGCTAAAGGAAAAAGAAATTTACAAATTGTCAACAACAAAAATATTAAGTATTTACATAGAAATTTGTTTTATATATATTAAAAACAATATTTGATGATATTTTAGAGAACCTTTTTATAATTTTATATATTTTTCATATATAATATTTTTCGCGAAAGTAAAAAGAAATTACCAAATTATAAACCACAAAAATATTGATTATTACATAGACATTTGTTTTAGATGTATAAAAAAACAATATTTGATAATAATTCAGTGACCCTTTTTACAATTCATTTTTTTTTCATATATTTTTACGAAAGGAAAAAGAAATTAACAAATTGTAACCCACAAAAATATTAAATATTTACTCAGAAATTTGTTTTAGATATATTAAAAAACAATATTTGATTATAATTCTGAGATATATATCTCTCTTTTTATAAATCTATATATTTTTCATATATTTTTCACGAAAGAAATACAAAGAAATTGTGGATCTCATGTTTATCTATAAAATTTAGATGATAAATGTATTGTCATATTAAAGTTTTTTCTATAGAATATGATCCGCTAATTTCCCAAATAAAAGTTTGGAACCAATTTATCAAGAAGCCATGGGTAAATTTAGCTTGACGTAATGTATATCTGATACATCCAAATTTTCTATTACAACACCCTCCCTCCCTTTATGCATTATTTAATTTTCTAAACATTTTTTGTGCCATTTTTTTAGAAGAAAGCTACGAAGTTTGAACATATTGGTAATTAATTTTTCTAAATTTCGTTGCCTCGACTTGACAGCTTGTTGGGGTTGAAGACATCTTTCCATTCATTTTTCATAGAGGCTTATATAATTTAATATTTTTGTTATTGATTCCTCTATTTTTATATACAGTAGAACCTCCATTTAGCGGACACCTCACTAAAGGACAACTCTCCATGAAAAACAGTTTTTATTTGAATAATTACAATTTTTCTATTTAGAAACTCTCCAGTAAGATGACACCTTTCCCTAAAGGACATTTTGGCTTTGCAATTAGGTGTTATCCTTTACAGGGAGGTTCTACTGTATTAGATTTTAATCTTAGATTTATCGTTCTAAGATTATTTTGTCTCCACAGTATAAAAGCTAGATAATATGTGAACAGTATAAATGTACTGTTATTTTATTGTTTAATTTCCAAACTGGAATAGAGAAATATATATAGAGGGTTATAAAAGAAACGTTAAAAGAACATGCCAAGACGTGTGCGTACCTATGGCCGTGATGCTCAAGATAAGAAGGTTTGTTCTCTATATATTATATATTATATTCAACAATCTTGAAAAAAGAAATAAAAAAGTCCCTCCCTAATTTATATATTAGTTAAACAATTTTATTTCAATTTATTCTCTATTTACAAACATACAATATTAATTGAGTTAAATCTCCTATACATATAAATTAATACGTAGCAATAACGCGTCATCTATATAATACAAATGAAAACACGTGAATATTTCTTTTCACAAATAAATCAAACTTCTACTGCTCTTACTGCGATGAAAAAATATATTAGGAGGGCTTGGCATATCAGTGGTGAACTCTCCTAGCGGTTTCGCAAATTTTTGTGAACAGAAACATTCGCGTTTTGGTGTTTTCATTTGTAAATAAATTAAACAATACCAAAGGTTTCTGGAGATGGGTTTCTTTTATCTTTTTAAAAAGTAATCCCAAGCTTTCGGACATCTCTGTTCTTCTACAGAATAACATAAATAAACGAATAAAATGTCTTAACCGACTATATACATATGTACATAGATTTTTGTAATAGTTTACATAAGGCGGCGTTTTATTCGTTTATTCATGTTCTCCTGTAGAAGGATAGAGATTCGCGAAAGCTTGAGACTACGTTAATAAAATTAAAATAAAATCATCTCCAGAAACCTGTGATATATATTTTTTAATTTAAACATACAATATGCAAATTTGGTCACAATATAATGGAATATATATATGTTATATTAAAATATTATTTTATTTAAAAATATTATTCAGGGATTCATATACTTTGTTAAATCGGCCGCCAGAGGTCATGCTCCCCCTATAAAACTCATTGTTGTTGTTTCCCGATGGCCGGCTCAAAAATTTTGTATATTATGTAAATATGTTTTCATTTTTTTATTCTTACGCCTTAAGCCAGGCAGTACTTTTATCAAATTATGTTTTTTTATATATTCCTTTAGTTCAATAAAAGCAATTACTGATCAAAACTATTTTTATTATTATATTTTCAAGATTTTTGCGACGACTGCATTACCATAGCATAATCCTCGAAATAATCAAAATCAACAGAAATCTTTTTTTTTATAACATAAATAGTGCATTTCTGTAAGTTCCTATATGGTAGATTTTATAGAGATATCCATCATACAATATTGGTATCTGTGGTACAATAGGTGGTTGTGCAAACACAGTAGGGTGGAGTGGAGAGTCAACAGTGCTATATTAACTGGCTACCCACCCGCCATGACAGCTTCTTCATGATGTCTCCACGTCGATTTCTTATGTAAGAATTGATATACTAGTTAGTACAGTAGAACTACCTCTCTTTAAAAGACAACACCTAATTGTAGAATGTATTTTATAAAGAAGTGCGATTTTTGATATAAAGGTGTATGGGTTCGTTAGTAGAGTAGAACTACCTCTCTTTAAAAGACAACACCTAATTGTAGAAACAAATGTATTTTATAAAGAAGTGCGAATTTTGATATAAAGGTGTATGGGTTCGTTAGTACAGTAGAACTACCTCTCTTTAAAAGAAAACACCTAATTGTAGAACCAAATGTATTTTATAAAGAAGTGCGATTTTTAATATAAAATTCTATATAGTCGTTATTACAGTAAAACTACCTCTCTGTAAAAGCAACACCTAATTGTAGAGCCAAAGTGTCCTTTAGGAAGAAGTACGATTTCTGATTTTAAATTTGTGTACATGTCAGTAAAGTAGAACTGCCTCTCTTTAAATGACAACACCTAATTGTAGAACCAAATGTCTTTTAAAAAGAAGTGCGATTTTTGATATAAAGGTGTATGGGTCCTTTAGAATAGTAGAACTACCTCTCTGTAAAATACAACACCTAATTGCAGAGCCATTTTTTTTTTAAGAAAAAGTGCTTCCGCGTCGAGTTTTATATAAAGGTTGATATGCTTTAGTACAGTAGAACTACCTCTCTGTAAAAGACATCACTTAAGTGCAAAGAGCGGTAAGTCCTAGAGCAAATTATCCTTATATTTTCCAAGGAAACTATTTGCAAACAATAAATAACAAGACTCAGAACGAAACACTAAAAAGGAATGATAATACATCCAGATGGCACAAGAACCTACAGGACATGCAACAACTGTCCTGGTGTGGAACTAACACCTACTCACATATTCTCATTCCCATCAATGGCCGCAGCCTTGCAGAAAATTGACATGGACCCAAAACAGCAGCTTCACATACGCAAGATAGTGGACATTTCGACTGCTGTGATAGAGATGTATGGAGACATCTAAGGCTCTTTATTGGACACGACAACAACAACAGAAAATTGGCATGGACCCAGAACAGCAGCTTTACACACCCAAGATAGAGAACATTGCGACTGCTGTGATAGAGATGTATGGAGACATCTAAGGTTCTTTATTGGACACGACAACAACAACAGAAAATTGGCAAGGACCCAGAACAACAGCTTTACACACCTAAGATAGAGAACATTGCGGCTCGGTACTGTGATAGAGATGTATGGAGACATCTAAGGCTCTTTATTGGACACGACAACACCAACAGAAAATTGGCATGGACCCAGAACAGCAGCTTTACACACCCAAGATAGAGAACATTGCGACTGCTGTGATAGAGATGTATGGAGACATCTAAGGCTCTTTATTGGACACAACAACAACAACTGAAAATTGGCATGGACCCAGAACAACAGCTTTACACACCCAAGATAGAGTACATTGCGACTGCTGTGATAGAGATGCATGGAGACATCTAAGGCTCTTCATTGGACACGACAATAACAACACAAAATTGGCATGGACCCAGAACAACAGCTTTACACACCCAAGATAGAGGACATTGAAACTGCTGTGATAGAGATGCATGGAGACATCTGAGGCTCTTCATTGGACACAACAACAACAACAGAAAATTGGCATGGACCCAGAACAGCAGCTTTACACACCCAAGATAGAGAACATTGCGACTGCTGTGATAGAGATGCATGGAGACATCTAAGGCTCTTCATTGGACACGACAATAACAACACAAAATTGGCATGTACCCAGAACAACAGCTTTACACACCCAAGATAGTGGATATTTCGACTGCTGTGATAGAGATGCATGGAGACATCTAAGGCTCTTCATTGAACATGACAACAACAACTGAAAATTGGCATGGATCCAGAACAACAGCTTTACACACCCAAGATAGAGAACATTGCGACTGCTGTGATAGAGATGCATGGAGACATCTAAGGCTCTTTATTGGACACGACAACAACAACAGAAAATTGGCATGGACCCAGAACAACAGCTTTACACACCCAAGATAGTGGATATTTCGACTGCTGTGATAGAGATGCATGAAGACATCTAAGGCTCTTCATTGGACACGACAATAACAACACAAAATTGGCATGGACCCAGAACAGCAGCTTTACACACCCAAGATAGAGGACATTGAAACTGCTGTGATAGAGATGCATGGAGACATCTGAGGCTCTTCATTGGACACAACAACAACAACTGAAAATTGGCATGGATCCAGAACAACAGCTTTACACACCCAAGATAGAGAACATTGCGACTGCTGTGATAGAGATGCATGGAGACATCTAAGGCTCTTTATTGGACACGACAACAACAACAGAAAATTGGCATGGACCCAGAACAACAGCTTTACACACCCAAGATAGAGAACATTGCGACTGCTGTGATAGAGATGCATGGAGACATCTGAGGCTCTTCATTGGACACAACAACAACAAACTATTTGCAGCCTTCGTCCTAGTTCAAGACATCCCAGTACAGTAGAACCTCCATGAGAGGACATTCGCACTAGAGGACACCTCTCTACAAAGGACAGTTTTCATTTGCAAAACTGCTATTTTTATTATTAATCAACTCTCCAGTAAGAGAACACCTCTCCCTAAAAGACACTTTGGCTCTGAAATTAGGTGTTGTCCTTTACAGGGAGGTTCTACTGTATTTACATTGAAGTCACGTCAGGTAGTTTCTCAATCTACACAGAGTATGATAAAACAGATAATCTTGTTCAGAAATATGTCCTTAATTAAATTTCTAAATAATTATAATCATATATTTAAAATATTTGAAAATATATATTATTCTTAGATAATAAAAAGGCATATATTTGGATTGAATAAAATATTTATTTGCCAATATTTCGGTTGGCTGAAGGCCAACCTTTATCAAGTCATTACATTTTTGTATACACAAACACAGCGCCGCATAGTGTTATAATATCACAGTATATTGGATTGATTAAAAGATTTATTTGCCAATATTTCGGTTGGCTGAAACACTATGCGGCGCTGAGTTTGTGTATACAAAATTGTGATGCCTCGATAAAGGTTGGCATTCAGACAACCGAAATATTGGCAAATAAATATTTTATTAAATCCAATTATGGATTGCTCTATTTTCAGAAATATATATTATTCTATGGAAATATAATATACAAAAAGATAATTTCATTCTAAAAATATTTATCATTCTCAAAACAGATGTTAAAATTAGATGAATATTTTCCAAAGCCTTAGGGGGGAAAATGACATTTCTTTAAAATACATATTTTCTTTATGAATAATACGTTTAATTATATATGTTCTGCTCTTTTCGGTTGGAAAAACATGATTGGGTCAAAATGTAAGTTTTCACAAACGTTTTTAATATTCTTTTGCTCTTTTTTTTAAAACCGAAATTATTCAAACTAATTAGCAGTAACATTCATAATTAACTTTTTTTTGCAATTTACTTCGAATAATATTTATCTTTTAAATTGATAGTTTTTATAAAGTGGGACGTTTTTGTAGCGGCTTAAGGGAAACCAAATGTTGGAATTTAATTGGCAACAGACGAAAATGTTTAAAATGAGTCGAACTCTCTTATTGAACGACTGTGGAATAGTTCAAACATAAGAAAATAGTCAAAACCTTTTTAATCTTGACTTAAAAATATATATTTATTTTCATTCATTGACTGTTCTACATTTTTGACCATAGATTTAGAAGATACCACTTTGAATATTGTTCTGAATATGTATAGTTAATCTACCTATTTTTTAATTCACGAATTTAGAATTCATTTTATAAATTCTATATTACTGTGAAAAATAATTTTATGTGTAATTTACTTTAAGTAATTCAAAATAATAACTACTTGATAAGTAAATAATTTATTTCCTATTTTCACAACTGCGCCTTCAATTCCCTATCTGATAAATGAAGCTTTCACGGTTAAGTTTCTTGTGTAACTTTTTATTTTCAAGCTTTCAGACTTGTCAGTCCTTCAACAGGATTATCAAGTTAACAACTTAATAATAAATACTAATTTTAAATACACATTATTATATACATATTTTAAATACTTGGTCTATATTGAAAGAAAAATATATTGCATTATTTCAGTTTGAAAAACATTTTTTTTTTTAATATACGTGCGTGGTGGTATGGTATATTATATAATTCGTCAAAATAATTTTGAAATTACCTAATTTGTTGGATATAAGAAAGCAAAAATATCTTTATTTTAGGTGTTTTCTCCTATATTCTAACTAATATTTATATAGATATCATTTTCTTTTACACTAAAAACATTGTATAAGCAATCTCTCTATTTTATCGTCTGCTTTTTCATTCTAGCCACTATGTAATTAGGGTGTGACGTAGTAGGGAAGTGGAAAAGAATATTCGAGCATCAAGCAGAGAGGAGAATAAAAAAGCAGAAGAGATAAATCCAATTAATTCCCATTTTTCAATGTCTTCAACAGATGTTCGCCGCCATTCCATTTAAATGTCATAAACCGGATATCGCCTTAACTTTAGCTTCCGGGATCTGCTGTTACATAGACCACGTTGGCGCCTTGAAATATTTCAAAGAAATGAGAATCGTCTTTTACTTAAGTTGAGTATAGTCTGTTAGTAATTTTATGCCAAATAAGCGTGTTAAAGTCATTAATTTGAAATGCAAAATATAAAATTCAGGGAAAAAGTTTTTTTTTTATTTAGATTTTTCAAACTTTAGAGGAAATATACTGCTCTTTAACTGGCAAATACTTTTATGTACAATATCAAAATGATCTTTATACAAAATTAATTGAAAAAAGGTGTTATTGACATTGTGCTCTTCTATTATTTTTACCTGTAAAACAGTCTGATGCGGGCCCAAGAGAGCACATGCCAATAACACATTTTTCGATTATTTTTGTATAAAGATAATTTTAATATGATTACATAAAAATATTTGCCCGTGGAAGAATAGAATATTTGCTCGAAAGAGCTTGCAAAACCCATAATTAAAAGAAACCTTTTACCTGAATTTTATATATTTGCCTTTTCAAATAATTTCTGGGTAACTTTAGCTCACATAAACGTCATTAATAATGATAGCTATATCTTCGAGCAAGTTTTTTTTATCAATATCCCTCGATATTTTGACACAAAGATGATTTTCTATCTTCTAAGAGAAACCTTTTGCGGTAGAGCTGCTCATCGACACTTTTCGCTGTATTCCTTTCTTTAAGACTTGATAGATAATGGGTCAGCTATTTTAAAATTCTTTAATTTTTTTGCAAGACTGCAAGGAGGTAAAAAAACTAACAAAGTAACTGAATTGGGTGGAAATATTATTTTCTTCACAAGATGCAATCATTTACTCAATAGTCTACTTCTTCACTGTGTTCCATGCATGAAAAACGATGTATATAGTCTTTTGTACATAGATATTCTTTCCTTGTTTTCTTTTTCTCTTTTCTGAGCGAGGATTCAATTTCTTCCCTTGCTTCTCCTTTCTTTTTAGATTCATTTCTAACAAGAGAATCGTCTGCATAAGACGAAATTTCTTAATAAAGGCTTGTGTGTGTTTTTCTATCTTCTAAAAGCAATTTTCTAGGACCTTCTATCCACTGATATATATAGGAAGGTTCTAAAGAAATGTTTCTAGAAGATAGGTAATCGGCCATGTCGAATTATTGAAGGATTTTAATAAAATATTTGGCCCTATATAACCATGTCATCATTAAAAGTTCATTTGACCGCTACGACCCGGGATTGAATCCGGACACTTTATTCTAATTCTTTTTTAAATGCTTCAATGACTCCCCAATTCTTGCAAAAGTCCAAAACTACCAGCGAGTGCAAGTAACAGAACGGGGCTCTGGTACATTTGTAAGTGCAAAGTCGAACTGCTTTTTACATGTGTAGATATGTAGTGCACTTACAGTAAAAGCAGTCGATAACTATCCACCATGATTATTATGGCCTGTATCACCTGTACTAAGAATAATAATTAATATAGACGTTTAAAATTAAATATTTCAATTTTATTTCTTATTATTTCTATATTTATTGTATTATCTGTGAATTAATAAAATATTCTTCAAATATATTTGATAATATATTGATAATTATATATAGTTATATAAAACATTATTAAATAGAATATCCACGATACTAATTATTACAGATAACTTAAATAAATCAACTTCCATCATTGCTTAACATACTGTAAATAACTACCTTGTGATTTCTTCTATCTGTTCATGTTGTTGCTTATTTGTTTAATGTATATGTTTATTCGATGTTCTTTTTCTTAATTGTTTATTTTATTTTTGACAATTCTGTTATACCTACTCTACTACAATTATTGTAAATAGTTTCACGCGCAATTTATCCAAATCGGATATAGCCTGTCGTAACTGGTAATAAATAAATAGAATATCACACAAAAAGTAAAAAATGAAAGTTGGTACATCAAAATTTAAACCAATATTTACCTAATACGTCGAATTTTTATTTCGATATTATTATCAATGATGATAAAATTTTCTTTTAATTTTTTCACATTAACATTTTTATAAGATATTAGTTGACTTAGCTGTTTTAAGAAAACATCAGAAGATTCATATATTTGATTTTGTACCAAGGTGTACCTAGCACTTGAAATAAATTCAAAATGTCAATGTACTCGCCCTGAGGCGGTTTTCATGTGGATCTGGTAAATTCCAAAATTGATTTTCACCTATTTGAATCAACACTCTCCTTTTATCAGTCACGTTTTTCTATAAACACAATTTTGTCAACTTTTCACACTTTTTTTTCTTCTTCACATCAAAAGCGAAATTAGAAATATTTTCAAAATAAATTTTTTGCATTTTTCGAAAATGTATTATTTCATCAAAAATTGCTTTAAAAAAATACTTGTAATATCTGCTATATAAATATTTTATTTTATTGGGATGTGAAATATCGTTTTATTCTATAGAGAATATAAAAATTTATTTTTGATTTTAGGTTTTTTTTATTTTTTCATTTGAAATAAAAATCTTTAAAAGAAAAAAAAAAACTCGAATTTCTTCTGGGTTATTTTTGTACAATTATTTACTCCTTCTAAAAATAACAAAATGTATAACCAATTAATAAATCAAAGAAGCTTTTTAAAAACTTGAAAAATAGTTTAAAATATATTTAATTATTATATATTTATTATGACATCTATCGGAATAAATATCAACTATTGGTTGATTTTTAATTATTGTTTTAATAACGTTTTTTAATTCGTTGATTTAATTATGATATTTTAATATAATTAGATATGTACATGTCTACAGATTCAGTCAGTCTATGCTAAATGATATACGCAAAAGACTAATTATATATTTTTGAAAATAAAAAAAAATCATAAATAGATCTTTACTTAAAAAGGCATATATTGGATCTGAAGTATCTTTTTTCAAGAAATATCTTTATGGTTATTCATAATATTGCTGATTAGTTTTTTTTGTCTTCTGAAAGGGAGGAAAGTCTTATTTTGCCAAAGGGTTTAGGAAGATGTTCCTATTTTTCTAAAAGGTTTAGGGAAAAAAAACCTGATCAAGAATTGTTTTTGAACATTTGAAAAAAAAAGTTTTTTTTTTTCTAAATATATTCATAAAATTATTGCATATCACAAATAGAAACAATCAATTGAAGTTTTAGAAAACATTACAGGTAAAATTATATTAAATCAGTATAGGTGTAATTTAAAATAATAAGTATAGTTCATCAATAAATAAGAAAATACAAAGTTTTACTCTTCCATTGCTAATAAAGCACAAGCAGGCTCGAGTTTACCTTAAGAGACTAAGGAATCCGCTGTTTATCCAGTCTGTAGCCATAGATTTGCTCTCCAAGGACAACTACGAAATGCTGAAAGATCCCCAACGGATCTTCGCGTATCAAGAAGCCCGAGGAAGCATGGAATTTAATTTCACCCTTCGGTGAGCTTCCTTTGGAGCCTCGCCTTCAAAACCTAAGAATTCTTCACAAAAACTTATTCCAAATCTGTCGCCTCTGAGGTAGATGGAATTATTCGTATGGTTCATTCGCTTCTCTTAAATGTCTGATGGAAATTAAAATGATTACTTTGTTATCATAATTCTCATTAAAAACACATTTAAATAACCTATAAAATTGTTTATTAATAGTTTGAAAAGTCCTAACAATCATTTCATCTTGCTTTTTTAAACTCATTCTAAAATATGGGCCACACAAGAATACCATATAGCTTGTTATTCGAAGAAATTATATCGTTATAGGTGATAAATTTCAAAAATATAATGTGAAATGAGCATCAATTTAATAAAAATTGTGCAATTAATAGTGAAGAAATGAAACCATTAAGTATGGATTTTTTTTCTTTTCTACTATCCTGACAGTGATGAAGAATATTGAGAGGTTCTCTGGTTCACTAGTTGTGTATTTGCACATACACACAAACGCCTATATTAGGGACTTGCCCCATACAGATTCCCCCAATTGGTTAAAGTAATAATCATCTTGTGTTATTTACATAGAAATTGAACTGGCTTTACTCTTTGTCTCAAAGTCATTCACTTGTTGATTGGTCCTTACATAATGATGATCTAAAATTTTATAATAAGCTATTGCCTTAGATTTGTTTGCTGATATTTTTGGAAGCAATACGTAGGGTGAAGTGTTGGTACATTTAATTTGTTAATATAGAGCTTTCCTCTCTACATCAAGGGCTGTACAATTAAGCAGGTAACGGGGGAATTCTTCAGTAATTTCCTTGTCACACAGTGTACATATTAAGTTTTTGGCCTCAAACGTCAGAACGTTCTAGTGGTGTATTTAAATGTAATTCTACTGTCCTAATAGAGTATTTATGTCCATAGGTTGCTTGAATTCTTCAACTTTTCCTTTCCTACAAGGTAGGATATATATGCAGAATATCTTAATACAATATTAGAACCTTAAAAATCGAAATTGTTGATTAAAATGACATAATACTGCTGAGATGATTCTCCACTGATAGATTAACAATATTCTCCAAATATATTTTGATCGCAGTAAGGACATTAGGAATTTTGTTTTATTTAAAAAGTTAAATCCGTTTGTATATACTTGTTTTTCACTTCTTGAAAATGAAATGAATAACTGCTTTCTTTCTTTAAAGTCAAATAAAATACTAATAGTTTTGATTTTAAAGATTGTAGTGAGATTCCATATGCTGATTTGTTCTTTTTTCAAAGAATAAAAATGCAGTAAATATGTAAATAAGGGAAAAGAAGAATTATCTCTATATATATAAAAGTCAATTCCTGTCTGTCTGTCTGTCTGTCTGTTTCGCGATAAACTCAAAACTACTGAACCAATTGGTTCCAAATTTTGCATGTCGCTTTTTATAAACCTGAGGAAATTTTTGGCTACATTTTGCTTATAATTTTTGGCTATTTCTTTTTTAATTTGAAGAACTATTTTTTTTTACGCGGAGTAATCCGGAATGGAATGAATACCCAAATAAGGCCATTTTGTATACGCATCGGTGGCTTAGTGGTAGAATGCTCGCCTGCCACGCGGGCGGCCCGGGTTCGATTCCCGGCCGATGCATTTTTTTTAACAATTTTTAAAACTCATTTATATTATATCTTCTATATATATATAAAAATAAATGTTTGTATGTTTGTTTGTTTGTTGGTTGGTTTGTATGTCCGGTATACAATTTCGCAGTAGTTCACTAATTCAAACCAAAATTTCCATACATAGGTAAAAAAATATAACACATATAATATAAATATTTATATAATAACTGCTCTAATTTGAAATATTTGTTAGGTTTTATTTATTTATATATTTTCATTTTTAGATATAACTGATCTAATTCGTCGTTTAAAATAACTGCTCTTGAAATATTTGGTATGTTTTATTTATTTATATATATATTCATTTTTAGATATAACTGATCTAATTCGCCGTTTAAAATAACTGCTCTAATTCGAAATATTTGGTATGTTTTATTTGTGTTCACTCTATTTCTATTTATTTGAAGTATTATAATTTCCATGTTTCAAAAACCTATTTCAAAAAGGTTGTTAGAAATATGTAAGGCCTGAAATAGCTTTACATGCGAACATTTATGATGCCAAGCGTAGCTTAATAACTGCTCTTGAAATATTTTGTATGTTTTATTTATTTATATATATTTTCATTTTTAGATATAACTGATCTAATTCGCCGTTTAAAATAACTGCTCTAATTCGAAATATTTGGTATTTGGTATTTATTTATTTATATTCTGCTTAGCTCACGAACAGCGCCCTCTATCAAGGTTATAAATACGTTTAAAATCGATATCTTCTCAAATTTTATTAATAATATTTTTCGCTTAATAATTAGAATACTTGATCTAAATCGAAATATTTATAGACGCTCGCTCGATTTGAAGATTTACACATGTGTATATCGTAACTAATCTGACTGTAAAGTTTGGAGCGGGACATTTCACAAAAGTAACGTCCACGGTGCCAATTTATAATTGTAACGAATAGTATTTGAATAAAAACATTTAATCGGGTAAAACCCGGGCGTTGCCCGGGTCATTCGTCTAGTGTAAATATAAAAAGGATTAGATATAAGGTATTGGTATGTTCTGAATAGATAGATAGATGGTTGAATTGTCAAAATAAAAGCTTAATCTTTTATATTGTCTGAGATTTGAGGCAGCCAGTAGGTAGAAAATACAAGGTTGTCTCAAAAGTTCGTTAACACTTGCAAAAAATTGAAACATCAATATTATTTGCCATAATATTATTCGCCGTTATGTATAACGTCTTTGTATTATGTATAAAGTAAGTGTATTATATATTCGCCGTAATAATATTATTCGCCAATTAATAAGAAAAACATGAACTTTTGGGACAACCATTTACTACAATGATAATCGATGTATTCGTAAGACTCAGTGTGACTTTGTAGAGTTACCTGCTCGAAATGTCATCGCAGTCCTCGATGGCAATAGTAAAATGTAAGGTTGCGACCAGATATTTACAATTCATCACTTTCTTGTCTACTTACTAACAAATTTGTCCACCTTTTCGTCACTGTTATTCCTCCGAGTACGTAAACCTCAAGTAAATTTGTTAAATCAACTTTGTAAAGAATGTAACCAGAAAACAATCTAGAAGAAGACAAAGGTATTCGCAGAACATTTTGATAGAAGCATGGTAGTTGTGTCTGTTTTACTTTCCATCTATCTTTATCTTCGTATAGCCTTCTATTCGTCCACCTTTTTATGACCATTATACATTCAGTTACGTAAACCTCAAGTAAATTCGCTAATACAACTTTGTAAGGAATGTAACCTTTCAAGTTTTCGATGATAAAGATAAAACTATTCGTGGAAATCTTGATAGATACATGGTAGTTGTGTCTGTTTTACTTTCCATTTATCTTTATCTTCGTATAGCCTTCTATTCTTCCACCTTTTTATGACCATTATACATTTAGTTACGTAAACTTCAAGTAAATTTGTCAAAAATAACTTTGTAAGGAATGTAACCTTTCAAGTTTTCGAGAAGAAGATTAAAAGGTATTTCATCTCTAAAAGACACTTTGAAGATACCGATGATTCTTTAAGAAAAGATATTTTTGACGCTGAGAAGGTTAATCACCGATGAACCACGCAAGTAATATTTTAATCATTGCATTGAATCTTTGTGTTAAAACATTAGAATCTCCATTAGAGAGCACTCTTGCTAGTGGACACTTCTATAAAAGACAGTTTTCATGGTAGTTGTGTCTGTTTTACTTTCCATTCAACCTGCAAAATGTATTTCTTGACTAAATAAAGATTCATCGCTATCCTCTTAGTACCTTCTATTGATGATATTTGTAGCAGACTTCAACTCTACTTTTAATCTAATCCACATACCTATCTTGTGTGCAATATTCGCTGTAGAGGGCAACAGTCCGAAACGCGTGAAGATTGGATATTTTGGCTTGTTTAATCTTCGTTTATACAACTATATGGATAATTAAGGTATTTGACATAGGACCTAACAGGCTTGTTTGGTGATGTAGTTGAAGATCTTGAGACATTGAATCGCAAATTTAAGTATATACATGTTAAGTATGTCTGCAGTTCTCGAAGCCTATGTCTATAGTTTTCTTAAACAGCTTTTTCCTTTATACCGTTAAAATGAAAATTATATAAGAAAAATCGCGATTCGTACATTAGTAAAAGTGACTGGAGACTAAATTGAAACTAGTATTGTAATCTGCTACAAATTTCATCTCTAGAAGAGACGAGAGAGAGAGAATTGAAGAAACTGATGATTCTTTAAGAAAATATATTTTTGCCGTTGGCAGGGTTTATCACCGATGAGCCATGCAAGGAATATTTTAATCATTGCATTGAATATTTGTGTTGAAACATTAGAACCTTCATGAGAGGACACTCTCGATAGAGGACATTTCTACTAAAGACAGTTTTCATTGCTAAATTTACCATTTTTGCTAATCATCAATTCTTCGATAAGAAGACACTTTTCTCTAATGGACAATGTGGTTCTGCACAACTAGGTGTTATCCTGGGAGGTTCTACTGTATTAATGATATATATTCTAACCTTGACTAAGATGCAAATGAATGGGCAGAGGAACAAGCATGCAAATTGAAAGAGCAGGCTGAGCTGGGGTGAGAAACACTTAGGAAGGCGGCAAACATTCCGAGCGCACCCCGGGGCGGACCATGCGGACAAACTGGTTTTGGCCATCCCGCCACCTCATCTTTAATAATAAACGACTCTCCGCCGATTATAAACCAATTTGGTGCTGGCCAGGTGTGAAGAACTCTGGGTGCTAATCACCCGCTCTGGTCAAATCTCTTTTTTTATATTATTCTAAATATATTTTTCACTGAGTGCTGATTTCTTTCTCTTTCCTTCTTTTACTAAATATTTGAGACGAAATAAGAAATTATTCTTGAAAATTAGAATGTGTGTGAACCTAAATAGGATGTAATCTTCCTTTTTTAAGAAGTTCTCAATCGAAATTTGTTGTTTAAAAAATGTTCAACTGAGAAGACTTTTGAACGTTTTGAAGAGGCGAATCTTTCATTGTAGAGTGCGTTTTATAAGACATAACTCATTCTACATTCTTTTTTTGATGGTAAAATTTGATAAGCAAACAAACAAGTGGCAGACAAGTTCGATTCTCATTTAAACTTGCTAGAACATTTTCCTATCATATATACGATGAAATAATTAGTGGATTTTTTACAACGTAATCAACATACCTAGCATTAATTTATCAATTTATTTATTTATTTCAATTCAAAACGCTATGTCCCCCTAGGGACACTTGCGCTAAATGTACATACAAATATAACAAAGAAAATATTCAACATGGAAAGATACACAGAAAGTAACTTAGAAAGATTCATAAATATTATTTACATATAGAGATATTCTTTGAATTTTATTTACAGTTACATCTCATTAAATTTAAAAATATATACATATATACACACATATACATGCATACACCTAAATATTGTTTACACCCACAAGATATGTCCAATATTTCCTTGAGATCGTTACATCAAAGAACATTTTTCTTAATGAAATCCAAAATATATTTACAAAGGAAATTATATTATCAAAAAATATGTATAGGTATACAACATGATATTCATGTACCAAAAGATGCACCTCTCCCTTCAATTTTACATCAGAACGATGCACTGCGCAGCACCCTATTAGAAAACTTCTTTAGTGATGATAAAAAATGAGCCACCTTACCAGTTTTTGGAATTTCACACCCTCTCATAGGATGTTATGATATCGAAGCCGCCCCGGTACTGATGAGGATCAAAGCTAAAACCCATGATATACAGATTGACTTTTTGTCTGAATTTGCCAAAACTGGTATTGTGGATCATTCCTTATCATCACAAGTTTTTAACTAGGATGATTAACAAGTGCATATTTCTGATGTATAATTAAAGTCAAAGGTGTCTCTTTTAGCACATGCTGTTACGACTGCTAGAGTAGTCAACTTTATTTTAAGCAAATATAGTTGTAATTTAAAAACTAAGAGAAAAAGTATGTTAATTTCCTTAATGTATAAATTGACCGTGTTTTTCAATAAAAGAGTTCTGGATGAGTTCTGGATAAGTGTTTGGACGTGTGGTAGTTGTCCTTGAGAAGCACTTCCTTTGGTGTTGCGGAGCTGGTCAAGTAGCTGGACTAACACACTAGGTTGTCTCTCAAGGTAAAGAGAGACACCAATCTATATTGAGAAGAGGAAGCCTCAATACATGCATATGCATCTAAGCCAAAACCCTCAACATATTTGAAGGTGATCAAGTTTTAAACTGAAATAGAGTTGTTGAATAATTAATATATTGACACTTTTAGATTACATGTCGATTATTTCTAAAATGATGTCAAATCTCAGTGACGATAAAAGTTTTGAATAATAAAGGATTCATAAGACATTTCACATGGACTATGTTGCTTGGAATTGAAGCAATTCATTCACAAATAGTGACACACACATTATATATTGGTTCACTGATCAAGAATCAGGACTTTATACGTAGGTATGCACAATATACTGTTTATGGCCGAGAAATACCTAAAATGGTATATAGGCCTTTTTGGGCAATAATAGTCTATCCCGCATTTATAACTGTCCATATAGGTATTTATAGTCAATAACAATCACCTAGGCGTTTATAACCAATAGCGATGCACCTTTATAGCCAATAACAATGCACTTAGGTGCTTTATAACTATATAACCGCCTATCTTTTGGACTTTTAAATCCAATAAATGTCCACTAAGGCATATGTAGCTGATAATGGCCGTCCCAGGCATTTCTAACGGTACACTTAGGCCTTTAGGCCAATAACTGTATACTCAGACTAATAACGGTCTACTTGTGCCTTTATTACCAATAACCTTTGCCTTCATTAACTGTCCACTTAAGATTTATAAGCCAAAATGTACACACCTAGGCTTTTATAGACAATAAAGATCTACCTAGGCATTTATGATCAATAACGTTCTAAATTTATATTTAATAACAATTGACACGTCTAGACATTTATAGCTAATAACGGTCAGCCTCTTAGTTTTTTATAGGTATTATAGGTCCACTTAGGATTTAAAAGCAATAATGGTCCCCCCTAAGCTTTCATAGACTAATACGGCCCAGGTCTTCATAGGCAATAACGGTCCACCTAGGTCTTCATAGGCAATAACGGTCTACCTAGGTCTTCATAGGCAATAACGGTCCACCTAGGTCTTCATAGGTAATAACGGTCTACCTAGGTCTTCATAGGCAATAACGGTCCACCTAGGTCTTCATAGGCAATAACGGTCTACCTAGGTCTTCATAGGCAATAACGGTCCACCTAGGTCTTCATAGGCAATAACGGTCTACCTAGGTCTTCAGAGACAATAACAGTCAACTAGGTTTTCCTCATAGGTAATAACGGTCCACCTAGGTCTACATAGGCTATAACGGTCCACCTAGATCTTCATAGGCAATAACGGTCCACCTAGGTCTTCATAGGCAATAACGGTCCAACTAGGACTTCATAGGCAATAACGTTTCAACTAGGTCTTCATAGGCAATAACGATCCACCTAGGTCTTCATAGGCAATAACGGTTCAACTAGGTCTTCATAGGCAATAACGGTCCACCTAGGTCTTCATAGGCAATAACGGTTCAACTAGGTCTTCATAGGCAATAACGATCCACCTAGGTCTTCATAGGCAATAACGGTTCAACTAGGTCTTCATAGGCAATAACGATCCACCTAGGTCTTCATAGGCAATAACGGTTCAACTAGGTCTTCATAGGCAATAACGGTTCAACTAGGTCTTCATAGGCAATAACGGTTCAACTAGGTCTTCATAGGCAATAACGATCCACCTAGGTCTTCATAGGCAATAACGGTTCAACTAGGTCTTCATAGGCAATAACGGTTCAACTAGGTCTTCATAGGCAATAACGGTTTAACTAGGTCTTCATAGGCAATAACGGTCCAACTAGGTCTTCATAGGCAATAACGGTCCACCTAGGTCTTCCGAGGCAATAACGGTCCAACTAGGTCTTCATAGGCAATAACGGTCAACTAGGTTTTCCTCATTGGCAATAAAGGTCCACCTAGGTCTACATAGGCAATAACGGTCCACCTAGGTCTTCATAGGCAATAACGGTCCACCTAGGCCTACATAGGCAATAACGGTCCACCTAGGTCTTCATAGGCAATAACGGTCCACCTAGGTCTTCATAGGCAATAACAGTCAACTAGGTCTTCATAGACAATAACGGTCCACCTAGGTCTTCATAGGCAATAACGGTCCACCTAGGTCTTCATAGGCAATAACGGTCCAACTAGGTATTCATAGGCAATAACGGTCCACCTAGGTCTTCATAGGCAATAACGGTCCACCTAGGTCTTTATAGGCAATAACGGTCCACCTAGGTCTTCATAGGCAATAACGGTCACCTAGGTCTTCATAGGCAATAACGGTCACCTAGGTCTTCATAGGCAATAACGGTCCACCTAGGTCTTCATAGGCAATAACGGTCCACCTAGGTCTTCATAGGCAATAACGGTCCACCTAGGTCTTCATAGGCAATAACGGTCCAACTAGGTATTCATAGGCAATAACGGTCCACCTAGGTCTTCATAGGCAATAACGGTCCAACTAGGTATTCATAGGCAATAACGGTCCACCTAGGTCTTCATAGGCAATAACGGTCCACCTAGGTCTTCATAGGCAATAACGGTCCACCTAGGTCTTCATAGGCAATAACGGTCCAACTAGGTATTCATAGGCAATAACGGTCCACCTAGGTCTTCATAGGCAATAACGGTCCAACTAGGTATTCATAGGCAATAACGGTCCACCTAGGTCTTCATAGGCAATAACGGTCCACCTAGGTCTTTATAGGCAATAACGGTCCACCTAGGTCTTCATAGGCAATAACGGTCACCTAGGTCTTCATAGGCAATAACGGTCACCTAGGTCTTCATAGGCAATAACGGTCCACTTATACACCGAACATCTCCTCACCAGAACAATAATCAAATGTCACAGGAATTATCCTCAACGGTGTGAGCACAACACCCGTTCTTCATTACAACAATAATTTATATTTAAAACCTTTTTCTCTCAAGTCGCTCATTTTTCTATCTGCCAGGAATTTACCATTTTTTTATTCAACATAGCGGAAATTATTTTGGATAATTGCTTCCTGGAATCTTTAATATTTTTCATTAGTTTTTATCATAGGAAAGGGGTGAAATTATTAATTTTCAAATTATTTTTCTTAAAGCGAACACAATTTTATATATGAAATATAATATATTATCTACGCTCATACACACCTCATATTTATATGGAGATTATCTTTTAAATATAAATTTCTATCATTAATTAAGAATTACTATATATATACACACAATTATTTACAATTACACCGTTGTATATAAATCTCTCTCACTTTCACACACAATGTGTGGACAAAATAATAATAATGGTGTTGATCTGTAATATTATATATAATTGTTAGCTGTATATATACTGAATGTAATATTTAAATCAAAGATACAATTCTTTCATTCGCCTTGTAGAACGACAATGGTGTACGCGTTATTGCATGTTTTAGTAAAAAACACAAACATCCTCGATAAAGAAAGGCGAGTTGCCCCTCGAAATATTGTAACAATAAAAAATTTATAAATCCAATATATGCAACAACAACAACAAAAGTCTTTATTGAGGACCTCTCGTCCTATATAGGATTCGCCAATTTACAGAGTAATTGAAGAGAAGAGAACTAAGAATACAGAGAGAAACCTATAAGTAGTAGGTATAGTATAGTATTTTCTACACTGTGACTATATACAACAGCAGCAAAATCCAATATATGCATGTTTTTAAAATACAGTTAAGCCCGTCTATAGCGCCCCCTCTTGGGACTTACCAAAATAGGTGCTATAGAGAGGGGGTGCTATAGACAGGTCACTTTTAATGTAAAATGTTTACATTTTAATGTTTAAAATCGGGCGCTATAAACAGGTTTAACTATATATACATATATTGTAGCGTAGTTTATATGTATTTATGATAATTCGAAACTATTATAGACGCGTATGATTCTTTTAAAAATTTAACAATTTCTACTGCCCTTACTGCAAAATAGAAATTGTTTAATTTTCAAAAGAATCATACACGTCTATAAAAGTTTAGAAATTTCCTAACAGATGGCGCATTAATGCATCATAATATATATGTATTTATGTTAATTTACATAATTATAAATTTCAGATTGTGTTAGGTTTATTTTCATAGATTGGCTTGGATTGTCAATGCTATATAAATTTGTGTATCTTCAATTTTAGGGTGGGTTCGTTGGTACCAAAGAATAAAGCTTTATATCTATTTCCCTTTTCTAGCAACTATTTTTCTAACGCGACCATATTATCAATATATAAAAAGAAAATATATAAATATCAAAATCCTTATATACAGGGTGTACCAGGTATATTGGGAATTTCAACAATGGTATTTTAACTGAAATTTTTTGCAAGTAAAAATTAAAATATCCGAATGAAATTTGACACAGTAGTAGATAAAAGGATATAGTTTTTATTTATTCAATGTAGTTTCCATTATTAGCTACAACAGTCTCGAGGCGAGTGCGGAATGAAGCACAGGCCTTGGCGACGATGACCTTGTCCATTTGGGTCATCACCGTGTGAACTGCTTTCTTGACAGACTGGATGGTGGTATGAGGAGCTTTGTTGACATCTCTCTCAACAACGCCCCATACATAGTAGTCGAGGGGATTGCAATCTGGAGAATTCGGGGGCCAAATATCAGGACCCCAGTGACTAGGGACGTTAAATGTCAGCCACGATTGTGTCTTTTTTGCCTTATGGGCTGGAGCTGAGTCCTGTTGGAAGACATACTTCCTTCCTGCGGCCACCATGTCCATCCAAGGCTTCACAACGGTCTCCAGAACATTGATGTAGGTGTCAGCGTTCATCCTAAGGCCCTTCTCAAAGAAATGGGGAGGCATGACATCACCTTCACTGCTGATAACGCCAAGGACCATTACGGAGGCAGGAAATTTCGTGTGCATCACGACAGGTATCTCTGAGGGGTCTTTACAGATCCAGCGATCATTCCTGGGATTTACCTTTTGGTCCACGTCAAAGTTCTTTTCGTCAGAGAAGAACCTTAGCATGCCAAAAGAGTCGTGTTTCAGGTTGTTGAGGAGGGCAGCAGCCTTTCCTTTTCTGTTATTCTTCATATTCTCAGTCAGCAACTGACCTTTCCGAAGGGCATAAGACTTGAGACCAAGGTCCTCATGGATAGTTCTGACAATTGTCATAGAGCCAACGTCCATTTCCTTGGCTATGGCCCTCATGCTCTTCCTAGGGTTTCCATCAATCTTCTCCTTGACATTTTTGACAAATTCTTCGCCTCTTACCCTGTCCGATCGACGCGAGTGCTTTTTCCTTGTAGCTATCCCCTCTTTGTTACTGTCGGCCTCATCAAACTGCTTCTTGACACGATAAATAGTGGTTTTGGGCAACTTAAGAAAATCCACTATCTCTTTGGGGCTCCTTCCGGCGCGCAGAGCAACGATGATGGCAGCTCGATTTTCATATTCTCGGTTACTCTTCATCACTACACTGCGCACACATGTACTGTTGCATTTTACATGAATATGGCTACGTAATGAAAAAAAAAACAAGTTTTTAATCTCAAGTAGTTTTTGTTTTATGGACTGTCAAAGTTAGTCCCAATTTACCTGGTACACCCTGTATATATAAGTAATAATTATAGAATATACTGTCCTAAAAGCTTATGTCCATAGTTTTCTTAAATACCATTTCTAAGATTTCACCATTCAGTGTAGCATATATAAGCAGAATGATCCAATACAGTATTAGAGCTATAAAGAAGCTGTCTGGTGTATTAAATTGGCGAAACCGCTGCGAGGGTTCACTACTGATGATCTAAGCCCTCCCAATATTTTTTCATCGCAGTAAGGACAATAGAAGTTTGATTTATTTGTGAAAATAAACATTCGCGTCTTAATGTTTCATTTGTTAATTATAGAATGTATTTGAAGGATAAAATAGGGTATTATATCACAACAAAAAATGTGTGTATTTATCAGAGTGATAAGTTTTTATATCATTTCCAATGTTTCAAGCTTTCGAGTAATTCCTTTTATCAGGTCAAACGAAAAATGCTCTTTCAATAAATAAATGTTTGACTTCAATAATCGTGTATATCATTTTGCTTGATAAAGAGGAATGCCCGAAAGCTGATTATATAAAACTGTTTTTTAAACACTTGGCGTGCTGTTAGGTATTTGGTGTAATAGAAAAAATATGTCAAATAATTATAGAGATATTAATAAGGATTATGAGTGCATTTTTCAATTATTTTGAAAATTTCAAAGTTAGAAAAGGTTGGCAAAGAATATTTTCAGGTATGAGATAATGTTTTCCTAGTTTGAGGAATTAGATGAATGAAGAAAAATGGTTTTAATGAGATATAAAAGACATGGATGTGATGAAATTTGGAAATTCTAAGAATAGTTCTCTAGGTTTTAGAAATAGTAAATCTCTCTCTCTCTCTCTCTCTCAATGAATAGTGAGCTCCCTTAGTAGTAGTTGCCTCTCTAAGTCGGCCGAAATCTTTCTAGACTTGATATATGACATAATAAAAATATGATTTTTATTATTCATAATATAATTGAAATTATAGAACAAATTACATAACCATAATATTTATTAAAATTGTTTTCCTAATATAACTGAAAAATATAACTTAAATAATGAAATTAAAAATAAGAACTAAACACAGAGTTAATTTTTAAAATGTAAAGGAATGCCAAACAAAAAGAATATAACCTAATTTGTTTTTTTTTTAAATATATATATATAATAATAACGTTGTTGATTGTCTTTGTATGTAAAACTGTTTGCTTTGATAAATAATCAAAAATAAATATAATTTAGGACATAAAAGGTTATTATTCATTTTTTTTATCCACGACTGCATGAAAGGTAACGTATCTAGAATATACGGGTTTTTTTATGACATATATATATATGAATGGAATTTTGCCATTTTCCAACAAGATAATACCCGACCACATACAGCTAAAATCTCACAAGCCTTCCTTCAAAATGTTGACATTCTTCCATGGCCCGCATGTTCATCAGATCTTTCCCCAATTGAACATATATGGGAAATGATGATGAAGAAAATTTGGCAATCTCTATAGCCAAATAATCTTCAACAGCTTCAACAAAAAATTGAAATAGCTTGGTATAACATCCTACGAGAATCCATAAAAAAACTGTATGACACTATACCTCACCGTGTAACTGGTTGTATACATGCTAAAGGAGGATACACCCAATATTGAACTGACAATAGAGAACCTAATTTCCAGGCCTATAACTAACTACCATCGCAAAATTGGAGAGGAGTGGACTTCAGGAATTGGTTTAACCATGGAGATAAGCACCACCACACCAAATATTGATAAAAGATATATATCTCAATGAACTTATATCCCCTTTTTTAAATTTCAATCAATTATTTTTCATATTAGCATTATAAAGCTTACCAATTTTCAGAGAATTTACATAAGTATTTCTATGAAAAAAAAATTGTTTTTGACCAGTGTATATTAAAAATTGAATTTTTTTTTATAAAATTAAATAAGTCATCCACAAGGTATATATATATATAAAATCCAAAGGCTTAATATTTTAAATTAATAAAATTTCACTTTGTTAAATCCATACAATCTAAAATCGAAATATTAGCTTAACACAAATTTCATTTAAGTAATACATTTTTCCACTTTCAGGAAAAAAAAAGCCTTCTTTCAAATGAATAAATTTGTTTAATATTCAAATTAGGTTAAATATTTAATAAATTTATTTAGTTAAAAATTCCAGATGAATTTCAAGTACCCTAGTTTGACGATAAAATTCATATTTAAATAATTCTAGATTTTTGTGTTGTTTTTTTTATAGCATTTTTTTTTTTTGCTTCGCTAATCCAACATCCCCATTTAAATATAATTACAAACAAGTAGCGCTTTAAAAGAATAAAAATGTACTCAGGGTTAAAAAAGGAAATTTTCTAGAATACTCCAACACCATCGTAACACCAGAGTGAATTCTTCTGACAACTGCAGCAAATAAAAATTGACTTAAAGAAGGCATTAATATTTTATGAGCCCATTTTATTTTTGAAATATTAAACAGGCTCATCACTAAAAGCATCAAATTGAAACGAAATTGATTTGATAAATAATTTAAATTTCGGGGATATAGACACATTCAAGTAATCTATATTTTGAAGATCCTTTTATATCTTATGGATTATTTCTTTCTTTTCAACAAATTACAGACGAACATTGTAATTTTACAGTTTGTTATATGGATTAGGTTATATTTAACGCGTCGTATAAATAATGACATTTATATATATAGATTTTACATTTCATTTTCTATATTGTTTTGTTGTTTCTATTATTTCCGTGGATAAAAAATTGATAGGCATATATATCTTATAGATTATTTCTTCCTCCAAAACAAAATATTATTATATGGATTAGGTTAATATTAGCGTCTCGTATAAATATAGCATATTTATATAGATTTGTCGTTTCATTTTCTCAATTTTGTTGCTTCTCTTATTTCTGTGAATGGATTTAATACATTTATATTTTTTCTAGATTATTTTTTCTTCCAACAAAGTGCAGACGAGCTATTCAATTTCGCTGTTTATTATATCGATTAGGTTATAATTTGCTTCTCGTATAAATAATGACATTTATATATAGATTTTTTCATTTCATTTTCTATAATATTTTGCTGTTTCTCGTATTTCTATAAATGGAATAGATACACGTTTATATCTTATAGATTATTTCTTCCTCCAACAAAATGTTATTATATTTAGGTTAGAATTAGCGTCTCGAATAAATACGACATATTTATATAGATTTGACATTTCATTTTCTCAAATTCGTTGCTTATTTCTGTAAATGTTTTTAATACACATTTATATTTTTTTCTAAATTATTTCTTCCTCTAACAAAGTGAAGACGAACTATTCAATTTCACAGTTAATTATATGGATTAATTTTAATTATTAATTTATATTATATTAATTTATCTAATTTATTAATTAGCGTCATGTATGAATATTGACATTTTTATATACATAGATTTGTCTTTTTTTTTTTACTTTGTAAAGTATTTTTTCTGTGAATAGATTTGATAGGCACTTATATTCTACTAGACGAATGGCCCGGGCAACGCCCGGGGTTTACCCGAGTGCGAATATATTTTAAAAACGTTGACTTGGGTGGTCGCTATTAACAGGGTGGTCTGTATAGACAGGTGGATGTATCACACAGCTGATAACAGGGTTGCCTAAGGTGACCGCTATAGACAGGGTGGTCTGTATAGACAGGCAGCTGATAACAGGGTTGTCTAGAGTGGTCGCTATAGTCAGGGTGGTCTGTATAGACAGGTTTATGAGAGAGGCAAACTTACAGGTTGTTGACGCCGCAATCCCCAGAGAGAGTGTTTTTTGTTGCATCATGCTGTGACTCACACGATGACCCAAGGTCAACAGGGGTGGAGCAGCAAGCTTAAGCCTATCACCGTCTGGCGGCGCTGCTTGCGAGTTATATCTACAATTCTGCAAATAACTCTAAGGATATTCAAGATATTCAAGAAATTATTTTTCGAAAACCTTTCCGGGGATATACCTAATAATATCCCAGAATTTCATGGCGATTGGATGTATGGTTTTTGAATAACAGGGTTGTCTAGAGGGGGGCAGGGAGGACACGTGTTCCCTGGCAGCCAATGAGCGCGCATTCTATCCGTGAGCTTCAGACAAACAGACAAACAGACAGAATAAGGCAAATATATAAGTAGATAACTTATTTATTTCTCCAACAAGTACAGACGAACTTCTCAATTTTATAGTTTGCTATTTAAATGAGGTTAGAAATAGCGTCTTGTATTAATAATGTCATATTTCAATAAATATATGTTACATTTCATTTTCGTAAGTTTTGTTATTTCTATCTTTTATTTCTGTGATTTAAAATTTAAACTTTTTATAGCTCTAATAGGGGCTATTTCTTTCTCTAATAAATATTAATATTCTAATTTCTCAGTTTGTAAAAAAAACATATATGCCTTTTTATTATCTAACTATATATATTATGTGAATAAATAACTTTTCTATAATTTCATTTCACTTTCGATAGAGTTTTGTACCTTATATTGAATGGAATTTATTCACGCACATTTATATCTTATAGATGATCTATCACTAATAAAGTACATAATAACTTAAATTTCACAGTTAGTTTTAAATTAAGTTATAATCATAACGTGTAGAAAGTGTGAATAATGATAATTCTATAGATTTTTCATTTCATTTTTTTCCATTTTTTATATTTTTTATTTATTTTTAAAAAGAAATTATATCATGTCTTTTTCTCTATATTATATAATTTTTAGAATTTATTTTAATGGAATTTGATATATTAAATCAGCATGTTGCTGTTTCCCCAGCATTTTGATAGCCTACTGTGAAATAAATGTTTATATATTCTTTTCAAAATCTTTACACTCTAAATTTCGGACACAAACGTCCTTTTACAGAAGAAAACACGATATAATAATATTGTATAATTATATAATACTTTTACCTGTAAGCCTTATGTTTCACAACCTTAAAATATTGATATAAGGGATTGCAATATCTTTGTACATTCTTATAATCAGAACATCTTTATTGTCTTTATAATGTCTGATACATCTTTTGTTGTTTATTTGCAAACACCGCTAAAGTGACAAAAACAAATCAAAAAGGGATGATGATAACCTGCGTCTTGCAGATTAACATTTTCATAGAAACATATATATACATATTTATTGCTAGCTATATATCAGGGATTATATTTAATTGAATTATGTTAAGCTTAAAATATCGTTAATATATTCGAATTTCTATTGAGCTCGTTGAACGATCTATAATGTGGTGCGTAACTTTCAATTTATTTCCAAAAAGATTCACTCAAAGTGACTTATTTGTTTGAAATTTTCATCAAAGAATATATCACAAAAGGGAAACATTTCAATGGGATGATGTTTTGCAAACCCATTCAAATATTTCTAAATAAATAGAATTTGACTTAGGCTTGCTTTATTCCTAAAATTCTATTTTTCTGCAAGTTAGAATTTAATACATCGCCGCAGGCTTCAGAATGTTTTTTTCGTTTGTTTCGAGGAAACCACTACCAAACGACGTTTACCACAAAGAAGTGAGAGGGCGCTTCCTAAATCTTTGTTTGAATTTTCTATTTTAGATATTATTTTATTTATTCTTTTAAAATTATATATATATATTAAAATAAAGACATATTTTGTATCAATAAAATTATTAAAATTCAATATTTATCCAAAATATGCCTTTATTTTAATTACCATAAAAGGATTGCTCTATATTAACATATATATATTTTGAAAATAGAGCAATCCATAAATAAATTTTTAATTAAAAAGGAATATATGGCAAAATATATAAAATAAATGATATTTTAATCCAATATATGCCTTTTTAATATATTTATTATTTTTATATATAGAGTATTAATTTTGATATATATTGTCGCGAAGAAATAATTTATATTCTATTATTTAATTTTATTTTTCAATGAAAATAATTAAAACGTATTACTTTATATTTATAAAATCATCATTTAGTTACCTAGCTTGCTTGCTCGATATTCTCTAGCTGTAGATAGTTTGGTTGGTTTGTTGATAATTGTCGACTAGTCGTGGTGACGTCATCAATAAATATTTTTACATCTTAAGATATTCCAAGACTTGATTTCTACGCTACAATATAAGAGGCATATCCTGACCAAGTTCACATGAGCATTTCTAGATGGCAGAGCGCCATCTAGTGGTATAAAAATAAACTAAACGTTTATTTAACTTGTTCCGTGATATTTGGCCAACCCAATTTCTTGATAAATCAAGAAAAGTCAACTACGAACGCGTTTCGGGCTGTTGGCCCTCGTCAGCGTGGTGCAGACTGTACCTCTACGACTAAAATGTTCAAAGCTTCTTGAGAAATCAAGAAATGGGTTTTTAAGGCCAGATTTGCGTAAATACCCTTTTCATGTGAATCATGACTTTTTTATATTTATTATTGTTTTCACACACATATATAATCTAAAAACTCAAATATTTCTATATTAAAAAATATATTTTTTTTATATTTTTATTCATTGATAATTCTAATTTTGTTATCATCGTTTTGTTGTAAAAATGCGTAGTTAACATATCTATCTTTTTGAATCGCTAATATAGGGTTAATTTTTTAAATTCTATATATTGTGAAAATAACTAATGTGTAATATTTTTTCAAGTAATTGAAAATAAAAGCTGCTTGATGGTAAATAATTATCTTTTTTATTATAACGACTGCACCTTCAACCCTTTATCTTATCGATCCTTTGTCTTATCAACCCTTTATCTAACAACAAACATATTATTCATAACATATATATACCAATCTCTCGATAAATTAAAAACTCAATAGATGAAAGCAATCGTTTTCAGTTCGTCTCAAATACCAACGAAAGAACATACCTCACTTCTGAAGGAATGCTGTGGTGTAAGGCAGACGTGACAAAACAAGTAACGCCTGACTCAGCACAATTTGAGGGAATATTGAAAGTTCCAGACGATCCCAACAAATGAATATCATATGAAATATAGCGTCATGGTTGGATGACATTCTTCCCTCCCCCATGTTATTTATTTTGCTTTAAATATCTTCCCATATTTCATTTTTCTCGTCTGTTTTTATTTATTTCTCAAACATCCCCTGACGAGGTAAAGGCTTAGTAGTTTTTTTTATGACTTTGCTTTTAAAAAAAGATGAAACCCTCCATTTTTTTATACGTATTTTTTTAAAAACGTGTTTAAAATTATATAAAATTATTATTTATATAAATTATATTAATTATATATATCAAAATTCGGAACTATTATAGACGTGTGTGATTCTTTTTTGAAAATAAACAATTTTCATTGCAGTAAGGACAATAGAAATTGTTTATTTTTAAAAAGAATCATACGCGTCTATAATAATTTCGAATTTTGATAACAGATGGCGCGCTAATGTATCATAATATATATAAATAATTATTTTAAAAAATAAAAAAAATGTAAAAAGAAACCTAACTCTATATTACTTATTGATTTTTCAAAGTGTAAAAGCTGGGGAAAATCTTTAATATAAATTATTTTATATTACTTATAAAGCTTTTTTGGGGGGGGGGGGGGGGGAGAAGTCCGACCACACTTCCCTGCGGTCCCCCCTTGACCCTTGGAATATTCGACCAAATTCTGGTCCAAGGTGACTAACGTGGCCAACGGCACCCATTTTCCAATGAAGAGCAAAACCGATATCTCCAGTCATGGATGCAATATAATATAATATGTTTAAATATATTTGACTATCGACCAACATTGTTGTTTTTATAAATATGTAATATACATCTAACTTTACATTATTATCATGTTGCACGTTGTTCACTTAAGATATAAATAAAATAAGTATTTTATATAAAAAAATATATTTTTCATCAATAATAAACATAAACAAAACATATTACAATGGAGACATCCAAAGCTCTTTATTGGACACGACAACAACAACATAAAGCTTTTTGCTAAATTTTACCTTTTATATGTATATACACTTTATTAACATCCTATAACGCGATATCCCAAACTCAGGGATATTTGCATCAATACATTTGTTTACATCATAACAAATTGGCTATATACAAGGAGAAAGTTCAAGGAGAAAAGACAAACATACACAAAAGCAAAATTTCAAAATTTATTTCCCTCACTTTCCAAGTTCAAAAGATAGTTGTTAAATTTTACCTTTCTATTATCTCTATTATACACAGTCTAGCCATAAATTCTGTTACAAACAATTTTATAAATTAAATGATTAATAACAAAAACTAATGGAATATATAAATACATATTTTATTAGCCAATAGGACATAGATTTTAAATATATACAAGCATTCAAAATGTTCTCCCTTATTTTTGACACAGGATCTCAAACGTTCGGGCCACTGATCTATGGTGGCACGCACCTTTTTTAAGGGTATTTCTTTCATTGCTCTCACCAATGCTGATTTCAATTTATCCAAATTATGATATCTTTTATAGCACACCTTCTCCTCTAAATATGCCCACAAACTGTAATCAAGGGGGTTTAAATCAGGGCTTCCAGAGGGCCATTCATTGGCCTTTATGAACTCCGGAACATTCGTCTCCAACCATTGTTGAGTTGACTTAGCTTTGTGAGCAGGAGCTGAATCTTGTTGAAATATCCAATGTTCTCCATTAAACATTTTTGTATTCAGAGGCTTTACTATTTGTTACAAAATGTCTTATTTATAGTTTTTAACTGTAGTTTTTACCCCATTGGCACAGAAGTGGAGATCTGTTACACCTTGGTAGCTAACTCCCCACCAAACCATGACAGAAGAAGGATGGTAACTTTTTCAAGTCTTCTGACTTTCAAAGAAGCTTCTAGAGAGCTACGAGCATATATCCTATCATTCTGACGATTAATCTTTTTCTCGACCGTGAACATTTTCTCGTCTGTGAAAAGGATTATCTCATGCCACCGACCATCATGCCGCGCCAACATTTTTGATCTAACCCTTCTAATATCTCTAAGAGCAGGGGTTATCAAATGACCTGTGCGTCGTTTGAAAGCTCTCAGTCCAAGGTATTCGTTGATTATCCTTGAAACTATCTTGGAGCTAAATTTATCTGCTTTGCTAAGATCTTTTGTTTGCAGTGTGGATTTCGACGAATTCTTTCGCGAATGGCTTTTATAGCTGCTTGCGTTCGTTTTGCATGCGAGGTCGACCAGATCTTTCAAGGTCATCAATAGTGCAAGCCTTGTTGAACCTTTCAATGATTCGATAAACAAATTGACGCGTAATATTCAAATTTTGTAAAAGTTTAAAAAGGGTGAAAGATTTTGGCCTACCTTGTGTAAGGCTATTACAACTATAGGGTTTTCTTTAATACCCAAACCCATTATCAAAAAACAAATATATTTCGATTTTTTTTCTGAGCACGTGTGCACGAGATATTCAAATAACAACAACTGTATTTTGAATACTTAACGCGGTCAAATTAATTTTTTATCACTGATTTGGTTTTGTAACAATATTTATGGCTAGACTAAGTATATTGATTTATGTGAAAAAAAATAATAGAAAAAAATAAATAATAAAAAGGTCAGGTGTTGATATTAAAACAACAGCGCGAAACGCGTTTGTGGATGGCTTTTCTGTATATATCAAGAAAATGGGTTGGCCAAATATCAGGGAACAGGCTAAATCAATGTTTAGTTGATTTCTGTTCCATCAGATGGCGCTCTACCATCTAAAAAGCACATGTTCTCCTGGTCAGGAAATGCCTTTTTTATTTTTAATATTGATTTATATCGAAATATTTGGCACAACACACCAGTTATGATAAATTCAGACAAATAAGCTACCAACCATTATTTCAATCTATGGCACTCATCAGTATTTTTATACGTTTTTTTTTAACAGGAGGGGTGCCCTTTTTTGCGAATTGATATTGTTTTACATATTTTATTATTAATCATCTTTCTCTCTTATTACCTCTCTTTTCTTTAATGTAAATAAGTTTGTAATTGTTTGGATCTCAAAGTAAATTTCTTTGTCATCCTTATATATGTTTTCTCTCATTTTTCTATGTGAGACAATACACTAATAGACAAGACTTAAGGAAGTTGTATCTTTTAACATGTATATTGGGATTCAGAAAATAACTCTGAAAGATATTAAAGTGACCTTTATTCAAGAGACACTAGATAACCAAGTGTGTATACACTCATGGACAACACTTAAGGAAGTTGTATCTTTTAGCATGTATATCGGGATTCAGATAATAACTATGCGAGATCTTTGATACACAGTGACTTTTATTGAACATACACGAAATAACCAAGTATGAACAAAATTGCCTCTGTCTTCTTCTTCTTCTTCAAAAATAAAGACAATAATCAACATAAAGACTTTCCACTTCCTTAATATTTGTCCATGAGTGTATTTGAGTTTTTATAGGGAAAACCTGACCAAAAAGAAAGCAGAAATCTCTCATTTTATATAACATATATATGGTAATATAAACCAACAACCCCATATTGTATATAACTTATAACAATATTTTCATGTTGTATAATAGAAACACATCTGTAATATTTGTCCATGAGTGTATTTGGCTTATAACCTTATATTTAAAGAGAGAGATCAATAAAAATCAACGTTTAATTGATATTTATTCCGATAGATGGTGAAAAACATCAACAACGTTCATTCCTATGATCAGATAAGTCTTTATATTAAAATCCTGTTGGTTGGTTTTAATAAATAAACAAACTGCACACAAATATTTAATGGTCATAAATATTTAAATAAATATTAATAAATTATATTCCCAAAAAAGAATTTTTTAGAAAAGAGTTCTTAAAGAGAGAAAATAGGAAAGTTAAAACAATATTTCAATTATCTAACAAATATTCTTTCCGTTAATTAGTTTGTCTCCAAGAAAAAATTAATTAGCCATAACTTAATTAAAAACATCGTCCCATATAGGAAAATCTATTAATTGTGAGATTAAAAGAGTGACTTAATAATTAGGTTGATCACATGTTACATTGCGTGTGGGGCAGAAACACGTGTAGGAAATGGAACTGGTTTAATTTATCCACGGGGTTTGATTATTCCAACAATGGCTACACACCTACAATCAATTTACACACAATATCGCCTTATATATATATATGTTATATTAAAATATTGTTTTGCTTAAAAATATATTTCATAGATAAAAATAGTGTTAAATCGACCGCCAGAGGTCAAGTTTTCCCTATAAAAACTCGCTGTTGTTGTATCCCGTTGGCCGGCTCAAACCTTTGACATTATGTAAATAATCTTTTGTTTTCCTTGTTCTACTCGCCTTAAGCCAGACAGTACCTTTACCAAATTATGTTTTATTATATCCCATAAGCTTAATTAAAGCTATTTTTGATAACTAATTTCATTTAATTATTGCCACGACTGCTCAACAAATATATCTATTCTCAAAATGATCATCATCAAGTATTAATAACTCTAATAATCAAAAATCAAGCAGAAATCTCTCATTATTATATAACATATATATGCGAGCAATAGTTATCCAAAATTTATTTGAAAAAGTAAAAATAAATATCAGGTAAAAAGTTTATTTTAATTTAAATTTGCAAGCTTTCAAGCAAATATACTGCTCTTCAGCGGGCTGATATTCTATGTACAATCTCTAAATAATATATATACAGAATAATTGGAAACTTTTGTTATTAAGATATGCACTCGCGGGCGTGCATAGCTGGTAAGAGTCTAATGCACGCCCGCGAGATGCTAATAACAAAAGTTTCCAATTATTCTGTATAAATATTATTTAGAGATTGTACATAGAGAGTATCAGCCCGTTGAAGAGCAGTATATTTGCTTAAAAGATTGCAAATTTAAATTAAAATAAGCTTTTTACCTGATATTTATATATATTAAAAATGGCATTTTCAAATGCAAAGTCGAACTACTTTTCACATGTGTAGACATGTGGTGCACTTACAGTAAAAGCAGTCGCCTACTTCTACTCACCATGATTATCATGGCCTGTACCACGTGTACTAAGGGATAAGCCAAATCTTTTTTGGTCGCAGTGGTTCAGCCTACTCCACGCTGACGAGCGCCAAAAGCGCGAAACGCGTTCTGTTTTACAGAAGGCAGAGCGCCATCTGGTGGAACAGAAATCAACTAAACATTGATTTAGCCTGTTCCCTGATATTTGGCCAACCCAATTTCTTGATAAATCAAGAAAAGCCATCCACGAACGCGTTTCGCGCTTTTGGCGCTCGCCAGCGTGGAGTAGGCTGAACCACTGCGACCAAAAAAGATTTTGCTTATCCCTAAGTACACGTGGTACAGGCCATGATAATCATGGTGAGTAGAAGTAGGAGACTGCTTTTATTGTAAGTGCACCACATGTCTACACATGTGAAAAGCAGTTCAACTTTGCATTTGAAAATGTGCCATAGCCCCGTTTGATTACTTGTACTCGCTGATGGGGTTGGACTTTTGCATGAATAAGGGGCCATTGGAGCATATTTTTAATCAGAAAAAGTGCCCAATGTGAGAATCGAACCCGGGTCGTAGCGGTCGAAAACCAACGGTTTAGACCATCCTTCCACATTTTTTTTAATGAAACTGTTTGTGTTGTCGCTTTCTGCGATGGAAAAACTAAAGTTCCCCTTAATATTTTTCCCATTGCAGAAATTATAAATTATATATAATGTAACGTGGAAATTTTTTTAGGGAAGACAAATCTCAGAATTACACGGCAATTTATTTAATGTTAAACCAAATTAAAACTAATAAAATAGCATAGAGCTAATGAAAACATTTTACAGTGTATCAAAATAAAAAATATCGAAATTAAAAAATATTTTCATAAAATAAAATATAATCTGCTACAATATTATATATATAGTAATTAAATAATAATAATTATAATTATAATAATTATATATATATAAAGTTTAAAATTGGTATCAATTTCTATTATTAAATATATATGCCTTTAAAATGAATATATAGTTGCTTAGAGAGAAAATGAAAATGAACCAATAAATTTTATAAAGAAAATTGAAATTTCATTGTTAATATAATGGTGTAATTTATAATGGGATCACCATTGTTCGGTATCAAGAATGAACCAAGGCAAAATGTCCTTTCTAACTGAGCGCTATGACAAAGAAAGTGTCATATAAGCTATATGACAAATGATATGGTCGATAAGACACATCTATCTTTGGAATGAGCCATCAACGGCACAATTTCTATACCAGCTCAATTCTTCTGCCAATTTAAAAGCCCAAAAACTATTTTGTTACAAAAATTATAAATGTTCAAATATAATACGAAACTCTAGCCTATTTATTATTTGTGCATTTAAATTATTTATTAGCCATTATATATTCCATGTATATTATATATTGTATTTATTTATATAATATATTTTATATTAGAAAAATAGAAGTACTTTTGCTATATATATATATATATAATATTTTGCAAAAATATCGTTCAGGGATAAGTTACATTAATAACTTAGTTTTGAATATTTCTTATTGCTAAATATATTTTATATATTCACAAATATAATGCCAAAAATTATAAAAATAAAACAATTTTATTTAACACAATTTATTTGATGTTAAAATTATTTGTTAATTTAGATATTTTCTTCTAATTTTTAACAAAAATAAAGATATAATTTTCAATGACTTAACTTCCCGTGTTTTGAATAATCTATTTTATAACCAAACTCCATTAGTTGGAGACAAATTTATGAAAAGATTCTAATTAAAGTTTGTTTGGAATTATGGCATTGTTAATTTATTTCCCCTAAATAATAAAAAGGCTTATTTAAAAATGAAAATTTTCCTTAAGAGAGAGAATAAATGGTCGAATGTGAAATTTAAACCAGCAATAAATATTTGAGATAAATTCCTTGTAAATTACAATTTATTGAGAAATGTTATTATAATTTAAAATATAGATATTTAAAATAAATGATTATTGAATGAGAAATTCCTTTTAAATTAGATATTTTAAATGTTATATATATTATCCCTATATTGATATTTACAGTTTACTCCATAAATATAAAATCAATTTGTAGAAAAATAAATATAATTTGTTGAATATATAAATGGTGCCTCATATCATTTTTCATTTTAAGCAAATCAAAATACCAAATGGATCTTTATCTTAAGCTTTTCATTTTAATATTAATATCTAAATTATGAGATTATAAATTATAAGATATTTATTAAAATTTTATATTTTAACGTAAGTGTTTTGAAACAATATATATAATGATTATTAGTCTATTAATATGGTATTAATGTTTGAAAAATATACATTTTCTGTCACCTGTATGAAATTAATAGGGAAAATGGAGGGCAAAGGAAATTTCTACAATTAAACATCGTCTGCACAATTAATTCCAAATTGTGAGAAGCGGCGGATTAATTCTTAAATTAATTATGCAGAGAGATTCAATAAATCAAAGCATGGCTGATTTGTTCCTGATTGCCATAATGGGCTTCTTGTACCTCACATCTTTAATTACTCCTTCACTTCAATTGGATTTGAAGGAACCCTCTCTTAAAACAGCATGTGGTCAAAGGCTTGGAAAGATGCTAATCCTTTTGGGCTTTAAAGTGGCTCAATTGGCGCTGTATAACCCTTGTGTTAAATTTCAAATAGGTAACTATTCAATTTTGGAACTACTTCATTCATCTCTATGTATTATATATAACTAGCGGATGTACCCGGCTTCGCCCGTGTTTTACCCGAGTAAAGGTTTGTCTAACGAATCTCTCGATAAAGTGAACATTTTTTCCCGGTCCCTTGAAAAATACTCGATAAGTTGAATAAAATCAATATTAATCAGTACCCGAGTAAAGGTCTGTCTAACGAACATTTGTTAAAACAATTCTCTATAAACTTATAAAAAGAAATATATATATTTTGATAATTTGAAACTGATAAAGTGATCATTTTTTCCCGGTCCCTGTGTGCCGTGTCATTCTGAATTTTGTCTTTCCTAATTTTCTACATTACTAAATCATCGTTTTATCTAGTGAACATTTTTTACCGGTCCATTGAAAAATACTCGATAAGGTTGAATAAATTCATGGTCGTTTATGTAAGATGGACGAAGTTCCCGGAGGTCATCTTGGGCAAGCTCCCGCGAGGCTTTTTTTCTTGTCTACTTGGCATAGCTGTGACACCAACTCTGCCCTGATTGGTCGGTGGGTACTGGCGGCCGGGCGAATCCATTCTCTCACGGGGTGGGGCAGACCCAAGGTCATCAGGAGCAGCAAACCTAAGCCTATCTCCGTCTCAATGGTGCTTGCGAGTTAAAGCTACAAATCTGCAAATAACTCTAAGGATATTAAAGATATTCAAGATATTATTTTTCGTAAACCTTTCCGGGGATATGCCTAATAATATCCCAAATTTTCACGGCGATTGGATGTATGGTTTTTGAATCCATAGAGGACACACACACACACACACAGACAGACAGACAGACAGACAGACATTCATTTTTATATATATAGATTTCACGGCGATTGGATGTATGGTTTTTGAATCCATAGAGGACACACACACACACACACAGACAGACAGACAGACAGACATTCATTTTTATATATATAGATTGTAAATATCAAAACTTACAAATATACATGGACTTTGTTATCTTCAACTTGTAATATTTATTCACAGATCATGATGAATATTTATCTATAGTAAAATAAATACAAACACCATTATGATTACTAGTGCTTAAAAATAAGAATTTAATAAATGAATTTTTCTATATATTTTTTTTAAATTACGAATACTGTACTGTGAAAAAATATTGCATAAGTGAAATTGTATTAGGATCAGGTGTATAAAGTAAATAAAAGGGTATTTTCTGATTGTGTAACTCAATAATTAATAATCAACGAATATAATACAGTCGAACTTGGATAATTCGAACCCCAAGGGACCATAAAAAAATTTCGAATTATCCAAAAATTCGAATTAAAGATGTTTTGAATAAAGGCTTAAGGCTTCTAGGGACCAAGATAAATATTCGAATTAAAGAGGTTTTCGAATTAAAGAAGTTCGAATTATCCAAGTTCTACTGTATAATAAAACATTTAAGCACGGAAGTTGCTTTTTACACATATGCCAAATTTCTACTGCCCTTACTGCAATGAAAAAAATATTGGGAGGGCTTGGTAGAAATTTGTCATATGTGTAAAAAGATATTTTCTTGCTAAAATGTTTTATTTTCTTATATAGAGGGGGTCAATGTAAGGATGGTCTAAACCGCTGGTTTTCGACCACTACGACCCGGGATTGAATCTCGCATTGATCACTTTTTTTCTAATTAAATGCTCCAATGGCTCCCGATTCTTGCAAAAGTCCAACCACACCTGCGAGTGCAAGTAACCAAACGGGGCTCTGGCACATTTTTAAATGCAAAGTCGAACTGCTTTTCATATGTGTAGACATGTGGTGCACTTATAGTAAAAAGAAGTCACCAACTATTTATTACCCACCATGAGAGATTATCTTGGCCTGTACCACGTTGTACTAGGGATAAGCAAATAAAATTGTTCTTATATATATATAGATGACGTATTATTGTCCTATAATTAGTCAATAAATATTTTATATTTATTCCGCTAGATAGAGCAAGCCATCATCAACCTTTATTTGCACGATAAAGAAATGTCTTTTTCTTAAAGACAGTAGAGTTTTCCTTCTCTAGTTCCCCTGGTGGTGCCTTGTCCATCCATGGAAAAGAAGGGTGCTATTGTCCCGTTAGTCAGCCACATTTCAGAGTTCCCTGTTCACGGTTACCGTCGCGGCTCGGGGCTCACGACACCGTACTACACGGCAGTCCCTTACTTGTGCTGCTTCTCCCGCCCGCCACGTAGAGGAGGATTTCTGGACAGGACTAGTTCCCCAATAAATATTGCCACGTGGAAAATTAGGGAAGACAAAAACTTCAGGAGGAGACAACAATTTATTTCAGGCAAGGACAAACTACGAGTGATAAACAAAAGATAAGCAAAAGAGGAAGGTGTACAGAGTATAGCAAAATATAAACATAAAAAATAATACTCTGCTAATAAATTATTAAATACTTTGTTACAATATCAATAAAAAACACATTCCCCTTATCACTCAATATTATTATTATAACACATAATAGTCTTAATAGACATCCTATTTGAATGCTATGAAATATATTTCAAATTTAGCCAATATGCAAACTACACGTATACACAAACAGTCCTAACTCTCTCTCTCTATAAAATATTATATTTACTATCTAAGCTTGTAGAAAATCTCACACGAAGAGAGAGAGGATTATATTTTTAAATTATATTATGATGCATTAGTCCGCCATCTATTATCAAAATTCGAAACTATTATAAACGCGTATGATTCTTTTTAAAAATAAAACAATTACTACTGTCCTTACTGCAATGGAAAAAATAATGGGAGGGCCTGGCTCATCAGTGGTGAACCCTCCCAGCGGTTTCGCCAGTTTAATCTACCATACCGCTGTTATATTTCATCTTTCGAACTTCCTTTCCTCAAAGCTTATGTCCATAGTTCACCTAAAATACCCATTCCAAGAGTCTAGCATCAATATCACTATAGAAGGAAGATCGAAAAAATGTAATATAACAGCGGTATGGTAGATTAAACTGGTGAACCGCTGAGAGGGTTCACTACTAATGAACTAAGCCCTCCCATTAATTTTTCCATTGCAGTAAGGGCAGTAGAAATTGTTTTTTTTTTAAAGAATCATACGCCTTTATAATAGTTTCGAATTATCATACATAGACAGTGAAACTCTCTCTACCGGCCTAACTAATCTTTGTAACATCCAAAATGGCCTCCGATGTAGTGTCCAATATTTGTATGACAATCATGATTACATACAACATATAAATATTTAACAATTTGATCTCTCAAATGTCATTAAAATAAAATGGGGGTCGTTGGAAGAATAGTCTAAACCGTTGGTTTTCGAACGCTACGACCCAGGTTCGATTACCACATTGGGCACTTTTTTTCTGATATAAAATAAAATGCTCCAATGGCCCATGATTTTTGCTAAAGCCCAACCCCACCAGCGAGTACAAGTAACCAAACGAGGCTGTAGTACATTTGTAAGTGTAAAGTTGAATTGCTTTTCACATGTGTAGACATGTGGTGTACTTACAGTAAAAGCAGTCAACTTCTACCCACCATGATTATCCGGGCTTGTACCACGTGTACTAGGGATAAGCAAAAAAAAATAATAATAATAAAAAAATACAAACAGCAATGAAAATCTATAAAATGTACATAATATGTAGGAAATATGTAAGTAAGGTAAACTTGCAGCTCTCCAAGAGGACCGTTCTAAGAAAGGGTGTGATATAAGGCTACCAATTCTAGGCCACGTCGATTATGTTGATGAACTCCGAAAAACGTGACCGGGGCGGAATTTATTTTAATGCCTATCCCCCCCAGTGTTTTTTATTTTATTGTTTTACTCCATTTTTGTCTCCTCAAGTCTTCGCACGGATATTATCAGCACGTCACCTTTGTTTACAGTTTGTATAGGATCTCTGTATCTCGTTGAAAATTAAGGACTCGTTGAGAACTGGTCTATCAATGATGATTCAATAAAATTATTGAATTTTACATATTATACATATTGTCATACACTTCTTTCTTTTGTATACTGTTCTTTTTTATCGTTTTTTTTTTCTCTCTCTCTTTCTCATTGTTAACATCATATGACTATTCTGAAAATTCAAAACTATTTTAGACGCGTAAGATTCTTTTTGAAATTAAGCAATTTCTACTGCCCTTACTGCAATCGGAAAAATTAATTGGAGGGCATGGCTCATCAATGGTGAACCCTCCCGGCGGTTTCGCCAGTTTAATCTACCATACCGCTGTTATATCGAAAGGAAGATCGAAAAATGCAATATAACAACAGTATGGTAGATTAAACTGGCGAAACCGCCGGCAGGGTTCACCATTGATGAGCCATGCCCTCCCAATATTTTTTCCATTGCAGTAAAGGCAGTAGAAAATTATTTAATTTTCAAAAGAATCATACACGTCTATAATAGTTGTGAATTCCCATAACAGATGGCGCGCTAATGCATCATAATAAGAATTCTATATCTCTCTGAATAAATAGCATTTTAATATTCATTTTATAATAATATTCCTTGAAATGCATATAAATTTTAATTGAATTTTTAATTCGATTTGAAAATACAAAAAATGTGCTTATATAGAAATGGGAATTAATTTATTATATTACTGAGATTAGATAGATAGAGATTTTCAAAATTTCATTTCTATATGAATAAATATATATATGTTATATTATAATAATTTATTTAAAATGTTATATAAAAATATTATTTTATTTAATATTATATATCATAGATTCAAATATTCTGTTAAATCGACCGCCAGAGGTCACGCTTTGCATATATAAACTCGTTGTTGTTTTATCCCAATGGCCGGCTCAAAACTTTTGTACATTATGTAAATAATCTTTTGTTTTCCTTATTCTACTCGCCTTAAGCCAGGCAGTACTTTAATCAAATTATGTTTTTCATATATATTCCTTAGCTCAAATAAAGAAATCTCTGATCAAGACTTTACATTTTCAAGATTATTATTCAACCACGACTGCACCACCATAGCTTAATTCTCAAGATAATATATGTAGTACATTATATATATATGTAGTACATTATATATATATATGTAGTACATTATATATATGTAGTACATTATATATATATATGTAGTACATTATATATATATGTAGTACATTATATATATATATGTAGTACATTATATATATATATGTAGTACATTATATATATATATGTAGTACATTATATATATATATGTAGTACATTATATATATATATATGTAGTACATTATATATATATATGTAGTACATTATATATATATATGTAGTACATTATATATATATATGTGTAGTACATTATATATATATATATGTAGTACATTATATATATTAACAATATATTTTATAAATAAAAAGTATTAATCAATACTGAGATTTACTCTTAAACACAATATATTTATAAAACGACATTTGAAAATTATCCCGCATGAGTTTCTTTTCAACGAAAAATCAAAATTTATTCCAAGAGGAGAAATAACGATTATTTCTAACCTTAGGGATGAGGTATGAAAGGATGAATTGTGAAGAGTAATGATAAACGGAAAAAATAAAAGTGTCCAGGGATGGGAACTGTACAGGTATTGTAGAACTACATTTGCCAATTTTTATCACAAATGTTTCTTTTGAACGAAAAATCGTAATTTATTTTAAGGAGAAATATCGACTATTTCTATCCTTAGGGAGGAAGTATGAAAGGATGAATTGTGAAAAAAAGAAACATTTGCGGGAAAACTTGTCAAACGTAGTTCTACAATCATAAGTCGCATTATATTGTATTATAAATATCATATATTGTGTAAGGTACAGCAAACTATAAATTAATAATATAAATACAACATGTATATATTGAGAAAATGGACACCTCTCCCTTCAAAAAGCATTATTTTAATGTATTTTTAAAGAGAGAGGTGCCACTTCCTGTACATATATATTTTTATATACCTTCTGAATCGACATATGAAAGCTATTAGCCTTATGAACCAAATATTAAAATCTATAGAAAATGGTCATAAAATACATTAATTCAATTCAATAATCATTTTCAATTAATATAATTAAACAAATTACATTAAGAGAGCATATATCAAAGATTAACGTAAATTATTCAAACATTGTAATCGTTCATAAGAAAAAAATATAAAAATATCTTTATATTAAATAAACAATCTGTTTAAATTAGTCGTCTGTTTATTGATTTATGAAAGAAAAATCATTCGGCACCATTGTTCGAGGCGATAATTTGACCTTCTTAGAACGAATCGATAGAAATGGCTTCGATTTATTTAAATTGGACCAACGTTAAGAATAATGTTTACGTCATCATTATTATGCCATTATTGATATCCTTTAAGAACGTCTGGCTATTGAAGAATAAAATCATTTAGTGATCGTTTGAATCTTAACAGAAGCGATGATGAAAATTTAAAGAGGCTTAGAGGGACGTTTATTGCTTTGACTTTTAAATATATATTGATAGAAACCTGCTCATTTCTCACGTTTACTTGAAGTTCGATTCATATACAGTAGAACCTCCCTTTAGCGGACACCTCTCCACAAAAGACAGTTTTCATTTGCAAAATTACCATTTTTACAATTTTGCAACTCTCCGGTAAGAGGACACCTCTCCACAAAGGACAGTTTTCATTTGCAAAATTACCATTTTTACAATTTTGCAACTCTCCGGTAAGAGGACACCTCTCCACAAAGGACAGTTTTCATTTGCAAAATTACCATTTTTACAATTTTGCAACTCTCCGGTAAGAGGACACCTCTCCACAAAAGACAGTTTTCATTTGCAAAATTACCATTTTTACAATTTTGCAACTCTCCGGTAAGAGGACACCTCTCCACAAAGGACAGTTTTCATTTGCAAAATTGCCATTTTTACAATTTTGCAACTCTCCCGTAAGAGGACACCTCTCCACAAAAGACAGTTTTTATTTGCAAAATGACCATGTTTACTATTTAGAAACTCTCCGGTAAGAGGACACCTCTCCACAAAGGACAGTTTTTATTTGCAAAATGACCAGTTTTACTATTTAGAAACTCTCCGGTAAGAGGACACCTCTCCTTAAAGGACACTTTGGCTCTGCAATTAGGTGTTGTCCTTTACAGGGAGGTTCTACTGTATTTATATAAATAAGGAAACGCTATTTATATTTATATAAGGTGTTGTTCATATATATTCATGAACAAAACTTTAGGATGTTTCATATTTTTATTTCGATGGCAATCTGTTTTTTTTTTTTCCTTTTAAGGAGACACAGACAATTTTATTCACACGTAGTTATCTCGTGGGTCTTCAATAAACGTCATTTTTATAAATATCTTTCAGAGTTATTGTCTGAATTCAGATATACATGTTAAAAGGTACAACTTCCTTAAGTTTTGTCTATGAGTGTTCGGGCTGTTGACACAATTTAGTTACAAAATAAGGAGATGTATTTTTTTTTTCTTAATTTATTCACCTGATCCCAGCAAAATTTCACTTTTATACTATTTTTGATAATTTAAACAATGTGGCTTATAATTATTCAGAGCAATTAAGGATAGCAGGAGTTGAGTTATATATTTAAAAATAAAAAAGCCGTACTATTTGTTGAAATATATTAAGAAATAAGAGATATATATAGGGAAAAGCACGACGTTGTATGGAAGCCATGTCTGAGGCCATACAGCACTCAATAAGAGGGGGAGGAAGGCGGATAAATAGAGGGACAGCATGAATGGATTGAAAGCGACCCCAGTTCTATATCGGATGTCCGTCAAGGCACGGATCCATTATCTCGGGGGCAGTTATGGAGATAGTGGATGTTTGCTTACTGACTTCAGCTACTCTCCCTCTATAGCCCTTCTCATAACATATCTAACCCCCTATATACAATAAAATGTGAACTAATAATCAAAAATAATAAAATGTATTATTATTTTTACATGTTTAGCGTATTTATGTAAGTTTGACCTTAGATACCCATTTCTTGATTTCTCAAGAACCCTCTAGAACCTTTTGGTCGTAGATGTACAGTCTTTCACCACGCTTTGATGATCTCACCAGGGCTTTGATGATCTTTTACCTGCAGGGAGAGTCACTGGGACCACTTCCCCATCCAGGCTTTATTTCAAGAGAGGAAGTCTCAAAATAAGTTTTTTTGAATCAAAGAAACTGATCTACGAGATATCTTTAAGTCTTTTGCGATTAATACGGTTGGACATTGTGAATTTTCAAGTCATTTGGAAATCACATTTTAACGGTTTTCTTGATTCCTTATTGTGAATGATTGCTATATAAATACCCAAAACAAATTATTCTTTTAACACATTTTAAGTATATAATCAGGTTCTTGAACAGTGTCCACGAAGGCTCGTGCAACTTGTACGTGATATTAACAACACTCAGTTGAATTTGGCATCTATTTTCTTATACAAATCTTAATAGAATTGAATCAGAAATAGAAGATACAAGAGAAAATGGAGATATTTAAGATTATAATACAATATAATACGACTTGTGATTGTAAAACGACATATGAAAATTATATCGCAAGTGTTTCTTTTCAACGAAAAATCAAAATTTTATTTTTTAAGGAGAAATAACGATTATTTCTAACCTTAGGAATAAGGTATGAAAGGATGAATTGTGAAGAGTAATGATAAACGGAAAAATAAATTCCCATCCCTGGACACTTTTATTTTTCCGTTTATCATTACTCTTCACAATTCATTATGACCTCACCTTACCATTACCATATTATACCTCATTCCTAATGTTAGAAATAATCGTTATTTCTCCTTAAAAAATAAAATTTTGATTTTTCGTTGAAAAGAAACACTTGCAATATAATTTTCAAATGTCATATTTAAGATTCATTTAGTATATTTTTAATAGTTTATCTACTTTGAAAGGTATTCTATCAATTCTCAGTATATTTTGTATCGATTTAATGGTATGATAAAGTGAAGATATTGCTTTGGTAGTTTGATATATATGAATACGGCGAATAAAGCCGTAATGGTAGCTATATTTCGGTCGGCGGTTCACCCTATTACGGTCTATCGATGCAATAGTCGTGTACAGCAGTAACAACAGCTAATAACTATGCCAGGGCAGTAATGGAATGGCACAAATACCCTCTTATTAATGCCGAGAAGAATCGTAGCGTTCAATTAGTCTTCATCAAATATGCACCGACGTGCACACCTCAATATCGATAAGTGCATTCAGCTCTCTTTTCTTTTCTATAACAACATGGTGTCTCTTCTGGCTATCTCTCATTGGTTGACATTCAGCTTCTTTTCTATCACATTGCCAACATGGTGTCTCTTCTGGCTATCTCTCATTGGTTGACATTCAGCTTTCTTTTCTATAACATTGCCAACATGGTGTCTCTTCTGGCTATCTCTCATTGGTTGACATTCCAGGGCTGTTTAGAAGACCTATCCAACATCAAAATAACGATTAAATACCACTTAAAGCAATATTCCAAAAATAATAATCCCATATAAAATTACAAAATATTTTCTCACAATGAGTTTCTTTTTTTATTTCAAAATGTATATAGATAACAATTTTTATATTAATACATCAAGCTCACTTTTACATTTATATCGGAATATAACGTCAGTATAGCAAGCTATAACCGAATAAAATATGTGAAACTGCTAATTTTGTCTTTCCATCTGATGTCAGAAACAATTAAGAATACAATGGGATATCCTATATGGGAGTTCATTTCCGCAAAACTCACATTTCAAGCAACAGTCGTTTTTTAAATGCTAGAGAGGTATATATAGATGATCTATACTTTAATAATTTTATTTTATTTCAACACAAAACGCAATATCCCGGCTAGGGATAATTGCGTCGATTTACGTTTTTAAATAATTATAAGCATATTTTAATGTAGAAAATCAGAAAAGACAAACTTCAGGATGACACAGCAATTTATTTAAGGCACACACACAAATCAATAAGATACAAGTTAAGCAATGAGGGAAGTTTCCTGAGTAACAAAATATAAATAATATAAATATCAATACATTAATAATCTGTATATATAAAATATAATAAATATTTTGCTACAATATTATACAAGAAAAAAGAATTGTAAAACGATGATTAACAATTATACCGCAAATGTTTCTTTTGAACGAAAAATCGAAATTTGCGGTATAATTATCAATCGTCATTTTACAATCATAAGCCGCATTATATTCTATTTAAAAAATAATATCAAAAAAGAAACAATAAGATATATTAGGAACCTGATCCTTTCAGGTCAAAAAGATAATCATAAATATATTGAGGTAGATTACAGAAGAATGGAAATGACAGTTTATAACTCTCAATCTTATATTTACAAGAAATCATTGCAACTGATTTTCAAGTATTAATTTCAAAACTTTATTTAATATTTTTCACACTCCCCTCTTCAATGTTTTGTAAGAAAGAAACTGAAAATACACCTAAAATCTAAAATTAAAAAATGGTAAATGAAATATCTTTATAGTATACAAAAAGGTAATGCTTCGATAAAGGTTGGCGTTCAGCCAGCCGAAATATTGGCAAAATAAATATTTTATTAAATCCAATATATGTATTTTATTATCTAATGAATTAAGTATGGATTGCTCTATTTACAAAACAAATATCTTTATGAAAATTCGAAATTATTATAGACGCATATTATTCTTTTTATAAATTAAAAAATATCTACTGTCCCCTGATTATATATATTAACTAGCCGAGTGGCCCGGGCAACGCCCGGGTTTTACCCGACTGGACCCGGCTTCGCCTGGGTAGTGTTCGAGCGAGGTTTACTCATGAATAAATAGAGGCCCCAACTGTTTGTAAACTCAATGTAATGAATTTTCTTTCAGCAAAATGGAGATAAATTGCAAACAGCAATATCGAAAATGCGTGTAAAAAAATCTGTAATATAGGATCCATTTCACAAACACATCTAATGAATAGAGTGCTGTTTGGAGGAGTGGTCTAAACTGTTGATTTTTAAAAACCATGACCCGGGGTCATCGAATGCAGATTCAGACACTTTGTTCTGAAAAAAAAAATTGCCCCAATGGCTCCTGTTTCTTGAAAAAGTCCAACCCCTCCAGTGAGTGCAAGTAACCAAACTGGGCTTTTATTCTTAAAAATAAAAAAAAATCTAATGATTAGTGTGAATAAAGGAAAATGGTCGGCACAACCTGATAATTTCACTTTGTCCACTTCACTCTCGGCTGTCCAATAAGAAACAGCCATAGCAAACATTTTAAAGGGCACCTAATCCGGCATTTACATATCTAAATAGTTAAGCAACTTTTATAAATGTAATATATTTCTGCAATATTGAAATACCTGGACTTGGAAGAATTTTGTATTAGTTATTGTTGCTGTAACAGCATTGTTACCTTATTAAGACAAAATTACTGAATGTATTCAGTACTTTTGTCTGAAGATGGTAACAATGATGTTACTGAAACCACACACATAATTTATTTATTTGGATTAGGTCTTGCTTCCTTGTGATTCTTATCTATATTTCAAAATATACCTCAATTATATTTTTGCCTAAAAAGGAGAATATATATAATGCCAAGACCTTAAATAAAAGTAAAATGTCAAATGAGTTATTAATTAACCCTATATGGATCCGCGATATGGGTCAATAACATGTGAAAATAAGGCCAACAATTGAAATATCATTTTAAAAAAATCAAATTTTGAACGCTAGCTTCACACAGGGTACATATTGTGCTACCAGCTATATGCGTTCTATTTTACTATGGTGTGATTTCCACATGCTGGATCTACATTATAATCTCTCCAGAGCTTAAGGTAGCAAACAGTACATAAATATCAATGCCAAAAGCCAGAGTTAAGATAGCATGTTGCAGTGTAATGTTGATCTGCAGGATGGGAAAAAAGCAATATTATTTCCAAAGACTTTAATTTGAAAAGTACTATGAAACGTTAAATATATTATCTTTACTTTTAAAAGCATGAAAAAAGCTATCTTGATTTGAATAAATTTAGTCTAGAAACAAACATCATGTATAATTATGCACCAATCGATTGCTGATTGTATATTTCTTTATTTAAATATGAGCATATTTGCATCTATATATCTAAATACATTTATTCAAAAATATGGTATTACCCTATAGATATATATGAGCAGTTATTTTTGTGAAGCAGATAAATATAAACCCTAACTAAACAAATGACAGCAAAAATAATTTGAGCCTACCCTTAAAAAAGCAGTTACTGAAAATGCATAGCTGCTGCTTACAATATAAATGCTATTAGAGCATAAACATATTACATGGAACAAACATATAGTAAAATATACGTAGCAAGTTATATAGAAAAACATACTTTTTTTCAAGAAATATACTTTTTACAACTTCAATAAAATTTATACTTACTCTAAATATAAGAAAAAAAATAGAATACTGTCTCAATTTGTCTTAAAATAGGAATATTCCTTATGAGAATCAAATAGTAAACCTTAGCTTTTAAAATGTAGATCGTTATATTTACACTAACTAAAATTAAACGAAGCAAAAAAGATATGAATAAGCTGCGAAATAAATAATATTTCCAATTAATTTAATTTGAAAAAATATTACTAAATAAATAAATAAAATCTTAACTTCTAAAAAGGAAAATAAAGGTTATTCGAAATACAATTTTTGCACTTTTAGCCTAAATGCTAAACTAAAACCTCAGCTAACTACGCGCGATATTTCACAATACAGTTTTAATTAACCCAGGTTCCGGGGACGTATAAATTTGATAACGATCGATTAATATTATCTCCAAAGAGTTTAAAATATATAAATAATCTTACCTTCTAAAGACATTCATCGTGTAAAATTACAAAACAACAAAATTACAAATTAAAAACAAACAACGTGTAAAATTATTAACCAATCAAATTGATTTATCGTCGCGACCAGTGCGCCGCCAAGCGGCAAAAGGCGGGAACTAATCCATTTCAGTTAAATAATTTTTAAAAAAAGTACATTAACCTTTGTAGTTTTTTGAATAGCCTATATGTTAAACGAAATCTTCAGCTACCTACATGCGAAATTCCATAATGATTGAGTCAGTAGATTTTGCGTGATGCGATAACAAACATCGATTTCGCATTTCATTTTTATAGATACTAGCCGAGTGACCCGGGCAACGCCCCGGGTTTACCCGAAGGACCCGCAGGTGAGAAACTATAGAAGAAAAATTTTAACAAATCAGAAAATGAAATTGCAAACAACAGAACTACACTACTTTAAGGACATGAGAGCACATGCACTGTATCACCATACGTGTACCATTTTCAAAGACCCTGCTTAGGATTAAAACTTCTCAGAAGCATAACAATAGTACCAACCTAGAGGTTAACTGGTGTGGATGCATTCCTCTGGGAGTGAGACTATTGAGAAATTCAGTAGGGAGTTATTTTGCTTCTCCGCATTCTAACACTCCAACTGTTAACACTGTGGAAACACTGACTCATGTTTGGTAAGCAATTTCAGGGAAGAAACTATAGACATTGGATTAAATAAATTATTAATTAAATTGCATTAAATAAAAATTATTAGATTTAAATAAATATTATTAGAGTGAAAAAAAAAAGAAAGAAATTAACAAATTAGAGAATAAAATTTCGAAAAATACAACTATATTGCAGATAAGATAAGAGGACCTTATTAAAAATACATAAACAAACTGTAATTCGACACTCGATAATTCGACACTTTCGATAATTCGACACTTTCGATAATTCGACACTTTCGATAATTCGACCATTTTAAAAATCAAATTTACAAGGTTGATTGTTGTTTAAATACAACTTTGCTTTTGCATGCATAAACACAGGCTCTTGTAGCAAGAACCCAAATATTATTTATAGTCATAGCAAAAGCAAACTTTAGTGAAAACTGATGCCTCTTCAGAATGAATGGAAGACTGAAATCTGAAGGAGCAGAATATATGGGTCATTTATACTTTCACCAATGCCTTTAGGATCTTTGCGATGGAACGCGTATGGTGTTTCAGCGCATGTGCTCTCATGTCCTTGAAGCACATATACTGACAGTGCCCAAAGTTGAACACACTGTATAGTGTCTGAAATATCTTTGGCCCCTTCGGATACCAACCTTCGCTTCATTCTAGAGAGGCGTTAGTTTTCATGTCATATCTGTAATATAGTTTTGTTGTTTGCAATTTTCTTTTTTTTTTTTCCTTTCAAATATGTATCCACTCTGAAATATAGTTTGTAAATTTTTATTCCAATTTATTTTCTTATATATATATGTTTTTTTTTTCATTTCCAAAATATTTATTTATACTTTCACCAATGCCTTTAAGATCTTTGCGATGGAACACGTATGGTGTTTCAGCGCATGTGCTCTCATGTCCTTGAAGCACATATACTGACAGTGCCCAAAGTTGAACACACTGTATAGTGTCTGAAATATCTTTGGCCCCTTCGGATACCAACCTTCGCTTCATTCTAGAGAGGCGTTAGTTTTCACGAAGGTTGGCTTTTGCTATGACTATAAATAAGGCTCAAGGCCAAACCTTGGCTACAAGAGCCTGTGTTTACGCACGGACAACTTTATATGTAGCTTTTTCAAGTGTGCGAACATTGGATAGCATACATGTAAAGATGACCCATATCTTCTGCTCCTTCAGATTTCAGTCTTCCATTCATTCTGAAGAGGCATCAGTTTTCACTAAAGTTGGCTTTTGCTATGACTATAAATAATATTTGGGTTCTTGCTACAAGAGCCTGTGTTTATGCATGCAAAATCAAAGTTGTATTTAAACAACAATCAACCTTGTAAATTTGATTTTTAAAATGGTCGAATTATCGAAAGTGTCGAATTATCGAAAGTGTCGAATTATCGATAGTGTCGAATTACAGTTTGTTTATTTATTTTTTAATAAGGTCCTCTTATCTTATCTGCAATATAGTTGTATTTTTCGAAATTTTATTTTATAATTTGTTAATTTTTCTTTTTTTTTTCACTCGAATAATATTTATTTAAATCTAATAATTTTTATTTAATGCAATTTAATTAATAATTTATTTAATCCAATGTCTATAGTTTCTTCCCTGAAATTGCTTACCAAACATGAGTCAGTGTTTCCACAGTGTTAACAGTTGGAGTGTTAGAATGCGGAGAAGCAAAATAACTCCCTACTGAATTTCTCAATAGTCTTACTCCCAGAGGAATGCATCCACACCAGTTAACCTCTAGGTTGGTACTATTGTTATGCTTCTGAGAAGTTTTAATCCTAAGCAGGGTCTTTGAAAATGGTACACGTATGGTGATACAGTGCATGTGCTCTCATGTCCTTAAAGGACATTGTTTGCAATTTCATTTTCTGATTTGTTAAAATTTTTCTTCTATAGTTTCTCACCTGCGGGTCCTTCGGGTAAACCCGGGACGTTGCCCGGGTCACTCGGCTAGTTAACAACATATTAGACTGCAGAGCGCAAAAATGTAGAAAACTGTATGTATATAATTGTATGCAAATAATTGTATGTATAGATCAATGAGTAAAATAATTTTTTTTTTGCTTATCCCTAGTACACGTGGTACAGGCCTTGATAATCATGGTGGGTAGAGTAGGCGACTGTTTTTACTGTAAGTACACCACATGTCTAAACATGTGAAAAGCAGTTCGACTTTGCATGTACAAGTGTGCCAGAGCCCCGTTTGATTACTTGCGCTTGCTGGTGGGGTTGGACTTTTGCAAGAATCAGAAGCCATTGGAGCTTTTTTTTTTTATTTTTTCAGAAAAAAGTGCCCAATGCGGGAATCGAACCCGGGTCGTAGCGGTCGAAAACCAACGGCTTAGACCATCCTTCCACCAACCCCCAGTAAAATAAGTAAATAAAAAGAAGACCAAAAATAAGTGATAATAGTTTATTGAATAACAAATAAAAAAAAATCTTTCAGGTGAAAAATTATAGGCATTGGTAAAAAAGTAAACAAGAGAAATAGCCTAGCGGTCAGGGGAGTGAGTCTTCCACGGCCTTTCCGAGGCATGACAGAAGACGCTAAAAAAAAAAAGGTAAAATAAGAACCAAGCAGAGGAAATCTATAAAACTGAAAGCCAGGACAGGCATAAAAAGAAAATTCCAAGCATGTGAGGAAACAATTGATGAAAAAAAAAAGGATTCCAAAAAAATACTGCAAAAAAGAAACCAGACACAAAAAGCAACAATTGAGTACACAAATACAGCATCAGCCTATTTATGAGATGAAAAAAAAAGACAGACACAAAAATGGAGCTAAATTCAAATGAAAAACTATAACAAATTAATAAAAGAAAATAAGACCTAATCCAAATAATTTAATAAAAAAAAAGCAACAATTTAGTACACAAATACAGCATCAGCCTATTTATGAGAAGAAAAAAAAAGACAGACACAAAAATGGAGCTAAATTCAAATGAAAAACTATAACAAATTAATAAAAGAAAATAAGACCTAATCCAAATAATTTAATTTAAAAAAAAGTCACACACTATTAAATTATTTGGATTAGGTCTTATTAATGAGAAAAAAAAAGATGCCAAAGAGAGATGAAAAGTGAGTCTTCCACGGCCTTTCCGAGGCATGACAGAAGACGCTCAAAAAAAAAAGGTAAAATAAGAACCAAGAAGAGGAAATATATAAAACTGAAAGCCAGGACAGGCATAAAAAGAAAATTCCAAGCATGTGAGGAAACAATTGATGAAAAAAAAAAGGATTCCAAAAAAATACTGCAAAAAAAGAAACCAGACACAAAAAGCAACAATTGAGTACACAAATACAGCATCAGCCTATTTATGAGATGAAAAAAAAAGACAGACACAAAAATGGAGCTAAATTCAAATGAAAAACTATAACAAATTAATAAAAGAAAATAAGACCTAATCCAAATAATTTAATTAAAAAAAGCAACAATTGAGTACACAAATACAGCATCAGCCTATTTATGAGAAGAAAAAAAAAGACAGACACAAAAATGGAGCTAAATTCAAATGAAAAACTATAACAAATTAATAAAAGAAAATAAGACCTAATCCAAATAATTTAATTTAAAAAAAAGTCACACACTATTAAATTATTTGGATTAGGTCTTATTAATGAGAAAAAAAAAGATGCCAAAGAGAGATGAAAAGTGAGTCTTCCACGGCCTTTCCGAGGCATGACAGAAGACGCTAAAAAAAAAAAGGTAAAATAAGAACCAAGCAGAGGAAATCTATAAAACTGAAAGCCAGGACAGGCATAAAAAGAAAATTCCAAGCATGTGAGGAAACAATTGATGAAAAAAAAAAAGGATTCCAAAAAAATACTGCAAAAAAAGAAACCAGACACAAAAAGCAACAATTGAGTACACAAATACAGCATCAGCCTATTTATGAGATGAAAAAAAAAAGACAGACACAAAAATGGAGCTAAATTCAAATGAAAAACTATAACAAATTAATAAAAGAAAATAAGACCTAATCCAAATAATTTAATTTAAAAAAAGCAACAATTGAGTACACAAATACAGCATCAGCCTATTTATGAGAAGAAAAAAAAAGACAGACACAAAAATGGAGCTAAATTCAAATGAAAAACTATAACAAATTAATAAAAGAAAATAAGACCTAATCCAAATAATTTAATTTAAAAAAAAGTCACACACTATTAAATTATTTGGATTAGGTCTTATTAATGAGAAAAAAAAAGATGCCAAAGAGAGATGAAAAGTGAGTCTTCCACGGCCTTTCCGAGGCATGACAGAAGACGCTCAAAAAAAAAGGTAAAATAAGAACCAAGCAGAGGAAATCTATAAAACTGAAAGCCAGGACAGGCATAAAAAGAAAATTCCAAGCATGTGAGGAAACAATTGATGAAAAAAAAAGGATTCCAAAAAAATACTGCAAAAAAGAAACCAGACACAAAAAGCAACAATTGAGTACACAAATACAGCATCAGCCTATTTATGAGATGAAAAAAAAAGACAGACACAAAAATGGAGCTAAATTCAAATGAAAAACTATAACAAATTAATAAAAGAAAATAAGACCTAATCCAAATAATTTAATTTAAAAAAAAGCAACAATTGAGTACACAAATACAGCATCAGCCTATTTATGAGAAGAAAAAAAAAAGACAGACACAAAAATCGAGCTAAATTCAAATGAAAAACTATAACAAATTAATAAAAGAAAATAAGACCTAATCCAAATAATTAAATTTAAAAAAAGTCATACACTATTAAATTATTTGGATTAGGTCTTATTAATGAGAAAAAAAAAGATGCCAAAAAAGATAACCAGATACAAAAATTGTGCTAAATTCAAATGAAAAACTATAACAAACACTTATAAAAGATAGAATAAAAGTAATAATTCAATCTACAATTCGAAAAATAATATAACCTGGTGAGTTCCCAGAAAAGGTTAACTTTGGTAGGCGGCGCTGTACGTTGACACCGCCGTACCTTCGAGCCGTTTTACACGAGTTAAAGCGAAGATTTTGGACATAGTGATTTTTACATTTCGATCTTTTATATTAATATATATACTTACTATTTCGAATTATTTTTCTAAAAACGAACATTATTTTTTTTAATTATCTGAAACTAACCTAATTCAACTTATCTAAAACTAACCTTATTTAGCGATTAAACTAACATAATTTAACCTATTTGAATCTAACCTCATATACACTTTTACACTACCTTTTCATTTCAAAATTAAATTAAAATAAGTTTATATTAAATAATAACATTTTTAAAAATCGACTTTCTGGTTCACACTTTTGTATCTAATCAATTATGTATTTCTTTATTTCTCTCTATAAAATTACGCAATTGTAAACAAAAGAATTGATGATGATAAATGCAAAAAATCTACGATTGTAAAATAGATTAAATTAAAAAATAAAAATAACTGTTAACATTAGGAAAATAAAAACAGGCCTATTATACGAAGAAAAAAATAACGAAAATTTTGGTATATAGATCGTTATGTGTAGTTCAGAATCTTCGGAGGAGATAGCTCAGGACTTTACAATGGAAAACTCTGTTACGGTATTATCTATATAGATAAGGATTTTTAAAAAGAATCATACACGTCAATAATAGTTTCGAATTTTTATAACAGATGGCGCGCTAATGCATCATAATATAAATAATATCTTTATCACTAAAATTAAGTATACCACTTTTAAATAAAATGTAAATAAGCAAATAGACCAATTATAGCAATTAAAGTTATTTAATTTCTAAATTTAATATGTTAATTATTATTTTTGTCTGTGTTTGTTTAATACCTACTGTTTTTCTAAATTTTGCTCTAGGATTTTTAAATAAAGTTAATTATTTAATTTTCATAAAAATTATTGCCCTTTTTTGTTTTGTGCCTAACTTTTAAAGAGGAGTGTATTTCAAATATAAGGTTGTCCCAAAAGTTCGTGTTTTTCTTATTGGCAAATAATATTATTACGGCGAATATATAATAATACATAATACAATTACTTTATACATAATACAAAGACATTATACATAACGGCGAATAATATTGGTATTTCAATTTTTTTACAAGTGTTTACAACCTTTTTGAATAACCTTTTAAATGATTACAATATTTTTATTTTAAATTAAAAAATAAAGATGAGGATTGTACACCTGTCTCACAATATTGTAGCAAAGTATTTATTATTTTAGAACGAAGTTTGACAACTATAGTGCAAATGTTTCTTTTGAACGAAAAATCGATTTTTTTTTTTTAAGGAGAAATAACGAATATTTCTAACCTTAGGGATGAGGTATGATAGGATGAATTGTGAAGAGTAATGATAAACGGATTTATTATTATTTATTATTTTATTAACAGTTTATTAAATTCTATGTTTATATTTTTTATTGCTCTGCGTAAACTTCCTTCATTTCTTCTCTTGTATTTTTATCAATTTTAGTTTATGCTGGTACATTAAATAAATTGCTGTGTCATCCTGAAGTTTATGTTTCCTAAATTTCTACGTTACAATATTATTTAACATAAAAATTTAGAATTAAATTTATAAAACATCGAATATAGGTGTGTCAGACGCGCATGTATATAATTGCAGACGATCCTATTAACACTTATATGGAGTCAAGGCCTATCAATCTTTTTTTGTTAGGCCTTGATGGAAAACACTCTTGGTACCTAAATCCTTAATTAAAAATTAATTAATAGACGAGCATCTTTTAAACGGCCAATTAAATGACCATTACGTGTCAGATGCTGAAGCCTAACTTGACAGGCAGGAAAACTTAATTCCTTTAATATTCACTGAGATTGAAAGGCCCGTTCCACCGCTTTCTATTTAAAAGTTATTATAAACTTTTTTTATTTAAAATATGGTTAGCCGTGATTGCTGCCTTTCATTATGATTTATATCTTTATTATAGAGAATATTTTAGGAATAAAATTTTTTAAAATATTTTCTAAAAATAAATACTTATACGTTTTTGAAATTATTTTATTAGAAAATATTTCTGATCTTGCCATTTTTTAAATGATATAAACATAGCAAAGAGTACAATAATAGAAAACTCGTAATAAAAAATGATTTAAAATGTGTATTTTAATTTATTCTTTAATATATTCAAAACGAAAAATAATCATATTCAAAATATAGTTGTTTCAAGAATATTAAATGCTTTCTAAATGCTCGAAGGTTCATCATTTATATATATATATATATATATATATATATATTGTAAGTAGGTTAATTGTAATATACATTTTAAACTTTATTTCTTCGATTAAATAGCAGAATCTTTAATTAAATCTAGAATATTAATTTTATATTCCAGGTATATCCACTAGAAATGGCCGTTAATTGTAATGGTTTAATTATATTAGTCATTTTTTAAATTTTTACAAAGGCAATTGCTAAAGGAGACTGTTTCTTATCTGATGGATCTCTTCTAAGAGGTATTTCTTGTATGCATAAATTTTTATATGTATTCAAGTTTGTAATAGAAAAATTCTAAATCTTTTGAATGAGTCACGCATAAATACAAATAATTATTAAATTTTTATAAATATGGGTATTAAATTAAATTTGGTTAATACAAGCATAGCTTGAATCAATCAACTATATTGTAAATAATGGTAAATAATATCGTGTTTTTTTTTATTCAAGACATTATTTTCCAAACGATATTGATTATAGCTTGTATTAAAGAATGGTAAATATAACGTCTTGAATTATACCCCTCAAAATATTATTTTTTTAAACAATATTCATTAGAGATTTGTTTTAAATATTCGCAAATAATGTCGTATTTTTTACTTCCAAATATTATTTTCCAAACGATGTATTTGTTATATCTCTACAAACCTTCAAATATTTTAAAGAAAATTCAAGTTGAATACAAAAGAGAAATTTCTTCAAAAACGTAATTTTAAAAGTGTAAATTTAAAATACCTTTGTTCGTACCTTATTAATAAATTTCTAACTTAAAAAAGGGCCACAAACCAGTCCACGTATTTTAACAAAATGTCGCTTTTAAAAAGTCTTTCAGAAACTTGGATTGTAATTGTAGTCTAAATTGTCCAGACAATTTAGAAAGAAGTGAAAATTTAATTTATCTTCGTGGAAAAAGACCATTTTCTTTAATCACATATAAAAGGTCAATTTTTTTTTCAGACTTAAAATTAAAGAGTCTATCGATTGTGTTGCCAATTTATTGTTATAAAATAAATTGTCCATTATTCATTTCATTTTGTAGCTTTCGTAGTTTTGATTACATAGAATTCTTGTCAAAAGTTTCTATTTTATAAAAATAATTATATATACTTAAAAGTTCAATTAGAAATCAAATATATGAATTGTATTTTAAAAAGATTTAAAATATGTATTTTAAATGTTTTTTTAAATATAATTATGGAAAAAACATATTATTGTTCAGAATTATTTAATTAGAAATGAGCACATTATATAATTGTTTATATATAGGTTTTTATAACTTTTAATTAGACAATTTTAATTTATATTTAGACATTTTTCATTTTAATTTAGACGCATGAATTTTTATATAAAAAGTCTTTCTATAGAAAGGTCCATGTGTCTAAATTAAAATGAAAAATGTCTAAATTGAAATAAAAAATGTCTAAATTAAAATTGAAAATGTCTAAATAAAAATTAAATTGTTTAAATTAAAATATGAAAAATGTCTAAATATAAATTAAAATTGTCTAATTTAAATTTAAAAACCTATATAATATAATTTATCAAAACATTTAGATGAACCCCCTCTAACTGTAAACCTATAAGCAACATACTATGATGGATCAAGGTAATGTCGAAATAAAAATATATTTAAGGTGAAATTATCATGTTTCCAGGGATAAGTTTTCTTTTTAAAAATAATTTAATTCAAATCTCTAGTTTTTGGGCATGAAAGCCTTTCTACAGAAGAAAACACGATACAATTTTATAAATCAACGTGTTTGAATCATACAAACTCATTTTATATATTTAATTTCTTTTAAAATATAAGTTATTATATATTTAACCAAATATATCTATATAATCCATTTAAATATATATCATTCAAATATAAAAATAAACATATATATAATTTATATATATTTAGAATAAAAACATATATAGTAATCTTAAATATGTATAATATTAATGATATCATTGCATATAAATGTACATTTATCTATTATAACAGAATGTTTACCACAGAAATGTGTCTCTCGTCTGAAATAAATTCATAATAGACCACTTCCATTAAATACAGACGATTTGTTTGGCCAATCATCTAACTCGACATAAATATTTATTCCTTTGTATGGGGGAAAGATGCACACACTCACACTCTAGCCCAATCTAATTTCTTGGCTTAGTCCCTAAGCCTAATAGTTTGGCCGGCGGTGATAACAAAAATGTGTATCCTTTACTTACTAGCTGGGAAACGCTGGGTTGCTTAGCAACGGGTGTGCACGCACGTTTGTGGGGCTGAGGTGTAGATAACTACTATAAACACCTAAAATACTCATTTATGATTGATAGGACTTCTTACATTCTTATTTTCAATTTCAAATGAGAAGGATCCTTTTGTACAGCAATAGCTACTCTTTCTATTCTCCCCAAAATTCCCTTAGATCAGGGGTCGACAAGCTATGACCAATAGCGATGCACCTTTATAGCCAATAACAATCTACCTAGGTGTCTATAACCAATTGCGATGCACCTTTATAGCCAATAACAATCTACCTTGGCGTCTATAACCAATAGCGATGCACCTTTATAACCAATAACAATCTACTTAAGCGTCTATAACCAATAGCGATGCACCTTTATAGCCAATAACAATCTACCTAGGTGTTTATAACCAATAGCGATGCACCTTTATAGCCAATAACAATCTACCTTGGTGTCTATAACCAATAGCGATGCACCTTTATAGCCAATAACAATCTACCTAAGCGTCTATAATCAATAAGCGATGCACCTTTATAGCCAATAACAATCTACCTAGGTGTTTATAACCAATAGCGATGCACCTTTATAGCCAATAACAATCTACCTAAGCGTCTATAATCAATAGGCGATGCACCTTTATAGCCAATAACAATCTACTAGACGTCTATAACCAATAACGATGCATCTTTATAGCCAATAAAATCATACCTAGGCGTCTATAATCAATAGCGTGCACCTTTATAGCCAATAACAATCTACCTAGGCTAGGCTTTTGAGTTGGAAGAGTAAAAAAATTACAATTTACAAAATTTCAAAGTTTTTAAAGAGTCACTTTTTTTTGCCAACAATAAATAGTACTCGCATAAATAATATTTGTGTATGGAACTATATAAAGAGACGCAGCTTCACATCCAAAGAACCGCATGTGCTCGCCAGCCGCAGTTTGCCGACCTCTGAGTTAGATTATTAGAAGAAATACAATTTGAAGTAAGATACGATGTCTCATAGAATTCCTCATTGTCACCAGCCTCAGGTGAAATACAGAAATTGACAGCTTTACATGTTCTATCAATACAAAACAATAACGCTATCTATATACAGTTAAACCTCTCTATAGCGCCCCCTCTTGGGACTCACCAAAATAGGGTGCTATAGAGAGGGGATGCTATAGACAGGTCACTTTTAATGTAAATCGCATCGTACTACGTATTTAAAATCGGGCGCTATAGAGAGGGAGGCGCTATTTAGAGGGGGGCGCTATAGACAGGTTTAACTGCATATAGAAAATAAAGTCATTTAAACGTAATTCTACTGTTCTAAAAGCTTATTTATATAGTTTGCCTGAATATCATTTCTGAGATTCCACCCTTCACAGTGTAGCATATATAAACAGAATCGTCCAATACAGTATAGAGCTCTATGCAAATATCTTATGTGTGAAAATCTTATTTGACTTTCTCTCAACTTTTTCATAAATTTCAATAACCCATATATATCTCTCATATATTTTAAATCTTCTGCTCTATTATAACCCAGTATAAGTAGTTTATAATTAAATATATTGTTCTTACAATTTTGTTTATAAAAGTGCTCTATGTATAAAGTTATATATAAATATATTACTATATGCTTATGTAATGTTTTTTTTTTCTTCAAATCTCTAATTTTATAGTATGAATAATATTGCCACGTGGAAAATAAGGAAAGACAAACTTCAAGGATGACACAGCAACTTATTTAAGCCAAGAACAAACTATGAATGATAAAAAAAGATAAGCAATGTGTTGACTTTGCTTAGAATTATTAATGAAACTGATTCCAATAATTATTAATTAAACATTATATTTATTGATTTACAAGAGAGATAACAAAATATAAAAGGGAAACTAATATTAAACCAAGGAACTTTTTCTGTTTCGGTTAGCGCCTATTTACCTGTGAGCTTACACACACTCTCTGTGGAACAATTAATTAATATATATACAACACAATGAGGGAAGTTTATAGAGTAGCAAAATATAAACATAAAAAACTATACTCTGTTAATAATATAAATAATTTGCTACAATATATTAAAACATATTTTTAAAATGAAGCATTTATTTTATATAAATATTATAATACGAAATTGAAAATGCATCATATTATAAATTTTATTAATATATTTTAATAAATATACCCTAGTATTTTAAAATATAATAACTGTTGGAATATTACAGAGTAACAATGGCTATAGATGAGACTGAGTTTGAAAAGGAACTTGTATGTATATAATGTTTTAGTATTGTTTTTGTTGTTTTCATGTAGACATATATACCAAGAATTGTTTCTTATAATTACTATTAATAATAAATAATATGTAAAGTTAAATTGGTTACGGATTCATCCTTCTAATTTGCTTTACTTAAATAACAATAACTACGTCTTATTTTTTATTTAGCATACAGAAACCTGGGTTATGTATCTTTATTTCTTGTTTTACTTCTTTCATAATTGAATTTTAAAAAGTAAACATTTAAAAAAATTATTAATACATAAATTAGTTCATTTATATAAATAAACAGTACCCACACACAAAAGTAAAATACGAAACCAACAAAAACATTAATATTTTTATTTAATAATTAATTTAAGTTAAATCATAGAGAAAGAGATCAAGATTTTTAAAATATTAAAGGTATTTTATACTTAAAATAAAACAGCCTTGCAAAAAAATAATATTTATCATATTAAATTTTTATACTAAATATTTTTTTTTCTTGCTATTGGTATATTTTCTTATTTTACATATTATTTCTTTTCGATTTTCTTTTTGATAATTCTGTTACCTACTCTACTACAATATGAATTATTGTAAATAGTTTCACCCCCAATTATCCAATCGGATATAGCGTGCTTTGTTCTCAACTGGTAATAAATAAATAAATGTTATTTTAAAATCTTATTTATACTTAATTTTTGATAAATTATATTTACAAAAGAAACATTCGCGCTTTTAAATCCTTTTATTTTATATATATTTTTATATATTTTTTTAAATTTTAAATATATCAGGATTCATGCTTAACCTTTTGAAAGAATTATATTCAGTTTATATAACGGCTCACAGATTAAAATATCGTTTTGAAAATAGAGAAATACATAAATAAATCTTTAATTAAAAAGGTATATATTGGATCAAAATATCATATTGGTAAAATAAATGATATTTTGATCCAATATATGCCTTTTTAATTAAAGATTAAGATATATTTCATATTCTATTTCAGTATTTTTTTTTGTAATATATAGCAAAATTACGCGTTTCAAAATAGTGTTTAATGAAAAATTAAGAGAATATATACATGTACATAAAATAGTTTAAACATTTACATGCAAATATCCACATAGGATATAGCGTGTGTTTTATAATAAATAAATAAAAAATAATATATATATAAATGTGTTTTTTAATATAGTTTTAATTGTTATTTTTATCGTTTTATTTTCATTGGGGTGTCCAAGTGTCTACCAGATGTAGCTAGGGGCGACGTCGTAGAAATGGCAGCAGGGAGAGATATCGAGTCAAGCAGACGAACCTATTAATTAGGTCTGACAACCCTGCTGGAATTGGCGGGAATACTTCCCTTTTCTATCTGTTGGTCGGCTACTGGCGGAACTATCCAAATCTCTCTTTCTGTAGAGTTCAAACTACATCTTATAACTCTCTTATACAATTTTATTTTAAATATAAAATTATATCTAGACTATTTTTTAATGAGAATTTTAATAATAATTTAATAAAACGATAAAAGAATGAAGGATTTTTGATTATCATTTTGATGAATTCTACTAGTGTTGTGTATAAAAGTGGGCCTTGTATTTGAAATGATAAGGTATGGGTTGATTCTAAATGTTTTAATTATCTTGGAATGAGATTACATAATATAACACACAATAAAAATAAAAGTACATACTTGAGGTGTGACATCGAAGGCGGTAAACAATGGAAAAAAAAAGTTTATTCGATTACATCTTATATTTACAACACAACGTTTTCGAATCTATTTCTAACATTATTAAAAATATATAACTACTAGATAAGAGAAAAATGCATTGACTTAATCTACCAGACCTTTACAATGTTTGAATTGTTAATTAAAATAATATAACAGGTTTTTCTGGAAATGAATTTCCTTTCATTTTAATTAATGTAATATCAAGCTTTCGGGCATGTCTCTGCCCTTCTACAGGAGTACATAAAGCGAATAATAATAAACGCCGTTAGATTTTAACTGTAGTATCAGTTAGTACAGTAGAACCTCAATGTAAAGGACACCTAATTGTAGAGCCAAACTGTCCTTTATGGAGAGGTGTCCTCTTACCGGAGAGTTACTAAATAGTAAAAATGGTAATTTAGTAAATGAAAACTGTCCTTAGGCTCTTCATTGGACACAACAACAACAAAACTGTCCTTTGTAAAGAGGTGTCCTCTAGCGGGAGTGTCCTCTCATGGAGCTTCTACTGTATATAACTGTAATAACACAGAATTAGTATCTAATGGCCTTTATTAATATTCGTTGTATGTACTCCTGAAGAAGGGAAGAGATGCCTTAAACTTGAGATTATATTTATAAAAAATGAAAAGAACTCATCTCCAGAGAAACTTGTTGTATTATTTTATTTTATATCCAGGATATTTAAATCAAGTAAATTATTGAAATGTATTCTCTGTGTCCTATATATATGGTCTACATTTGAACGTATATTCTTGATGATTGCTGTCACAGTGGACTCATGTCGATCAGTTATATTTTTCTATTTATCAAACAATTTCGGCTGCTGAATCTCTGATTCTGGAAGAGCGCCATCTGGCGAATAAAATTGTAACTAAAATCAATTTCAAAATTTTTATTATTTGCCATAAAAAATCTCATTGCATCCTGAACATAATGGTGTTTACCGCATTGCTCTAGCGCAAATATTCGCGGAGTTATTAATTTTTAAAATAGTGCAAGACTTTTGGATCACCCTGTATTTGCATTGTTGGCCGTTGTAACTATTGTGTTGGAGCGGGTCGCTCCTTAAATAAATGCATATATTAGTTAATAACTAAATGGAATCCTCTCTTTCTTTTTCCCAGTATGAGACGCCTACGGAAGCCAACAGTACATAGACAGATAAAGCACATAGGCTATAGTTATTAACTAATATATGCATTTATTTAAGGCGCCAATTTATAATTGTAACAGATAGTATTTGAATAAAAACATTCAATCGGGTAAAACACGGGCGTTGCCCGGGTCATTCGGCTAGTACAAATATATACATGAGTCCATGCGAACTGTGACATGCTGCTGACTCCGCCGTTTCTAACCATTCTGAAACGGGTGGTGTAATGACAGGTTTCTGCTGGTCTACAGCAGAAAATTCGTCTTGAGATAATTCTGCTTCCTCTTCGATTGCCAGAACTTTAGTCTCAATCGCTTCCTTCAGCATGCCTATCTCAAATTTAATGAGTGTGATCGCTGCTTGTTCTTGGACATTTTTTTAATTTAGGGCCTACTCTCTATTTATCAACTTATCAAAAAACACAGCCGAGAAAAGCATAAACACACTTTGTTTATTTAGAAAGGTTGCACGATAAGGAGATGCCCTTTTTTTTTTCTTAATTTATGCACCTTATACCAGTACAATAACACATTTGTAATATTTTTCATAATATTATTTAGTTTGTTGTAAATTTCACCTGCCTTACATGTATTAACAGATTAGGAGAGATGGTTCCTGAAATATCCGGCTTACCTTTCTATTTCAACGTTTTTTTAAAGTCACCTAGCCAATTTTCTTCAAAGCTTTTTTTGTCGAACGGGGTTTTCTCTGTTTGTTTTTTTAAGAGACCTGAAAGTGACAGTTTTTTTACAATTTATTTTAGAGAGGAATTTTATTCACCTATATTTACCTAATGTTTTTTTTATATAACCGAAAATTTACCTTTCTTTAAAAAATTATTAACTCTTTATAAATATGAAAATTCGAAACTATTTTAGACGCGTAAGATTCTTTTTGAAATTAAACAATTTCTACTGTTCTTACTGCAATGGAAAAATTAATAGGAGGGCTTGACTCATCAGTGGTGAACCCTCTCAGTGGTTTCGCCAGTTTAAACAGCTGGGAGGGTTCACCACTGATGAGCTAGGCCCTCCCATTAATTTTTCCATTGCAGTAAGGGCAGTATAAATTGTTTAATTTCAAAAAGAATCTTACGCGTCTAAAATAGTTTCGAATTTTCATAACAGATGGCGCGCTATAGCATCTTTATAAATATGATCATGTGAGCGAAGTCAGATTATGCTTTTTTATTATTTTAATATCTACGTCTGACCTTTTTTTCTATTTTTAAGTTATTTTTTCACATGATCAGCGTATTTACGCAAACTTGGCCTTAAATACCCATTTCTTGATTTCTCAGAAAACCTCTGGAAGATATGTTGGTCCGAGATGCACAGCCTTCACCTTGATGACGAGGGCAAACAGCCCGAAAAGCGTTCGTGGTTGACTTTTCTTGATTTATCAAGAAAATGGGTTGGTAAAATCATGAAACAAGTTTATAAAAAAACATTTAGTTTTTTTTTGTTCCACTAGATGGCGCTCTGTCGTCTAATATGCTCGTTTGAGCGCGGTCAGGACATGCCTTTTTTTATTTATAAATTATAGACAACACCAACAAAAACCTCTATTAAGACACTATTGTCTTACAAGGCGATTTTCCCTAAAAGGTTATATATGTACATGAGTGAGGAGGAAAAGCTTATAAATTATATGAAAACTTTATTTACGCGTTATTTTCTGAATCCCGATATACATGCTAAAAGGTACAACTTCCTTAAATTTTGTAAATGAGTATATTTTCCGATAGATGGCAGTAAGCTATCAAAGAAATATTTAGTTGCACAATCAGGACGTGTTTATTTATCAAAATAAATATTTTAATCTCACAAAATACAATTCTCAATTCGATTTTTTAAGACTGTCTGTAAGAAAGCAATAGTAGTGTAAGAGACGGATGGCTAATACATTAGTAAACAATAGCTATCCACCAATGGTAAGACCACAATAAATCAAATCTCTCCCCAAAACCTACAACAATATATTTCTCCCCAATCATTTTTCCGATAAAAAAAAGAGAAAAGAACCCCAATCGTTCCCTACCACAATTATAATTGTAACTGCACACCAGCTGGTGAGTGTGGTTTTAATATAAACAATATATAAGAGAAGGGAAGGCTAAACACAAAATAAAATTCTCCTTTAAACAATAAGTCCCGATTTCCTTAAATCTTTCTACTCCATCCAAACTCCCTTTGGGAGAATTAGGAAGGTTTTTTGGAGCATTTTTTCCATTAGACCAGTAATTAATCTTTGTGAAGCCAATACTCCGGAGAAGGTAGAAAGCTTTCTCACAAAAACTTCACCGTTTGGGATTTAATTATATTTGCGAGGCCCTTGCTATATTTCAATCCGAAGACAATTTTTGAGTAGAGGTTCGCTTTTAATTCATCATCCAGTTCCTTTTTATCTTGAAGAATTGCTTTAATTCAGCAACTTCTTGGATTTAAATATTAAGATACTTCTTTATTGAGGAACAGTAGCTAAAGGAATTTGTGCTTTCTTTTCTATTGCTTTCTTTTTTAAATTTCTTTTACAGCCGACTCTTTCACTCACTTATATATAGACTTATATATACAATATCACATTTGTACTATGTTTTTTTCACATTGTGTCTCGGTCTCGCGCAATTCTGGCCTTAACTACCCGTTTCATGATTTTTCAGGATGCCTGAATGACCATTTTTTTGGTCGTTGAGGTACAGCTTGCACCACGCTGATGAGGGCCAACAGCCCGAAACGCGTCCGTGGTTAGCTTTTCTTGATTAATCAAGAATGGGCATTTTGCCAATTCTGGAATAATTAAAAATCAACGAGAATAGTTGATATTTATTCCGATAAATCGCGCAAGCCATCAGCAACTTTCAGTTGCACGATAAGGAGATGCCTTTTTCATAACTTATATATAGAGCTTCTAGATATGAATAACTTGGAATTATTTGCTTTTTTGATGAATTCTTTATATATATTACACTATGGGGATGTCTATATAATTTTTATATTGAATAAACAATTTCTTCTTTTTGGAAAATTTCTCTTCTCGTAGGATGTTATCTTCTTCTTCTTTCTTATCTCCACTCAATCATATTAGGGAATCAAGTTGTGACCCTTGATGGTGTCTGTTTGACAACCATCATGACTGGGTGAAGTAGAATGTGTCTGCCTTTGTCATTAAGACTGGGAGCACTACTCAGTGGCAGGTCGACTTAGCTCCAAAAGAAATGGCCGCTTCTGACATGTACAGCCATTCCTAACATGGAGTACAAACGAAGCTCATCCTGTATACCTGGATTTGGAGCCCTTATAGGGTACTATCAACATGGCCAGCTGAACCCAGGTTTTTTAGCAAGCTTGTTATTGCTCCTCCTTTTTCATCCGGGCTTGGGACCGGCAAAGGCGGAGTTGTAGGGTGTTATGAAATTGAAGATGCCCTTGTGTTGCTGAGGAACATATCCTGAAACTTTGGTATACAGTTTGGCTTTTTTTATCTGAATTTGTCGAAATTGATGTTTGTGGTGCATTCCATAACAATGTCTTCGGTACTGAGCTGATAATCAAAATGCATTGTGGTAATGAATGTTGAATGGCGCCTTTTTAATGCATGAATTTATTTTTCCTCTTTTAGAGGAAGGATATATTTAGAGAAGGATATTTTATTCATTGTTTTACCTAGAAGAGAATCTTATATATAATCTTATATACATATATTTAAATTTCTATAGAAATATTTCCAATCAAAATAGAATAATTAACTAGCTTATAAAACATCATCAACAACAACAACAGCTTTATTAGGACATTTCCGTCCTGTAAGGACTCGCCATACATCATTTTCATGAAGAAAGGGGGGAAAAACATAAACAAAGGAGAGAATGAAAAGGAAATCAAAGTATTCAACATAACTATACAAATTAACTATGGAAGAAAATTGTTCTGTAATTTTAGTTCTTAGAGATTACCTTGTTCTCTAACGCTTTATGAAAGTTGAACAATTCTATCGCTATATTTTTTTTCTCGGACATTATTCTGATTAGCTGAACTGGGTTCACGTATTATAAAACATTAATTTGATTCCATACATTTTGTTAGGGGAAAAAATTATTGGCTTCTTTCTTCTTACATTATTCGAGTTGCGTCGATAGTCTATAAGCTAATTGTAAGGCAATAACGCGTCACCTATATACAAGAAATTTAACACGATTTTATTATTATTTTTTTAATAAAATAAAATATCCCACTGTTCTCATTGTCATGAAAAGAAATACTGGGATGAACCAAAGTTCATTAGTAGTAAACCCTCCCAGCGACTTCGTCAATTTACATTCATTGACAAAAATTTTGAGAAGTTGTATCTTTTATCATGTATATCGGGATTCATTAAGTTGGATCCATCATCTGTATACCACGCCTATTGTCTTTGCTGTTATCCAGAATTTGTGAAAATCTAATGTATTTGGTTTGCTTTTCACTACTTTTGCCATTAGAGCATATGTAGAAGAATTGTATGTCCCATAACCAAACTTTAAACAGAGATTTTCTCTCTCCTCTTCCATTGCCGCACAATAAAAGGTTTAGTGTGGAAAGTCATGGCTAAATTCAGATTATTATCAAGAAATGGAAGCCTTAAAGCACAAATGTTTCTTTTAGATATAAACACACCTCAACTGTCCTTACTGCGATGAAAAAAATATTGGGAAGGCTTGACTCATCAATGGTGGACCCTCCCAGTGGTTTCGCCAATTTAATCTACCTGATCGTTTTTTAAACATAAAACAAACTTATACTGTCCTTACTGCGATCAAAATTGGGAGAGTTTGGCTCATCCGTGGTGAACCCTCCAGCTTTTAAAATACCGCAACCAAGATTCCATCCTTCAGTGTAGCATATATAATCAGAATTGTACGGATTCAGTAATAGAGCTCTGAAGAAGCGATCTAACGGGTTAAATTGGCGAAACCGCTGGGAGGGTTCACCACTGCTGAGCCAACCTTTCTACTATTTTTTCATCACAGTAAGGATAGTAGAAGTTTTTTTTTATGTTTAAAAGAAACATTCATGTTTTAATGCTTCCATTTCCTATATATAGATGACATATTATAGTCAGATTATTATTTAAAATATTATCATTTAGAATGGAGCTCTGGCACATTTGTAAGTATAAAAGTCGAACTGCTTTTCAAATATGTAGATATGTGGTGCACTTACAATAAAAGCAGTCGCTAACTACCTAACATAGGCATCTAGTAGGCAGTACACATAGTAGACATCCTAGATTTCCCAACAACTACCTAACATGATTATCATGGCCTGAATCACGTGTATTAGGGATAATTAAAAAAATTTAGAATGAATTTTCTGTATATGACACCTTATCATCTGATATAAATGTTTCAGACATGTAAAAGTAGGATGCCATTGGAAGAGAGAGAGATAGGATGTCTTATTGGGGAAGTAGAGATGCAAGTTCTAACGACCTGTTTGTGTTTGTGTAGATTCCGCATCGACAACACCGACCACATCATCGATGTCAACAAGGGCAACCTGCCCTACGAATACGACCAGGTCAATCTCATCTGTCCTGTCAGCACCTCGGGCGGCACGGACGAAGACGAGCGTTACATCATCTACAACGTGAGTCCTTCACTTTGTCACTCATGGACTTGGCTGTACCTTTTAGCAAGTATATAGGGATTCAGACAATCTTTACTGTTAGTGCGCCACATATATACACATGTGAAAAGCAATTCGACCTTGCACTTACGAATGTGCACTCGCTGGTGGGGGTTGGACTTTTGAAAGAATCGGAAGCCATTAGAGCATTTTTTTTTTCAAATCAGAAAAAAGTGCCCAATGCGGTAATCGAACTCGGGTCGTAACGGTCCAAAACCAACGGTTTAGACCTTCCTTCCACCGACCCCCGATTCAGACAATAACTGAAAGATATTTGATACAGTCAACTTACGAAAACTTACGTTCTATGTGAAGAAAATTTAATAAGATAAACTTGTTGCTCTACGTATTTGTCAAATTATATATATATATATATATATATATATATATATATATACTAGCCGAATGACCCGGGCAACGCCCGGGTTTTACCCGATTAAATGTTTTTATTCAAATACTATTCGTTACAATTATAAATTGGCGCCGTGGATGTCACTCCCGCTCCAAACTTTGTGTCTGAGAAGCGATATTTTTATAGAAAGATGATCTAGCTTTTGTTTTCTGCTTGAATGAATGTTTTTCTGTTAGAATTTTGTTCCTGCGTACAGAATAATGAACTGGTTTCACCCGTGGTCTCTGCTTTTTGGAATATTTTTCCCGATATAATTTTGTATCTGATAATCAAACATGATACAGCAATATCGTCATCATCATTTTCTGAATAAAAATATATAGTTTTAATAATTTATTTATATATTTTTTAAAATAGCCTATCGTCTTCCCCGTATTTTTTTACCTATGTATGGAAATTTTGGTTTGAATTAGTGAACTACTGCGAATTTGTATACCGGACATACAAACAAACATACAAACATTCATTTTTATATATAGAGAGATATGTTATGAATATTTTGTTGTTGTTGTTAGATAAAGGGTTGATAAGACAAAGGATCGATAAGATAAAGGGTTGATAAGACAAAGGATCGATAAGATAAAGGGTTGAGGTGCAGTGGTGATAAGAAAAAGATAATTATTTACCGTCAAGTAGCTTTTATTTTCAATTACTTGAGAAAAGATTACACATTAGTTATTTTCACATTATATAGAATTTATAAAGTTAATCCTATATTAGTGATTTAAAAGTATTGATATGTTAACTACGCATATTTACAACAAAACTATACAACAAAACTGAAAGTCTTTCTAAAAACGATTATAACAAAAGTAAAATTATCAATGAATAAAATAAAATATATATATTTTAAAATATAGAAATATTTAAGTTTCTAGATTATATAATATATATATAGGTATAGATTCATGGAGAGACAAAACCTATGCAAGTTGTACCTTTCAGCATGTATTTCGACAGACAATAACTCTGAAAGATAGTTTTGTCACCTTTGTCACTCTATGTAAAGAAAATTTATTAAAAGAACCTTTTGTTGCTCTACATATTTTTCAAATGTTAATATGGAGACACAAAACTTAAGGAAGTGAAAAGTCTTTGCTATCGTCGGTCGTCTGTTTTTTATTTTGGAGGTAGAGGCAACTTTGTTCACACATGGTTATCTCGTGTGTCTTCAATAAAGGTCACTATGTATCAAATATCGTACATCTTAAAAGGTACAACTTCGCCTAGTTTTGTCCATGAGTGTACTTCAGATAGCAATCCCTATACAACAATGCATTGTTTTATTATATTTAATAAATTTTTGACTTCTTTATATGATAATCTAACTGAACCATTGGGTGCGTTTACATTTCAATATAAAATATTTAAGATACTCACACACACACACAGCAAAGTCTCATCATAAGGTTATTTAGAAATGTTTTATATTTTCTCTAATTTCTCTTACAAAATTTTATTTAGATTTTACTTATTATTCGTAAAATTCGTAGACTCTTGGAGAAATAAAGGCTATAAACCAATCAAAATACAACAACAAAAATCTTTATTAAGACCTTTTAATCTTATATAGATTCTCCAAGCACAGAAATGTAGGATACATACAGGAATAACAGTAATAGTACCAGTAATCAGCAATGTTATTAAATGTATCAAATAAGGGAGGAAAGAAAGGAAGGGCTTAACATAAACTTTAATCAAAATTCGAAACTATTATAGACGCCTATGATTCTTTTTAAAAATAAACAATTTCTACTGTCCTTACTGCAATGGAAAAATTAATGGGAGGGCCTGGCTCATCAGTGGTGAACCCTTCCCAGCGGTTACGCCAGTTTAATACAAACAGTTTAAGAACAAGCAGTTCTTTTTCTTAAAGAACAAAAATTAGTAAAATAATATTGTCAGAAAATACAGTAGAACTTAGATAATTCAAAAACGTCTCTAATTCGAATATTTATCTTAATCCCTAGAAATAGAATTTACGTTTTTAATTCGATAGTACTCTGTAAGGGCTCCTAATCCAGGTATGCAGGATGAGCAGCGTTTGTACTCCATGTTAAGAGCGGCTGCACATGGCGTCTGTTCCTCATGTCAGAATGCGTCCATTTCTTTTGGAGCTAAGTCAGGCCTGCCACTGAGTAGTGCTCCCTAGTCTTAATGACAAAGGCAGACGCATTCTACTTCACCCAGTGTAGAGATAAGAAAGAAGAAGACGTTTTTAATTTGAATTTTTTTTGGTCTCTTGTGTTTCGAATTAGTCAAGTTTAACTGTACATAATTATCAGGCATCTATACAGTTTTAAACATGGATGGATTAAGGGTAGATAGTTGTCTAAAGCTGGAATATAAAGTCTTAAGGTTAAAGGAAACCAATCAAAATTGGGTTTGTCGATTTCATAGGCGAGAAATGACGCATGAGGCAGTAAATTGCTAAACTGAATTCGAATCTTTTATTAATGACAATCTACTTTTATATTAATTAATTTTGAATTTATACATTTTCATATCATAATAAATATATTTATAATTTTGAACACGAAAAAACGAATTTACATTTTTACAACTCTACCATTTAGACGCTAGAGATATATTGGCTAGAAATACATAAGAATAACATCATGTTCTCTTCTTCTTTCTTCTTATCTCCACTCAATCATATTATGGTATCAAGCTTGTAAAGCTTGTTGATGGTGTCTGCTGGGGATGAGTTGTTGTTGCTGTCGTGTCCAATGAAGAGCCTCAGATGTCCCCATGCATTTCTATCACAGCAGTCGCAATGTCCTCTATCTTGGGTGTGTAAATATGATTCTCTGGGTCCATGTCAATTTTCTGTAAGACTGCGGCCATTGCTGGGCATGAGAATATGTGGGTAGGTATTAGTTCCACACCAGGATAGTTGTTACATGTCCTGTAGCTTCTTGTGCAATCTGGATATATTGTCATTCCTTTATAGTGTTTCATTCTGAGTCTTGGGGATGAGTAGAGTACATTAATGAATGATCGAATACAGTCAATAATGTGGTTTGGGGGTTTCAAGGTTGAGAATTGAACTTGTTACATAGTGGGAAACCTTGTAAACATTCTGTAAAGTCGTTTATATACTGGAGTGAAGACTCTGAAGTGTAATTAGAGAACAGATGTCGTGGAAAGCTCCAAAGTCGACGCTGGGAGATTGTGTTCTGGACAAAATGTCCCGTAATCCCCGATTGGCGTGACAACGGCGATGATATATTGGCTCAGCTGGTGTCACCTAGGATGGTCCTAGGATTCATCATTGGGATCTTACTTGCTTTAAGTATGATCTTTACAGAGTTGTTAATATTACAACGTAGAAAATTAAGAAAGACAAACTTCAGAATTACACGGCAATTTATTTAATATGAAACTATATTAAAACTAATAAATTAGTATAGAGACAATGAGAAAATTTTAAAGTGTATCAAAATACAAATATCGAAATATAAAATATTTTCATAAAATTATAATCTGCTACATAGCTCCTTCCCTATGGGAGCTGTGACCCACAGCTTGAATGTCTTGTTGCTACTGACATGGATCTAACGTGTTCTGTCAAGTATTCCCTCGGAGTCTTGGACTTCTGTCTCTAGTAGCTTTGCGTTATTTTTCTTACGGCGTAAAGAGCGGCTTTGTTGTCGTATCGTCTATAGGGACATCGTCATCTTGAAGGGAATTCTTGGCTTTGACATGGCGGTGGAATCCTGAAGCCAGTAACTGAAAATGTAGATCACAGCACCCATGGCTTCAAGGTCCTATCGGTGATCTTCAGTTTGTCTTCCCTAATTTACCCAGCATCATCACCAAAATGTAACATAGAAAATTAGAAAAGACAAACCTCAGAATTACACGGCAATTTATTTGATGTAAAACCAAATTAAAAGTAATAAAATATCAGAGAAGCAATGAGAATATTTTACAGTGTATCAAAATACAAATATCGGAATTAAAAATGTTTTCTTAGTATAATAAATAACCTGCTACAATATGATAAGTTAGCTCGGCTCATTTGTTATAAGAAATCTAAACTATTTTTTACCCCTTTAATTTAAAAATAAAATACTTTTTTCTACAATAATAAATTTATTATATTTATATCTATAATTTAATTAAAATAATAAAGATAAAGGTCGCCTCTCCCGGCAAAATAGAAGCTATAACTAAGCTTCATATATTGACCGTCTCCACAAACTAGCAGACTCAATTCGGTAACAAAGCCACAACACCAGCTTTGACAAACTGAGAGGTGTCCACCTAGAGACCATGGTTTTGGGATAAGGGCCCTTGTCAGTACAGGATGGACTTTATTCCAAGAGATCCACAAGAGATCCAATGAAATCTTTACAATCTGCCAAAAATGTGCTTAGCTGGTAGAGCTTTATAAATCAATTTCCTCCCAGTAAAATTTTCTATCATTTATAATCATATGTATTTCTACTGTCTTCAAAGCTTATTTCCATAGTTCATTTAAAATACCTGTTCATAGAGTTCAACTTCAGTATCGATATAAAAGGAAAACAACCAAATGCAGAATAATACAGCGGTATGGTATATTAAACTGGCGAAATCGCTAGGAGGGTTCACTACTGATAAGCCAGGACCTCTCAAATTTTTATCTTGCAGTAAGGGAAGTAGAAAATTATTTTATTTTACATAAACATATACCTCAATAATAGTTTATAGTTGTTAATGTACAAAAGGTAGCTCCTCTCCCTTTCAAATTATTTAAAACTTAAGTACTCAAAAGTTTCATTTCTTTTATACAGAAGACGCGCTAAACACTTATAAAAAGAATTTCTCTGGAATGCTTTATGTTATGTACTCTTCTACCTAATATTCAATAGATAGTGTAGTTTCTATTAAAAGAGATTGTATGCTACTGTTATATATTTGTATAATATTATTACAGAATTATCATAAGAACTAAAAACATGAATATCTTACGTTATATATTGATTACATGACACAACAACAACCAAGTCCTTGGTCAAAACCATATATACATATTATATATTACACTTTAAAAATAGAGCAATCCATAGATATAAATATTTAATTAAAAAGGCATATATTGGATCAAAATATCATTTATTTTACCAATATTTCAGTTGGCTGAACACCAACCTTTATCAAGGTATTATAACATTTTAAAGTGTGTCAACAACAAACTCAGCGCCAAATAACGTCAACATAATTAAGTTTTAAATTTTAATTCTGTTGACGTTATGTGTCGCTGAGTTTGTTGTTGACACACTTTAAAATGTTATAACACCTTGATAAAGGTTGGCGTTCAGCCAAGTGAAATATTGGTAAAATAAATGATATTTGATCCAATATATGCCTTTTTAATTAAATATTACACTTTACATAAGATTGAATAAAATCATCTTACCTTGGAGGCTCTGTTGTCTAGGACAACAAAGAATAAATCCAATACATTGGTCCTGTACAAGTTTTACAGGGCTGTACAAGAGAAGAAACATCGAGAAAAGGGAGCCGTATGTAAATGGATAGGTAAATGAACTATCACCTGTAAATAATTAACTCATCTTTTATATGCAATTATGTACCTGGGTGAATCCTGTGTAAGGACATAGGTCCTCAATAAAATGGTGTATTATCATTTTATTATCAAAATTATTATGCCCAAGTAAGTATAAATACGTTAATATGTTCAAATTTTTATTTTATTTTAGCGCGTCTTCTATACACTAGAAATGAAACTTTTGAGTATTTATGTTTCATAGAATTTGAAAGTAAGAGGAGCTACCTTTTGTACATTAACAACTATAAACTATTATTGAGGTATATGTTTATTTAAAATAAAATAATTTTATACTGCCCTTACTGCAATGATAAAATAATGGGAGGGCCTGGCTCATCAGTAGTGGACCCTCCTAGCGGTTTCACCAGTTTAATCTACCATACCGCTGTATTATTGGGCATTATTTATTTATTTCATCTCAATTTGCAGGTGTTACATTCGAGCACAGCTCGCGAGTCACCTTGTCCAGATTATTTACACATGGCGAGTTGTAATGCTGGAGTGGCCCCCCCGAACCTTACAGGAGGGCAGTTGTTGGGTGTTTGGCTGTCAGCTAGCCATTGGGTCCAGGTCGTCGGATTCGGTGGCTGAGGTCACCTTGATTTTGTACAATTTCTTGTATAGTTGGATTTGATGATTTTTGAAATTGCGTGAATAGTCTTGTCGCAGAGTCTTGATAAATCTCTTCTATATTAGGCTGGTTGAGATCTTTGAGAATTTTGTTTGAAAGATTGAATGGGGCTCCTATAGTGATTCGTAAGCAAATCCTCATGAAGGCATCTATTCTTTTTTTATCCGTAGGTGTGATATATTTGCCCCAGACTGGTAGTGCGTACGTGATGATGGGTGGAATACAGGTTTTGTACAATGTGAATTTATGCTTTGTTGTTAAATTACTTTTAAAATTAAGCAGGCTTGATAGAGATATTTTAGCTATCTTTGCCTTTCTTATGGTGTTTTGGACATGTAGGTTAAATTTTAATTTCGAATCCAAAGTGACACCAAGATACTTGGCATGGTCGGCCCAACTAATAGTGCTTGAGTTTAATGTCAAGTTGGTTTGTGGCTTGAATATTTTGTTATCTCTTGGGGGAAAAACTATTGCTTGAGTCTTAGTTGGGTTAATGTCTAGTTTCCACTCATCGCACCATTTGATTATGTCATTTAGGTAATTCTGAAGCTGAGTAACCAATAGGTCGACTGATTTAGAGTTAAATAAAATTGCTGTGTCATCTGCGAAGAGCTTAAGTTTACATTTAGAGTGCAGTGGGATGTCATTAATGTAAATATTGAAAAGGTAGGGTCCGAGGATAGAGCCTTGAGGTACTCCAGTCTGGATTGGCTTTGGTTCAGTTATAATATTTCCTTGCTTGACTGAAAATATCCTGCCCTGTAGATAATTCTGCATACAATTGATAATGTCACTTGGAAACTGGTGTTTTGTGAGTTTCTTTATAAGGCCATTATGCCAAACTTTATCAAATGCTTTCGCAAAATCTAGAAAGACAGCACCTACCACTTCCTTGTGGGATCTTCTTATCTGGATGTAGTCCATAACTGCAATGAGTTGGTGAGTTGTTGAATGCCCCCTTCTAAATCCGAATTGCTGCGGGATGATGAAGTTAGAGTTGTCCAAGTACCTCTGAAGTCTACGTAAAATAATTCTTTCGTAAATTTTGCCGATGGTGGGGAGGAGGCTGATAGGTCTTAGATCTTCAAGGGATTTAGATTATTCTGCATTTGGCTGTTTTTCTTTATATACCGATACTGAAGTTGAACTCTTGGAAAATATATTTTAAATGGACTATGTACATAAGCGTCGAGCACATTATATAGAAATACATCTGATTATAAGCAGATGAAAATTTTGTTGGGAGGAAATTGATTAATATGTGTTTTTTTTTTGCTTATCTCTAGTACACGTGGTACAGGCCATTATAATCATGGTGGGTAGAAGGCGACTGCTTTTACTGTAAGTGCACCACATGTCTACACATGTGAAAAGCAGTTCGATTTTGCAATTACAAATGTTCCAGAGCCTTGTTTGGTTACTTGCACTCGCTGGTGGGGTTGGACTTTTGCAAGAATCGGGGGCCATTGGAGCATTTTTTTTTCAATCATAAAAAAGTGCCCAATGAGGGAATCAAACCCGGGTCGTAACGGTCGTAATCCAAAGGTTTAGACCATCCTTCCACCGACCCCCTTATATGTGTTCATAAATTAAGTTTGAACTAGTATACAACAATATTATAGGCTTAAAAATAAAAAAAAAATAAAGAAAACTCCATTAAAGATTTATAAACTCTTAGAAAAATGTGTAAACAGGGTGATGATGATAATAATAAAGAGAGAATTCTAAGAGCTTAATGTAAAACACAAGAAGAAACCCAAATAGAAAAAAAAAACATATTTAACACTTCTCAGCTGAATAGGGGCATTATAAATTAATGGACGTTGTTTAACCAAGAAAATAAACTTGTTATATAAGAATAGAGGTAAGGCGTTTTATTCAAGTTTGGTCTGAAATTAACTTTTTTAAATATTCTGTGAAAGTTTGCATTCGACCACTTTTATTGTAAGAATATGTGATCATGGAAAAAAAACGTACTGTGCAAAACTTTACTCTAGGTTAATATTGGAGAGAATATGATGTTCTTTATTTATTCTTTTAGGATTTTTCCATTCAAAAGTGTTAAAATATATATGATAATTATCGTGACAATACATACATCATGACAAAAGTTACTTTGTTCTAGTTAACACAAAATGCAATAAACTAGGGCCTACAGTAAGATTAACTTAAACACAGAAAAATCGTACAATCAAGAGACAAACAACTCACAATCTGTTAAATAAAATAAAATAAACAGTACTTATCTTTATTGTTGCGTTGGTATGGATCGGATTGGGGTTACACAGGTATGCGAGGAGATAGTCAGACACGGATAAATCACGCAGAGAACACTTTAAGCGTTTCCACACGATATACAGTATAATCTCCATGAGAAGACACTCGCGCTAGAGGACACCTCTATATACAAAGGACAGTTTTCATTTGTAAAATTATCATTTTTACTATTTAACAACTCTCAGGTAAGAGGACACCTCTATACAAAGGACAGTTTTCATTTGTAAAATTATCATTTTTACTATTTAGTAACTCTCCGGTAAGAGGACACCTCTCCCTAAAGGACACTTTGGCTTTACAATTAGATGTCTTTCACAGGGAGGTTCTACTGTATAATTAAATATATAGAAAATATAAATGTGAATATATTGCTGCATTTGCATTGCTGCGTATGCACGAAAAATATTATAGAAGCATATACACAAAAACCTATATTTACTATTTCAACGGAAGCGAACTCTGTCAAAACAGAAGATTGCCGAATGTAGGTCCCCCCGTCAGCTGTTTATAAAATCTATAAAAAACACAATCCTTGATGATATTGGGCATTGTTCTCTTGGTTCAGAGTCATAGTTAGGACTGCCTCTGAATCCTTATTGATGGAGTTATTTGACACTTTCACAGACAAAAGTTGATGGTCAAGAATTAAGGTTTTGCTAGCCCATTAACATTTAATCCGAGTTGATGGTGTCGAAGTTTAGCTCTAGCCAAATAACATATAATCCGATTTGATGGCCAAGTAACATCTAATCCGAGTTGATATGGCCAAATAACAAATAATCCGAGTTGATATGGCCAAGTAACATCTAATCCGAGTTGATATGGCCAAGTAACATCTAATCCGAGTTGATATGGCCAAGTAACATCTAATCCGAGTTGATATGGCCAAGTAACATCTAATCCGAGTTGATATGGCCAAGTAACATCTAATCCGAGTTGATATGGCCAAGTAACATCTAATCCGAGTTGATATGGCCAAGTAACATCTAATCCGAGTTGATATGGCCAAGTAACATCTAATCCGAGTTGATATGGCCAAGTAACATCTAATCCGAGTTGATAGCCAAGTAACATCTAATCCGAGTTGATGGCCAAGTAACATCTAATCCGAGTTGATATGGCCAAGTAACATCTAATCCGAGTTGATATGGCCAAGTAACATCTAATCCGAGTTGATGACCAAGTAACATCTAACACAAGTTGATATGGCCAAGTAACATCTAATCCGAGTTGATATGGCCAAGTAACATCTAATCCGAGTTGATATGGCCAAGTAACATCTAATCCGAGTTGATATGGCCAAGTAACATCTAATCCGAGTTGATAGGGCCAAGTAACATCTAATCCGAGTTGATGGCCAAGTAACATCTAATCCGAGTTGATATGGCCAAGTAACATCTAATCCGAGTTGATATGGCCAAGTAACATCTAATCCGAGTTGATGACCAAGTAACATCTAACACAAGTTGATATGGCCAAGTAACATCCAATCCGAGTTGATATGGCCAAGTAACATCTAATCCGAGTTGATATGGCCAAGTAACATCTAATCCGAGTTGATGACCAAGTAACATCTAACACAAGTTGATATGGCCAAGTAACATCCAATCCGAGTTGATATGGCCAAGTAACATCTAATCCGAGTTGATATGGCCAAGTAACATCTAATCCGAGTTGATATGGCCAATATCAACTCGGATTAGATGTTACTTGGCCATATCAACTCGGATTAGATGTTACTTGGCCATATCAACTCGGATTGGATGTTACTTGGCCATATCAACTTGTGTTAGATGTTACTTGGCCATATCAACTCGGATTTGATATGGCCAAGTAACATCTAATCCGAGTTGATATGGCCAAGTGACATCTAATCCGAGTTGATATGGCCAAGTAACATCTAATCCGAGTTGATATGGCCAAGTAACATCTAATCCGAGTTGATATGGCCAAGTAGCATCTAATCCGAGTTGATATGGCCAAGTAACATCTAATCCGAGTTGATATGGCCAAGTAACATCTAATCCGAGTTGATGACCAAGTAACATCTAGCACAAGTTGATATGGCCAAGTAACATCTAATCCGAGTTGATATGGCCAAGTAACATCTAATCCGAGTTGATATGGCCAAGTAACATCTAATCCGAGTTGATATGGCCAAGTAACATCTAATCCGAGTTGATGACCAAGTAACATCTAACACAAGTTGATATGGCCAAGTAACATCTAATCCGAGTTGATGGCCAAGTAACATCTAATCCGAGTTGATGGCCAAGTAACATCTAATCCGAGTTGATGACCAAGTAACATCTAACACAAGTTGATATGGCCAAGTAACATCTAATCCGAGTTGATGACCAAGTAACATCTAACACAAGTTGATATGGCCAAGTAACATCTAACACAAGTTGATGGCCAGGTAACATCTAACACAAGTTGATGGCCAAGTAACACAAGTTGATGTGCAGGTGTCGAAGGAGGAGTACGAGTCCTGTCGCATCACCAATCCCAACCCGCGCATCATCGCCGTCTGTGATAAGCCCAACGAGCTCATGTATTTCACCATCACCTTCCGTTCCTTCACGCCGCAGCCAGGAGGACTGGAGTTCAGGCCGGGGCAGGACTACTACTTTGTGTGTAAGTACTGGATGCCAGCCACCGCCCGCCCTGGCTCACGGCGCTGTGTGCAGCCACCTCCACGGGCTCCATGTCCGGGCTCTATCAGAAGGTCGGTGGGCGCTGTGCCACCCATAACATGAAGATCATCTTCAAGGTGTGCTGCAGCGGTGAGTGCATCCTCTTTTACAAACATTCCGGTCATCATAAATTGAAACTATTTTAAACGCATATGATTCCCTTTAAAATAAAACAATTTTCTACTGCCCTTACTGCAATGATAAAATAATGAGAGGGCCTGGTTAATCAGTGGTGAACCCTCCCAGAAGTTTTGCCAGTTTAATCTACCATACCGCTGTAATATTACATTCTTATAGTTGTAGTAGTTTCTATTCAAATCCGCCTTCTACATGCTTTATGACTGCAGGAATTTTAAGGCAATATTGTATATTTTTTTGCCGTTTCCCTTTTACACCGATACTGAAGCTGACCTGTTGGAAATGGTATTTCAAATTAAATTTGAACATCATCTTTGAGGACAATATAAATACATATAATATGCTTCGAGAAATTTCTCCTACTCGAACATCAAGTAGCGTATTTTAGAACAAATATCATGCATTAGAATTATCAGTTAGAAGAAATTGAAACTATTTTAAACGCCTATGATTCTTTTTCAAATTTAAAGAATTTGCTTAATCATACACGTCTAAAATAATTTGAATTTCTTATAAAAAATAGCACGCTAATGCATCATAATTCCTGTTATTAGACATGTAGTTTATTCTTTCATCGATTCAATATAAATCTTATGTTGGGAATATTGTGATATGAAATCACATAGAGTCGAACAGAAAAGCTATTATGTCTTTTAGTGGATCTCTGATTATATAGAACCGTACGCTTCTAATAATTGGCTTTCCGAGCCTTGCTAGTGTGATCTATTATCACATAGTAACCTTCATGTATACTTTACACACAAGAGCCTACTTCAGCATACTCCACGCTGACGAGCGCCATAAGCGCGAAACGCGTTCGTGGATGGCTTTCTTGATTTATCAAGAAATTGGGTTGGCCAAATATCAGGAAACAGGCTAAATCAATGTTTAGTTGATTTCTGTTCCACCAGATGGCGCTCTGCCTTCTGTAAAGCACATGTGCTCCTGGTCAGGATATGCCATTTTTAATATTGATTTCAACACCTGATCTTTTTATCTTTTATTTTTTTTATTTTCTTTTTTTCAAGAGTATTTGTTTGTATTTCACATATAGAGAACTATTTGACTAAAGTAAGGAATTTTTATCTTTTTAACAAATACCTCAATATAACTGCGCAATATGTATAATGTGTATAATGGAGATTTCCACAATTTGTTCAAATCTTTTTTTTTTTTGCTTATCCCTAGTACACGTGGTACAGACCATGATAATCATGGTGGGTAGAATTAGGCTACTGTTTTTACTGTAAGTGCACCACATGTCTACATGTTCAAATCTTAATTGAATTGAATATAAAAAAAGAGAAATCCATCTGGTCAGTGCTAAACTTCCAGATAGTTTTGTGAATAAGAAATTTAAACTGTTTTTTTACGCGTAAGCTTCTTTTAATAATAAACAAATTTCTACTTTTTTTAAGCATGGCCCCTGCGCAAGGATGACAAAAAAAAAACTAATTTCTACTGCCTTTACTGAATTGGTAGAATAATGGAAGTACCTGGTTCATCAGTGGTGATTCCTCCCTGCGGTCTCGCCAGTTTAATCTATCATGGTTTGATTGTGAAATAATTACAAAGAATTTAAAACAATATATCAATTGAAATAATTGCAAAAAGTTTCTTCATTAAGTTAAAACGGCAAGCTTTCAAGCGTTAACTCATCATCAGGCCAATTGTTTCGCAAATTCCTACAATATATATAGAGAGGTGTAGGAGGTATTTTTACCTATTTACACTTCGGAAAAGTTTAACAAATTCTCTGAAAATTGTTTGACAATGTTATCCATGTGTAGCATGGATAGTGGGGATAGTGTTTATTCAAAATCTCTTCAAGAGATTCATAAAGGATTTTCGATGCCAAAATAGATTTTTAAAGGTTCTGTTATAGAATAAATAGATAATTTCCTAATTGCTATTATCAATATAATTTTCTAGCCAAAGTTCCCGAAGCTGAACTTGTTGTTTTTGAATTCTATTGATGTATCCAACATTTTGACACGTGATCTACCGTGTATGCAAATATGTAAAATCATTAAGCGCTAAATCAGGACTATATGGGGGTGTAAAAGAACATAATTACACATAGACAATGGACAAAACTTAAGTGAAATGTCTTTTATATCGCCGGTCGTTTATTTTTTTGAAGGAGACAGAGACAAATTTGTTCATACTTGGTTATCTCGTGTGTCTTCAATAAAGGTCACTGTAATATGATAAAGCACAATTTGGATTATAGATTATAATACAAGAAAATAAGACCTAATCCAAATAATTTATCAGTGTGTGACGTTTCGGCAACAACATTGTCACCATCATCAGACAAAGGAATAAAATTTTATAATTTTAATATAATATAAAATATAAATTATAATTATAAATATAAATTCCTTTGTCTGATGATGGTGACAATGTTGTTGCCGAAACGTCACACACTGATAAATTATTTGGATTAGGTCTTATTTTCATTTGTCACTAATATCTTTCAGAGTTATTGTCTGAATCCCGATATACATGCTAAAAGGTACAACTTCTTTAAGTTTTGTTCATGAGTGTAGGTTTTTGGCACCATATCGGTCCAATGGCATACCTAGAATGGGCGAGAGAATTGTTACAATTTTTAAACAGGTGTTGCTTTAATCTTATAGACTAGAATATGGAATTAGATGAAGGACTAGGGCTGTAAGTAGGCTCTGCCAATTTATCAGCTGGGAATGTTATAGCAATGATATAAAGGTTTAGTGGAACGTTGCTCCAACACAAATTGTGTTCAGACAGCCTGATCAAACATCATTGGATCCTGCGGCAAATGTTAACGAGGCCATTTTTATGCCTGGCCAAATCCACAGAATTGATGTGGGTGAGATAAATCGTGTTTATTTAGGGTTCGCCCCGCCCAACTTGACATAGAGGGCCTGCCGTTTGTTATATGCAAATATGTATTATAAATATACAGGTGGCTGGAACCAACCGAGAATCCTGAATTTGTAAAATATTTGGGAAGGTTTTTTTTTACTGTGAATCTCATACATATGTATGTTCTTGCAATGTTCCTTTAAAGGTTTCGACTTTCTATCAACAGTTGAAAGTTACACTTACATTTCAACCACAGATGCTTGTCAGCGGGAATTGAACAATAGAAAGGCTTCGATTTTCTATCAACAGTTGAAAGTTACACTTACATTTCAACCACAGATGCTTGTCAGCGGGAATTGAACAATAGAAAGGCTTCGACTTTCTATCAACAGTTGGAAGTTACACTTACATTTCAACCACAGAAGTTTGTCAGCGGGAATTGAACAATAGAAAGGCTTCGACTTTCTATCAACAGTTGGAAGTTACACTTACATTTCAACCACAGATGCTTGTCAGCGGGAATTGAACAATAGAAAGGCTTCGACTTTCTATCAACAGTTGGAGGTTACACTTACATTTCAACCACAGATGTTTGTCAGCGGGAATTGAACAATAGAAAGGCTTCGACTTTCTATCAACAGTTGGAGGTTACACTTACATTTCAACCACAGATGTTTGTCAGCGGGAATTGAACAATAGAAAGGCTTCGACTTTCTATCAACAGTTGGAAGTTACACTTACATTTCAACCACAGAAGTTTGTCAGCGGGAATTGAACAATAGAAAGGCTTCGACTTTCTATCAACAGTTGGAAGTTACACTTACATTTCAACCACAGAAGTTTGTCAGCGGGAATTGAACAATAGAAAGGCTTCGACTTTCTATCAACAGTTGGAAGTTATACTTACATTTCAACCACAGATGCTTGTCAGCGGGAATTGAACAATAGAAAGGCTTCGACTTTCTATCAACAGTTGGAAGTTACACTTACATTTAACCACAGATGCTTGTCAGCGGGAATTGAACAATAGAAAGGCTTCGACTTTCTATCAACATATGTATGTATATTGATTCTCTTGATGAGAGGTTCTAAGGGTTTTGACAATATCTATATATATAAAAATGAATGTTTGTATGTTTGTCTGTTGGTTGGTTGGTTTGTATGTCCGGTATACAAATTCGCAGTAGTTCACTAATTCAAACCAAAATTTCAATACATAGGTAAAAAATAACGAGGATGACGATAGGCTATTTTAAAAAATATATAAATCAATTATTAAAACTATATATTCAAATTATTCAACTTAGCTCACGAGCAGCGCCCTCTAGAACGCGGCGATTTTGACGACGGGCGGCGCCCATTAGCTGACGGCGCAGCACGTGTCTTCCCTGCCCCCCCCCCCCCCCCCGCCGAGTAAATGAGAACTCCCAGCTGCCGGCCGGCTGAGCTCACGAGCAGCGCCCTCTAGAACGCGTGGCGATTTTGACGGCGGGGGGCGCTCCCGGTTGGACAGTTGCGCGGGGACAGAGTGACCTCGCGGATGCCCTCCGGGAACTACGTTGAATAAAAACATTTAATCGGGTAAAACCCGGGCGTTGCCCGGGTCATTCGTCTAGTAAAGGATAAAAAGAAATACTTCGCGATTTCTTCTATCTGCTTATGTTGTTGCTTATTTGTTTAATGGATATATTTATTCAATGCTCTTTTTCTTAATTGTTTATTTTCTTTTTGACAATTCTGTTACCTATTCTACTACAATATGAATTATTGGAAATAGTTTTACGCGCAATTATCCAGATCGGATATAGCGTGTCTTGTTTGCAACTGATAAATAAATAAATAAATGATGCATAAGCGCGCCATCTGTTGTAAAATTGTTTAACTATTTTGGACGCCTATGATTATCTTTAAAATAAATCCCTCGTCATCGTGGTGCAGACTGTACTTCTACGACCAAAGGTTTGGTCCCAGAGGCTTCCTGAGATAACAAGAAATGGGTATTTAAGGCTAAATTTGTGTAAAGACGCTTTTCATGTTAAAAATCAAGAAAAAAATAGAAAAATGGTCAAATGTTGATCTTAAAAACAAAATTTTCATATCCTGAATGCTCACATGAGCAATTTTAGATGGTAGAGCGCCATCTAGTGAAACAAAAATCAACTAAACGTTATATAGGTGTATGCATGTATATGTGTGTATATATGTATATATTTTTTAATTTAATGATGTAACTGTAAATAAAATTCAAAGAATATCTCTATATGTAAATAATATTTTTTGAATCTTTTTAAGTCGCTTTCTATGTATCTTTCCATGTTGAATATTTTCTTTGTTATATTTGTATGTACATTTAGCGCAAGTGTCCCTAGGGGGACATAGCGTTTTGAATTGAAATAAATAAATAAATAAAACTAAACGTTGATTTAGGTTGTTCCAGAGATATTTGGCCAACCCAACTTCTTAATAAATCTTTGGAACAGGCTAAATCAACGTTTAGTTGATTTATGTTCCACTAGATGGCGCTCTGCCTTCTAAAAGTTCATATGAGCGATCAGTAAATGCCAATTTTGTTTTTATATATATGTGTGTGTAAAAATAAAGAAAGCCTATCCTGACCACAAGCACATGTGATTTTTAGATAGCAGAGAGCCATCTACTGGAGCAAAAATGTTGATTTATCAAGAAATTGGGTTGGCCAAATATCACGGAGCAAGCTAAATAAACGTTAGTTTATTTTTGCTCCACTAGATGGAGCTCTGCTATCTAAAAAGCACATGTGCTTGTAGTCAGGATATGCTCTTTTTATTTTATTTATTTTTTTTTTTTAACAACAAAAAAGCCTTTATTTAGGGTCACTGACCCTATACAGGATTCACCAGAGGTATGCATAAGAACAAAGCAGTGAGACAAAGGAAATAACGATATATACAGAGTAAAAAGAGAAAGAGAAAAAAAAAACAAGAAAAGGAAAAAAAAAATAATAAGAAGAAAGAGGGAAGCAAGAAATCTCTTTTTATTTTTAATATCAACACCTGACCCACTTATTTTTCATTTTTTCTATTGTTTTTACATATATATATATGAAAAAACGAAAGAAAAAATTAAAAGATAAAAAGATCAGGTGTTGAAATCAATATTAAAAATGGCATATCCTGACCAGGAGCACATGTGCTTTACAGAAGGCAGAGCGCTATCTGGTGGAACAGAAATCAACTAAACATTGATTTAGCCTGTTCCCTGATATTTGGCCAACCCAATTTCTTGATAAATCAAGAAAAGCCATCCATGAACGCGTTTCGCGCTTTTGGCGCTCGTCAGCGTGGAGTAGGCTGAACCACTGCGACCAAAAATATATACACACACATATATATATATATGTAGATGGCTTTGTCACCGACCCGAGGCCGCTAGTTTGCGGCGACGGTCAATAGATGGCGTCTAGTTTTAGACGTCTATTTTGACGGTAGAGGCGACCTTTGTCTCTTTAGATATATATGTCTGTGTGTGCGCGACGAGATCAAGTTCTATATTATTAGTAAAGTTGGTGACTTTTTAATGCTATAAAAATAAAGAATTGATTTCTAAGTATAAAAATTTCCCCCAACATTCCACAATACATATATATAGGTGTATATATATATATGTATATAGGTAGGCTTACACATTCCTTGTCAGATGACATGTATTGGCGACCGTCGTCTGAAGCCAGAAATATTTGGCTTTTGACAGCTCACATATTAGCTTTTAGGCCATCACAATAAAAATTGACATTAGGTACATTTTTTTCTATTGTTCTATTCAAAAGAAACCTTCCCATTTATTTCAAAACATTCCTTTTTTTGTATTATTTTATTTAAAAAAGATCTAAATTTAATAAAATATCAAAACACTAAATGGATATAAATTGAAATGTTGAAAATCCTTCTTTTATTCATTGCATTTAATATTAAAAGTGTGGATCTTTGACTATATTTCCACCTCGTTTTGAACCTTATTTTGTCATTTAGCAATTAGATGTACCTGAGTGAAAATAAAAGCGGCGAGAGACGGTTATATTGAGAGAAGAGATAAAAATATAGCAAACACTTATAAAAAATCAGTTGCTACATATTAAATCACATTATGTTTGAAATTAATGATGTTCGTCTCCCGCCGCTTTTATTTTCACTCATATACATCTTTTTTTTTTTAATTATCCCTAGTACACGTGGTACAGGCCATGATAATCATGGTGGGTAGTTAGCGACTGCTTTTACTGTAAGCGCCCCACATGTCTACACATGTGAAAAGCAGTTCGACTTTGCACTTACAAATGTGCCAGAGCTCCGTTTACTGCATACATCTAATTTCTCAATGACAGAAGATACAATATTTTATTATTTTTAGTGCATTTATATAAAAGCTTTTTTTTAATATTTTTATTTCTTAATTATGTATACGTACTTAAGCATTTCTTTCTATAAATGCCTAAATTTACCAAAAGAACTCTTGTACCAACCTGTTTGTTGTTAAGTTACAGCTACGATAAATGGTTAGTAGCCCAAAACACAGATGTCATTGGCTCACCTAAGTGTATTGGAACAATGTCTATGTTGATATTCTAAGATAATTCAACGATTATAGTTAGTATTTATTCCGATAGAGGGCGGTAGCCACATCACGCGTTCTGTTGCAATATCAGATGTCTTTGTGATTACTTAACATATGATATTTTGCTTATTTTACAAAGATGTCCCAAAAGTTCGTAAAGACTTGCAAAAAATTGAAATACTAATATTATTCGCCATAATATTATTCGCCGTTATGTATAATGTCTTAGTATTATGTATAAAGTAATTGTATTATGTATTATTATGTATTCACCATAATAATATTATTCGCCAACTAATAATAAAAACACGAACTGTTGGGACAAACTTATCATTTTCCCCTATGTACACAATATAAAAGCACCATATGGTATAAATCAACAGTTGCAAAAATCTTCTCTTTAAAATTATGTTCTTACTTTTTTGACATGTTTAGCGTATTTGCGCAAATTTGGCCATAGCTCTCCATTTCTCGATAAGAGCTGTATAAACTTTAAATTTTTATTTTGTGAATATTTCTTGTAACATGTTTTAAATTAAGACCGTTGAAGAGCGATTATCGTTTGAAAATTCGCATTTTTTATATAAAAAGAAACTCATTGTGAGAAAATATATCTGTAGTTTTTAAACGTTTTTCACTTTTTTTAAATCTTAAATAGAATTATATATACAGTAGAACTTCCCTGTATAAAGGACAACACCTAATTGCAGAGACAAAGTGTCCTTTAGGGAGAGGTGTCCTCATACCGGAGAGTTGCTAAATAGTAAAAATTATAATTTTACAAATGAAAACTGTCCTTTATAGATAGGTGTCTTCAAGCGTGAGTTTACTCTCGTGGAGGTTTTACTGTATATATTAGAAAAAAAGTAGCATTTAAAAAAATATATATGTTTATAATGATCAGAAACAGAGAGTATCGCTTTGCAAATGAAAACTGTCTTTTGTAGAGAGGTATCCTCTAGCGTGAGTATCCTCTCATTGAGGTTTTACTGTATATATTAGAAAAAAAGTAGCATTTAAAAAATATATGTTTATAATGATCTGAAATAGAGAGTATCGCTTTGTTTTAAAATGGAAACAGTTATTTAGCAAAATATTCTAAGATAGACCAGTTCTAATATTAAAAAATAATACTACTTCAAAGAGGTTATATCTTAATTTAATCGACTTTACATGTATTCACATATAATTCAACATTATAGGCCCATTCTATCTAACCGATCTAAAGCTTCTGTCCAAGCAACGCAGCGATATAAATTTGCATACTAAAGATTACAAGCTTAATAAGATGAAGACTCCCTGCTTCACACAAATTTACATATTATTAATAAGGTAATCCACCCTGTCAAAAGTGGCTTGAGTGGCGTTTACCTGCTCTGGAATAAACTATCTGGTTGATGTCATATGTTTACCATACTAGAGCGTTGATTGGAATTTCTAGAATTGATTTACAACTTGTTTTGTAATATTATAGCGGTATAATTACAATTATATTCTCAGAATGAGTATCTTTTTTATTTAAAAAACGCTAGCTTTCAAGCGTTATTCGCTCTTTAACGGGCTTACAAAAATATCGACTTGATCCCACCAGAAATATTTACAAAAATTTTTGTAAGCCCGTTGAAGAGCGTATAATGCTTGAAAGTTAGCGTTTTTTAAATAAAAAATGATACTCATTGTGAGAATATAATTGTAATTTTAATACTTTTTTCACAATTTTATCATGAATATTATAACGTGTTTATAAATTATATACATAATTTTTAGTTTTAGATTGTATTAGATTTACCTAGTTTTGAGTTGTGTCATTGCTCATAAATGAGCGTAGCTATCATTTTAAGGTAGACAGACAGAGAATAAAGATCGTTTGTCTTTTACCTCTCCTCGCTTCTATTTCTCAACGGGACAATATATACAAATATATTGTTGCATCACATAGCTAATGAACCTATTTTATTTTAATTTATAATATTATTTTTCATATATTTTAAATTCAAATTAATATTTTATAAATATTTATTTTATTTAACAGAATATATGTATTATAGAATCACCATTTGTATTTTGGTACACTGTGTGACTTCACTGCTCTCTTTGATGTGAGAAATAAATAAATTATTCTGGAGGCTACTTAAAGTAGAGTTATCTCATTATTCCCTTATATAAATTTGTAGGATGGTTGAAACACGCTCTGGTAAGATGTAAGACCCGGCACAGGAGAGAATCAAGGAGTCTGCCAAGCCGCAACCTGGTGCAACAATATATAAATATATTATTTAAAAGTTCTGTCATTTTTTATGCTCATTTGAGTGATCCGAATATGCTTCTTTTGTTTTTAATATCAATATCTGACTTTTTTTCTATTTTTTTCCTTTTTTTAAATCATTTTATCAGCGTAATTTACGCATTTTTCAGGAAGTCTCTTGAAGCATATTTTGGGTTGTTGAAATACAATCTGTACCACGCTGACGAGGGCCAATAGCCTGAAAGCATAAGTACTTGATTAATCAAAATATTTGTCGGTCAAATATCATGCAACAAGCTTAAATTAACGTTTTCTTTATTTTTGCTTTATTAGATGGCGCTCTGCCATCAAAAATACTCACGTATGTTTTTTTTTTTTTTGCTTTTAATATAATCACCTGACATTTTTTTTCTGATTTTTATCTCATATAAATATTGTAATATATCAGCGTGAAATATTCTGTGAACATTGTTTGCTTCTATAATTCTCAAGTTGTTATCATCATAGTTGTTTTGAATATATATAATTCGCATTATTTTCTTCTTGATTGCATTCATTTAATTTAATATTTTTGTGTTTATTTCTTTTGATTAAATATTCAATATAACGTTTAGTTTATTTTTGCTTCACTAGATGGCGCTCTGCCATCTAAAAAGCACATGTGCCCGTGGTCAGGAGATGCCTTATTTATTTTTAATATATATATAATAATAAAAATATATAACAATAAAAGTTTTCTTTCTTCTCATTTCAGAAAAGGTTATTGCAAATATATATATGTACCCGAAGTAGTACCTCCCTTTAAAAGTGCATTAAAACAATGCATTGGGTTTATAACTCCAATATAAAACATGAAGGTAATGATAGAAAATGAGCCATAACACCAGTTTTGACAAATTCAGACAAAAAGCCAACAACCTGTATACCATGGTTTCGAGCTATCGCTCTCATCAGTACAGTGGAGGCTTCGATTTCATAACATCCTAAGAGATCAGTTATGATATCTGTTAGGAACATAGATAATTTGTATTTTATATTTATGTAAATAACTATTTTGCATTTTTCTATTGTTTTATCTTTTGCCTATATAAAAGGCGATGTTGCCTGTGCCGGCAGTTGTCGTAGTAGGGTAGTGAGGCTTGTAGAGTAGAGCGCACAGCTTGCTTGATGAGATAAACGTACTTCTTCGCTAGACCTAATGTAATCTGAGAGAGAAAGAAACAGTTGTTTTTATTCGATTTTAGTTTGCTTTGTATACAACGTTGATCCTCTTTAAATATATATATTGTCACCTTTGCTTGAGACCATTTTAATCTAAACGAACCAACATCATAGTGCATCAATCTAAAAGTGTACAGAACAATATCAATCGAATTGGCCAAAAAAGTGTTTAATATGGTAACAAAGTTGCACAAAGATGATTTTCATTGCAAAAATGACACCTCTCCATTTAAAAATTCTTCAAAACAAGGCATTTGGTTCATTATCCCAGTACATAACGTAATGGTAAGATACCCGATAAGTCACAACACCAGTTTAACCAAATTCAGACAAAAGTCAAACTGTGAACCACGGTTTTAAAGAGAGAAGTTCTACTTTGTTGTTGTTGTCGTGTCCAATGAAGAGCCTCATATGTCTCCATGCATATCTATCACAGCAGCAGCAATTTCCACTATCTTGGGTGTATAAAGCTGCTGCTCTGGGTCTATGTCAATTTTCTGTTGTTGTTGTCGTGTCCAATGAAGAGCCTCATATGTCTCCATGCATATCTATCACAGCAGCAGCAATGTCCACTATCTTGGGTGTATAAAGCTGCTGCTCTGGGTCTATGTCAATTTTCTGTTGTTGTTGTCGTGTCCGATGAAGAGCCTCAGATATCTCCATGCATATCTATCACAGCAGCAGCAATGTCCACTATCTTGGGTGTATAAAGCTGCTGTTCTGGGTCTATGTCAATTTTCTGTTGTTGTTGTTGTGTCCAATGAAGAGCCTCAGATGTCTCCATGCATATCTATCACAGCAGCAGCAATATCCACTATCTTGGGTGTGTAAAGCTGCTGTTCTGGGTCTATGTCAATTTTCTGTTGTTGTTGTTGTGTCCAATGAAGAACCTCAGATGTCTCCATGCATATCTATCACAGCAGTCACAATGTCCTCTATCTTGGGTGTGTAAAGCTGCTGTTCTGGGTCCATGTCAATTTTCTGTTGTTGTTGTTGTTGTGTCCAATGAAGAACCTCAGATGTCTCCATGCATATCTATCACAGCAACAGCAATGTCCACTATCTTGGATGTGTAAAGCTGCTGTTCTGGGTCTATGTCAATTTTCTGTGTTTGTTGTCGTATCCGATGAAGAGCCTCAGATGTCTCCATGCATATCTATCACAGCAGCAGCAATGTCCACTATCTTGGGTGTGTAAAGCTGCTGTTCTGGGTCTATGTCAATTTTCTGTTGTTGTTGTTGTGTCCAATGAAGAACCTCAGATGTCTCCATGCATATCTATCACAGCAGTCACAATGTCCTCTATCTTGGGCGTATAAAGCTGCTGTTCTGGGTCTATGTCAATTTTCTGTTGTTGTTGTTGTGTCCAATGAAGAACCTCAGATGTCTCCATGCATATCTATCACAGCAGCAGCAATGTCCACTATCTTGGGTGTGTAAAGCTGCTGTTCTGGGTCTATGTCAATTTTCTGTTGTTGTTGTCGTGTCCGATGAAGAGCCTCAGATGTATCCATGCATCTCTATCACAGCAGCAGCAATGTCCACTATCTTGGGTGTGTAAAGCTGCTGTTCTGGGTCTATGTCAATTTTCTGTTGTTGTTGTTGTGTCCAATGAAGAACCTCAGATGTCTCCATGCATATCTATCACAGCAGCAGCAATGTCCACTATCTTGGATGTGTAAAGCTGCTGTTCTGGGTCCATGTCAATTTTCTGCAAGGCTGCGGCCATTGCTGGACATGAGAATATGTGAGTAGGTGTTAGTTCCACACCAGGACAGTTGTTGCATGTCCTGTAGGTTCTTGTACCATCTGGATGTATTAAGTTCTTTTTTTTTTTTGGTACAAGAATATCATCTTCCCGCAACTTTATGCTTTATTATAACCTTGAAATCTGCCATGCCACTTCACCAGCTTTAACACCTTTTATACCAATTCAATCAATTCCATAACTTTTCTCGTAGAATGTTATGACATCGAAGCCGTCCCTGTACAGATGAGGGCCATAGCTCTAAACCATGGTATACAGGCTATTGGCTTTTTGTCTGAATTTGCCAGGTGTTGTGGCTCATTCTTTATTACCACCTTGACGTTTTTTACTTATAAACCGTATTTACCACAATTTTGTTCACACTTAGTTATCTCGTATGACTTCAATAAAGGTCTTCGTAATATCTTTTAGAGTTATTGTCTGAATCCCGATATACATGCTAAAAGGTACAACTTCCTTAAGTTTTGTCCATGAGTTCATACACACTTGGTTATCTCGTGTGTCTTCAATAAAGGTCACTGTAATATCTTTCAGAGTTATTGTCTGAATCCCGATATACATGCTAAAAGGTAAAACTTCCTTAAGTTTTGTCTATAAGTGTATTCACACTTGGTTATCTCGTGTGTCTTTAATAAAGGTCACTGTAATACCTTTCAGAGTTATTATCTTAATCCCTATTTACATACTAAAAGGTATGTCTATGAGTGTATTGAATATCAGTTGTTGGTGTACCATGTGACAATTAACAATTAAAACAGACTTTATTGACGATCTAGTCAATAATTACACTCAATCAAGAGTTAATGGGAAAATTCACAGATTAGGGGGGGGAGCATTTCGCTGAGTATGCATGTGTGCATTTGTGCATGTTTCGTTTGTGCGTACGTAGGGATGTGCCTGTGTGTTATGTATATGCATGGGTATGTTGGGTGTGTGTATTGTATGTGTGATGCTTTCTTTTCACTTCCCACATACATACATACATACATACAATACCACAATGAATCCAGCTACCCATTCCTTCCAACAACAGCCGACAAATGGCACCTCCCCGGACTTAGTTTCTGGTATCGGCCCAAATGTTCTCCTATTTAATGGAGTAAAACAGAGCGCTCCCATTAATCAACTCCCCCATTTCACCCCGAAACCTTCCATTAACAGAATAAATATTGTTCGAAATTGAAGAGCCCCTTAATTTTTATTGTTGCATTCTCGGCTCTTTCTACTCCCAGAAAAAGAGAATTAAGTGATTTTAAAAGGAAAGAAAGTATTGTTTAGCGCACCATTAAGTAGTTGTACTCTCTCTCCTCTATAATTTAATTTTTCTACAACGATCCAAAGTTTTTTACGCGGGTATATCTGTTATTAGGGGGTTAATTAGATATATGTAATCCCCTTTATAATATTGGAGACCGTAATAAAGAATGGGGTTATATAGGAAATATTTTTTCGGAGTTACGGGAGCAAAGGCTTCCAGGAGACTGAAGAATTTGTCCCGAGTGTCCTGCCTCGAAGGCTACATGATTGTCTGTAGACTTTTCTGTCTTTGTTTCTCGTTATTCCCTATAGTGTCACTGGTTATTCCTTACAGTATCCTTGGTTATTCCCTATAATGTCTCTCGTTATTCACAACAGTGTCCCTGGTTATTCTCTAAAGTCTCCCTGGCTAGTCCCTATAATGTCCTTGGTTATTCCCTATTGTGTCATTAGTTATTCATTACAAGGTCCCTAATTATTCCCTATAATGTCTTTCGTTATTCACAACAGTGTCCCTGGTTATTCTCTAAAGTCTCCCTGGCTAGTCCCTATAATGTCCTTGGTTATTCCCTATTGTGTCATTAGTTATTCATTACAAGGTCCCTAATTATTCCCTATAATGTCTCTCGTTATTCACAACAGTGTCCCTGGTTATTCTCTAAAGTCTCCCTGGCTAGTCCCTATAATGTCCTTGGTTATTCCCTATTGTGTCATTAGTTATTCATTACAGGGTCCCTAATTATTCCCTATAATGCCTCTCGTTATTCACAACAGTGTCCTTGGTTATTCTCTAAAGTCTCCCTGGCTAGTCCCTATAATGTGCCTGGTTATTCCCTTTTGTGTCATTAGTTATTCATTACAGGGTCCCTAATTATTCCCTATAATGTCTCTCTTTATTCACAACAGTGTCCTTGGTTATTCTCTAAAGTCTCCCTGGCTAGTCCCTATAATGTGCCTGATTATTCCCTATTGTGTCATTGGTTATTCACTACAGGGTCCGTAATTATTCCCTATAGTGTCTCTCTTTATTCACAACCGTGTGTGTCCCTGGTTATTCTCTAAAGTCTCCCTATAATGTGCCTGGTTATTCCCTATTGTGTCACTGGTTATTCACTACAGGGTCCCTAGTTATTCCCTATAGTGTCTCTCGTTATTCACAACCGTGTCCCTGGTTATTCTCTAAAGTCTCCCTGGCTAGTCCCTATAATGTCCCTGGTTATTCTCTAAAGTCTCCCTATAATGTGCCTGGTTATTCCCTATTGTGTCACTGGTTATTCACTACAGGGTCCCTAGTTATTCCCTATAGTGTCTCTCGTTATTCACAACCGTGTCCCTGGTTATTCTCTAAAGTCTCCCTGGCTAGTCCCTATAATGTCCTTGGTTATTCGTCATAATGTCCCTCGTTATTCCCTATAGTTTTCCTGGTTATTTACTATAGTTTCATTGGCTATGGTGAGGCATATAATCACACACACACACACATCTTTATTAAGACCACCGGTCTTATACAGATTCACCACAGGAAGGAAGCATAGATAGAGCTTCTATACTCCAGGCAGCTCAGAACTCAACAACAGCCTCAAGGTCCGACGCATGTCCAATGGCCACAGAATCCACCATACATAAGTTAGCGTATCACTGAAAAGGCGAGTGTGGAAGCAGCCCCGTTTTATTCTTCGCTTTCTTCATTAAAATGGACCACGACATTCGGCGATTCTATTAATCTCTCCCGAACGGTGACTGCGGTCTTGTGGCATATATTCAGGTATTATAGCACTCCTGAAACTTTTTGTTGGGTTGCGTGTTGTGTTGTTGTATACTGCAGGTACTATGAATAAAGTTTGCCTTGAACATATATAGGTCAGTAATACTCACCAAATGATATCTATATATATAAAAATGAATGTTTGTATGTTTGTTTGTCTGTATGACTCCTATACAAATTCGCAGTAGTTCACTAATTCAAACCAAAATTTCCATGCATAGGTAAAAAATAACGGGGATGACGATAGGCTATTTTAAAAAATATATAAATCAATTATTAAAACTATATATTCAAATTATTCGACTTAGCTCACGAGCAGCGCCCTCTGGAACGTGTGGCGATTTTGACGGCTCCCATTGGCTGCCGGCGCAGCACGTGACTTCCCTGCCCTCCCCCCACCGAGTAAATGAGATCTCCCGGCTGCAGGCCGGTTGAGCTCACGAGCAGCGCCCTCTAGAACGCGTGGCGATTTTGACGGCGGGGGGCGCTCCCGGTTGGACATTTGCGCGGGGGCAGAGTGACCTCGCGGGTGCCCTCCGGGAACTACGTCCATCTTCCATATGTAATATACATTTAATCGTGTAAACCCAGGTGTTGCCCGGGTCATTCGTCTACAAATTCGCAGTAGTTCACTAATTCAAACCAAAATTTCCATACATAGGTAAAAGAATACTGGGAAGACGATAGGCTATTTAAAAAATTTTGCTGTATCATGTTTGATTATCAGATACAAAATTATATCGGGAAAAATTCCAAAAAACAGAGACCACGGGTGAAACAGGGTACATTTAATAGGGTAAAACCCGGGCGTTGCCCGGGTCATTCGGCTAGTCAATTAATAAAAACGTTCCCGCATTTATAACTCTTTTCAGACGCTTTGCATCCAAAATTTAATCTTTCATTACACGCCATACGAAGTTAATTTAAGTCAAATTCAAAGTATTTTCTTAAAATCCTTGTGTTTGGCACTTTCTAATAATATTTCTACTAGTATATATATACAGTAAAACCTCCATAAGAGGACACTCACTCTAGATAACACCTCTCTATAAAGGACAGTTTTCATTGGTAAAATTACCATTTTTACTATTTACTAACTCTCCGGTAAGAGGACACTTCTTCCTAAAGGACACTTTGGCTCTGCAATTAGGTGTTGTCCTTTACAGGGAGGTTCTACTGTATATTGTATATCTTATATATATAAAAATAAAAGTTTGTATGTTTGTTTGTTTGTTTGTATGTCCGGTATACAAATTCGCAGTAGTTCACTAATTCAAACCAAAATTTCCATACATAGGTAAAGAAATACGGGGAAGACGATAGGCTATTTTAAAATATATATAAATCAATTATTAAAACTATATTTTCAAATTATTCTACTTAGCTCACGAACAGCGCCCTCTATCAAAGATTAGATTAAATTATGCTGATGCAAACAAATAGATAATGCTAATAACAAATAATTATTTAAAAAATCTTATCAAAATATATATCACTCGGGTAGATATGCACACGGGTCAATCCCGGGGCGAAGCCCGGGTCACCCGTCTAGTTGATCAATAAAACACTACGACAATCTCTCTGATTCTATTAAAACCTCTAAAAATAATATATTTTGAAGAAGAATATAGTTACATCAAACAAATCTCTAATGATGATTGAATTTTGGATGATGATCAGCTGAAAATAGTTAAATGCGGAAACATTTTTATTTTATGAAAAAAGGCATCTCCTTATCGTGCAACTGAAAGTTGCTGATAAGGATTTATTGAATTATTGGCCAAGGAATTCTTGGCTGAATGGGTATTTGGCCAATTCTGGAATAATTAAAAATCAACGAGAATAGTTGATATTTATTCCGATAGATGGTGCAAGCCATCAGCAACTTTCAGTTGCACGATAAGGAAATGCCTTTTTCATAATTATGCACCTTATCCCAGTACAATATCACATTTGTACTATTTTTTCACATTTTTATTTTAGTTTCAATCATTTGGTGTGTATGTACGCCAAATATAGTTTTACAGGCTACTGACCAAAGTCTATGATTATCGAGCCCGAAATGTGTTTATGTACTACCATATACATTTATAGTAAGTTTCATATACTACTAGTTTCTTCTGAGAGAACACTTACCATTTCCAGTTATTGAATTGTGATTTTCTCTATAAAATATCATCTCTTTAAAAAATAATAATAATGGTTACCTCTCCTGTCAAAATAGACGCTAAAACTAAGAACTATCTATTGACCGTCTTATCTTCCCGACCTTTCGATGTCTCCCTGCGATCTTCCTCAGAGGAAATGTTTTCAATTCTAGCTTCAATTTAAATATTTAATTATTCGCATCGTCTGCGTGACAATGTACATTAGTAGAAGCTAGAGTTCAGAAACCCATTTCTCCTGAGGAAGGTGGTAGGGCGTCACCGAAGCTTCGAGATAATAAAGAAATGATAGATTGATTGATAGGACCATATTCTTTTTCAATATACTCTCAATCAACAAATAATTCTCACTATTTAACAATAAACTTAATGCATTCTAACTTGAATAATTCAATGCCCAAGGGACCAAAAAAAAAATCGAATTATCCAAAAATTCGAATTAAAAACGGAAATTCTAGGGACTGTGCAGAGTATTAGGCTCAGAGATTGTAGAGCTCTGATAAGAAAAGGAATGATACTCTGCTGATGTATATATCTTTTGACTTGTAGAGATGCAAATATATTCCTATATATAGTCACGACCGTCTTTCCTCATCGGCCTCTGTCACGGATGCGCGCGCACAGGGAGGTCACGTGCTTGCCGGCTCCCTCGAGCCGGATTTGAACCAGCGACCTAAGGATCATCGTTGTAACATCTACAGTCGGGTAAAACACGGGCGTTGCCCGGGTCATTCGGCTAGTATTTAGATAGTTATTAAAAGAATTTGTTTAGCCAAGCTGGTATTTTGTCCTGACTGACAACACAGGGACCGAGATGAATATTCGAATTGAAGATGTTTTCGAATTAAAATACGTTTGAATTTTCCAAGTTATATATTCCAAGTGTATATTAAAAAATAACGCAACACGTTTCTGGAGATGAGTTTCTTTTTTATTAATGTAATTTCAAGCTTTCGGGGGCACATCTCTTTCATTCTACAGATGTACATAAAAACGCCGTTATCAAGTATCTCGTTTTATGTTCCCCAGTAAAGAAGGTAAGGGATACCCGGAAACACCTAAAAAATACATTAATAAAAAGAAACACATTTCTTGAAACGTGTTTTATTATTTAATCTATATTTAGAATATTTAAAACAAGTAAAAAATAAACTTAATATATTAAAATGAAAGCATCAAAACAAGAATGTTTCTTTTATACATAAAACAAACTTCTACTCTCCTTACTGCGATGAAAAAAAAACATTTAGAGGGTTTGGATCATCAGTGGTGAACCCTCCAATTTTTTTCATCGTAGTAAGGATAGTAGAAGTTTGTTTTATGTATAAAAGAAACATTCGTGTTTTGATTAATTCTTTTCTTATTTATAGATGGCGTGTTATTGCTTTATAATTGAACTTATGATAAAGCACAATTTGGATTATAGATTATAGCTACAATAAAATAAGACCTAATCCAAATAATTTATTAGTGTGTGACGTTACGGTAACAGTGTTGTTACCATTATCAGACAAAAGAATAAAATCATTTTATTCAAATAAATTAATAATGTGTGACGTTTCGGTAACAACACTTTACCGAAACGTCACATACTATTGATTAATTCGACAATTGACAATTAAAACATCTTTATTAACTTCCTAGTCAATATTTACAGAATAAAATTTACATCGGTAAAATTTACAGTCAGCATTCTTCCCCACCGCGATAGTTTCCACCTCCAGGAGATGACGGGGTCCTCGATGGTTTCACCTCGTCCAACCTGGACGAAGGTAGATTCTTGACTTCGCCGATGCGAGGATGGTCAGTTCGTCGTCCTCCAGGCCTGTCCCGAAACTATTAATTTATTTGGATTAGGTCTTATTTTCTTGTAGATATTTGAACTTAATATATATTTCAATAAAGATGTTAAAATACTCAAATCTATAAAACTACTAGAATTTTTAACTTTTCAACAAAATCCGGGATTTAATTTAAAGTTAGGCAAAAAATACACGGATAGTTTTAGAAGTATTTTAAGGATTGAATGGAATATTTTTGAGATGATGGTAAGTGGAGTAGACTGGTTCCACAAAGAGCTGCACGTGTCTGACGCCATTTATACATATGTCGGGGAATGAGATTCCATCTGATTGCATCCTCACCTAGCGCGTGTAGGGTAACAACTTGTGGATGGTTTTGTTGACACAGTAGGATAGAAAGGTTGAAACCAACCATCGCTGATAACTCCAGATATAGAGAGAGTATGTATAATAAGTAAATGCAAATTGAAGCATTTTTATTCATTTTATTTCAACACACAAAACGCAATATCCCGGCTTGGGATAATTGCGTCGATTTACATTTTTTAAAACAGAAACAGTTATAAACATATTATACAAGAAAAAGTAATCAAAAATAATAAAGAGAAACAATAATGTAAATTAGGAACCTGAACCTTTCAGGGTAGAAAGATAATCATAAATATATCTACAAAAATAGTTAAACCTATGATAATTCTCTCTGCTATTTACAAATTGATATAGATCTACAACATTATTTATTGTCTGTTTGTCTAGCGGTGAAGAAGAGTGGGCATTCCAGCAGTAGGTGTCTTGAGTCCTGGAATTCGTTGCCACAATAACAGCTAGAATCTTCAACCGCGCCAATTTTTGATAAAAATCTCTTTAAATTTACATGGTTCTTTATGAACTGGGTATAAACATGTAGCAAAAAAAAAATGATATTTTGGATGCGGTTTGCTGGAATCCTCTCTCCAGATATAAGAGAGAGAAAATATGGTTTTATCGACTACTAACCAAAGTGTATGATATTTTAGCCCAAAAATGAATGTAGCAAGCAGATAAACCGCAATACACTATAGCAAAGTACCAAGGTGCTGCACGCCACCGAGGTTTTATTATTTTTTTTTAAAGGTTAGATTCCCCAGGGAAGATAAAAGAAAGACAGGTGTTGATTATATGAGAAAATAAATTAAACGGGAATAATTCAACAAGTGCTTGGAAATATCTATATATATAAAAATCAATGTTTGTATGTTTGTTTGTTTGTATGTCCGGTATACAAATTCGCAGTAGTTCACTAATTCAAACCAAATTTTCCATACATAGGTAAAAAAAATACGGGGAAGACGATAGGCTATTTTAAAATATATATAAATCAATTATTAAAACTATATATTCAAATTATTCTACTTAGCTCACGAACAGCGCCCTCTATCAAAGATTAGATTAAATTATGCTGATGCAAACAAATAGATAATGCTAATAACAAACAATTATAAGAAAAATCTTACCTAAATATATATTACTCGGGTTGATATGCACACGGGTCAATCCCGGGGCGAAGCCCGGGTCACCCGTCTAGTATATATATATAATATACCAAGTTCTATTCCATCAGTTTGAATTACACTCAGAGCATGAAGTCAGGCATATATGATTGAAATAATGAATATCTCAATATAATTCTTTTCAAACATTAAATGACATGGACAAAAGGAAGTTGTACCTTTGTATATCGGTATTCAGATAATATCTCTGAAAGCTATTACAGTACCTTTATTGAAGACGCGAGATAACCAAGTGTGAACAGAATTGCCTGTCTCCTTAAAAAAATAGACAACTGGAGACATCAAAACATAAAACTTCTTTAAGTTTTGTCAATGAGTGTACAATATAGCATAGCATTAAATAGTATGTAAATATCAGTTTATGCAAATTTTGGTCAATAGCCTTTCATATAGGATAGAGATTCACCAATATGTTCTACGTTTATTAATGAGTTGTATATTGTGTCAATACGATATGTAACTATATAAAGGTTCTATTGTTTTTGAATACTTTCTATAAATGCCGAATATGTTCTATTATTATTAAAACATTATCAACATAATTTTTCATACGTTATTGATTTGTCGATATGTTCTGAGTTTACCAATAGGTTTTGTAAATAACAGTACGTTTTAGTATTATAAATATTCTTTCTGCTTTTACACTTTGGCAAAATCAATAAAGAATCACGGAGCTCCGTGTTGAAGGGGCATGTTAAGCCGAAAGCTTGAGAAATGAAAAATTGTAAACAGAAACCTTGCTCTAGATTCTTTATTGATTTTGTGAAAGTACGTTTTAGTTTTGTCTAGTATGTTCTATACAAGTATATATTGTACAATTTGTTGTCATTCGTCAATACATTATTCCACGATGTTCCAGGAAGCGTCACGGTCAACTCCACCGTCGCTGCCCCGGAGAAGCCATCCAGTTCTCAGCCCCCTGCGCTTACCGAAGCCGGCACGTCGCCCGTGCCCCCAGCTACGACACGGGAGCCCCCCACCACTTTCCCTCCGGCCCCTGAGAGGACTTCCCCCGCTCCCCCTCCCACCTCCCAGGTGCCACGGGTTCTGATGGACCCCCGTTCCGACCCAGGTGGGTGCCATTGTTCACATCTGGGCGGGATGACGGGCTGGTTCTATAGCAACAGCGAGCTTTAGTTCTGAGATAGCCTTAGATGGCAATAGTTGTGTAAAGAACATGAATCTACTTATAGTAGATACCGTGAAACCTCACATGAGCGACCTATCTGATGAGTTACCTCCTCCTTGAGCGACCACTTTTGGCGAAACCAAAAAAAAAAAAGGCACAAATTGATATTTTATAATTTAAAATATAATCCTTTGCTAGCAATTTTAGATAATAAAGCAAACGTCTAAGGATGAGTATCTTTTTAATTAAATGTTTTTCGAACTTTCGGGATAACGCCATTCTACAGGAAATTTGATATAAAATGAATCATTTCATTTTAGAGGGCGTTATCCCGAAAGCTCGAAAAACGTTTAATCAAAAGATACTCATCCTTAGACTTTTACTTTATTATCTCATATTTTATTACTCCAAGAGGTAAAAAAAAGAAGTCGGTAGACGATTGGTTAAAACCCTCGATTCTGCTGTTGAGCCATGAACCGGGATCGAATCCTGCATTGGACACTCTGTTTTAATAAGTGAATAACCTTCATATATTATTCATTGTAAATATCGTAAAATAGTTTGCCCTTTTTGAGCGGCATCTAGTAAAGTTATTTTGGAATATCAAGAGGGGACTGAAGTATCCTGGGAGGTTCAGCTGTATCTCTGAATGATCGGACATCCACTACTGAGTGCAGTACCCTCCATTCTCTCTCTAGATAATTTGACAATTAAAATAATTGTATGGACATCTTGTCAATACAAGCAAAAGTACACAGTCCGCACTATTTAAAAAAGATAATTATATATATAGCATAATACTATGTACAATGAATATGGCGCCTCTGTCACCGCTGTAGAGTTTGGTGGAGAATTACCAGCGGGTCTCCAGCGACACCACGTATTTCGTGATCTACAAAGAATACGTAGATCGCGTGTTTCACCGCTGAGGAGATGGTGATGGCGTGGTCCTCGAGACCAACTGGAAATATCTCTCTCCAGATACCATAGGCTCGGCGGGATTATTCAGGGTGTAGGACACTCGAGGAATGCTTTGTTAAATCTATTTAGGAATCATAACTATTATATTTCGGAGCACATTAATTCAATCAAAATTTAAGCATTTGGATCAATAACGCTTATAGAATATCTATATTATATTTTGATAGAAGCAATCATAAATTTTTCCTAACAAAAATGAACCCATCGTAAACTTTCTGTATAAATTTAGGCAAAATTTACGCAAATTTCAACCTGTATTCCACAGTGAAACTGATGTTGTGGAACCCCCTTGTTGATCACTAACAGAACATCTGTAATGGGCTGATATGCATTGTTTTAATGCTCTTTTAAAAGTAGAGCACCTCTTCTTATATAAAAAATATTTTTAAAACTATATATATTGCCACGTGGAAAATTAGGGAAGACAAACTTCAGAATGGCACAGCAATTTATTTTAAGGCAAGAGTAAACTATGAATGATAAACAAAAGATAAGCAACGAGCGAAGTTTACAGAGTAGCAAAATATAAACATAAAAAATGATACTCTGTTAATAAAATAATAGATACTTCGCTACAAAATTTATATTAATATTCTTAATTAAAAGTATACACATTTTATAGAAATATGTATAAAATGAAATCATATATAGAGAGGAAAAGACAGTATAAGTGGACGAAAGAAAAACACCATGATCTATTGAATAAGGAGTAATTAGAAATTCCAGAGACCACCTATCAATAGCTATTTCTAATATTCATCTAATATCATTTACCTGCGATGGTTTGAGAATAGGTCGAAGAAGAATTCTCGAATTTCTTTTTAGAACGTCCTCTTCTTCCAGTTGGGATGTCGAAGGAAGGTTCTTTGAAATGTGAAATTGAAGTGCTCATCTAAGCTGATATTTGTTTTGGATGTGCTGATGTTAGACTTCTGCTTTCTCTTGAGTCTATGGCTTCTATCTATGACTTTAAGGTTCTTGGAAATGTGGAGAATTAAAGTGTTGTAACAACCAAGTTTATATTTATTCTGAGTGTGCTGATGTGAGACTTCTGTTTTCTTTTGAGTCTATGGCTTCTATGACTGTAAGGTTCTTATAAATGTGGAGAATTAAAGTGTTGCTAAAACCATCTAAGTTTGAATTTGTTCTGGATGTGCTGATGTGAGACTTCTGTTCTCTTTTGAATCTATGGCTTCTATCTATGACTCTAAGGTTCTTAGAAATGTGAAGAATTAAATTGTTGGTACAACCATCTAAGTTGATATTTGTTATGAATGTGCTGATGTGAGACTTCTGTTCTCTTTTGAGTCTATGGCTTCTATAACTCTATGGTTCTTAGAAATGTGGAGAATTGAAGTGTTGTTACAACCATCTAAGTTTGAATTTATTCTAAGTATTCTGATGTGATACTTCTGTTGGTTAGAAATGGTTCTTAGTAAGGTTCTTAGAAATGTGGAGAATTAAAGTATTGTTACAACCATCTAAGTTTGAATTTATTCTAAGTGTGTTGATGAAAGACTTCTGTTCTCTTTTGAGTCTATGTGGTTTCTATCTATTATTTTAAGGTTCTTATAAATGTGAAGAATTTAAGTGTTGGTACAACTAAGTTGATATTTGTTCTGAATGTGCTGATGTAAGACTTCTGTTCTCTTTTGAATCTATGGCTATAAATCTGTACTTGACGCAGTGGCAAAGTCTCCGGCAGCCATGTCCCCTACCCGGCGGCGAAAGCCCGCGATGAACGAGGAGCTTGTCAAAGGTGCAGCAGCTGCAAGGTGCATGAGGACAAGTCTGGAGGTGCTCCCAGCACTGGTGGTCCTACTAGGTGCATTCTGGCCTGGCAGGTGAAAGCAACTCCGCTCGGAGACAGTCTTCTCCACTCAAGTGCCTGCCCTAGTCACTGAGCTAGTCGCCAGCTAGCTACTTTTCTACCACCCTCTTGGCTGCAAGATGACCTTATTTTCTACCTTTTTCTTAATCCGGGAGGTATGTCTGTACCGAAATAGACATGTCTCGCAAAGAAGAATGATCATCTACTTTTCACTATATACTTCAATATTGAATCTTTTTTTTTAATATTTACTCTTTTTTTTTTTAAAGCTAATTACTATCATTTTCAAATCATGGGCATTTTTAAAATTCAAAAATATCAGATATACTGGATTCTCAAAGTATATATTTTAATTTGCAATACATTCCATTTTCTTTCCTTTTTATCTTATAATCTAATTTATGTGAATATAGTTTGATATAATGGTTCATAATCATAATATTAATTTTTTTTTAATTCTTCTTTGCACATATATAATTTTAGGTTTATATAGCTACTTTTATACACAATCTGAACAAGTAAATCTAAATGTGACATCATATGAATGTGTTGTAAATAATTATCACATTATTTAGGCTTTTTATTTTTTCCTTTTGTAAAGAAAGTAAAAAAAAATCATGTTGTGATATTTAAACGGTTATACTCTAAATATACATAAAATAATTCTTAATATTAAATATCCACACATTTAATATTTTTGTTTAAAAGAAATATCAAAGATAAGTGACTCTCTCTTTTTTTTTCAACGAATACAAATATCTGTTCTTTCAATATAATTAGAATCCAAATTTACTTATATAGCGGTTCAAAAGAGATAAAAGTTAAGAAATTTTAATTTCTAATTCGGATGAGATATAAATAAAATCAAATTTTTATTTGAAAATATTTTTAAAATATAAGAGCCATTTTACAAATAAAATACTATGCCTTAAAAGTATTTTAAAATTATAATTAAATATATATTTTCATTTTACAAATATGTAGCTTCTATATTTTATGTTGTTCTCTTTGAGATATATTCATCTAAAAAATTATCTTCTAAAATACAGGGTTTGTATAGAGAATATCTAATGAAAATTGCTGAAATCTATTCGTAAAACTAAATATTACTTTAATTCTATAAATACAGAATAAAATGATTTCTATAAAACTCAACGAGTAGAAGAATTAAATTGTGCCTCTCATATCTTTTGAAATAAATTTTATTTTTCATAATGACTTAAACATATCTGCTGGAATTAATTTCTTTCCCAACTTCGGTTTTTATCCATAAACTTCAAATATTAATGATAGTTCAGATATAAAATAAAATGTATTTATTTTTCTTTAGGAACAAAAAAAAAGAAATATCATCACATCTATTATGTTTTGATTATTAAAATATTTATTTTTCATATAAATGATACAGCTCTCTTATTTTTAGAAGTTAAGGAAAAATATAAAAATATATATATTATGCACTAGTGGAAATAGAAAGTGCTAAATCCAGAAGAAATTGAAAAAATCAAAGAATATGGCTCAAATTATTTTCTTGTGGCCTGTATTGAATTATTTAATTTTGAATGTAAGACGTAATGAAATAGTTAAATGTGGACTTTTTTTACACACACAACACACATTTTTTAATCGTTTGGTCGATGTAGTAGTTTGCACATTCATGCCAAGATATTCATGTGATATTTTCTACCAGTTCATTCTATAGATGTAACACTTTCTATTTCCACTAGTTTATATTGGTTTAAAATATTACTATGATCTTTATTCAACTATTTCAAAACTACAATAATTTATATATTTTAAAATTAAATATACACTTTTGATATGTTTGTTAGCGTATTATTTCAAACTTTTTTGAAATAAGTGTTTTTGAAATATTTTAAATTTACTATTATGTCAGGTTAGATGATTTCCTATTTCTTAAAATTACTTCAATGTTACAGACTGTACTCTTTGATCATAGACCAAAAAAAAGAGTTAAACATTATTTTTAACTGTGCACGCTAAATCTAATTCAATATTGAAACAAAAAGGTATATTTTACTTAAAATCAAACTAATTAACAATGCTCTTTTATTACATTGAAATATAAAATTATTAGGAAGATGTATATTAAAAGGTGAAATTAATTTTAAAACAATGACCAAGAAAATGATTTAAAAATAAGAAAATAAAATAATAAAGTAAAAAAATCCAAAACTATATTTTTAAATCAAGTAACTAAAAGTTTGTTGAACATTGTGTCTTCTATGTGCGTGTGGGTTTGGAGGCCCCGTGATGTTGACAGTTGTAAATTAATCTGTACATAGTTCTTGTACATACGGATCGCCATCCTCTCTATTTGGTACCATTGCCACCACGGAGTGCTTTGAAGATTAAAAGAATGTTATACTTGCTGTATATCTGTCTTGTTTATTTACTTGGACACACAAAACATCAATTTTTCTGTTGTATATATATTTCAATTATAAAATAAATGAAGCTTCCAGGGTTAAGTTTCTTGTGCAACTTTTTATTTTCAAGCTTTTGGACGTATCAGTCCTTCAACAGGTTTATCACGTTAACAGCTTAATAATAAATATAATTTTTATATACATATTTTAAATACTTATTATATATTGAGAGACAAATATATTACACTATTTCTGTTTGAAAATCAAAATTTTGAAAATTTACATGCGAGCTGGATGATGCGTGCTGGTTGAATGATATTGAAGTTGCACAAGAAACTTAATTCTGGAAGCTTCATTTATTTTATAATATTATAAATCTGGGAAGAACATATATATTTCAAGTGTAATTAATTAATTGTTCCCGCAGAGTATGTGTGTAAGATCACAAGTAAATAAGAGCTAACCGTAAGAAGATAAGTTTCCTTTGTTTACTATAAGTTTCTCTTTTATTTTGTTCTCTCTCTTGTAAATCTATAATGTTTGGTTAGGTCTTCTTGGAATCAGTATTTTTAAAATCTAAGTAAAGTCAACATTTTCATATATATTTGTACTGAAAGTGTTTTTTTTATTAGGTATTCATATTCAGAAATTCATTTCAACCGTTGGTTAGAAAATATGTTTATTTATTTATTTATATGTGTGTGTGTGCATGCAAATTATCTTGTTATTTTTAGCCATACAAAACTACAGCAAGCTAGACGTATATATTTCACATGTGTAGACATGTGCTACACTTAGAGTAAAAAGTAGTCGCTACTTCTACCCACCATGATTATCATGGCCTGTTCCACGTGTACTAGGGATAACAAAAAAAAAAAAAAACAGCTACATTACTGCAGGAACAAAAATATAAGCATTCCATAGTCCTTACAACACATCTCTTTGTGAAGATACATTTCCAATTTACCAGGTATCTGGACAGTGTGTTGTCAGTCAGGACAAAATACCAGCTTGGCTAAACAAATTATTTTAATAACTATCTAAATATATTATTATTTATTTAAATAAAAGTCGGTGGACGAGTGGGTAACCCCCTCGATTCCCGACAGTCATGAACCGGGATTGAATCCCGCGTTTAAATTTTGTTTAATATGTGAATAACCATCACATATTATTCATTGTTCAATTATCATGAACTAGGTTGCTCTTGCTGAGCGGTACCTATTTATGTGATTTGAACCAGAATTATTTATTTAGGTAACCCGGATTCCTGGAGCATACTAAAGTCGCCAACTATCCGGGTTGGTCTTCAGACTTCACGTCTAATGGTGGCAGCAGACATCCAGTTTATCAGGTGTCGCCAGGCTGACTTGTGCTTGGGGATGTTCTGCAGGTCTTCAGGGGCAAATATATTTATTCCTAGGAGGGTGGCTGTTTGGAACCTATGAAGGTGGTAGGCGGGACATCTGAAGAGAAGGTGGTCGACAGTTTGGTCTTCCTCGTGGCAGTGTGGGCAGATAGGATCGTCTCTAGATAATTTTGCAGCATCGGCTTTGACAAAGCCATGACCTGTGAGGATTGTTGAGGTGGTGCCACAAAATTTTATTTTGGGCAGGATCGCCATGAGAGTGTTTGGGAATGCAGCTATTCTCCTGAGGTTTCTTGTGGAGTGATCTGTGACATATAATTCCTTCCAGAGTTGGTGTGAATACTGTTCGCTGCGGGCTCGAACAAACCTTTTGGATAGAGTGGAGTAGGATATGGGCAAGTTTGATTCAGCTGCTGCCTTGGCTAATTTATCTGCATGCTCGTTGCCTTCTATGCCGCTGTGGCCTCTAACCCAGCAGAGCTGTACGTTTAAATGGTTAAGATTGCGAACTATCTCAGCTATGAGTGAGGTTTTTGGGAGTTCTGGGTTACAAATGGCATGGAGAGCTGCCAGGCAATCAGAAGCGATTGCTGTTGGTTGTCTTTGCATGAGCTGGATCGCTCTAGTTGCATATAGGATAGCAAGTAATTCTGCCTGGAAGGAGGTGCAAAGATCATGGAGTTTTAGTTGTATTGGAGTGGAGGGGGGTGGCAGAAAAACTGCGCCGCCTACGCCTTTGAGGGACCGCGATCCATCGGTGTATATTATGGTTGCATTTTCTGGAAGCAACTTTGAAAACTGAAGTAGTTTTCTAAGGGGTGGATAGTGGACTGCGCTAGGCCTTGGACGTGTCTCAAAAGGACCATTTTTTATTGCTTCCTTGTACGCCAGATGTGCCTTGATTGAAATGTCCAATGGAGGGCCGCCAGTGAGTGAGATAGCTGGAATTGTGGGGGTACAGGGCCCCCCCTAATAAGAATTTTAGCAAATTTATAGTGGAGACTACGTAGTTTGCGAGTGCCATTGGTGTCGAACACTCTCTTGCCCCAAACACCCGAGCCGTAGAGCAGAGCAGGGAGAATTACCATCTTGATTATTTTCAGGCCTGAGCTGTAAGTGAGTCCATATTGTTCCCTAATTGTGCTAATTAATCGAGGAAGCATCCATTTGCATTTGTTGAAAATGTTGTCCGAGTGGCGAACGAATGTGCGTGTGGTGTCAAAAGTTATGCCCAGTATTTTTATATGGTTGTTGATTAAAATAGGCTGGTCGAGGAATTTTATATTTTGGTAACTAGGGCGCTTGGATTTCCAATGAAAGAGGCAGGCCTGGGTCTTTTTAAGATTAAAGGTCAATCCATGCCCTTTACCCAACAAGCTGAAAGTTTTAAGAAATTTGTTAATCTCCTTTGTTGGTAATCTACGGAAAGCTCTGAAAAGCAAGGTGAAGTCGTCTGCAAAGCAAATTATTTGGCAGTTTTGGGGCTTTGGAAGGGAAAGAGCTTTCCTGGCTACAATGTTGAAAAAGAAGGGGCTTAGCGGTGCCCCTTGTGCAACACCCAGTACTGTGTGCGCGGTGAGAGTGGAGTCCCAGGCTTGGTAGATCACTTTCCTGTCTCTGAGAGAGCTTGCAGAGAGTTGTATAAGCTCTTCTGGACAGTTGAGGTCCCGGAGGCCTTGAATGATGGTATGTCTTTGAACCGTGTCGAAGGCATGGCTAATGTCCAAGCTTATTGCCACTGTCTTTCTCCAGTGCTTCAGGCCGTCGTTGATAAAGTTGTTGATTGAGTCAAGGGCTCCTTCTGCCGAACGCCCAGGGACGAAGCCAAATTGCATGGGCGAGAACCAGCCATGCTGGTCTGCTAGCCATTGCAGCCTCGCTAGGATGCATCGTTCAAAAACTTTGGCTAATGTATTGATCATAGTAATTGGACGGTATTTGTCCAGTGGGTTGGATGAGGTGGAGTTTTGTTTGGGGATGAGAACCAGTAGTCCAGCTTTCCAAGGGGTTGGGAAGTGTCCGAGGCGCAGGCATTTGGTGAAGATTTGCGATAAGAGTTCATGCAGTGCTGGTCCACCGAGGAGTATGCACCTGACTCCAAGTCTGTCGGGACCTGGGGACTTTCTCCATCCACATCGTCGGATCGCGCGGAAGATTTCAGCCGCTGTGAAAGCCGGTTCTTGGTTAAAGGTTGGGAGCCAGTCCACTCTTGGTCTTGGCACAGTCCAATCTGTTGGAAAGTAGTTCTGAAGTACCTCTCGACAGGTTTCCTCTGAGGTTAGTGGGGTACCATCTTTGTGTTTGAGCAGAGGTGGCCCTAAAGAGCCTCTCCGACCTTTGGAGATATAGCGGTGAATTGAGCTCCATGCGGCTGAGGAGACCTCTTGGCACAGTGATATCCAGGATAGACGCTTTGCTCGCCTTATAGCCGCTTTGAGTTTATTGTGGCAGGCTCTGTAAAGGCCTTTGAAGAAGCTCCTGGTGGGAAAGAAGGTGTTTTGGGAGCAGCGGCGGAGAGCCACCACAATATTGCGGAGCTTAGAAAGTTCTTTGTTCCACCAAGGTTTTGATGGTCTTGGTGACTTGGACTTCTTCTTCATAGATGCATCGCAGGCCTCTTGGAGACAGGTGGTGAGGAGAATAACTGCTTCGTCAATATCTCCTGGGGTAAGTGCGGTCTGGAGGCGTGAGGCCACGTGGTGGAGGGTGTTCCCTAGGAAAGCTGCAAACGCTGCTTCCAGACATGAAGACTCGACCCACGAACTGGTGGGCTCCGAAGGTAGGATATTTGAGAAATTGGTAAGGATTGGGAGATGGTCTGAGAAGGCCATCTCCTGGAGACAAACTCTAGTGGCATGGATGGCGAGGGAGCTTGATGCTAGGGTGACGTCTATGGAGGAGCGCAGGGCCCCGTTGGACCAGGTATAAGGTGTTGGACCACCCAGAAAGTGTAGGCCCATTAGTGAAGCGGAGGCCTCCAAACTAGCTCCACGAGTGTCGCGGACGGCTCCGCTGCCCCAGGTTGGAGAGTGGGCATTGGCATCCATGCCAAGGATGCACGGGAAGGGAGTTCTATTTAGAGTATGTTCCAGAGTTGGTAGGAAAGTGTTTTCTGATGCACTGTTATGCCAATATGCTGAGGCAATGACGGCCGCTTGGCTGCCTAATCGAATCAGGGCAGTGACAATGTTGGGGTCATTAGAGGTGAGTGGGATGGGGTTGAGGTCTGCTCGAATAACAAGTCCCGCAGGGGTGTAGTTATCATTGGGGATGAAGGTGACGAAATTTGAGTCAGGCCATTTGAAATTCTTTGGTAATTCTTGTAGCAGAATGGCGTCTATTCTTTGTTCTGCTGCTATGCTGGAGAGTTCGAGTACCGCAGAAGGTGATTTTCTGAGATTGGCTTGGAGAACTTTGAAGGATCTAGTCATTTCGGGTGAGTTGAGCTAATTTGGCCTTCACCAGAGGGCAAGTCCGGGCTGTGGCGTAGTGACTTAGCTTCTCAAATACTGCTCCGGTCTTCTTGCAGCAATTATGGCATTTTGCAGAAGAGTTTGGGCAAGAGTGACCCTCATGGCCGACCGTGCCACACTTTGAAGCAGATGGGTTGGACAGCAGGGCAAGCTGTAGCGCGGTGGCCAAAGCTGCAGCAGCGGTAACATTGTTTTAGGGAGATACTTTTTTCGTACCGTAGGATGAGTCCTGCAGTGGGGATCTTTACACGATGGCCCAAGAAATTTGACACTTCGTTGTCAACCTCGAGGAAGACTGTGGTGTAGCCATGAGGGTTGTCTTTTGGACGGTGGGCAATCTTGAACATTCTTGTCCCGGAGAGGTTCTTGAGATCCTCGTTATTTTGGAGGCTTTCCAGGATCATGTTGTTGGTTGTGCAGCTTTCTACACCGAACAGGCAAAATCTGGGATGGATGATCGGTCTTTCCGTGCATTTCAAGGAATTTGGGATATTTTTATTAGCTTTGAATCTAGCCGCGAGAGTCGAAGCACCTTGAGTGGTTCTGGTGTGGATGACCAGCCGTCCTTTTCCATTGAGGGAGGCTGCCACGTCAGAGGAATTCAGGATTGAGGGGTCTGCTTTTTTTACTTCACGTAGAATTTCACGTGCTTCCTTGGATGGATTGTCTGACTTTATGAGTACATGTGATTCATAAGCGGTTGTGTGAAACTTTTTGGGGCGGGTTTGGTCTGCTGCTTGTTTGTGAGTGGGATCGGTTTTGTGACATTCGGCTTGGCTGTGGCGTTTATGTAGGGTTTCTCCTTGAGGATTTGATGTTCTTTGGCGTGATTTATCCCCTTATATACATCAAGTATTATATCCTCAGTTCCTTTTAGAGCCCATCCCATCAGGGATAGCATTGACTGAAGTTGTTCTGTGGTCATGCCGTTCGACTTTGCTACGTCAGTCATTTTTCTTGTAGCCTTCTGATGGATAGCCTTGATCTGGTTAAACTCGAAGTTGCAAGAAGGCTCACCAATACGCGGGCGTTTCACGCTTCCTTCTCTTTGTGAAAGAGACGATTCACTGTCCATTTCCATATTTGGTTAGAATTGAACTCAATAACGGGTAGTGATTCAAAAGATAGATGATAAATTGAATAATTTTACTTTTTGTTGATAAATTCAGAAATCTATGCTATCTAAATATACGGAATATAATAATAATATAATAATAGCAGAGTCTTATTCCTTTTCTTCTCAGAGCTCTCAATCTCTGAGTTTAATACTCTGCACATCTCCTCTCTTACTTTTACAAGAATCTTTGAGGTTTCTTGACCACCCTTCCATATCTTGTCTGCACTACTGGCGTTGAAGGGAGGCTCCTCTCTTGATCCTGGTCTTGGTTTTCACTCCGCGTCCTTCCTTCTCTTGTATGTGAGGTTTTTGATGTCGGGCAATCCTCCTCGGTCTCCTGGTCCTGGTCGTCCTTGCATTTCCTTGTTTGCCCGGTTGATGTCGAAGGGGGTGCCTCCTCATTCCTCAGCTCCTGGCGCCGACTATCTTCAGGAGCATCCATGGTACTTTCCGTAGTTGGCAGGCGTGTGAGGTGAAGCTTGTTTCGCCTAACTTTTCCTTGAGGAGTTTGTACCCAATAGGAGCGAGGTTCTTGGGATTTGTGTAGAACTTTCCCTTCTACCCTTTGATCTCTAATCCAAACGCTGTCTCCCTGTTGAAGCTGAGGCAAGCTATGTACGTCATGTCGTTTATCATATAGACGCTTCTGGTTGATCATCCTCCTTTTCTCTCTTTCTTGCAAGGCTTTGGAGTCCAAGTATCTTGGCATCAGTGATGACTCTATAGCGGGAACCGAGGCGTCGTCCCATTAATAGTTCGGCTGGACTATACCCATTTTCCAGGGGCATCGTTCTATATGCTTGAAGAGTCAGGTAGCAATCTTCTTTTTTCTTAAGACTTTGTTTTATGTTCTTAATGATTGCTTCAATAAATCCATTGCTTTGAGGGAATCTCGGGCTGGAGGTGATGTGCTTGAAAGACCATTCCTTCGAAAATCTTGAAATTCGGACCCAAGAACCTTTTAGAATTGGGGTCCATTATCGCTTCTAACTGTCTCAGGCGTTCCGTGCCTAGCAAATATAGATTTAAGACGGTTTATCACTTCTTGAGCAGTTAGATTTTGTAAAAGTGATATTTCTGGGTACCTGGAATAGTAATCACAAACAATTAGGTACCATCTCCCATTTAGGTAAAAGAGGTCCATTCCGACTTTTTGCCAAGGTCTGATCAGGAATTCAGAGGGCATCAAAGCTTCATGCTTGAGTCTTCTCTCCTTCAAGCACTTTGTACACGACGAAACCATCCTCTCAATTTCTTGGGAAATTCCCAACCACCATACCGACTCTTTTGCTCTAGATCGGCATTTATTGATCCCAAAATGGCCTTGGTGAAATTTTTCAAGGATCTCTTTCCGCATTGACCTAGGGATCAGAATTATTTGTCCTCTAAGAAGAAGACCATTCTGATAGGTCAGGTCGTCCTGAAATTGCCAGTATCCTCTTATTTCTGGATCTACTTCTTTTTTGTTCTTAGGCCATCCACCTGTACAATAATTAGCCACTTGAGAGCAAAGTGAATCTTCCTTTTGCTTTCTTGAAATCTCCAGAAGTCTTTCTTCTGTTGCTGGAAATTCAATGGATTGGATGTACGCAGAAAGTTCTTCTTCCAGTTCATCTTCATGCCGTTTCGAGATAGGCTTCCTTGATAATACATCAGCCACTATTTGCTTTTTGCCAGCAATGTGACTTATTTGATAGGAATACCTCATCATCCTCATTTTCAATCGCTGAAGTCTGGGAGTTATGTCCTCCAAGGGTTTGGATGTAAAAATGGCAATCAGGGGCTTGTGATCTGTTTCAATATGGATTTTAATTTCTGTAACATAATCTTTTAGTCGATCGCAAGTCCATACTATAGCAAGTCCTTCTTTTTCAATTTGGCTGTATCTTCTTTCCGTTTCTGAAAGTGTTCTAGACACATAAGCTACAGGTTTTAAAGATCCATCAGGTTGTTCTTGTCTTAGGACTCCACCTATTCCAAACGAGGAAGCATCAGCTGATATTATGGTCAGTCTTGAGGGATTATATAAGGCTAGATTTGGTCTGGATGCCAATTCTTGCTTCAGTAGATTAAAGCTCTTTTTCTGAGGTTCTTCCCAAACCCACTCATTTTTTGTGCTTAATAATGAGTTCAAAGGTTGTATTTTGTCCGCAAGGTTGGGAATGAATTTTCCCAAGTAATTCACCATGCCTAAGAAAGACTTCAATTCTTTTGCTGATCTAGGCTCTTCCATTTTTATAACAGCGTCGAGCTTTTCTTCGTCAATGAATAAGCCTTCTGAACTAATTGTGTGTCCCAGGAATTTTATAGTTTTAACTCCAAAATGGCACTTTTCTGGGTTGAGTGTCATACCTTCTTCTTGAAGTTTCTTCAAAACTTGGCGTACCCTTTCGTTATGTTCTAAGGAGGATCCGTATACAACAATATCATCCATGAAGCATACCACCCTTTCTATTTTGCCCAGAAGCTGAGTCATCTTTCTTTGAAAGATTTCTGGTGCTGATGATATTCCAAATGGGATTCTTTTTAAGAGGAACCTGCCGAATGGCGTTATAAAAGTGGTTAGTTTTTGGGATTCTTTAGCTAACCCGAACTGCCAAAATCCAGAATTTGCATCTAGCTTGGAAAAATAGCAAGCATTTCCAAGCTGTCCCAGGATATGCTCTGTTGCCGGTAGTGGATAATTTTCTCTTCTTATATACTGATTTAGCTTTGTTAAATCAACACAAATTCTTAATTCTTAATAAATACAACAGGTTATTAATATTGTTATTTAAATGTAATTCTACTGTCCTATAAGCTTATGTCCATAATTTTCTTGAAAACTATTTCTGAGATTCCATCCTTCAGTGCTGCGTATATAAGCAGAATCGTCCAATACAGTATTAGAGCTCTAAGAAGCGGTCTGGTGGATTAAATTGGCGAAACCTCTGGGAGGGTTCACCACTGATGAACCAAGCCCTCCCAATATATTTTTTCATTGCAGTAAGGGCAGTAGAAGTTTGTATTATGTATAAAAGAAACATTGGTGCTTTTAAATCCTTTCATTTTATTGTTATTAATGTAATCTTAAGCTTTCAAGCATCTCTGTCCTTCTACAGGAGTACATAAAATAAAGAGAGTTCTATTATTCGTTTTATGTACTCCCAAAGAAGGGCTGTGAGGCCAGAAAGCTTGTGATAACATTAATAAAAAAGAAATATCTCCAGAAACCTGATGTATGATTTTAATCTATATTTAGGAGATTTAAATCAAGTAAATATATAATATGCTTTGAGCAATTTCACTTCCTCCAACAGAAAAAAAAAGTGTTTTTTTTTTTCAAGAACAGATAGTGAGCCGAGTTATTTTATTGCGGGCAACGCTTTATGGAAGCATTGTGAGTCTTCTTCTTCTTTCTTATTTCCACTCAATCATATTAGGATATCAAGTTGTGACCCTTGATGATGTCTGTTTGACAACCATCATGACTGGGTGAAGTAGAATGTGTCTGTCTTTGTCATTAAGACTGGGAGCACTACTCAGTGACAGGCCGACTTAGCTCCAAAAGAAATGGCCGCCTCTGATATGAGGAACAGACGCCATGTGCAGCCGCTCCTAACATGGAGTACAGACACATTCTGTATCCCTGGATTAGGAGCCCTTACAGGGTACTATCAGCTGGGCCAGCTGAGCCCAGGTTTTTTAAAGAGCTTGTTACTGCTCCCCCTCCTCCTTTTACATCCGGGCTTGGGACCGGCAAAGGCGGATGTGAGTGACAGTGGAAAGTTAGAATGTGACATTTGACACAGAGGAGTTGTACATTGTAATGTAGGTTACATATTATCTCTGTATAGAGCTGGGATTTTGGGGACCGATGGATAAATATGGTAGAAAGAGCTAATTGACAACAGATAGTGTGCTAATAAACACAAGGTTATAAGACCAAATCCAAATAAATAAATAGTGTGACATTTCGGTAACAGCATTGTTACCATGAATATATACTGAATTCCATCAGTATTTTTGTCTGAAGATGGTAACAATGCTGATATCGAAATGTCACACACTATTTATTTGGATTTGGTCTTATTACCTTGTGTTTATATTCAACTAGCCGAATGACCTGGGCAATGCCCGGGGTTTACCCGATTAAATGCTTTTATTCAAATACTATTCGTTACAATTATAAATTGGCGCCGTGGATGTCATTCTTGTGGAACGTCTCGCTCCAAACTTTGTGTCAGAGAAGCGATATTTTTATAAAGAGATGATCTGGCTTTGTGTCTTCTGCTCGAATGAATGTTTTTCTGTTAGAGTTTTGTTATTGCATACTAAAAATGAACTGGCTTCACCCGTGGTCTCTGCTTTTAGAAATTTTTCTGGATATAATTTTGTATCTGATAATCAAATATGATACAGCAATATTGTCATCATCATTTTCTGAATAAAAAACAACTATTTTTTTCCCAGAACCTGTCAATTTATTTTCTTGACTAAAAATCCCAAAAATATCTCTTCCAGATTTTTCTCTATGTCCTGTTAAAACACGTTTTACATGTCCATTAGGTCAGCTGATATTACCTCCCATCTTTACCGCTAGAGGCGCTGCTTGCGAGCGAAAGGGCAAATTTGCAACGCAATTTGCAAATAACTTGTATACATACTTGTATACTTGTGTACATAGACCTTAAATCTGTACATAGACAGGAAAAGCACATATATTTTAATAATATAAATGAGTTTTAAAAATTGTAAAAAAAAAAATGCATAGGCCGGGAATCGAACCCGGGGCGCCCGCGTGGCAGGCGAGCATTCTACCACTGAACCAAAAGCAAACGGTGACAGAATTGTTGATGACTCTGATACTTGTATATTTTAATAATTCAAATTGTGCCTTATCATAGTGTGTTAATGTTACATGTAAACAAAAGGTTTGTTTAGACTAGAGACAAAAACACAGAGAAATAAATACAAAAATAAAACTTTATTTAACATCAAAATATTCTTGTGTACAACATCAATGTGTGCGGGGAGCAATAGAAGCGGACATCTACATAATGGCTATCTCCAACAATACTCCGTGTGGTGGTGCTTTCACAATACAATCATCTCTAATAATAGACAGGAGAGGTATGCAACAATGGTAATTTGGGAATAGTATAGCTCCATCTATCAATGGAAATATTAATGCTACTTTTTAAATTATATATACAGTAGAACCTCCCTGTAAGGGTGTTGTGGAAGAAGGGTCTAAACTGTTGGTTTTCGACCGATACGACCCAGGTTCAATTCCCGCATTGGGCACTTTTTTCTGATTTAAAAAAAAAATGCTCCAATGATTCCCCCGATTCTTGCAAAAGTCCAACTCCACCAGCGAGTGCAAGTAATCAAACGAGGCTCTGGCATATTTGTAAGTGCAAAGTTTAACTGCTCTTCAGACTGAACTGTGGTGCACTTACAGTAAAAGCAGTCGCCTTCTTCTACCCACCATGATTATCATGGCCTGTATCACGTGTACTAGGGAAAAGCAAAAGAAACTCCCTGTAAAATACACCTATTTGCAGAGCTAAAATGTCCTTTAGGGAGATGTGTCCTCTTACTAGTCAGTTGCTAAATAGTAAAAATGGTAATTTTGCAAATGAAAACTGTCCTTTATAGAGAGATGTCCTCTAGCGAGAGTGTCCTCTCATGGAGGTTCTACTGTATATATATTGGAGGCTAAACTTCCAAAACTTCTGGGAGGATTAATTCATTACCAGGTCCTCCTAACAACATTTTCACCCATTGCAAGTAGTTCGTTCTGTAGAAATAGTTATCATTTTTTTGTGTTAACACGTTGTGTTAAAATACTGACAATCAATATATGCAATAGAAGATAAAATTCTAGAGGCATCCAACTATACATCTATGTAAATAAAGGAATACATATATAGAGAGACAACATTACAAGTAAGTTTACAGTAGGGGTGTAATCGAGATTCAAAAATATCTTTTTTTTTTTAGGTACAACAACCTTTAGGAGTACAAAAGTGAAATTGTACTTGTATAGGTGGATAAATTAAGAAAAAAATGGCATCTCCTGTTTCTACAACTAAAAGTTGCTGATGGTTTGCACCATCTATCGGAATAAATAACAACTATTATCGTTGATTTATATTTATAATCTACAAAGATAAAGGTTGCTTCTTCTGTCAAAATAGATGTCAAAGCTAGACACCATCTATTGGCTGTTGGCACAAACTAGCGGTCTTGGTTCTGTGACAAAGCCACAACACCAGCTTTGGCAAACTGAAAAGTGTTCATCTAGAGACCATGGTTTCAGGCTAATGGCCCTCGTCAGTCTAGGGCGGACTTTATTCCATGAGATCCACAAGGGATCTAATAGAATCTTCACAATCTGCCAAAGAGGTGTTTATCTGGCAAACAGGAGAGGCGGCCTTTGTCATTGAAGATAATATTCTTCCCAACAAAATTTCCATCTATATTGGAAAGTTCACCACTGATGAGCCAGGCCTTCCCATTAATTTTTCCATTACAGTAAAGACAGTAGAAATTAATATTTTTTTAAAAATCATACGTGTCTATAATAGTTCCAGATTTTCATTTCGAACTATATTTATAATACACCCATACCTCGCTTTGCGTCGGGGTTACGTTCCAAAAAAACACGACGCAAAGTGAAAATATGTGAAGGCGCAATCAAAAATAAAGGTGTTGCCATATTTAAGGAAAAAAAATAATAAATAAAAATAAAAGACTCGAATCCAAAACAACACAACTTTGAAAATCTAATGACGCACAGTGAAAATCAGTAAAAATTAAGCAGCGACGCAACTTCGAAAAAAACGCAAAACCAAACGACGCAAAGCGAGGTATTGGTGTATATTTAAAAATCAATGATTAGTTGATATTTATTCAGACAGAGATGGAGCAAGCCATCAACAAATGTTAGTTGCACAATATCAGGAGAGATGCCATTTTTTCTTACTTTATTATTATTATATCTGTGGGGGTACTTTGAGATAAATTGAGCAAAGTTACATATTGGTCAAGAATTTTTATAACTGTATTATATTTACATATTACTTCGAAAAGCTCTCTTATATATAAATCCTTTTTTTTTTTATATATATCTTACATTTATAATAGAGATATGGTACAATTTGGGTTATAGGATAGGGGATCACACGAGGTACATCAAGATCAAATTAATCATTTATATGTTGCATTGCAGCACTGTTTAAAAAAAAAGTTGCAAATAATTTATTTACACTCATGGAGAAAACTTAAGAAAGTGAATGATAAAGCACAATTTGGATTATAGATTATAATAAAAGAAAAACAAGACCTAATCCAAATAATTTATTAGTGTGTGACGTTTCGGCAACAACATTGTCACCATCATCAGACAAAAGAATAAATTAAAAAATGTTCTTTTCTTTTATTAAGAAAGTGAAAATTCTTTGATATTGCTGGTTATCTATTCCTTTTTTAAGAAGACAGAGAAAATTTTGTTTACACTTAGTTATCATGTATGTCTTCAATAAAGATCACTGTTGTATCAAATATCTTTCTGAGGTATTATCTGAATCCCAATATATATGCTGAAAGGTACAACTTCCTTAGATTTTGTCCATGAGTGTATTTGGGTTTGATTTTCTAACTATCTTGTGTGATTTACATTTAGAGTCAATATAAAATAATAGGGGAAACATTCATAAAGTGTAAAACCCAAACTTAGTGTATAGAGGGTTATAAGTATGTAAATAGGTGTCCTGAGAGAAATATTTAAAGATGTCTATATAGATGTGGGGGTTAGGGAAACATCACATGGAAGCTACAATATTACAACAGTGTTGCTTCCATTTAAATACTGGACATTCTATAAACTCTCTAGTTCTGACAGGTTTTAAAAAACGAATGCTTAAAGAATGAAAATAGAGTTTATCTACAATCTACATTTTGTATCTCACAACTCTACATTGAATATACAACACTTTAATAATCTGAAAAATAGTACAAATGTGACTGGGATAAGGTGCATAAATTAATAAAGGCCAATTCTGGAATAATTAAAAAATCAACAAATAGTTGATATTTATTCCAATAGATGGTGCAAGCCATCAACAACTTTCAGTTACACGATAAGGAGATGCTCTTTTTATTCATTACTTTAATAATCATTAACTCAGAGAAATATCTATAAAAATAAAGTCATATCTTCCATCAAAATAGACATCAAAACTAGATACCATCTATTGACAGTCACCAAAAACTAGCAGCCTTGGGTCGGTGACAAAACCACAACACCAGCTTTGGGAAACTGAGAAGTGTCTACCTGGAGGCCATGGTTTCAGGCTAATGGCCTTTGTCAGTCCAAGGCAGACTTAGGGAAATGTGTCCCTATTTTCTTCCAACCCCTCTTTATTACTTCACAACTGCAGATTTTATAATAAATTCAACCTAATATTAGGGTGATCTGATGTTTAAACTGGCAAAGCTGCTTTTGGGAGCGTTCACCACTGATGAGCCATGCCCCTCCCATTATCAATTTTTCTTATTGAAGTATAATAAGGTGTGTATGAACAAAAGTTTTTAATTAATAAAAAACTATCATTAAAAATATATTGTGGAAAAAATAGTACAAATGTGAAATTGTACTGGGATAAGGAGTTACAGTAGCATGATAAGGAGAGAGCCTTTTTCTTAATTAAAAATATTGTTGGAATTATCATTCAAACACAACCTATGATTGTTGGGGTTCCATTGTTAGAGAACTACAGGCTTTCATAGCTCTTAAAATTAAAGATACTTCGACCAGTAAATCTTTTTATTTCTAAATCTATTTCTTTTAAATATATTTTTAAAAGATTTACTGGCCGAAGTATCCCCTTGTGTAAAGATTACACGAATTCCATGAGTTCATGCTCCTCAAGCTGTTTTATGATAAGCAGCGGCCTCTCCCAAAGGTCCTGTTTAGTGCATCTAATGCAAGCCAAAATGTTTTCTGGAGCTTCAGATGCCAAGCTACATTTTGGGCAAATAGGGTAGATTTTGTTGTAGAAGTATCTTTAAATTTAAGAGGTATGAATGCCGGTCAGGTAGCATCTTATCTTTACTATAAAGACTTTCAGGTGTTCTACGGAAGCTACAATTGAGTTGAAGCATGGTTGAATGAAGGAAGAGGCAATATTGGAGCGGGGGAATAAGTGATTATATTTAGAAACTGTATATAAATAAGCTCCGTATAACTGAAACTAAAACTTCTACTAAATTCTCTAAGGCTATAGATACACTATACAAGAAGTCTAGTTGAGAAGTGAACTAGCTGAAGAATTTCATTGAAATTGTAACTTCGCCTTTGCCGGTCCCAAGCCCGGATGAAAAAGGAGGAGGGGGGGGGCAGTAACAAGCTCACTAAAAAACCTGGGTTCAGCTGGCCCGGCTGATAGTACCCTGTAAGGGCTCCTAATCCAGAAATACAGGATGAGCAGCGTTTGTACTCCATGTTAGGAGCGGCTGCACATGGCGTCTGTTCCTCATGTCAGAAGCGGCCATTTCTTTTGGAGCTAAGTCGGCCTGCCACTGAGTAGTGCTCCCAGTCTTAATGACAAAGGCAGACGCAATCTACTTCACCCAGTGTGGAGATAAGAAAGAAGAAGATTGAAATTGTGCTATAGTGCAATAAATAAATAATTAATTTCTCTCAGTGGAGAGTGTTTATTTAGATTTTGAACCTTTTTGGTTTTTTTGATATTAGGAAGAGATGAAAGTTTATGGCGCCGTGGTTCTTTATTAAGCTCACTTGGCAAGCTTTCGGACAATAATGTCCTTCAACAGGCTGTAGTACAAGTCTGTTGTTGTTAAATACAAAGTAATAAGACCAAATAAATAAATAGTGTGTGATGTTTCAATAACAGCATTGTTATCAGACAAAAGTACTGAATATAGGGGGGTCGGTGGAAGGCTGGTCTAAACCGTTTGGTTTTTGACCACTACAACCCGGGTTCGATTCCCGCATTGGACACTTTTTTCTGATTTAAAAAAAAAATGTTCCAATGGCCCCCGATTCTTGCAAAAATCCAACCCCACCAGCGAGTACAAGTAACCAAATGGGGCTCTGGCACATTTGTAAGTGCAAAGTTGAACTGCTTTTCACATGTGTAGACATGTGGTGCCCTTACAGTAAAAGCAGTGGCTAACTACCTACCATGATTATCATGACCTGTACCATGTGTACTAGGGATAAAAAAAAAAAAAAAGATAATGATTCAGTACTTTTGTCTGACCCAGGACTATAATAGAAAAGCTGAGACAATGGAACCTAATGAAGATCGTTTAAAGGACTTTAGGAATAAGCAACAACAACAATTTTTGTCTGAAGATGGTGACAATGCTGTTACCCTAAACGTCATACACTATTAATTTATTTGGATTTGGACTTATTATGATAAGGCACAATTTGGATTATAGATTATAAACACAAGGTAATACGACCAAATCTAAATAAATAAATAGTGTGTGACATTTCAGTAACAGCGTTGTTACCATCTTCAGACAAAAGTACTGAATATATACTGAATACATTCAGTACTTTTGTCTGAAGATGGTAACAATGCTGTTCTCTAAACGTCACACACTATTTATTTATTTGGTCTTATTACCTTGTGTTTGGCCTTATTATATTGTAGTTCTAATCTATAATCCAAATTGTGCCGTATCAGAAAGTGTAAACTCATCAAGATTCTAAAGAAGCAAAGGTCGTCTCTCGTCCCGTTGCTTCTTTAGATCAATATCCTCCCGGCAAAATTTCCATCATCAAGATTGTGTAACAAAAAAATAGGAGGGAGTTGAATTATAGTGCCGAGGGAGCTGTATATTGTCTAACTTATCACATCACTTAGAAAGATAGAGAATTGAATATTCTTTTATTGTGAAGTTGCCATTTTCTATTAATAGTTGTTCATGGTAATTGCGGGTAAATCTGTTAGTCTATAAACCCATGAAACAATTTAACACAACAAGAATCCCCTAACATATTTCCTATATTAATATATACAAACTTTATTTTGGAAGCATATGTAGCTAGGGTGATTTTAATGAAAAATAAAGGATAAACGTGTGATTTAAAAAATAAATTTGTATATTTTTTGAACCAAAAATATAAGTGACTACTTTGTACTGGGAAATAAAATAGCAGAACCTCCTGTGAAAGACCATAACCTTGTATAACCTGGTCTCTCTTAGAGCTGGACTCTCAATGGAGGTAGGGATTAGCTCAGGTCACATAATGGATTTTATAAGGTTTAGCAGGTATTGAGGGCAGGTTTTGACCCACCTGTTCCAATATTTCAGTCTAATAGGATTTAATAGAGGAGATGAAATTTTAGCAAGGCTTTACTGTATATATATATATTATATTTATATTTCCTTTCTGAATATAGAGCAATCCATATTTAAATCTTTAGAATATAAAAAGAGATATACAGTAGAACCTCCCTGTAAAGGACAACACCTAATTGCAGAGCCAAAGTGTCCTTTAGGAAGAGGTGTCCTCTTACCAGAGAGTTGCTAAATAGTAAAAATGGTAATTTTGCAAATGAAAACTGTCCTTTGTAGAGAGGTGTTTGCTAGCAGGGTGTCCACTAAAGGGAGGTTCTACTGTATTGGATTGAATAAAAGATTTATTTGCCAATACAGTTAAACCTGTCTATAGCGCCCCCTCTTGGGACTCATTAAAATAGGGTGCTATAGACATATCACTTTTAGTGTAAATCGCATCGTACTACGTATTTAAAATCGGGCGCTATATAGAGGGAGGTGCTATTTAGAGAGGGCGCTATAGACACAGGTTTAACTTATATTTAAAGGAGAACATTCCAATTTGTATGGGAAATTCACAAGTATATATGCAAATAAGGAGTGGTTTATGCTTCAGATATGGAACTTCCTTTTGTCCATGAGTGAAAATGAGAAAATCTATAGCTGATTAGAAGGTGAGTTAGTAGGTAATAACCTTTATAGCACAATATAGATAAAAAATTTATAGCTCATATATTACATCACTTTAGCTACCAGGTTTTTAATAAATCCTTTTTTTTAATTCAATAGCTCACAACCTTTAACATACATATTACAATGTACCACATATATATATATATAGTATATGTCATATACATATTTAAAAATTATCCATTTGTATGTCAAATACAGTAGAACCTCCCTGTATAGGACATCTAATTTCAGAGCTATAGTGTTCTTTAGGGAGAGGTATCCTCTTACCAGAGAGTTGCTAAATAGTAAAAATGGTATTTTTGCAAATGAAAACTGTTCTTTGTGGAGAGGTGTCCTCTACCAGGGTGTTTGCTAAAGGGAGGTTCTACTGTATATAAATATATATACTGTATTATGTCATATATATATTAAAAAATTATCCATTTGTGTAATCAAATATATCTATCAATATAATATATATTTAAAGAAATATTGAATAATAAATATTAGTTGAATATATAGAAGTTGTAGAATATAAATATCTCTTCTACTATCTCTTTATTATAGTACAATATTTGATAAAATATATGTGTGAGAGAAGAAACATATATATATATAATCAATTACTTAAAAATACATCACAATATAACAAATAACGGATTAACAAGGTTTTTTTATATGAAGAAAGCCTAAATAGATGTTTAAAAGCTTTATGCAGGGCCACCTATCTGTGAAAATGTGAATTTATCATCATTATAGGTAAACACAAGGTAATAAGACCAAATCCAAATAAATAATTAGTGTGTGACGTTTCAGTAACAGCGTTGTTACCATCTTCAGACAAAATTACTGAATGAGAAATTTTAACACAGCATGTTTTAAAAAGTTACTGTTATCAAGTGTGTAAATTTCTCATTCAGTACTTTTGTCTGAAGATGGTAACAATTCTGTTACTGAAATGTCACACACTATTTATTTATTTGGTCTTATTACCTTGTGTTTATAATCTATAATACAAATTGTGCCTTATCATCCTTATAGGCACTAATTATTTTGTTCTATTTTTTAATCTTTTATAGAAGACAAACTTCTGCAACCATGAAATGAAATATATTGGGATGATTTGGGCTCATCAGTGGTGAAACCATTGTAAGGGAATATCAATAATAAGCTAAACCCTTCCCAATATCTTTTATAAAAGAAAAAAAAATAGTAGAAAAAATAGCAAATGTGCTTATAATGAAGATGAATTCACATTTTCACATTTATTTCATAGATTTTTAAAACAATAAAAATATAGGTGTGTTAAACAAAAGGGGGGTAAAAACAATAATATGTAAATAAAATACTACAGAGTGTTGTATATGTAACAAAATTGGAATAATAAATAGCTAGGTTGGTATCACCAGAGCTAAGACTGGTATGGCTGAAGATAGGTAGCTGGGACAAACCCTTGGTTCTGGTATCTGTCCTTCACCAGCCACCATTCCGCGTTGCCGTTGTAGTCGCTGTTCTGTATAAGTTGCACGACCTGGCCTTCCTTGAGTGACAGCTGTCCTGCGCCCTTGCTGGAGAAAGCAAATTTGGCGAAGAAAAACTATTAACACATAACACCATATTCTCAGTTGATGGAAACAGTGTAGTAAGGGTTAAGGACATGTTTCTGGTGGATTTATTTTAAAGGAGACAGAGGCAATTTTGTTCAAACTTGGTTATCTCATGTGTCTTCAATAAAGGTCACTATGTATCAAATAACTTTCAGAGTTATAAACACAAGGTAATAAGACCAATTCCAAATAAATAGTGTGTGATGTTTCAGTAACAGCGTTGTTACCATCTTCAGACAAAAGTACTGAATGTACCGAAAGTACCAAAACGCCACAAACTATTTATTTATTTGAATTTGGTCTTATTACCTTGTATTTATAATCTATAATCCAAATTGTGCCTTATCATCCTTCATAGTTATGGTCTGAATCCTGATATACATACTAAAAGGTATAACTTTCTCAAGTTTTGTCCAAGAGTGACATATTGTTAACAACACTGTTACTGAAACATCATATACTATTTATTTATTTGGATTTGGTGTTATTACCTTGTATTGTTGAAAGAAACATATTGCAGCCAGTGTAGCCTATAGTGTGATACAAGATGTGATAGACTTACTTGTGGGGACTGGACCGCCGCAGGAGGTTGTGGTGAAGGTGCATCCGGGATCTCCTCGTAGCGATGATCCAGAGGGTTGTCAGAAGGTTCATGGTAGAGGGGAGAGTGGGGCATGCTGGTGTAGACTGAGGGTTCAGGGGAGGGGGCAAGGCTGTACCGGGGGGGGAGTGGGGGAGTTGTTAGTGTAGACTGGGGGGACTGGGGAGGAGGTGGGGGTGTAGCGAGGGGAGACATTGTTGTAGGAACCCAGGTTGCTGCTGTATCGGTGTGGGGATGAAGGCATGTTATTGTAGACATTGTACTGGGGAGCCTGCGCATTGTACTGGGAGGGCTGCGTATTGTACTGGGGAGCTTGCGCATTGTACTGGGGAGGTTGTGTGTTGTACTGGGAAGGCTGGCAGTGTACTGGGGAGGTGAAGGCGACACTGGGCGCTGAGCAGCTGCCGGGGGCTGGAGGGAGGTGGGTGGAGTGAGAGGAACCAGGTAGGAAGCCAGCAGCGTTCCCTTCCTGGCCCCATTGTCAACCACCCAACGTGGACCATGCTGCCCAATCACCCCAACAAGTTCTCCGGCATTCAGCCTCAAGTCTCCCCCTTCCATCCCCATGGTCTTCTCTCTCACCACGTAGAGCTTGTCCGGGGGATACTGGCTTCTGACGTACATCTTCTGGGACTCGGACTGTACACACCCAGTTGCTGAAACCTGCCACCAGGGAAGCTACAACTACCTACCTGAGGCTGGGAGGTGGTGGAAACTGAGGGCCGAGGCACGCTGGTGGGGAACAGGTTCCGAGGAACAAGACTCAGCTTGGAGAGACGGTCAATTACTTCTTGTTGGTCAGAAGCCAGCACAGCGCCATTCTGGAGCAATGGCTACACAACAACATGTGGAAATAATGAAAATTTGGTCATCTCTCTATTTTTTTTTGCACATAATTGGGATGAAAACAAATAAAAGGCAATACAATATAACTTTCATTAGAGGAAATTCACACTATAGGACGGTCAACAAAGGAAAGTCTTCATGCCAAAATTACTATTTTTACTAAATAGCATCCCTCTGGTAAGTGGATATATCTCTCTTAAGGACACCTTGGCAATGAGATATTTTTCTATAGAGAGAGGTTCTACTGTATATAGATAACAACATACAATAAATACATATAAACCTATATGTTTTTATGTACTCCTGTAAAAGGGTAGAAATGTCCGAAAGCTGGAGATTGCATTAATAAAAATAAAAGAAACTCATCTCCATAAACCTGTTGTATTATTTAAATTTTACTTGCTCTCGAAAAATTATTTTAATCAAGAGCTCTTTATTTGCATATACATTGTGTTTTTACTATTTTGCATATACAGTAGAATTTTCCTGTAAAGGACAACACCTAATTGCAGAGCTAAAGTGTCCTTTAAGGAGAGGTGTCATCATACCAGAGAGTTGCTATAGAGTATGAATGTTAATTTTTCAAATGAAAATTGTCCTTTGTAGAGAGGTGTCCTCTAGCAGGAGTGTCCTCTCATTCTACTGTATCTTTGGATGACTTAATAATGATCTAGATTTAGCTGAATGAAATGGAGGTATTGGGTCACCAAAATGCAAGTCAGTAAAATCTTACCACACCCCAGGCTGAGGAGTGTTAGCTTCTTTGTCAATATATCAACAACCAACCTGAAAAAAGGGTTTTCTCTTGATAAAACAATGGGACCTCTCTTTGATCTTGACTGGAAGAGAACGAATAAAATTATAACATTTATATCAGAAGTGTATTTTATTTGAGATAAATGAGTTTTTTTTAAGCTTATACAATAAATGATTAGTTACAATTTAGATTATAGATTAGAAAAACAAGATAATACAATCAAAAAAATCGAAATTAATAAATCTATTTAGGTTTTTTAGTTTGGTCTTATTACCTTATTTTTCATATACAAAAGAGTTTCGCTGTAAAGGATGACAAAAAGTTGTAGAGATAAAAATGTCTTTTAGAGAGAGGTGTCCTCTTAAAGGAGAGGATGTAATTGATTGAAAAGAAGGTAATTTTGAGGGTAAAAAAAAAAGGCATCGCCTTATTGTACAACTGAAAGTTTCTGATAACTTGGACCATCTATCAGATTAAATATCAATTAGCCAAAGAATAGTTGATATTTATTCCAATAGATGGTGCAAGCCATCAGCAACTTTCAGTTGCACGATAAGAAGATGCCTTTTATTTCTTAATTTATGCACATTATTCCCAGTACAATGCTGCATATGACTGGTACATAGCAGGAGGGACAAGCACCGGTTCTTTCCTCCCAAGAGAACAACAGTCTTTGATTTCCAGACAAAAGTCTGGTCATCTATGGACAATGACTTTCCAGAATTGGTTGCAAGGTTTTCCCACTATGTACTAAGTGCAATTCTCAATCTGCAACCCCAAAACACATTATTGACTATATTATTGACTCATCCATTGATGAGCTCTACTCATCCCCGGAAGACACCATTAAAAGTCACAAGCTTTACAAGCTTGATACCCTAATATGATTGAGTAGATATAAGAAATAAGAAGATCTCAGTACAATATCAAATTTGTACTATTTTTTCACAGGTTAATTTTGGTCATGAAAACTGTCCTTTGTATAGAGAGAGAGAGGTGTCCTGAAGTGTGTTATCACAGAGTTTGCCAGGTAGGAAGGTAGGAAGGAAGACTGTGAGAGAATTACCTGCAGGAGATCCAGAGTGAGCTTGGCTGCCCGCCCCAACAAGGTTTTACGAGCCACCAGGAAGGCTCCAACACAGTCTGTGAGGATCGTGGTGCCCAGTTGGGTCAATTGTGGCAGTTCTTCCACTAGCTGGTGCCGTAGACATTCATAGTTTCTCCTGGCCGTGGTCTGCTCCTCTACAAACTGTCAACACACATCCGGTACAAAGTCAGAACACTTTTTCTGTTTGCTTATCCCTAGTACACGTGGTACAGGCCATGAAAATCATGGTGGGTAGAAGTAGGTGACTGCTTTTACTGTAAGTGCACAACATGTCTACACATGTGAAAAGCAGTTCGAGTTTGCACCTACAAATGTGCCAGAGCCCCGTTTGGTTACTTGCACTCGCTGGTGAGGTTGGACTTTTGCAAGAATCGGGGGCTATTGGAGCATTGACAACTGGGAGTGATTCACACATCAAGGATATATGTTTTAAAGACACTCTACTGTGCTAGAATAGAAAATATTGCGTATCTTTTAATTTCAAAGGTGAGTTTTCAGAAATAAATCATTTTTTTATTAGAGGTATACTACCTATAATACATTATAACCTCTTTAATTCAACCGATTTCCAAAATCAAAACCATTTCTCTTTAAAATTGCCATCTTTCATTTTACAGACAAAATTTCTACTTATATAAGAAAGGGGTGTACCTGGATTTGTTTTAAGATTGCCCCTTTTTTAAATATAAATAATATAAATACAGTAGAACCTCCCTTTAGCGGACATCCCGCTAGTGGACACCTCTCTATAAAATACTGTTTTCATTTGCAAAATTACCATTTTTACTATTTAGCAACTCTCCAGCAAGAGGACAGCTCTCCCTAAATTGACACTTTGGCTCTGCAATTAGGTGTTGTCCTTTACAGGGAGTTTCTACTGTATAGTCAATGGATTCGCCTTTTGACTCAAATATTTCAATTTTTGTCAAATTCTAACCAACACCTATTTACTTCATTTCAATGAGCTATAATTCCTGTAAAGCTCACACTCCTGTAAAACCTGAAAAAACTTGACCTAACCTCCAATGAAGGACCACCACCTCTGAGAAAGACCAGTAGTGTATACCTAAGGTCTGTCATGTTACTAACCAGAGCTTTCTTGGTGACATCTTTGTTTTTCTCCAGACGATGCGTGGCCCGGTCATAGTCCAGTTTCTTGTCATTGCATTTGTCAATGAGGTACTTGGGAGCAGAGAAGGCTTGGAGGAGCCGGTTGATGATCACCGTGACGTTACCATCCACTGATGACTTCTGTGGGAACATATGCAAATTTGTGAGCTAATGGAGGCATGTCAAGTTTCTGATATTTTCTCATGAAATATTGAACTTTTCTGATTTTTACATGATATGTGAAAAACAAATGGATATAGAAAAATATACAGTTAAACCTGTCTATAGCATCCCCTCTAAATAGCGCCTTCCTCTCTATAGCGCCCAATTTTTAATACATTACATAGTATGATGCGATTTACATTAAAAGTGACCTGTCTATAGCACCCCCTCTCTATAGCACCCTATTTTGGTGAGTCCCAAGAGGGGGCGCTATAGACAGGTTTAACTGTATATTTAACAGGATCTTTAACTGATAAGGCACAATTTGGATTATAGATTATAAACACAAGGTAATAAGACCAAATCTAAATAAATAAATAGTGTGTGATGTTTCAGTATCAGCATTGTTACTGAAATATCACACACTATTTATTTAGATTTGGTCTTATTACCTTGTGTTTAGGATCTCCAGCTATTAGGACTAAGGTGTTATAAAAGGTTTTAGATTTTTTTTGAAAGAGAGTTCAAAATTTTTTGCCTTCAGTATTTATCAGTGAATATATGGTAACTAGCGGACGTACCCGGCTTCGCCCGAGGTTTTACCCGAGTAAAGGTTTGTCTAACGAACATTTGTTAAAACAATTCTCTATAAACTTATAAAGAAAAAGATATATTTTGATAATTTGAAACTCGTAAATTTGAATCTCTCGATAAAGTGAACATTTTTTCCCGGTCCCTGTGTGCCGTGTCATCCTGAATTTTGTCTTTCATAATTTTCTACATTACAAAATCATCGTTTTATCTAGTGAACATATTTTCCCGGTCCCTTGAAAAATACTCGATAAGTTGAATAAAATCATGGTCGTGAATCTCTCGATAAAGTGATTATTTTTTTCCCGGTCCCTGTGTGCCGTGTCATCCTGAATTTTGTCTTTCCTAATTTTCTACATTACAAAATCATCGTTTTAGCTAGTGAACATTTTTTTCCGGTCCCTTGAAAAATACTCAAATTATGTTAAACGATTATCGCATTTATATTTATGCAAATTTTATATTTAAACGATACTCATTATTTCTTTTGATTTTTATATATCATATATATCGTTTTGCACAATTATTTAAACTTTTTAAATTTAATTCATTAAATAGAAATTTAATTTTTAGTATCGCATTTATTTTTATTCGAATTTTATATTTAAACGATACTCATTATTTCTTTTGATTTTTATATATCATATATATCGTCTTGCACAATTATTTAAACTTTTTAAAATAAAGTACAATACTTAAAATAAAATATGTTTCTTATACAATCTAAAATTAGAAAATAAACTTTTAAATCGGTATATATATATACCGTATATATATATACGGTATATAATATAGTATTTAAATATATATAATTAAATATATATATATAACTAGCGGACGTACCCGGCTTCGCCCGGGTTTTACCCGAGTATAAGTTTGTCTAACGAATCTCTCGATAAAGTGAACATTTTTTTCCCGGTCCCTTGAAAAATACTCGATAAGTTGAATAAAATCAATATTAATTGGTTCCCTCGGTAATTGGAAGTTGAAGGAATAGTATCTTGCCTTGGAATTGTATCATTATTCTTGTATGGATGTACCCGGCTTCGCCCGGGTTTTACCCGAGTAAAGGTTTGTTTAACGAATCTCTCGATAAAGTGAACATTTTTTCCCGGTCCCTTGAAAAATACTCGATAAGTTGAATAAAATCAATATTAATTGGTTCCCTCGGTAATTGAAAGTTAAAGGAATAGTATCTTGCCTTTGAATTGTATCATTATTCTTGTCTCAAATAAATTGCAGTGTCATCCTGAATTTTGTCTTTCCTAATTTTCTACATTACAAAATCATCGTATCATCATGATAATATTTAGAGCAGATTGTTGAATTATAACAGATAAATTAGAATATTGATCTTGATTATTTCTAGGCGAAAAGTTATTTCAAAAATTTTATTTGCTAGAAACCTTTCCAGTACTATACTAAATAACTTCCCAAAGTTTCATGGCGATCCAATGAGTGGTTTGGTCAGGCATAAAGGACAAACAAACAAACAGACAGACACACACACATACATTCATTTTTATATATATAGATTATTTAAACTTTTAAATCGGTAACCTCAAGGAGATAGCACTAAAGCACTAATATTTGAATTAGTTTTACTTAATATATTAGCCCTGAAAGACCCAAGGTCATCAGGTGTGGACCAAAACTTAAGCCTATCTCGGTCTCAATGGTGGCGCTGCTTGCGAGTTAAAGCTACAAATCTGTAAATAACTCTAAGGATATTAAAGATATTCAAGATATTATTTTTCGTAAACCTTTCCGGGGATATACCTAATAATATCCCAAAATTTCACGGCGATTGGATGTATGGTTTTTGAATCCATAGAGGATACACACACAGACACACAGACATTCATTTTTATATATATATAGATGATGATTTGGAAAAGATGTTGATGTTGGTAAAAACTGAAGGAAGAGATGAAGAGCTACAACGACCTGGCTAGAAGGATTTAAAAAAACTACCAGAAGGTCCATCTCAAGCCATTGAAGATAGAAAATACCAACAAAATCTACCCCACTTGCCCAAAATGTAGCTTGGTACCTGCAGCTCCAGAAGACATTTTGGCTTGCATTAGATGCAATAAACAGGACCTTTGGGAGAGGCCGCTGTTTATCATAAAACAGCTTGAGGAGCATGAACTCATGGAATTTGTGTAATCTTTACACAAGGGGATAAGAAACAACAACCAAAAGGCCTCTAGATGAGCTTTGAGTGATGGTCACTAAAAGATCAAATTGAAGAATATTTGTCCATAGTGTCACTAAAAGTTGGAACTCGACTTGATGGACATTAACAACAAATGCTTAAAACAATAATTTCAAATACAAGGTAATATATTTCTTCCAATGACCTCTCTTAACAGAAAAACGTACTGAAACTTTCCCAAGCCCTACCTCTGGTCAATTTAGATACCATAGCATATGTCAACTTCTCTCTTCAGATCTGAATGATAAATTACTGATTGATAAATACTTTAAGTTCTGTACAGAAGCTGGGCGCATGAGAAAGAATGCAGGGCAAAGGATACTGGAGGATGATCCATCTGTAAATAGGTAACAAACCTTATTTTTGTTGTAAATGTTTCCTCTTCCCTCTCCTCTTGTTGACGTGTAAATACGGCGAATCCTGTATGGGGCGGAATGCCCTAAATAAAGGCTTTTGTTGTTGTTGTTGTTGTTGTTATACAAGGTAATAAGACCAAATCCAAATAAATAAATAGTGTGTGACGTTTTGGTAACAGCATTGTTACCATCTTCAGACAAAAGTACTGAATGAGAAATTTTAGCATGTTTTAAATAGTTACTGTTATCAAGTGTGTAAACAAGATAACAGATAACTATTTAAAACATGCTGTGGTAAATTTTCTCATTCAGTACTTTTGTCTGAAGATGGTAACAATGCTGATAAGGCACAATTTGGATTATAGATTATAAACACAAGGTAATAAGACCAAATCCAAATAAATAGTGTGTGACATTTCGGTAACAGCATTGTTACCATCTTCAGACAAAAGTACTGAATGACAAATTTTACAACAGCATGTTTTGAATAGTTACTGTTATAAAGTGTAAACAAGATAACAGACCAAATCCAAATAAATAAATAGTGTGTGACATTTCTGTAACAGCGTTGTTACCGTCTTCAGACAAAAGTACTGAATGACAAATTTTAGCGTGTTTTAAATAGTTACTGTTATCAATTGTGTAAACAAGATAGCAGAAAACATGCTGTGGTAAAAATTTCTCATTCAGTACTTTTGTCTGAAGATGGTAACAATGCTGTTACTGAAACACATCACACACTATTTATTTATTTAGATTTGGTCTTATTACCTTGTGTTTATAATCTAAAATCCAAATTGTGGCTTATCAATAATTTCAAATGTCTATTAAAAAGTGATAAATCAAACACTAGCATTAGCCTGCTGCACATGTGAGGAAACAATTAAGGAAAAAAACGATAAAATGTTTGGATGTAAATATCATTCTGACTCCTAAATTCAACTACTATATAAATCGCTACCATTATATACTTATGTATATGTTTTTTTGTGCTTATCCCTAGTACATGTGGTACAGGCCATTGTGATCATGGTGGGTAGAAGTAGATGACTGCTTTAACTGGAAGTACACCATGTCTACAAGTTTGACTTTTGAACTTAAAAATGTGCCAGAGCCCCATTTGGTTACTTTCACTCAGTGTTGGGCATTAAAAAAATATTTTTCATTTAAATTGTTAATTGACTAAGAAATTAATTGCAAATTGCAATTTAAAGATTAATTGCAATTAATTTATTAGCAATTAATTTCTTAGTCAATTAACAATTTAATTGAAAAATAATTTTTTAATGCCCAACACTGATAGACAAAAACAAAACAAAAAAAACACAGTCCAATGGAATATTAGAGCGGCCTGGTAGACAGTGTTGGGCAAATATTAATTAAAATGATTTATTAAAGATTAACAATTAATTAATTGTTAATCTTTAATAAATCATTTTAATTAATATTTGCCCAACACTGCTTTCACTTGATGGTGGGGTTGGACTTTTGCAAGAATCGAAACCCATTGAAGCATTTATTTTTTTTTTTTAAATCAGAAAAAAGTGCTAAATGTGGGAATCGAACCCGGGTCGTGGCGTTTGAAAACCAACGGATTAGACCATCCTTCCACCGACTCTCCATTATGTTTATGTTAGTGCCAGGATTAAACCAAAAGCATTGTCAATTTAAAATTATATTTAAAGTCAACAAAATCTGCCATTTTTCAATTCCCCAGTTAGGTCCTTTGTCAGCGGCAATATCCTGACCATAGAACACTAGAAAAAAGACCTCTCCTCTGTCAAAATGATTTTTAAAAAAACTATGCCAAATCCATTACCTGTTTTTAAAAATACATTCCGGGGGCCGGTGGAAGGATGGTCTAAACCGTTGGTTTTCGACCGCTACGACCCGGGTTTGATTCCTGCATTGGGCACTTTTTTCTGATAAAAAATGCTCCAATGGCCCCTGATTCTTGCAAAAGTCCAACCCCAACAGTGAGTGCAAGTAACCAAACGAGGCTCTGGCACATTTGTAAGTAAAAGTCGAACTGCTTTTCACATGTGTACACATGTGGTGCACTTACAGTAAAAGCAGTAGTCTACTTCTACCCACCATGATTATCATCACCCGTACCATGTGTACTAGAGATAAGCAAAAAAAGAAAAGACACCTCTCCTCTGTCAAAATGATAAAAAACTATACCAAATCCATTAACTGTTTCTCCAAAGACATTCCTAGCTCATGCCTCTCTTTGTAATGGTATTGGTTCAGATAACATATCATTGACCTTTTACATGGGGCCATTCGGTACTAAACAAAAGTAGACCAATAGGTCATAATTGTCACAGCCAATATCTTGTACAGTAGAACCTTTCAATAAAGTACACCTAGTTGAAGAGTAAAGGGTCCTGAAAAAGCACAATTTGAATTATATATTAAAACTACAAGAAAATAAGACCTAATCCAAATAAATTAATAGCGTGTGATATTTCGGTAATAGCATTGTTACCATCATCAATAGTGTGTGAAGTTTCGGTAACAGCGTTATTACCATAATCTTTTTTATTCTTTTGTTTGATGATCGTAACACAACGATTTTACCAAAATATCACACACTATTGATGATGGTAACAACGCTATTACCGAAATGTCACACACTATTAACTTATTTGGTCTATTTTCTTGTAGTAAAGGGTCCTTTTAAGAGAACTATCTTCTCTTGTGGAGAAAAATAGTCACCAGAAGTAAACTCGAAGGGACACTAACAACCACATCTACTTTACTATAAATCAGTTGGTCAGTGAAAAATGGAAATTTTGGTGATGAAAACTATTTTGTAGAGAAGTGTCCTCTATCTGGTCATTTTAATAAAATTTAGGAAAGAAATCAGCCTACCACTGAAGGCAGTAAGAAGAAAAAATGACTCAGGTGAATAAGTACCAAGTTAGAAATGATGAGGTAGGTGCACTAGTTGGAGACATCAATACCATCAGAAAGAGTGGAAAGGGTTAATGGGAGGGGAGAATGAACTAGAAAATTCACAAAATATTTTTAAAACGTGTTAGAACTATCATCTATTTTTTATACATTAAAACCTCCATGAGAGGACACCCACGCTAGAGGACACCTCTCTATAATGGATAGTTTTCATTTTCAAAATTACTAGCAATTTAGCAACACCGGTAAGAGGATACCTCTCCCTAAAGGACACTTTGGCTCTGCAATTAGGTGTTCTTTACAGGGAGGTTCTAATGTATTAGAATATTTTAGCATACGGAGGTTGACTTACAAAGTCCTCCCAGTACTGGCTCAGCACTGTGTGTTGCAAGGTCCTCATGTTCTCTGCCAGCTTGGAGGCTGGAGCTCCGGAATCCTTGCCGAAGGAGATGACACTCTCAGCCAGGGCCAGGCAGGACTTGTGGAGGTCCTGTCCACATGCCATGTGATCCCAGCCTGCAGGACTCTGCGGACCACCTACCTCCAACTTGCCCATCAGACCTTCCACATTCCTGCTGAGGGACTTGAGGGTTTTCTCCAGGGACAGAAACTCTTCAGCATGTCTGTCAAATGTCTCGTCCTTGGTCTGGAAACAAACAACCACATTTTGTTATAAAGACATCCTATGATTACAAAAAAAAATCATATAATGCCACAACTCTTTTTAATTCACCTGATCAAAGGAAACTTTTGGGCAAGCCTTTCTTCAGCTATGGCGCATAAACAAGGCAATGGAGATTATTTAGCAACTCTCCGGTAAAAGGACACCTCTCCCTAAAGGACACTTTGGCTCTGCAATTAGGTGTTGTCCTTTACAGGGAGGTTCTACTGTATTATTTTTAAAGAGGAATCTATGTAAATATGGTACAGAACATTTTTAAAAGAATTTACATAATTGAATAAATTTGAAGAGTTAATTATGAGCACAAGTTAATGAATAGAAAAATGGATAGCATTTCTAAGAAGAGACCAAAAGTAAAAGTGACAAGTTTCTTTAGTGACGAGATAGGAGCTTGGTGAGTTTTCAGACAATAATGTCCTTTAACAGGCTGTTAATAATATCGATAATCTTATAAAATACTTCAACTCTCTCTCTCTTATACAAATTACTACATGTATATGTCATAATATTATCCTTCCAGGAATAATAAAGTAAATCTACAGTCGACCAGAGAGAGACGTAGAGAGGAGGATGTAAAGGCCGGTCACTTTATATATCAGTCACATTCCAAGGGGCTCATTTTCGTAGAACCTCAGGACTATTTTTGGACAGTTGGGTGATTGTGTGCGACACGAACGGCCGGCCGCGCAGCGGTGGCTGGCCCCCCTATCTCTCTCGCTGGTTGCCTGGAATTCCTCTTCCAAATTTGTGGTTTCCTTATTTCTCTCTCCCCACATTATTATTATATTGCCACATTGAAAGTCGACAGGATCATATCCAGAAGAATCGACAGGATCATATCACATATATATATAATTTATTTCTCCTTTAATTTCTTTTATTTGTATTAAAGTTTGTTGAAGAAGTTATTGTCCGAAAGCTTGCCAAGCTGGTACCTTTGTCTCTTTAGTCTATTTACTTTATTTGACTATAATATTCCATACTGACTTTAACTCAACCAAAAATTCTAACTTTAAAATTCTAATCATGTAGGGTGTTGAAATAAAGAAATTTGACCTTGTACTTATATCACATATATATCACACATGCATGGATATAATTAATTAGTCATAATCTCACAGAGTATTCCAGAATATTATCATGGCTTCCCCTAGAGGCCTCTCACTGGTCATGGGACAACTGTGTGGGGTTGCTCATGAAAGATATTATATACTGTAGGTTCCTACAATAAAGAATACTGACCACACTAGTCAGGCCCAGAATGGAGCCAAGCTTCATTTCCATCCTGGCAGATTTCTTCTTCACAGAATGCATGTTGAACTTGGCAATCTTGGCTGTGAAGCTCTCGTTGACTGTCCCGGCATCTCTGTACTTGAAGAGCAGGTCTTGGCGGAGCTTGAAGTCATTGATGTCTCGAATGACACGGTCCAGCACAGCCTCTGCGTGCTGCAGAGAGGCCTGGTCGCCTCCAGTTTCTGCCACGGAGCGCTCCAGCTCCTTCAGCAACAAGGGATACTTGGCCAGACGCTGGACTGGCTTGATCAGCATGGCACTGAGGTTGAAGCAGTTAGTCCGTTGACGTATGGACTCCACCAGCCTGGCAATGAAGTCCCGAGTCCGGGGCTCTGCCTCATACTGGAAGAACACAACTTCTACTGTGAGGAGAGAAGATAATAATGAGACCACAACAACTAAAAGCTTAAACTTTCTGAAAATGTAAAAAGTTCAGAGTTACAAAAGATTAATGGCATTCATAATGAAAAAAAAAAATCCCGCATTGGACACTTTTTTTTTGTTAAAAAAAAAAAAATGCTCCAATGGCCCCCGATTCTTGCAAAATTCCAACCCCACCAGCGAGTGAAAGTAGCCAAACAGGGCTCTGGCACATTTGTAAGTGCAGAGTCGAACTGCTTTTCACATGTGTAGACATGTGGTGCGCTTACAGTAAAAGCAATCACTAACTACTCACCATGATTATCATGGCCTGTACCAGGTGTACTAGGGATAAGCAAAAAAAAAAAAAATATATATATATATATATATATATAAAGTAGAACCTTCATGAAAGGTTATTCTTACTAGAGAACACCTCTCTGCAAAGGACACTTTGGCTTTACAACTAGGAATTGTCCTTTAGAGAGAAATAGTTGTACTGTACCATCTATAGAAAGTGTAAAGTCCCCACATCACATTGTGGAAAGTTGTCTTAATCAAGAAGCTGTACCAAGCTGGCTGAATACCATATTTGACATGGCATTAGATGGTGTTGTTTCTTATCTCCATATGTAAAGATTAAACAAATTCCACGAGTTCATGCTTCTCTAGCTGATAAGCAGCAACCTCTCCCAAAGGTCCTGTTTAATGTGTCTAATGCAGGCCAAAATGTGTTCTGGAGCATTAGATGGGGTAAATAGTGTACAGAATTAGGTACTGACACTAGTAGCATATTTTCCTTTATGGTCCTGATACGGCACAATTTGGATTATTGATTATAAACACAAGGTAATAAGACCAAATCCAAATAAATAAATAGTGTGTGATGTTTCTGTAACAACGTTGTTACGTTGTTTTCTAAGAGCAGCATTGTTAGAAGAGGAGAAAGACCTCTTTAAAAATCCTGAGTTCAACTGACATGGTTGATAGACCTCAGCAAGGGTCCCACTCAAGGGATACGGAGGAGCTGCGTCTGTACTCATGTTAGAGTTGGCAGCAAAGGCATCTGCTTCCATTTCCATGTTAGGAACGACCTCAAATTACAGGCAAAGTCAGACTTTCACCAAAGTGTGCCTGGATCATGGTGCCATGATCAACGAAAGCTGCCTTCCTACACCCCATTCCAACAAGGGGATAAGAAACAACAACAACAACAACTACGCCCCATCATAGCCTACCATCTTTCACCTGCCTATAAGCTGTCCAAATATCTGACTGGCCTACTCACACCTTGGGTGAAGGCCAGTCCACAGTCCTCTGCCATTAGGGATATCCCTTCATTCGTGCAGTCCATTAACTCTCTCTGCCCTGTCCCCAACACCGTTATGGTGTCTTATGATGTGGTTGCCATGTATCTTTCCCTCCCCCACCAGCTTATCATTAGGCACTTGACTAGTTTCTTACAGGATAACCAGGTAGATCACCGTACCGCAGAGTCCATAGTCGCACTATCCTCACTGTGTTTGGACTTTACTACTTTCACATTTAACAACCAGTTGTTCAAACAGATCAGAGGCTCGCCCATGGGCAGCCCACTATCCTCCCCACTTGCAGAAATAGTCATGGCCAACATAGACCACTGGGTCCAACAGCAAATTGCACCGGGCATTCACATGTGGCGGAGATATATTGATGATATCTTCTGCATATGTGATACCGGACAAGAAATCAATATCTTAAACTCTCTAAACTCCTATCATCCCGAGATCTCTTTCACCCTAGAATTGGAAAACAGGTCCGTATTGCCGTATCTTGATATACTGGTCATCCGTACTGCCTCCCATTACCACACCACCGTATACCACAAGATTAACAATCCCACATTTTATACAGACTACAAATCTTCATGTCCCCTATCGCACAAAATAAATACTGTCCGTACTCTTACCAAGAGATTGTTCACCCACTGCTCCCTTCCACTGTTTAGAACCATTGAATTTTCCCTAATCATTAAACAGTTGGCCCGGTCCCAATACCCCCCCCATTTCATACATAAGTATAAATTTGACCCTTCTTCCGTTAGACCCCCTGCAATCACCAGAAACAGTTGTATACTTCCCTTTTCCACCCAATCAGTCGCCATCTCCCGCATCCTCAGAACGCACGGGGTTAACACCCACTTTACTAATAGCAATAGCATCGGCGCCATCCTCAGACACCCTATCACCAGATTACCTAGATCTACCGTTGCTCGGTCCTCTGGTGGCTCGGTCTACTCAGTCTCGTGTAACGATTGCAGTGCATCTTACATAGGCGAGACTGGTAGGTCCGTGGCCATCAGGATGACCGAACACGGTAGATGCATTACCAACAGAGACAACAGGTCGCTTATCTTCAATCATATTAACACCACCGGCCACTCATTCAATCTAACTTCCCCCACCACCATATACAATAACATTTCCAATAAATACCAAAGACTGATCATAGAGGCCATAGTATCCATATCAAAAAACAGCATTAACCGACACATAGATTTGCCTACACAATACCAAGACATATGTAATAACCTAAATAACCATTAAACCAATGTGGCCGCTGATGGCGGGTTGAACATTCGTTGTCCGGTTTCATTGTATATTTCATAGTATAACCATCTGCTAATTTGCCAATTGATTGTCATATGACATTACATGATTAGCATATTTGTAAATATCATATACAATAGTTTTAGATTTGCAAAATATTTCTTATTTTAAATTATATTTTAACCGTCCTATATTCTTCTTATATGCAAATATATTTTAAAATGGAATCTTATATAAAGCCTTTTGCCACCATGTATCTTTACCTGTAGAAGGGCGAGGCTGCCCGAAAGCTCGTAGCCCATGTATAGTAAAAATAAATAATTTTCTCTTCGTTTTTATAATCTTTTTAAGATTGTTCTACTGTTGAGGTTCAAATGAGAAAAAAATGCCTTTACCAATCCAAACCTATTCAAATATGGAAACAGTTTATAGAACATTTTAGCCTTTATCTTGAAGTAAGGGAGAAAAATTATTTTCATCTATACAATAGAACCTCTTTCTAAAGAACAACATCTAGTTGCAATGCCAAAGTATCCTCTTACTTGAGAGTAGCTAATTAAGAAAAATTGTAATTTTGGCTATGAAAACTGTCCTTTGTAGAGAAATGTCTTTTAGTGTGAGTGTCCACTCTTTGAGGTTGTTTTACTGTATTATTTTCCTTCCTTGTAAAATATCCCTCCACACTGAAGATAAATGCCACACACAAGATCTATATGATACTTGAAACTGATAAGGACAATTTAGATTATAGAATAGATATAAAATGCAATAAGGTCAAATACAAATAAATAGTGTGTGACGTAACAGCATTGTTACCATCATCAGACAAAAGACCAAATGAGAAAAAATATCACAGCATGTTCTTTTGGTACTATTTGAAGCTAATTCCTTCTTCTTTATTATCTCCACACTGGATGAAGTAGAATGCATCTGCCTTTGTCATCAAGACTGGGAGCACAACTTGTTAAATATCCATTATAGTGGGCGAGCGGCTTGAAAACTTGACCCCATCGAGCAACACATGGTGGCGGTGGGCGTGGTGTGCGCAGGATCGAGTATAGAACAGTTGCTGGCAGATAAAGAAAAATGGCGGTTGCCAATGTTTACGTTTTGGTTTCATTTTATTTTGTTCTTTAGTTTATATATAGTTATAGGTGTAAATAAATAATATTATCTTTAATATGTTTAAAATTTAATTAAAATTAAAAGCAATAAATAAAGGCTTTTTTAAAATTCTATTTATTTTTGTTATTAATTAGCACTACTCAGTAGCAGGCAGACTTAGCTCCAAAAAAATTGGCCACCTGGCTAAATCCTTATATATAAGGTTGTCTCAAAAGTTCGCATTTTTCTTATTACTTGGCGACTATTATTACTTTTTATTTATTGTTACAAAAAAGAAAAAAGCACGAAGTCCAAAGGACTATTGTGCTGTGCCAGTATTATTTACATATATATGATTAATTATTTACACGATGGATTAGTAGTGTTTTGTAAATTATTGTACAAATAGTTCTAAACTTAACAAAGTTCTCATAAGATAGAGTATATACACAAAGAGAATTTGGTAATGTTTCAAAGTATCTACATACAATTTGATTAGTCAGAGGGCAAGTTAAAAGAAGATGCTTTGGTGATTCAACATCTAAGCGGCATTCACATGCTGGATCATTGATAACATTCAGTTTGAATAGGAAACTTAAGAAGGGTCCTTTGCCTGTTAAGAATAAAATAGTGAATTTATCAGAAGAAACTACGGAGAATAATATTGGTATTACAATTTTTTTTGCAAGTGTTTACGAACTTTTGGAACAACCTTGTAATTATAAAATGTAAATAAGATGTTTTTTTGCTTATCCCTAGTACACGTGGTACAGGCCATGATAATCATGGTGGGTAGTTAGCGACTGCTTTTTACTGTAAGCACACCACATGTCTACACATGTGAAAGCAATTCGACTTTGCACTTACAAAGTAAGTGTATATGTATAATGTAGTATGTATATAAGTAAATAAGATGTAGTCTTAACAAGCTAACAACAGACTCACCTTATCCAAGAGAGCTGTAATTTCATCATAGTTGCGGAAATAGTGGCCGTAGGTCTGTTTGATGTCATCAGCCAGGTTGATGAAAGTTTCCCCTGCAACAAACATGTCCAGCACTGGATAGTAAAAACTCTGGGTACAGCAGGTTCTTTTTATAAGTATCCCAAGTACATAATGTACAGGCCATGATAATCATGGTGGATAGTAGTTAGCGACTGTGTTTACTGTAAGTGCACCATATGTCTTTGTTGTGTTCATCATGTCGAGTTCGAATTTTGGTGCGACTATTTTTTTTTTTGCTTGGTTGGACTTTTTCAAAAATCTGAGCCCCATGGAGCATTTTCTTTTTTTTAATTAGAAAAAAAGTGCCCAATGCGGGATTCGATCCTGGGTCATAGTGGTCGAAAACCAAAGGTTTAGACCACCCTTCCACCAACCCCTTGTACTGAGTGTACTTTGGATAAGTAAAAAAAAAAAGGTATTTCATCAGGAAGCTACTAATGCAGGAAAGCTTGCTGTTTAAACAAATAAAAGAAGCTTCAATTGTAGCCTGTACCACCTGTAGCAATGTTATAGGATTGTAGTTACCGATAAGCTCGGCAGCAGACTGTCCCCCGGCTGATGAAGCCTTGTCAAGTCTCTTGAACAGCCTCTCAGCCACTTCAATGACTTCATCCAGGTTGCCCATCAAAGCTGGGATATCCACTCCTACTACCTGCAATTGTCCTCGCATCATCAGACACTGGTGGTTCTTGAAATAATGAGACATTTGAGAGTGTCAAACAAACATTCAAACATAGTTTTAATCCTGCCTGGTTCAAAATCACATTAATAGGTACCGCTCAGCAAGAGCAACCTAGTTCATGATAATTGAAACAGTGAATAATATGTGAAGGTTATTCACATATTAGACAAATTTAAACGCAGGATTCAATCCCTGTTCATGACTGTCGGGAATCAAGCGTGTTACCCTCTCAGGATATTTTGTGATGTAGTTGTGATCATCCTGGGGGAGACATTTATAGATTACCAACAGTTTATACAGTCATCATGATGTATGTATCATGCCACGTTTCCCACCTAGATGTCCCAGAATGTCATCTCTGGTCAGATGGTGACAGTGTGAAGTCTAGCGTGAATTGTAGTTTTAATCCAAATAAATTAATAATGTGCGATGTCTCTGTAACAGCAGTGTTACCGAAACATCATACACTATTAATTTTTTTTGTATTAGGTCTTATTTTTTTCTTGTATCTATAATCCAAATTGTGCTTTATCATAAAAACAGTTTGTTTCTGGTAATTTGGATCATAGATTAGAAACACGAGGTAATAAGTTGAGAAATAGACATCTGATTTTGCAACTAAAAGTTTCTGATTGCATGTGTCAAGCACATGTCATGGTGGATGGCACAAACCATCAGCAATTTCTAGTTGAACAATCAGGAGATGCCTTTTTTCTCAACTTATCCACCTGAGATCCAAGTACAATTTTACGGGTGATAAAACCAAATACAAATAAAGTGTGTGTGATATTTTGGTAAGAGCATTGTTACTATCATCAGACAAAAGTACTGAATACATATTAAAGTACAAAAAAATATACTGAAGTACTCTTGTCTGATGTTAACAATGCTGTTACCAAAACATCACACACTATTTATTTATTTATTTGGAATTGGTGTTATTACCATGTACTACAGTTTGTTTCTCTTTTAAAATCTTATATACAGTCAAATCTCACAACATCATGTGGGATCAAGATTTTATCTTGTTATAACACAGCAGTGAACTTACAACTTGGGACCTTAGAATTATAATGTTCTAAACATCATGCTGCTATAAAAGGGCTGTTTTAATATGTGTTCACTGTATTATTCTCCTCATAAAAGAAAATCAAATTTCTATTCATGATAAAATTGTGAAAAAGTATTAAAATTACAATTATATTCTCACAATGAGTATCTTTTTTATTTAAAAAAACGCTAGCTTTCAAGCGTTATTCGCTCTTCAATAATATAGTAAGCCCGTTGAAGAGCGAATAACGCTTGAAAGCTAGCGTTTTTAAAATAAAAAAGATACTAATTGTGAGAATATAATTGTAATTTTAATTAGAAAATCAAATGCTCATTGTTAATATCTTTCTATTATCACAACTCCAGTGATGATAAGGTACAATTTTGATTATAGATTAGAACTACAAGATGATAAGAGACCAATTCCAAATAAACAAATAGTTAAAATTTTACACATATAAATTTACAGGCAATGCGCTTCTTTTAAATATCATCAAATTATTATCTCTACAGACCTTACTGCAATGATATGAGTTATTAAATGAGAGGGCTTGGCTCATCAGTAGTGAACCCTCTCAGCGGTTTCGCCAAATTAATCTCAAGACCGCTCTACTATTGTATTGGATTGGTTTGGTGTATACCCTGTATTTTCTATGGAAGGCAGCTTAGGGGTGTTTAGTGAACTATGGACATAAGCTTATAGGTCTGTAGAGGTACATACATATAATTTCAAGGTATTGCATCGAGCAAAGCTCTTCCGCAAAATATGTTTTCATAACAAAGATATATTAGTAAATTAAATTTAATTGCCATCTATCGTTAAAATTTTACACAAATAAATTTACTGGCAATGCGTTTCTTTTAAATATCATCAATATATTATTATCAAAATAGTGTGTAACATTTCGGTAAAAGCATTGTTATCATCATCAGACAAAAGTAATGTTCTGGATGTCTGTCCCACATAGCTTTGGTCACACTTAACTTCATAGATCAAACCTGCTCTTTCTGTTAATTGGGTGTTCTTGTTTATGTATTGTGAAATAGTATTACATGGTTTCCATGCAATTTTTATTTTTTCATTTTTTTTTTAATATATTGGTGAAATTTCTTGCAAACCTTTGGTTTATATATAGCAGTGTTATAAATCTGGTTTCTTGGTTTTTGCACTTTAGATTCTGAATCAAAGTATTATCTTCGTGCAAAAACCAAGAAACCAGATTTATAACACTGCCATATATAAACCAAAGGTTTGCAAGAAATTTCACCAATATATTAAAAAAATAAGAAAAAATAAAAATTGCATGGAAACCATGTAATACTATTTCACAATACATAAACAAGAACACCCAATTAACAGAAAGAGCAGGTTTGATCTATGAAGTGTGAGAAGTGTGACCAAAGCTATGTGGGACAGACATCCAGAACATTAAAAGAAAGGATGGAAAACCATAAACAGACAAAAGTGCTGAATGGTGTTTCAGTTTTTGTCTGATGATGGTAACAACGCTGTTACCGAAACATCACACACTATTTGTTTATTTGGATTTGGTCTTATTACCTTGTAGAATTCCAGTATCATTTAGGTGTTCTCAGGTAAGTAGAAAATGCTCGCTCTATGGACACTTTATCTCTGCAACTAGATATTGTCCTTTAGAGCGAGGTACTGTACTGAGTGACGTTATTTTCTTAATCATCCAAAAATGTCAAAAGCTGTCCACTCCATTTTCAGAATGGAGTTAACAACATGGCACTTCAGGCTATCCAGTCTCCACAGACTCTCAGGTTTCTATCTATTGCCTACTTGATCTACTTCATGAGCAAAGATCCCTTCACAAAGAAATAGCCAAAATTCTAATAACCTCTTCAACAAATAAAGCTTCATTTTAAATATACAGTAGAACCTCCCTGTAAAGGACACCTAGTTGCAGAGCCAAAGTGTCTTTTAGGGAGAGGTGTCCTCTTACCAGAGAGTTGCTCTTCTTCTTTCTTATCTCCACTCAATCATATTACAGTATCAAGCTTGTAAAGCTTGTTGATGGTGTCTGCCGGGGATGAGTAGAGCTCATCAATGGATGAGTCAATGATGTATTTTGTGGTTGTAGGTTGAGTTGCTAAATTGTAAAAATGGTAATTTTGCAAATGAAAACTGTCCTTTGTGGAGAGGGTCCCCGCTAGCGGGGTGTTTGCCAAAGGGAGATTCTACAGTATTAAAAAATAGTGTTGAAAATGAGAGTACCAATTTCATCAATAGATGCGGCTAAATTGATAATGATACAGTAGATTAGTACATTAGGTGTCTTTTACAGGGAGGTTCTACTGTGAATGTTGTTAAACCAACTTCTACCAAACGCCATTTGAAGTTACACTGCATGAGTTTCTTTTCAATGAAAAATCAAAATTTATTTCAAGGTGAAATATTGACTATTTCTAACCTTTTGGATGAGGTATGAAAGGGTGAATTATGAAGAGTAATGACAAACGGAAAAATAAAAGTGTCCAGAGAGATGGGAATCGAACCCACAATGTTCCGCTTACCGGGCAGATGCTAGGCTACCCTGGATGTATTTTTCCGTTCATAAATAATACATAAAGTAACTTATCAAATTATAAAACTATTTTAGAGGCGTGATATTCTTTTTAAAATAAAACAATTTCTACTGTCCTTACTGCGATGGAAAAATTAAAGGGAGGGCAGTAAGGACAGTAGAAATTGTTTTATTTTAAAAAGAATATCACGCCTCTAAAATAGTTTTATAATTTGATAACAGATGGCGCTCTAGTACATCGTAGCATTAAAGTAACTTATAATACAATATAATGCACTGCGGCCTGTGATTATCAAACGCCATTTGAAGTTTCACCGCATGAGTTTCTTTTCAATGAAAAATCAAAATTTATTTCAAGGTTCTACAGAACTTTTGTTGGAATGAATAATAATTTTAAGAAAAGGGGAGAGAATAGCAGTTCAATTCTAGAAAGTTCTGTTGTATTATGGTACTGATTTCTTATATATACTCTGTCACAGTGAATGGGGGAATTTATGAGAAAACTATGAGCATATACTTTTAGGACTAGAATTCTCATTTACAACGGAGCTCTATCAGGTAATTACCGTTCCTCCAGGTACAGCTGCAGCTAGGATCTCCAGGCAGATCTTGAGGTCCTGGATGTAATCTTTCTCTGTCTGGATCATCTCCAGGATGACACACTGTCTCTGCTCCTCCTGCTTCCTCCTGCATACACCCCGTCTCAGAATTAATCACTCAGTAACGTACACACAGTCCCCTAGAGTGTTTTTTCCTTCTTGTTAGGACATACCATTATACCATCTAGAGATAAGCCTGTTGGCCACAGATTGCCTCTTTTGTGTTTATTTGAAGTATATTTGATCTTCTTTGTATTTTAGTCTCTTTCAGATTATTTTATTGGATTATTGTATATTTTTAACTAACTAACAAATACCACATCCTATATCAATTCTCAGCCTGAGCCATCTCTGCATGTATAGGTCTCATATTAAGAGAGAGAAAACTCTAAAAAGATAGATCACTAGAAAGAAATATGGAAAAATCTATGCACCAATCATCTCTACACTTGCCCAAAATGTAGCTTGGCACCTTTAGCTCCAGAACACATTTTGGCTTGCATTAGATGCACTAAACAGGACCTTTGGGAGAGGCCGCTGCTCATCATAAAACAGCTCGAGGAGCATGAACTCATGGAATTTGTGTAATCTTTACACAAGGGGATAAGAAACAACAACAACACCATCTCTACACTCTATTATAGAATCAGGCCAGTGTCAAATCCCCTGCTTTGGTACATATATTCAGAATACACCTATCCCCCGATTTACACAGTAGATACGTTCCTGAAGAAAACGTGTAAATCGGGGGATAGGTGTACACAGAAATAAAAATAAAATGCATTGACAGGTTAAAATATGTAGTCAGCACATAAGCTCAGGATTCCTCGTGAGATGTGTACACAGCGTATGTGTTCAATCACAGTTGCATTTAGTATAGTGCGATAAAAACAAAAAAAAAAATCTTATTTGGAAAACCGTGTAAAAGCGAAAATGTGTAAAACAAGTACCGTGTAAATCAGGGGATAGGTTTACTTATTAGGAGACCCTGGTTTCAAGCTACAGCCCTCATCATGTAGCTTTGATTTCATAAGACCCACAAAGAATTTCTGATATCCACTAAAGAAGAGTCTCTCAGATAAACAACACCATAGAAATGATGGGTATTATTTGTATTGACCGTTGATCACCGTTTTTGCGGCAACAAGTTAGAAATAACGCTCCTCAATCAGTATACACCGTGACGGAAGATTATTGTGCTGTCTCAGCTACAACCCCTCCTTCAATCGACGAGACCCAGAACTCAACGATCTTCCTAGACTGACCACGAACCCAGCATTGGACCGGGCCTAGCGACTGTGGCCCACTCAGATGATTGAGCACTTCCCCAAATAAACCCACTGAGACTTACATCCCCACTAAAGAAGAGTTAGGCTTGCTTAGTATCTAGTCCAATTCTATAGCATCAAAATAATATTTTTAAAATAGGATTTGATTGTGTCATACCTGCGCCTATCTTCTGGACTTTGGTCCTCTGAAGTGCTGGGTTCAGCTGCCGAAGAAGCTGCCACAGGGGGAGCGTCCAGAGATGGAGGCCTTGTGTCTATTACATAAGGGGGCCTGGTGTCTGGGATGGAGGACATTGGAGGTCGAGGGGGTTTAACGGGGGAGGAGGGGGCTCCAAACATCTGTTTGGCAAGATCATCTGCCATAACACACTTCTTTGTAAACTCTTGACTACTTCTTTAATGATAAGGCACAATTTGGACTATAGATTATAAACACAAGGTAATAACACCAAATCCAATTAAATAAATAGTGTGTGATGTTTCGGAAACAACGTTGTTACCATCTTCAGACAAAAGTACTGAATGAGAAATTTTACCACAGCATGTCTTAAATAGTTACTGTTATCAAGTGTGTAAACAAGATAAAAGATTAGTTTTCTAAGAAACCTAAATTCTAAGAATAACATTTTAGGTATCTTAGAAAACTATCTTCTTCTTATCTGTGCTATCTTGTTCTAAATTCTAAGATTTATATTTAAGGGTTTGTTGACTTTGCTTTGAATTATTAATGAAACTGATTCCAATAATTATTAATTAAACATTATATTTATTGATTAACAAGAGAGATAACAAAATATAAAAAGGAAACTTATATTGAAACAAAGGAACTCTTTTTTCTTGTTTTTTAGCGCCTATTTACCCGTGAGCTTACACACACTCTGTGGTAAAAAATAATTAAAATATGTACAACACACGCTCCCCTGTGTGTAAGCCCTAATCAGCAAGTCCAAGGCTATCTGCACATTTCCGTAGTTTGTCCTTAGGTAGACTCTTCGTTAGTATATCCGCCTCCATGTCTTCACTTTTAGTGTATTCCAGCTTGATTCCATTTTGAATTTCCTCTTTCACAAAATAATACTTTCGGTTTATGTGCTTTGTTCGTGAAGTAATCTTGTCAGATTGTATCCAGTTTATTGCAGCCTGGCTGTCACTTTTCAAGGTAATTGGGATAGTTAAATTTTCACAAAGTTCTTCTAGTAATCCCTTTAACCATAATACTTCTGAAATGCCTTCACATATTGAAATAAGTTCTGCTTCACATGTAGACAAGGCTACTAAATTTTGCTTTCTACTTCTCCAGTTTATTAAGTTGTTGCCAAGTTTGACTGTATAGCCTGAATAGGATTTTGCGTCTCGGGTTGTGCACCAGCTCGCATCAGTACTTATTGTGATATTGTTGTCTTTTGACTTATATGCCAACATGTTATCTCTTGTTCCCTTCAGATATCTATAAATCCTTTTAACTCCAGTTAAGTGTATTTCTCTTGGATCATTACTATACTGTGATAAATTGCTGACGTTGAAGGATATGTCCGGTCGAGTACCCGTAGAGAGGTACATTAGTGATCCAATCATTTCCTGGTATACAGTTTTATCTACTGGCTTAGAGTCCAAATATTCATCCAAATTTTGATTTTGATCTCCAGGTGTCTGCACACTGTTGCATTCTTCCAGTCCAAATCTGTGAAGAATTGTATCAATATAATGAGTCTGAGATAGATAAAATCCATCTTCTTCCCTTTTTATTTCAATTCCAATAAATGGTTCGCTATCTTTCTTTTCTGTTAGAGTAACATATTTTTCTATTTCTGAGGCTAGGTTGTCATTAATTTCCTTACTAGTTCCAGCAATGATGAGATCATCTACATATAGACCCAGTATTGCATACTCTTCTCCTCTCTGGAGTTTATAGACACATGGATCACATTTGGTTCTAATCATTCCCAACTGGTATAAAATTTCATTGATCTTTTTGTTCCAACATTTTCCTGATTGTGGTAGACCATACAGGCTTTTTTCCAATTTACACACTTTGTTTTCTTCTCCTTTTTGTATAAAACCATCTGGTTGTCTCATGTATACTGTCTCCTTTAACTCACCATAGAGATAAGCTGTCTTCACATCATAAGTCTTTATGGTTAAATTCTGTTGTGTTGCAAGAGCTACTATTGTTCGCAAGCTTTCCTTTTTGAGTACAGGTGAAAAAGATTCCTTATAGTCCACACCATATCTTTGATTGCATCCAACAGCAACCAGTCTGGCCTTTCGTTTATATATGCCATCACTTGGTGTTTTCTTCGTACTGTAGACCCATTTACTATTGATGACTTTCATACCATTTTCCCTTGGTACTAGTGTCCATACTTTATGTTTCTCTATCTCACTGAGCTCTTCTTCCATTGCTTTGTGCCATTCATTTCTTTCTCCACTATCCATTGCTTCTTTAAAGTTCTCCGGAATATAATGATCAATTTCCATAATTAAGTTTGCATTATTCCTATCCTTTATTCTTTGCGAGCGTCGAACTCCTTCTTCAATCAATTTCCTTTCTTGTTCTTCAAGTCTTGCTTTGTGCCGTTCTTCTAAGATGCTCTTTGTTTCTCCTTTCTTTCTTCCTCCTTTTACACATCTTTCCTGTATCGGTTCAGTTTGTGATGAGTCATTTTCACAGTCACCACCTAGTTTTACTGAAGTATCCTCCTGAGACTTCATTTTACTCTCTGTGACAGGATTGTCTTCTTTCAAGATAAGAAAGTCTTCAGCAACTATTTCTTCACAATTTCCTTTATAGGTCAAATTATCACAATTAGTATCTTCCTGAATATCATTTGCATAATCAATTCCTCTCTTATCTTCACTAAATTTTACTGATCTGACTTCATGGATTCTTTTTGTCATTATATCATATATTCTGTAGGCTTTTCTTTTAATGGAATAACCAATAAATATTCCCTTTCTACCCTTTGGTGAAAACTTGTTTCTTCTTGGTTTGCTCTCAAGCCAATGTGTCAAACATCCAAATATTCGAATGTGTTTGACCGATGGTTTCCTGCCATTCCATCTCTGCATAGGGGTATTTTGCTTGATAGACCTGTGGGGTGTACAATTCTTAATGTATGTAGCTGTAGCAATTGCCTCTGCCCAAAACATCATGGGTAATTTTGAGTCAATTAGTAAGGTTCTCGCTGTATCTATAAGAGTCCTATTCACTCTCTCTGCGACTCCATTACTTTGTGGTGAGTATGTGGTGGTAAGTTGGTGATGGATCCCACTTCTCTTGAAAAGTCCTTCAAATCTAGAGTTACAAAATTCAGTTCCATTGTCCGTTCTTACATCTTTTATTCTAAGACTTAATTCATTTTCGGCTCTTGCTTTAAATTCTTCAAATCTTTCAAAGGTCTCATATTTTGATCTCAGGAAATATACAAAGATTCTTCTACTGTAATCATCTACTATAACAAGGAAATACTTAGATCCTCCTAAAGATTGACATGGCATTGGTCCACATAAATCCATATGAATCAACTGCAGGGGCTTAACTGTATAATTTTCTGTAATATTATATGGCTTCTGCACCAGTTTTCCCATTATGCATGCTTCGCACTCTGGTAACCTTTCGAATTTTAGATCCAATCCTCTTACAATATGTCCTTGAATCATTTTTTTCATGTATTCTTCATTTATATGGTTTAATCTCTTATGCCATAAACTTATATTGCTATTTTTATTTGATAAATGTGTATTTATAACCATGACATTTTCATTTTTTGCTATTGGTACATTTCTTTGTTTTGTTTCCATCATAAACATTCTATCTTTAATATATGCTTCAGCAACTAAATCATTCCCTTCATTATAAATTTTTGCTCCATCCTTATTGAAAATAACTGAATTTCCCTTGTTGACTAATTCGTATACTGACAAGAAATTATTCCTTAAACTTGGTACATGTAAGATATCTTTGATGCGAATATTTTCTTGGCCTTCACTTGTGCATGTAGTAAGTCTCATATCTCCTTTGGCTATGGCTTGGGTAGTTTTGCCCTTTTCAGCTAGGTTGATTTCACTTTCATAATCTACCACATTTTCCATCAAAGTTAGGTTTGGGGTTAAATGTGCGGTGCATCCTGAATCTATACACCATATTTGTCTATCATTTCTCTCATCTGGTGAATCTTCAAATTCTTTTACATATGTTTCAAATGCTTGCTCATTAATTCCACTTTTCATAGTATCCACTAGGTTATTTGAATGTTCCCTACTGTATTTGTGATTTCTATAACCAGGATTCCATTTCTTTTGGTATCCTTGTTTCTGTTTATCTCGAAACCAGCAATCATTAGCTAGATGTCCCTTTTTATTACAAACAAAACATCTTTTTGGCTGAGATTGTTGAACTTTTCTATCTTTAATTCTGTATGCTTGTTCATGCCCATTCTCAACCGATTGATTTAATTTCATATTTCTTCTTGACTCCTCTTCTCTTAGAGTTTGTTGAATCTCTTCAATTGTTGCTTCTCTCTTTGATCGTAAGACAATAGCAATATTTTCATACCTTGGATGTATGCCTCTGACAATATGAAATGAAAGTTCTCTTGAGGAAAATTGATGCCCTAATGATGAACTTCTAGCAGCAATATTTTTTGCCCTTGTTATATATTCATCTACAGTTTCATTATCTTTCATTCTAATGTTCTTTAATTCTAAGCCTATATCAATAATTTTATCTTCCAAATTGCCTGTGTATGTTTTTCTCAGTGAGTCCCATACTTTCTTAGCATTTGTTTCTCCTATGAACATTCCAGCTTGTTCATTTGTCAACGTAGTGATGATTATCCCAAAAGCTTCATCATTTTTATCACTCCAAATCTCCCAAGAACTTTTGTCTTCCATATCAGGTTCTGGATCTGAAATTACACATTTAAATAATTTTCTTCCTCTCAGAACTGCGCCGATTTTCAACGCCCATATTTGATAATTATTTCCTGTTAATGGTTCAATTTTTGTTTGGGATAAAACATTATATTCAGCCATTTTCGTCTTTTGAGCTAATATAAACAAACCAATATATAATTTAAAACAAATATATATTTTAAATTTATTTAAATATTGGGTAGCTTTTAAACATGCAATATATAGATATAATTTAACTTAATCTATATAAATACCTTTATCTTCTTATAAGTGCTTCAGTTTACCGATCAGAATAAACTTCTTGCTTAATCTTCAGATTGAATATTTTCGTTTTTGAGCTTTATATCAATAAACCACGCTCTGCTACCAATTGTTGACTTTGCTTAGTATTATTAATGAAACTGATTCCAATAATTATTAATTAAACATTATATTTATTGATTAACAAGAGAGATAACAAAATATAAAAAGGAAACTTATATTGAAACAAAGGAACTCTTTTTTCTTGTTTTTTAGCGCCTATTTACCCGTGAGCTTACACACACTCTGTGGTAACAAATAATTAAAATATGTACAACAGGGTTCTTAGACAACTATCTTCTTCTTATCTGAGCTATCTTGTTCTAAATTCTAAGATTTATAATTAAGGGTTCTTAGACAACTATCTTCTTCTTATCTGAGCTATCTTGTTCTATATTCTAAGAACAATAATTTAGGTTTCTTAGAAAACTATCTTCTTCTTATCTGTGCTATCTTGTTTACACACTTGATAACAGTAACTATTTAAGACATGCTGTGTTGTAATTTCTCATTCATATGCTATGGTTAGTAACCCGTAAAACCATATTCTCTAATTTTTCATTCAGCACTTTTGTCTGAAGATGGTAACAGCACTGTTACCGAAATGTCGCACACTATTTATTTATTTATTTGGATTTAGTCTTATTACCTTGTGTGTGTTTACTTATTTAATTCTGGTTATTTCAGGGCACACATCACGAAAAACAAATCAGTATTAATGGATATCAATAACAATGACAAAATCTTTATTGGACCCCATTGCCTTACACAGTATACTTCTGACCAAAGAACTAGTTATATATGAGGAGCATTTTCAAAAGGAATAATTACAATAAGTTCTTTATCAAGTCTTCTTCTTCTTTCTTATCTCCACTCAATCACACTAAGGTATCAAGCTTGTAAAGCTTGGGACTTTTGATGATGTCTGCCGGGGAAGAGTAGAGCTCATCAATGGATGAGTTAATACAGTCAATAATATGTCTTGGGGTTGCAGGCTGAGAATTGCACTTAGTACATAGTGGGAAAACCCTGCAACCATTTTGGAAAGTCATTGTCCATAGATGACCAGACTTAAGTCTGGAAATCAAAGACTGTTGTTTTCTTGGAAGGACAGAACCGGTGCTTGTCCCTTCTGCTCTGTACCAGTCATATGAAGCATCAGATTTCTATTCCTGCAGGCATTGGGTTTTGATTTCTTTATCAAGTTAAAATGGCAAGTTTTCAAGCATTAAGCTCCTCCTCAGGCTAATTGTTCTGTAAAGGCCTACAATATGCCTACATGGATCTGCAGCTCCAAAACATATATTGGCTTGCATTAGATGCACTAAACAGGACCTTTGAGATAGGCCGCTGCTTATCATCAAACAGCTCGAAGGGGGGTCGGTGGAAGGATGGTCTAAACCGTTAGTTTTCGACCGCTACGACTCGGGTTCGATTCCCGCATTGGGCACTTTTTTCTGATAAAAAAAATATATACTCCAATGGTTCCCGATTCTTGCAAAAGTCCAACCCCACCAGCGAGTGCAAGTAACCAAACGAGGCTCTGGCAAATTTGTAAGTGCAAAGTCGAACTGCTTTTCACATGTGTAGACATGTGGTGCACTTACAGTAAAAGCAGTCGCCAACTTCTACCCACCATGATTATCATTGCCTGTACCACGTGTACCAGGGTTAAGCAAAAAAAAAAAAACAGCTCGAGGAGCATGGACTCATAGAGTTTGTGTAATCTTTACACAAGGGGATAAGAAACAACATGTATATAGAGGATTAGGAGGAATTTGCATATTTCCCTATTGTAGACATATGTGAAACAATTTGCCTGATAATGAGCTATAGCTTGCCATTTAAACTTAATAAAGAAACTTAATACAATTATCCTAATTGATATAATGTGTATAAACACACTTTTGCAATTTTTTAAAGAATCTTTAGTCAATTTGTAATATTGTTTATTATTCTGTAGTTCTTTCTTTGAATCCAACTTTGAAAGTCTGTTGTTGTTGTTGTCGTGTCCAAAGAAGAGTCTTAGATGTCTCCATGCATCTCCATCACAGCAGCAGCAATATCCACTATCTTGCTCTTCATTGGAAAATGGGTGCCGTTGCCACGTTAGTCACCTTGGAAACGAACCAGAATTTGGTCGAATAAATTGTAAGTCTGTGAAAATTATATAAAGAAATATGGTAGAGAGAGACAATGTGTTTTCTATTAGTTTGGCTAAGAAGGTAGGACAATGCTGGAAGAAGATTGTTCCAGTCAATTCTGTCTTTTTGTAGAGATTTACCTGAAGTTATAGGGTGAACTATTTCATAATTGGTAAAGATTTTACACAGAGTACTTGCCTGGTTGTCATCTCCCAAACTTTTGGTAGGATTTTCTTGGAAGAGAGTAAATAGAATTCAGAGTATGATATGTAAATATCATTTGATCCTGAGTGGGAGATTGCTGAGGTTAAAAATGGATGGGCCCAGAAGTTTATCCGTGCATCTCCAGGTGGCGAATAGGAGAATGACCTTCAGATATGAAGGCCAGTTAAGAAACAAGCAGAATAACTCTGACAAATAAGCAGTCGCGGACCACAACAACAGCATTGTTAGAAGAGGAGAAAGACCCCTTTGAAAATTCTGAGTTCAACTGACCCAGTTGATAGACCTCAGCAAGGGTCCCTCTCAAGGATACGAAGGAGTTGTATCTGTACTCATAGGGCTTTGGGTCGTTAAATTCTCACTTGATCATCTCTCTCTCTCTAGAAGAACTTGCTCTATTGCAAATTTAATAATTTAAGGAATTTATTTGTGCAAGATAGTAACATTCAGGCAATATGTCAACCAAGGACATCCAGTAGAGTTTGAGCCAAGAGTTCTCTGTGTGGGAATCCAATAAACTAATAGCTTGTAGTGGCTTCCCAGAATTGTTGAGAGACAGATCAAAGGTAATATAGTTCTTTTCCATTTTTTAAATTCCAAGATAAGGTACAATTTAGATTATAGGTAACTCCGCCTTTGCTGGTCCCAAGCCCGGATGAAAAAGGAGGAGGGGGAGCAGTAACAAACTCAGTAAAAAACCTGGGCTCAGCTGACCCAGCTGATAGTACCCTGTAAGGGCTCCTAATCCAGGGATACAGGATGAGCAGCGTGTGTACTCCATGTTAGGAGCGGCTGCACATGGCGTCTGTTCCTCATGTCAGAGGCGGCCATTTTTTTGGAGCTAAGTCGGCCTACCACTGTGTAGTGCTCCCAGTATTAATGACAAAGGCAGACACATTCTACTTCACCCAGTGTGGAGATAAGAAAGAAGAAGATTATAGGTTAGAAATGACTTTTGTCTGTATAAATGGTAACAAGGTTGATATACGGTGAAACTTAAGGGGAAGGTACACTATAACCTCAGGGTTCTACTGTATATGTTTGTGCGTCCCTCCGCAGAGCTGCCTGATACAGGACGCATCTCCAGGTGGCGAAAAGAACGACCTACAGATATGAAGGCCAGCTAAGAAACAAGCAGAATAACTCTGACAAATAATCAGTCGCGGACCAACAGCAGCATTGTTAGAGAAGAGGAGAAAGACCTCTTTAAAAATTCTGAGTTCAACTGACCCAGTTGATAGACCTCAGCAAGGGTCCCTCTCCAGGGATTACGGAGGAGCTGCGTCTGTACTCATGTTAGAGTTGGCGGCAAAGGCGTCTGCTTCCATGTTAGGAACGGCCTCAAATTACAGGCAAAGTCAGACTTTCACCAAAGTGTGCCTGGATCATGGTGCCATGATCAACGAAAGCTGCACTCCTACACCCCATTCCAACAAGGGGATAAGAAACAACAACAACCCCAATGGATGTTTGTAACAATGGATGTATTCACCAGCGAGGAACCGGATCTCCTTCTGAATGCCATCAATCTGGTCCTGGTAGATGGCCAGTTGTTTGTTGATCTCCTCCACCACATGGGGAGCCGGGCTGTGTCCCAGCTCTTCCTTCAGCTTACACTGTCTCTGCTCCACTGTCTGGTTCCTCTGTTAGCAGCCAGTCCAGTGTGGTGGGGGCTCAACTTACCTTGAGTTGGCCTTGGAGGATTTCTACTTCACTCGGCTTGGCTGAACCTGGTGGAGACAGATGAGTTAGTTCTGTTCTTTGTTTGGCTCATCTCTTGGTTATATTCTCTCTCTCTATTTATTATTTTATGGACATATATATTCACTCATGGACAAAACTTAAGGAATTGAAAAATCTTTGAAGGAGACAATTTTGTTCTCATTTGGTTATCTTGGGTCTTCAATAAAGACCACTGTTGTATCAAATATCTTTCAGAGGTAATATCAGAATCCCTGATATACATGCTAAAAAGTATGACTTCCTTAAGTTTTGTCCATGAGTATATATCTTTATACAGTAGAACCTCTTTCTAAAAAAAACAGCACCTATTTGCAAAGATAAATGTTCTTTGTAGAGAGGTGTCCTCTAGAAAGAGTATCCTCTTATAGAGGTTCTATTGTCTGACAATGGTTCTGTGTAATCCTTACACAAGGGGATAAGAAACAACAACAAAAAAAAAATGCTCTAATGGCCCCCGATTCTTGCAAAAAGTCCAACCCCACCAGCGAGTGCAAGTAACCAAATGGGGCTCTGGCACATTTGTAAGTGCAAAGTCGAACTGCTTTTCACATGTGTAGACATGTGGTGACGCTTACAGTAAAAGCAGTCGCTAACTACCCACCATGATTATCATAGCCTGTACCACGTGTACTAGGGATAAGTAAAAAAATAATAATAATAAATAAATCTAAATTTCCAAGTTTTAATTGGTTTAACCATTTTGTTTCACTTATACAGTAGAACTTTAGCAGACACCCTGCTAGAGGACACCTCTCTATCAAGGACAGTTTTAATTTGCAAAATTACCATTTTTACTATTTAGAAACTCTCCAGTAAGAGGACACATCTCCCTAAAGGACACTTTGGCTCTGCAATTAGGTGTCCTTTAAAGGGAGGTTCTACTGTATAACAAATCAATGGATTAAAGCTGGAACAAATCAAAGCTGCACCTCTACACCCCATTCCATGAAATCAACATGGAATTCGTGTTATCTTTACACAAAGAGATAAACAACACAATTCAATGGAAAAGGATAGATATCATGGGATGAGGATGGGTTAAGGATAAATCAATGGGGAAAATCATTCCAGCGCTGTATAAAAATATATATATGCACAGTGCAACCTTGTTATAAAAGCAAATTGACTATAACATCAATGCTATAAAACTTCACAGCTTTAGGAATTAAATTTTTATTATTTTAACTTTGTGGTTATCAAATTACAAAACTATTTTAGACGAGTATGATTCTTTTAAAAATAAAACAAATTCTACTGCCCTTACTGCAATGGAAAAATTAATGGGAGGGCCTGGCTCATCAGTGGTGAACCCTCCCAGCGGTTTCGCGAGTTTAATCTACCATACGGCTGTTATATTGCATTTTTGGAACATTGCAGTAAGGGCAGTAGAAATTATTTTATTTTTAAAAGAATCATACTCGTCTAAAATAGTTTTGTAATTTGATAACAGATGGCACGCTAATGCATCATAATTTAACTGTGGTTATAACAACATAAAATCTTAGTATCCCAAGTGATGCTAGTATAACAAGATTTGACTGTATTGATATTAGAATTGGGCTTTTAAAATTTTCAATAGGAAAAGAAAAATTTTCAAATACAGTAGAACCTCCCTGTAAAGGACACCTAATTGCAGAGCCAAAGTGTCCTTTTACCGGAGAGTTGCTGAATTGTAAAAATGGTAATTGTGCAAATGAAAACTGTCCTTTGTAGCGAAGTGTCCGCTAAAGAGAGGTTCTACTGTAACAATTTTTTCTAATCAGTGATTAATTTATAAAATGTTTTGCACATGCTCTCTTTTAGCCCTCTTCAAGCTGTATCTCCACCAAGAGAGTAATAGACATTAGGTTGATTTTTTTTCTGTGGCATTTAACTCTGCCTTTGCTGGTCTCAAGCCCGGATGAAAAAGGAGGAGGAGCAGTAACAAGCTCGTTAAAAAACCTGGGCTCAGCTGGCCCGGTTGATAGTACCCTGTAAGGGATCCAGGGATACAAGATGAGTCTGTACTCCATGTTAGGAGCTGGCTGCATGTGGCGTCTGTTCCTCATGTCAGAGGCGGCTATTTCTTTTGGAGCTAAGTCAGCTTTTCACTGAGTAGTGCTCCCAGTCTTAATGAAAAGGGCAGATGCATTCTACTTCATCACACCATCAAAAGTTTCAAGCTCTACAAGCTTGATACTCTAATATGATTGAGTGGAGATAATAAAGAAGAGGAAGAAGGAGATGATTTTGTCAGCATTCAGTGATCTTATCCTTTTATAAATTTTACACCCACTCAGACACTACACTTTAACTTAGTATAAAGACTTGATGGGCAGTCATGCAGAGAGGAAAAACAGACTCACCTTTTGCTTGGGAACTCTGGAAAATCGCATCTTCGTAAGAAGGGGGAAGATCCTCTGTCAGATCAGGAGGGTTGGCTTGAGGAGCTCTGGAATCCATCAAACTTTTACCTTCATGTTTATCATTGGGATTCACAAAGCTCTATAGGGATAAGAAAGAAGAATCTCCTGGAGGCGGTCTCTATAGGTCTCTTGGTTAGTTGAGTTCTCATCATTTCGATTCTACAAAGGTGGTGGCTCATCAGATACAAAAAGAATGATTCAGATGGAAAATTAAAAAGCATCTGATATGTGTTATATATTTTTCCTTAGCCCTCATAGGTTGGTGGCTGTTGGTAGTATTTCCCATTCTCTGATTTCCTGGTTTTCCTTCTATACATCTCACCAGCATAACCTTTATCCCCACCAAGTGCTGGACAAGATGTTCAAACAAGCTCAATCTCCTCCTCCCAATAATCTCCAGTAGCCATATCCCTCCCCGGTCATTTTTAGGACATCATCATTGCTATCAGTCCATTGATTCTCATCAGCACACAACAGCAAACTCTGCCTTTGCCCAGCCGATGAAAAAGGAGGAGGGGGAGCAGTAACAAGCTAGCTAAAAAACCTGGGCTCAGCTGGCCCGGCTGATAGTACCCTGTAAGGGCTTCTAATCCAGAGATACAGGATGAGCAGCGTTTGTACTCCATGTTAGGAGCGGCTGCACATGGCGTCTGTTCCTCATGTCAGAGGCGGCCATTTCTTTTGGAGCTAAGTCGGCCTGCCACTGAGTAGTGCTCCCAGTCTTAATGACAAAGGCAGATGCATTCTACTTCACCCAGCATGATGGTTGTCAAGCTCTACAAGCTTGATACTTTAATATGATTGAATGGAGATAAGAAAGAAGAAGAAGCACACAACATAATATCATAGTAGACCCAGAAATAGCTAAAATTGAATCAAGAGATGCTATAAAAGGAGTCCCTGTTCTAACTATGTTTTTGTTGTTGTTTCCTATCCCCTTGTGTAAAGATTACACAAATTCCATGAGTTCATGCTCCTCGAGCTGTTTTATGATGAGCAGCGGCCTCTCCCAAAGGTCCTGTTTAGTGCATCTAATGCAAGCCAAAATGTGTTCTGGAGCTGCAGGTACCAAACTACATTTTGGGAAAGTGGGATAAATTTAGTTATTATTTTCTATCTTCAATGGCTTAAGATAGCCTGTTCTAAATCTTGTTAGTGTTGTTTGATGCTGTCTATTTCTGATGTTCAGAGCTCCTCCTGGGTTCACTCCACTGTACCAACTGTGCTTAGGTGGAAGCTCTAACTATTGGAAGTATAAGTAAGTTCATGGGGTTTTGATAAAGATGGTGCTACTAGTTTATTATTCCATTGTTTCATCTGGCAAGGAATGAATGGTGTCACAGAGTGCTAGTAATACTCACCTTTGAGGAGGATCATCCACAACCCGGATGAAAGGTGCCGGACAAAGGCCAATTTCGTTGGTAGCTGGGTTTGCAGCTTCATACCAATCTGAGTTGATCTTACGCAGTAGCTTGATCACATCCCCTCGTGTTAGGCGCAGGTCGCGGTCCTGCTGGGGTGGAAGTCAAACAAGGCCTTGCCCCAGGTGTCAGGGGGCATTAGAGTGCTGGGGTCATCCAGAGCTGGGGGGACTGTGGGGCAAGGGGAGCACCTCCACAAAGTTGGCCGGGAGGATGCCCACTCGCCCCTCTAGCTCCCCTTCCATCCAGTTCCCATCCACAGTCCGCAGGATCTTGATCAGGTCTCCGCGGTGGAAGGGCAGGTCTGAAGGTTGCTCTCCGGGGAAGTGGTACAGTGCTCGAGCCAGCTGTGTGGTGTTGTTGGAGGCAGAGGGCTGCAGGTTTGGTGGGGGCAGGTTGTCATAGAGGGGGGGCATCCAACACACTCTCTCCATTAGCTGCTCTCATCTCCGCTGCTGGGGGACCACTGGAACTGAGACGACATAGCTTTGGTTATGATAATACACCATTTGGATTATAAATTATAAACACAAGGTAATACACACTAGGTCACACACTATTTATTTATTTGGTCTTATTACCTTGTGTTTATAGCTTTGGTTAGTTCTTCTTGCCAGATAACAAATTGGCACTGAATACACAAGGTAACAAGACCTTTTGAATAAAAAGTACAGTAGACCCTTTCTGTAAAGGACAACACCTAAATGCAGGGCCAAAGTGACCTTGAATAAAATCAATAAAGCATCCAGTGCTAAGTTTCTTGTACATCTTCTGACATCGTCTCTAGGTGGACGCTTATCAGTTTGCCAAAGTTGGTGTTGTGGCTTTGTCATCGACCCGATGCCGCTAGTTGTGGCGACGGTCAATAGATGGCGTCAGATTCTGACGTTTATTTTGACGGGAGAGGCGACCATTGCTTCCATGGATTGATTTCCTCCCGGCAAATTTTCCATCTATGTTTTGCCAATAGATTTGGCCCAGCCACATTGCCAGCAAAAGACCTCTTTGGTAGATTGTGAGGATTCCATTAGATCCTGTGTGGATCTCATGGAATAAAGTCCGCCCTAAACTGACGAGGGCCATTAGCCCGAAACCATGGTCTCTAGGTGGACGCTTATCAGTTTGCCAAAGTTGGTGTTGTGGCTTTGTCACCGACCCAATGCCGGTAGTTGCGGCGACGGTCAATAGATGGCATGAGATTATGACGTTTATTTTGACGGGAGAGGCGACCATTGCTTCCATGGATTGATTTCCTCCCGGCAAATTTTCCATCTATATATATATGTTGTAATATATTCCAATACATCTATGTCTCCATGTATTGTATAAATGTATAATGAAATTGCCAAAGTGACAAATAAAATTTCGAGTGAGTGACAGCCGATGCCAGAAGGAGGAAAGAGGTCCGAAAAACAAGTCGGGTATGCCCTGTGGTGTGTCGATTTACTGGTCCAGCGATGGCTCAGAAAGTCTCTCAAAGTTAGTGTTTTATTGAAGATTCTTGATAACTACATTCATATGGGAAGACCAAAAAGGACAACACCCCAGGAATGTACATCTGGGCTCCTCTAGATTCCCCGCAGTGCCGACCTGGCACGCGCGGTCGTCCTGGTAATTTATGGCGGCCGTCTGCATTTTTGTCTTGACGGCGGCGGGGTGCTGCATACAGCTGGCCCCCACAGCCCCCTTTTTTTTTTTATGAAAACAGTTAGTCGGCTTTGGGACGATACTTGCAGACGCCTCTAGACAGATCTCTCCCCTACCGGCGCCGGCTACACTCACTCTTTGCCATCTCCGTGGTGACATCTACCATGTCTCGTTCTTTGGTGCAATACATTCACGCCTGAACCCACTCTAACATTGAGGTCACAACGACTGCATTTGACCAACACACTACAGTCATCCTACAGGATCGACTACCTTACCACATATATATACTAGACGAATGACCTGGGCAACGCCCGTGTTTTACCCGATTGAATGTTTTTATTCCAATACTATTTGTTACAATTATAAATTGGAGCTGTGGATGTCACTCTTGTGAAACGTCCCGCTCCAAACTTTACATGTACATTAGGTCAGCTGGTATTACCCCTCATTTTCACCGCTAGAGGCGCGAGCAAATTGACTTTTTGTAAATATACATAATTATAAAGATAGAAGCTTCTATAGAAGATAATGATCATAATGATGATGCGCGCGCATCCGTGACATGAGGAATTGAGGAAAGACGGTCGTGACTATATATATTAATAATAAAATAATAATAATAATATTTATTATTATTATTATCATTAGATAATGATAATGATCATAATGATGATGCGCGCGCATCCGTGACATGAGGAATTGATTGACGGTGGAAAGACGGTCGTGACTATATATGTTGATATATAACTTGTTCTGCTTATTAAAAAAAAAAACAACAACACACATATACATTTATTAATTTGTATACATTAATGTATTTTGTCTAAATCGAATTAGTTACGAGTATGGAGGCATTTTGACAAAAGATTTCAAGTTTTTAATAATAGTTTTAATCAAATGTTCCCATTATTTATAAGACAACATATTTATTTAAATATTTTGTTCAAATAAGAAATTGTCTGGCTCTAAATTTCCAGCCACAAACTAAAATTTATCTTAGAATTCTAAATAGTAGGGCACAAGAAGTTTCACACAACTGAAAACCTTGAACATCTCATAATAGATGCAATCTTAAAACTGAATCAGGAAGAGTTTCTTCAACAAAAATGTTATAATACAATATCATTGTAATGCAAATGTAATGCCTTGTCATTGTATATGTATTGTAACTCTCTCTTATTGATGTCATTACATAAACATGTTTTGTTCTGGAATTTATTTTATCCCTTTGTGAACTCTACTATTGTACTCATCTAAAGGAAACGTACATTACTTTATGATAGGGCACAATTTGGATTATAGATTATAAACACAAGGTAATAAGACCAAATCCAAATAAATAAATAGTGTGTAACATTTCGGTAACAGCGCAATTCTACATTCAGTACTTTTGTCTGAAGATTTTGTCTTAATACCTTGTGTTTATAATCTCTAATCCAAATTGTGCCTTATCATTATAAACACAAGGTAATAAGACCAAAACCAAATACAGTTAAACCTATCTATAGCGCCCCCTCTTGGGACTCGCCAAAATAAGGTGCTATAGAGAGGGGGTACTATAGACAGGTCACTTTATGTAAATCGCATCGTACTACGTATTTAAAATCGGGTGCTATAGAGAGGTAGGCACTATTTAGAGGGGGCGCTATGGACAGGTTTAACTATAAATAAATAGTGTGTGATGGTAACAACATTGTTACCAAAACGTCACACACTATTTATTTGGATTTGGTCTTATTACCTTGTGTATACACAACCCCATTAACATGATGCATTAGCATGTTTATCTATTATAAGAAAATTTTATCTATTTTTTTACTCATATGATTCTTTTTCATAGAAAAAAAGTTTCTACTGCCCTTACTGCAATGATAACAGTAATCATTGCAGTAAGGGCAGTAGAAATTTGTTTTCTATCAAAACATCAATTAAAGTAGTACACCTATCCCCCGATTTACACGGTACTTGTTTTACACGTTTTCGCTTTTACATGGTTTTCCAAATAATTTTTTTTTTATTGCACTATACTAAATGCTACTGTGATTGAACACATGCGCTGTGTACACATCTCACGAGGAATCCCAAGCTTATGTGCTGACTTGCTGCACACGCACACTGTGTCTGTATTTCTTTGCATAAAATTTTGCGAAAATTTTTAATTTTCGATTTACACACGTTTTTCTCAGGAACGTATCTACCGTGTAAATCGGGGGATAGGTGTATTTAAAATTTTTAAATTTATTTTTGACACATATGATTCTTTTTGATAGAAAACAAATTTCTACTGCCCTTACTGCAATGATTACTGTTATCATTGCAGTAAGGGCAGTAGAAACTTTTTTTCTATGAAAAAGAATCATATGTGTCAAAAATAAATTTAAAAATTTTAAATACACCTATCTCCCGATTTACAGAGAAAAACGTGTAAATCGAAATAAAAAATTTTTGCAAAATTTTTATGCGAAGAAATACAGACACTGTGCGTGTGCAGCAAGTCAGCACATAAGCTTGGGATTCCTCGTGAGATGTGTACACAGCGCATGTGTTCAATCACAGTAGCATTTAGTATAGTGCGATGAAAACAAAAACATAAAATTATTTGGAAAACCATGTAAAAGCGAAAACGTGTAAAACAAGTACCGTGTAAATCGGGGGATAGGTGTACTACTCTAATTGATGTTCCTAATGATATTTCTAACTCATTATTTTCTATCATAATTGGTGGAATTGCCATAGTATAACCTCCCGTGAGAGACCCTAGCCAGAAAAAAACATAGATACACCTGGTCTCTCCTGGGGGCGGTCATCCATCAGGAGATTAATTGGGGATCAGGACAAGTAATTTCATAAAAGTAATACTCTGAAAGGAGGTCACTCATTTTTCTGGTATCTTATAGCTTAGTACAGTAGAACCTCCATTAAAAAACACTCTTGCTAGAAGACACCTCTCTACAAGGGAAAGTTTTCCATTGCCAAAATGACAATTTATTCTAATTAGTGCTCTTCAGCAAAAGGACACCTCTCCCTAAAAGATACCTTGATCTGTAACTAGGTGTCCTTTACAGAGAGGTTTTACTGTACCTATTTTTTTTATGACAAAAAAAGACCTTCCATGAGATCCCTAGCAAAAAAAAAAAAAAAACAGATACACCTTGTCTCTGGCACATATGTAAGTGCAAAGTCAAACTCCTTTCTAACTGAGTAGACATGTAGTTCACTTACAGCAAAAGCAGTCGCCAACTACTACCCACCATTATTATCACATGGCCTGTACTAAATTTACTAGGGATAATAAAAAATAATAATTACATTTTAATGTGCGTATTAGAGTGGAGATGTGCATTTAATTGTACATAAATATCCTTCTACTGAACTTTTGCAACATACAGTACAATATCTTCTTTTTTGTTGTTGTTTTCAAACAACTATAATTCAACCGTCTTTTTTCAAAAATCAATCACAAGTTACCTACTTTTATTTAACAAGAAGCAACTTTCACCATTAATATTTTCGTTGTTTCTTATCCCCTTGTGCAAAGATTACACACATTCCACAAGTCTATGCTCCTCAAGCTATGCACCTTTCCCTTAGGGGTGTGGGAATTGAAGAGGTTGACTTAATTATAAAGCACAACTTGGATTATAGATTAGAACTACAAGAAAAGAGGACCTAATCCAAAAAATAAATAGTGTGTGACATTTCAATAACAATGTGATGATATGACAATGATGGTAACAATGCTGTTACTTAAATGTCACATACTACTAATTTATTTAGATTAGGTCTTATTTTCTTGTAAGTGACTGCATTTATATTTGCGAATAAAAATACAGTAGAATCTATCTCTTTTGGCTTGCATTAGATGTACTAAACTTTGGGAGAGGCTGCTGCTTATCATAAAACAGCTCGAGGAGCATGAACTCATGGAATTCATGTAATCTTTACACAAGGAGATAAGAAACAACAACAGAATTTATCTTGCATTATACCAGGTTAACACAGCCACAAGGTGATAAACACCAAATCCAAATAAATAAATAAATAGTGTGTGACATTTCAGTAACAATGGTGTGAATAAAACGTCACACACTATTTATTTGGATTCAACCCTATTTCACCCTATCAACCCAATATTCCAAAATTGTACTTTAACAGGTTAAAGCATCATAATTCTAAAGTCCCAAGTTTCATGTTCTAATTGTTATAAACATGATTATAAATACAACTTGGTTTCAAATGAAGCTATTTTAACAGGGTTTGAATGCGGCAAAAAGCAATCAGAAATGGCAGCACTACTTGCCTGGCCACGGCAGCGACTGGCAAATAACTTCCTCAACACCTGGTGGAGTAATCACAGGGAGATGGAGGAAAAAGTTGCCGCTCACACAAATCTATTAGGGAAAAAACTACCTACCGTAGCTGATGCAACGTGGAACTCTTTAGAATATCTGGAAATGAAGATATTTTATTTGTGAGAATATGAAGTAAAGCTATTACAGCTGCAGCACCTATATCCCCATTTTTACATTTTTAAATGTGGGAAATGAAAGGGTTCACATGAATGACAGATAAAAATCCATCAGAGAAACTATATTTTAACTTAATAATATTTATATATTGTATTATCTGATAACACACATACACAAAAGCCTTTATTTAGGGACTTGCCCCATACAGATTCTCCCAATTGGGTAAGGTAATAATCATCTTGTATTATTTACATAGGTAGTGAAATAGAAATTGAACTGGCTTTACTCTTCGTCTCAAAGTCATTCACTTGTTGACTGGTCCTTACATAATGATGATCTAAAAAATTTATAGTAAGCTATTGCCTTAGATTTGTTTGCTGATATTTTTGAAAACAATACGTAGGGTGATTCTCTGATGAAACACAATTTGGATTATAGATGAAAATCACAAGGTAACAATACCAAATAAATAATGTATATGTGCCTTCAATGTAACAGAATTGTTACCAAAATGTTGGAGTTGTTACCTTTTGATATATATATATATGATAATTTAAACCAATAACCCTATATTATGTAATACGTATAACAAAATTGTCATGTTGTATATAGAACTAATTATAAACTACAACTAATTATACGCATAATTGACGTGTGTCCTTGTATCTCCAGATGTAATGTACTGAGGATGAATAAATAAAATATAATAGATTAAAAGCTAAGTTAAGAGCCAAAGAGAGAATCACAAGTGACTTCTAAAGATAGATTGGACCCCGACAGTCTGTCGCCAGTGTCCGGTGTCCATCGACACGTGCATGACCCAATTCTCTTAGTCAGAGCGGTCGTATAAAAAGGCCGCGTAGCAACAGCCAGTTCAGTCCAGTTCCCCATCAGCGCGTCGCCGGTTGTCTCCAAGTTCCCCCTCATTCACCATGTAAAACAGTAAGGAATCTTCTATCTCCATCTTAGCTCTTGGCTCGCTTTTTATCTATTCAAGGAACTTTCTTTCAACTGTGTCTCTTCGTTTTGTGTGTGTGGACATTCCCCAGTTTTCCACTCTGCCTCGACCACGACTGCCTGTACCCTGTGAGAACTGTTAAAGGTCCTACAAGGTGCAGCGAGGTACTGGAAAACTCTCCACCCCTGACTGTCCCTCGCGGTTACTACAGGTTTGACCCTCGGTTGCCACAACTTATAGCGAGAGTCGACGAGGTTCTACAATAAGCTTACCAAACCTCAACACAATATTACAGTTAGTCGACAGGATTACCACAACGAAAGAGACCACAACGAAGAAGGTAAAGACTGTCCAGATAGAAAAGAGCCAAGAAGCAAGATGGAGGAGCAAACCAACCCGTCCAACGATACAGCCGAACAAACTATCCCCAAACAAGAAACGACATTGGAAGAGGAGGAAACGTCGCCGCCCCAAGATACCTCCGCAGACCCACTGACACAGATCGCCGATGCCCTGAGTAAGTTACTGGTAGCCCGATCTCCTAGGGAGATAGACGTAAGTCCATACGATGGTACTTTTGAAGCCCAAAGCTTTTTCGACAACTTCGATGCCCAAGCAGACCGAACTGAACTGACCTACACAGATCGCCTACGCAAATTACCCTGCTACCTACAAGGTAAGCCCCTCCAATATTTCCGAAGCCTACGGTTAGATAGGTTATATTATATTGAAGCCCGCCAGAGATTGATAGACTTATTCCCAGCAACGACAGAAGCGTCGTTTGCACGCTTTTTGGCAATCAAAATGACACCCCAAATGTCCCTAGAAAACTACTACCAAAACAAAACTGTTATGGGTATGAAACTCGACCTACCCGCCGACATTTTAATTGAATCGCTGACCGACGGACTACCCGTCGCAGACCAGCGATTAGTCGCAACTGTGCAGCCAAATACCATTAAGGAATGGTTCGACCTAGTGTCAAGAATAACTCAGTGTGCCACCAGTGCAGTGAACCAGCGCCAAGTAGACAAGGCTCCACACCCCACCTACCACAACCCACCACCGCGGTACAACAGCCAGCGGCCATCACGTGTAACATACCCAGTTACACCTCCCCCCTCGCCTTGCAAGTATTGCAATGCCATGCACTGGCACTCCCAGTGTGGACAACGGTTCCCACGGGACCAAACACGCCCAGTCTACAGCGCCCGACCACACACAACCACTGTACCAAAACGTGGTACCCACACCCAGCCCAAGGTCCAACCTCCGAACCATGTTCCCCAAGTCCAAGCTGCAAGCCAAGACGACTCTGCAAGCCCCGCGAGCAGCTCAACGGTAGGAAAACCTGAAACTTATTTTCGTTGAACAATTAATAATATGGACTGAATTGTCACCAAATGTAAACTTGCCCTTTTTAATAGACACGGGAGCATCTATAAACCTACTTAACTTAGATATTTTAAGAACCATAGAAAATAGATTACCATATAAAGTTATTATCCATCAGTACAGTTTAACTATAAATGCAATAGCCCACAATGTAAATACCCTTGGATATATTTTTTTAAAACTTAAAATCGGTAACCTCACCCAAAAACTAAAATTTTTTATAGTAGAAGCTTCACTACCTTTTGGTATTTTATCTATTAATACCCTTAAAATATTTAAATTAATTATAGATTTTAATAATCTCCAAATTTATCAAAATAATGATGCTCTCCCAACGAATGTCTATAAGTTCACCAAGTGCAAACAGGATTTATGTTCCACTCAACCGAGGGAAACTGATATGTTTACCACTTTCCCCTCGCACCAGTCCTGTTTACACGTGGCGGACTCTACTCCAATTATATGTTCACCCCCTATATCTCCTACCCATGATATTGAGATTTCTATACCTTCTAATGCGGCACCTCAGTTAGAACATTGTCCACACGAACTCCACCGAATTCTATATGAATTCTCGCAAGTGTTCTCTACTAATAAATACAATGTGCCCAAATTGAACATACCACCGGTAAAAATCAATACCACCACAGATAAAATAATAGCATTACGCCCATATAGAGTGCCACTACACGACCAACAAGAAATACAAACCCAAATAGAACAAATGCTCCAATATGGAATCATTGCCCCGTCAGTTTCACCTTATGCCAGTCCCATAACGCTTGTTACCAAACGTGACCAAACGAAGCGTTTCTGTATTGATTACAGAAAACTTAATGAAATCATCGCGCCAGACGTACATCCTTTACCCTTAATAGAAACCATTCTTGACAAATTGTCAAAAGCCAAATATTACTCTTCTGTAGATATAGCATCCGCATATTGGCAAGTGGAAATAGAACCTAACTCACGTAATCTACTAGCTTTCGTGACGTTAGATAGTCAGTACGAATTTTGTAGACTTCCTTACGGATTTAAAAATTCACCACAGATATACCATCGTGCCATAAACCAGGTCATGCAAAAATATAAACTAAATTTTGTTACCCATTACTTCGACGATTTCATTATTTTTTCTGACACCCTAGAGGATCATCTACAACACCTACAACAATTTCTAACAGTGTGTCAACACGAAAACATCAAACTTAATTATAATAAATGTTCATTTTTTAAAACAAAAATAGATTTCTTAGGATACACTGTTACCGCAGGTACTTATGCACCGCAGACGCGCAACCTTGATACCATAAATGCTATAAAACCACCTAACAATCAAAAAACACTACAATCATTTTTAGGAGCAGTAAACGTTTATAATAAGTTTATAGCAGATTATGCCCGCTTACGAGCACCTTTAAATAAACTACTTAAAAAGGATGTAAAATGGAATTGGAACACAGACTGTCAACAAGCTTTCACCACTCTCAAAGAGAGTTTAACCAGTAAACCAGTACTACACTTGTATCAAGTCGGTTTACCATGCCGCCTTTATTGCGACGCATCCACCCAAGGGATTGCCGGCATACTCAAACAGGTACACCCAGACGGACAAATACATCCTGTGCAATATTTTAGCCGCGCCCTTAGGGCACATGAGAGAAACTACACCGTTTCCGAACTTGAGTGCCTCGCCATCGTCGAAAGTGTAGACAAATTCCGAATATACCTCACCGGTATAAAATTCACCATATACACAGACCACCAAGCTTTACAATGGCTTAAAACTATAAAAAATCCGTCAGGCCGACTATTTAGATGGAGCCTGAGACTATCTACCTATAATTACGAAATACACTACATCAAAGGCAGTCAACAGTATGAGGCAGATTTACTCTCAAGAAACCCCTTTGTAGGATTTATCAGTACTGATATTATAAAACAGCATCAACCAACAGCATCCCCCTTCAACATTGATACAAACGGCTTACATACCATTACACGAAAAGGTGTAACTAAAATAATAATTCCCGAAACCCTGCAACATACTCTCATGAACAAAGTTCACCAAGAATATAACCACCCAGGCATCTCTCAGATGACCCGCATAATTACTACCCAGTACTACTGGAAAGGTATCTCTAAATCTATAGAAAAATTTGTCAGGTCGTGTCACACCTGCCAAATCATTAAAAGGCCCAAAGGTAAACCCTATGGTGCCCTCGGACAAATTCCACCACCTCAACAACCATTCGACTTAATCTCTATAGATACCATAGCTGGATTTTCGAAATATGGACACTCCAAGACCTATCTACACGTAATAGTGGATCATTTAACGCGATATGCTTGGACCTTTCCATCGAAGTCCACCAGTACCCTAATGTACATTCAAACCCTCAAGACTGTACTACAGCAAGGATCTCCAAAACGTCTGTTATCTGACAGAGCGCCCGCTTTTACCTCAGAAAAATTCCGTAAATTTCTAATAATGCATGGTATACAACCTCTACTAACTACCAGCAATAACCCACAAGCAAACGGTTTAATAGAACGCTTAAATGCGACCATTACAGGCAAACTCAGACTAGCTTATCTAGAAAATCCGAAAGCTTCCTGGACTCAACTAGTTAAACGCGTCACTCAGACGTACAATAACACACCCCATTCTGTCACAAGTTTTCCACCTACCTACTTAATGTTCAATGTTATCCCCCCAGATCTAAGAACTCATCTTAACCCATATCCCGAGATAAATATAGCTCGAGAGATAGCAAGCTCTCGTACTCAAAATAAACATAAAAAAGATAAAGAAACATTTGATAAGCAGCACAGAACACCACATTTCGAAGAGAATGATCTTGTTTTGGTAAAAAATTACAGACATCCCGACACAGGTAAATTAGCACCATATTTTACTGGACCCCACAAAATAATTGAAATAATTTCACCAAATGTCGTTCGAATAGATCGTCCAAATCAGCCACTCAATAGAGATAGTGACACCATACATGTCAATAAATTAAAATATTACACAGAGGATGTGTTGTACATAACACCTCCACAGCCCCGATTCGTTCAACACCCACAGCGATTGCCTCAAGATGTATATTTCATTGAATTCAATCATTTGACTCCAGATATCTTTGAAAAACAATTATTCCGAATTATACCGCCTACAAGCTCACAGCCTTTTTTACATTTAACTCCCAGTATTTTCAATTAGGATAGAAACAAACTGCCAGAGTAGAAGTAGAGGAATTTTCTTCCAGCCAGCAGGGTGACTCACAAACATCAATAAACAGTGCAGCGGCGGTAGGTTAACATGACACCTCCAATTACCGTCCGCCTGTACTTGAAGCTCGTGGTCCAGCTCGCAGAATGGATAGATTGCAGCACCTAAAACTAATTGACTTACCAATAATTACCCAATTCACTTATTAATTTGAATTTTTAATATTGAAAAAAATATCATTAAACTTTATATCTTTAATTATCATCGTGTGTTTTACAACTTTTACATTGTTTGCACGCCCAGTGTGGAATTTTTTTTTTGACGCAAAAGAACAATCATTCAATTATATGACTTTTGGGTACGCTTTTAATATGAACAAACACAACATTACCGGCTCATTCGTTAAGAATAAAAAAGGATTTAACCTCTCATTTCTCCATAGGTAACGCAATGTTACATGGGAAAAAGATCTGTTAAATTAATAGTTTAAATGATTTTTTCCCAAGCGTAACAAGCCGGCGTTTGGGTAGGCTCACCTAAAAATTTTGCAGACCAAACAGCATAAAACGCTCTGCAATCTTTTTAGCGCCTAAGACATGCATTACACACTTCATGTATCCAAAGTCCCCATCTTCCACTACACTACATCATTTTTAGGGATCAAGATCGCTCCCCGTCTGGTCTCACATAATATAATCGGGAAGATCTGGCAAAGACCAACTTCTCAGACCGGACCAAAGCGACATAGGGCCACATTGCCTCCCCATAGGTCAAACTAAAGACACCAATAATCTTGGACCTACACCTAGACATTGTGTGAATATGTTCCTTTCTTTTTTTTTCAGGAACGAATATTTTTTGTTTTCTTTTAACTTTTCTTCAAAAGAGACATTTTTTTGCTCCATTTGTTACTACTTAACATTTATCTAATTATTATATCTTTTATATTTTGCTAATTCATTATTATATCTTTTATATATTACTAATTCTAATTATTATATCTTTTATATTGTGCTAATTCATTATTATGTCTTTTGTATATTACATGTTTGATTTTATCCCCTTATACTGTTGTTATCCGCAATCATATTTCTATCTTTTTATTCACTATATTTTTGTTTAAATAACTTTATTATATGACAATGTTTATCATCAACTATCGGGCATCTACAACAATCGTTTTCAACAATCATATTCTTTAACTAATTCCCTATACTTTCTCACTACCTATTTCAGCCATTGCTAGAAACGACAGTACTGCTTGACAATTTTTCTTTTGATTTCGTAAATCAACAAACTCTTTGAAAACACCGTTCCCCAGAAGTACAAGTCTCAACTTTTTGGTCTGAACACGTTTCAAAAGTTTATTTCAATCATCCGCAGAGCACATCACCAAGGCATGCACAAAGCGTTCACATTTTTCAATTTTCAATTTTTTTCAGCTCTAGCGGACCACAATCAACCTTTGATTTCAAGTCAAGGCAGACAACTTACTGTCGCTACAACAATTCTACTTATCGCATGGCTCTACCACCCCTTTCAATCATATTAATTCTTTTCTTCAACATCTTTTCAACCAATAACCTTACAATTGTGACAAAGCACTGTAACCTTATACAGGATCACAGGTGAAACATTGCCAAGGAAGACGCACAAGTCTATATCCTCGCTTTGCACCTGGATCTCAGTATTTGATTGTCTGTGCAACACTTACAATTGCATATTCTTCAACCCCTAACCCTTTCCAACGCCCGCCAACAATCTTTTAGAACATCATTTTTTATCATCATTATTTTTAGCAAACAAAGGTTTTATCTACAGTTCTCTTTTATAATGAATATCATAACTTTTTAATTAAACATAAGTTTTATTTTTATAATTTTCAGATATAGCCAAATAAACATCTTGTTATAGCCCTTTTCCCTCACAGTTTTAATTAATTAAAATAAATTCTAATTACTTACCTGTGTTAGAGAGGCTTTACCCGCTTAAACCCGGATAAACCCTTTCACTCACGGGGCCCATCTATGATAATTTAAACCAATAACCCTATATTATGTAATACGTATAACAAAATTGTCATGTTGTATATAGAACTAATTATAAACTACAACTAATTATACGCATAATTGACGTGTGTCCTTGTATCTCCAGATGTAATGTACTGAGGATGAATAAATAAAATATAATAGATTAAAAGCTAAGTTAAGAGCCAAAGAGAGAATCACAAGTGACTTCTAAAGATAGATTGGACCCCGACAGTCTGTCGCCAGTGTCCGGTGTCCATCGACACGTGCATGACCCAATTCTCTTAGTCAGAGCGGTCGTATAAAAAGGCCGCGTAGCAACAGCCAGTTCAGTCCAGTTCCCCATCAGCGCGTCGCCGGTTGTCTCCAAGTTCCCCCTCATTCACCATGTAAAACAGTAAGGAATCTTCTATCTCCATCTTAGCTCTTGGCTCGCTTTTTATCTATTCAAGGAACTTTCTTTCAACTGTGTCTCTTCGTTTTGTGTGTGTGGACATTCCCCAGTTTTCCACTCTGCCTCGACCACGACTGCCTGTACCCTGTGAGAACTGTTAAAGGTCCTACAAGGTGCAGCGAGGTACTGGAAAACTCTCCACCCCTGACTGTCCCTCGCGGTTACTACAGGTTTGACCCTCGGTTGCCACAACTTATAGCGAGAGTCGACGAGGTTCTACAATAAGCTTACCAAACCTCAACACAATATTACATATATTATATTATATATATATTAAAAATAATAATTTATTATTTTTTTCAATTGTTTTCTCATATACAGTTAAAACTGTCTATAGCGCCCCCTCTTGGGACTCACCAAAATAGGGTGCTATAGAGAGGGAGTGCTATAGACAGGTCACTTTTAATGTAAATCGCATTGTACTACCTATTTAAACCCGGGCGCTATAGAGAGGGAGGCGCTATAGACAGGTTTATATAACAGTTTGTTGGGATTAGTAAAAAAAGTTGAATTATAGCGAGTGAAGAGGTTTTACAGTGAGAGAAGAGGGATATGTAATAAGTACCAGATTTAATATGTAATTTTGTATGTGAGAGGAAGGAAGCACATGTGTGTGTGCTTGAGAAAGGTTTATTGAAGCTGCCATAACACAAAGTAAACGTAGTAACACATAATACAACTGTGCTATGCAACTCGAAAGGTTTATATAGAAGAGAAGAGAGAGAGCTCAATTACCTCTGGACCAGAGAGCCATCAAGATGGACCAAGATAAGAACTTATCTCAGCTGTGTGTCATCGGCTGCCAGGAATACTTTCATCACTCCCTTCTATCATTTTGTTTTAAATAATAAACACAAGGTAATAAGACCAAATCAAATAAATAAATAAATAGTGTATGACGTTTCAGTAACAGCGTTGTTACCATCTTCAGACAAAAGTACTGAAAGAGAAAATTTACCACAGCATGTTTTAAATAATTACTGTTATCAAGTGCTGTAAACAAGATAGCAGATAACTATTTAAAACATGCTGTGGTAAATTTGCTCCATGAAAGGACACTTAGCTAGAGGACATCTATCCCACACTTTGATCTGTAACTAGGTGAATTTTACACAGAAAGGTGTAAGAAAGTATATTATAATAAATTACATTATGTTGGATTTGGTAATGTTTTACTTTGTTTCTAATCTAGAATTCAAATTGTATCTTATCATGAATAGAATAGTTTGTAGCATCAATATTTTCATCCATTTATTCTCAACCTCCAGGTTGGTTTTTATATTCTGAAGAGCTAAAAAGAGATTTCCCTACATTATAGTCCTTATTGGCTGAGAATCCAGGTCTACTCTCAACCCTTTTGACCCATGATATCTATGTCCTGATACTGCTACATCAGGCCTCTCATCCGGGAGGCATTTACCATCATCGGGCGGCCTCCTGACCTGCAGAGCTGGGTCTTCGGACGAGGCATGGATGACGACGCCCTGGCCATCCTGGCGACTGCCAAGGCGTGTCTCTATAAGTATCATCTCAACATTGAACTGAGAGCGGTTCAAATTGATCATGTCCTTGTCTGGAGGAGGGCTCTCTCAAGATGTATCAGCCTCCCTTCCTTGAGAACAGCTTTTCATATATTTATCACCATTGTAAATAATATCATTATCTTTGTTTAATTTAGTGTCAAGCAGATTTCGTCTGCGACCATTGGAATCTGGAATTCACCATTTAAATCCAATGCTCAACTGACCCGCAATGAGTATTAAACCATCACAGATTTTAACAGTCAAGGGCCCATTTTCCATCAGTTTTACCTGGTTCCCAGAACACTTCTGGTAAAGTGGCGACATTGATTAGAATAGAGGGCCATTTTACTAGCCTTCCATCAACGCACCCCCCAGACGAGCCATCTTTATTTAATTTAATTTTTGTAATAATTAACTAAGAATGTCATTAAAATATTTTAAATTGTCAATTGTTTATGTCCTGATGCCATTTGAACAGTAAAGCCTCCTTCCCATGGAAGACCACCCAAACCATGGAAACTCCTGGTCTCTACTTTCATTAGAGGTTGGGTTATAAACACAAGGTAATAAGACCAAATCCAAATAAATAAATAGTGTGTGACTAAATGCTGTTACTAATCTATAATCCAAATTTTGCCTTTATCAAGATTGATTTATGTTTGACCAAAGTTATATTTTATTTTACAAAGGTTCAGTGGTGGATTAGATGAGGGAGGGAGGAAGAGGTTTATTGTACAATTATCTTTCTGTTAAGATGGCTGCTTCTCTAACCTCGGCTCAAGTCTGTCAACATAAGACTTAAACTAACAGCTCTAGACATTATGCCTAGGAAGTGTTACAAGAAAATCTGTGAGTTTAATTCAATGGAGAGATAAAGAGAGTTTGTTTGTGTGATAAAGGGTGCCTCTCTCTTTAAAAAAAAAAAATACATTTAAAATATATTTATTCACTTCAATGCACAAGGAATGCTGATTCATATGGGTGAACACTCCATAGGAACAACTTTGACACATTGGAAAGAGTTAATCTGTGTTTGAACCTGGCTTAAATTTGTCAAAGCTGGTGTTGTAATATTGACATCAAAATCTGTGAGCTTTGTATAGAGCTAATCAATTGCTTTAATAAAAATAAAGAAGGCATATCCTGACCAGGAGCACATGTGCTTTACAGAAGGCAGAGCGCCATCTGGTGGAACAGAAATCAACTAAACATTGATTTAGCCTGTTCCCTGATATTTGGCCAACCCAATTTCTTGAAAAATCAAGAAAAGTAACAAGCGCCAACAGCGCGAAACGCGTTCGTGGATGGCTTTTCTTGATTCATCAAGAAATCGGGTTGGCCATTGGGTTGGGTTGATTTCTGTTCCACCAGATGGCGCTCTGCCTTCTGTAAAGCACATGTACTCCTGGTCAGGATATGCTTTCCTTATTTTTAATATCAACACATGACCCACTTATTTTTTATTTTTTTCTATTATTTTTTCAATTGCTTTAATATATTATTTGAATGTCCCTCACATATTCCTTACAAATTATTTGCAACTCCTATAAAGAAGAAAGATGGAAAGCTCAGTGACAAGTGTGGAGTTGCTGTTTTCTGAACTAGAGTAGGTAAAAATTGTTTTGAGCTTTTCCTTATGGAAATCTATCAATTGAAAGATTTGAAGTTCTTCTATGAATAGTTGATCGTAAGTTGGATAAGATGTTTATGGAACTGGGTATTATATATCTGTAAAAGAATTGATCTATTTAAAAAGGTTGAATTGTTTAGGCAAACTTAGCAACAATGGAGTTAAAAATATTTATATGAAAGGAATCTTTTCATGGCTGCAAGATTTGGCCATAGGTTGCATGTTTCTAGGAATTGATCAGAGCAGCACCATAGCTGCAAAATTTGGCCATTGGTTGCAAATGCTCAAGGAATTGATCATAGCTGTACCATGGCTGAAAGATTTGGCCATAGATTTCAAAGGCTCAAGGAATTGATCAGAGAAGCACCATGGCTGCAAGATTTGGCCATAGGTTGCATGTTTCTTGGAATTGATCAGGACAGCACCTTGGCTGCAAGATTTGACCATAGGTTGCAAAGGCTCAAGGAATTGATCAGAGCAGCACCATGGCTGCAATATTTGGCCATAGTTTGCGAAGGCTCAAGGAATTGATCATAACAGCACCATGGCTGCAATATTTGGCTGTAGGTTGCAAAGGCTCAAGGAATTAATCAAAGCAGCACCATGGCTGAAAGATTTGACCGTAGGATGCAAAGACTCAAGGAATTGATCAAAGCAGCACCATGGTGGCAAGATTTGGCCATAGGTTGCAAAGGCTCAAGGAATTGATCAGAGCTGTACCATGGCTCTCTGATTTGACCAAAGGTTGCAAAGGCTCAGGAATTTGATCAGAGCTGTACCATGGCCAAGAGATTTGGCCATAGGTTGCATGTTTCTAGGAATCGATCAGGACAGCACCATGGCTGCAAGACTTAGCCATAGGTTGCAAAGACTCAAGGAATTGATCAGAGCAGCAACATGGCTGCAAGATTTGGCCATAGGTTGCAAAGGCTCAAGAGAATTATCAGAGCAGCACCATGGCTGCAAGGCCTGACCATAGGTTGCAAAGGCTCAAGGAATTGATCAGAGCAGCAACATGGCTGCAAGATTTGGCCATAGGTTGCAAAGGCTCAAAGAATTGATCAAAGCAGCGCCATGGTGGCAAGATTTGGCCATAGGTTGCAAAGGCTCAAGAAAATTATCAGAGCAGCACCATGGCTGCAAGGCCTGACCATAGGTTGCAAAGACTCAAGGAATTGATCAGAGCAGCACCATGGCTGCAAGATCTGGCCATAGGTTGCAAAGACTCAAGGAATTGATCAAAGCAGCAACATGGCTGCAAGATTTGGCCATAGGTTGCAAAGGCTCAAAGAATTGATCAAAACAGCACCATGGCTGCAAGATTTGGCCATAGGTTGCAAAGACTCAAGGAATTGATCAGAGCAGCACCATGGCTGCAAGGCCTGACCATAGGTTGCAAAGACTCAAGGAATTGATCAAAGCAGCAACATGGCTGCAAGATTTGGCCATAGGTTGCAAAGGCTCAAAGAATTGATCAAAACAGCACCATGGCTGCAAGATTTGGCCATAGGTTGCAAAGGCTCAAGAAAATTATCAGAGCAGCACCATGGCTGCAAGGCCTGACCATAGGTTGCAAAGACTCAAGGAATTGATCAGAGCAGCACCATGGCTGCAAGATCTGGCCATAGGTTGCAAAGGCTCAAAGAATTGATCAAAGCAGCGCCATGGTGGCAAGATTTGGCCATAGGTTGCAAAGGCTCAAGAAAATTATCAGAGCAGCACCATGGCTGCAAGGCCTGACCATAAGTTGCAAAGACTCAAGGAATTGATCAGAGCAGCACCATGGCTGCAAGGCCTGACCATAGGTTGCAAAGACTCAAGGAATTGATCAGAGCAGCACCATGGCTGCAAGATCTGGCCATAGTTTGCAAAGGCTCAGGAATTGATCAGAGCTGTACGCAAAACTTAAAGCTAGCACTTTGTGAGGCTAAAACAATTGACAAGGGCAGCACCATGATGCATTAAGATTATTAAAAAGGTGAGTTTTTAATAAGCAATCCTGAGGATAACTCAAAAAGAGATTAGATAATATAATTGAAGTAGGGGAGAGCCAATCAGCACCTGAATAATACAAGTACCCCACAAATAAATACAGTCCAACTTATTCAATTCAACACCCCAAGTGATCAGAATTTTCAGTTGAAGTTGAATTATAGGTGAATTAAATAGGTTGATTGGTAAGTTGAAAATTGCTGAATTAAAGTAAGTGTTGAATTATAGTCGGTTCAATTAAAGAGGTTATACTGAATAAACAGCTTAAGGCATATTTTATAATGATTTTCAGTGACAAAGTAAAATTTTTATTTATAAATATACAGTTAAACCTGTCTATAGCGCCCCCTCTAGTTTGCGGAGGCGGTCAATAGATGGGGTCTGGTTTTGACATCTATTTTGAAGGGAGAGGCGACCCTTGTCTCTTTGGATCAATATCTTCCCGGCAAAATTCCATCTATATTTTATCCATAGATTTGGCCCAGCCACTTTGCCAGCTAAACACCTCTTTGGCATATTGTCAAGATTCCATTAGATCCCATGTGGATCTCATGGAATAAAGTCTACCCTAGACTGACAAGGGCCATTAGCCTGAAACAATGGTCTCTAGGTGGACGCTTTTCAGTTTGCCAAAGCTGGTATTGTGGCTTTGTCACCGACCAGAGGCTGCTAGTTTGCGGCGACAGTCAAAAGATGGCGTCTGGTTTTGACATCTATTTTGATGAGAGAGGCGACCTTTGTCTCTTTGGATCAATATCCTCCTGGCAAAATTCCCATCTACGTATTTAAAATCGGGCGCTATAGAGAGGGTGGCGCTATTTAGAGGGGGCGCTATAGACAGGTTTAACTGTATTTTTTTTTTTTTTGCGTGTGTGTGTTTACTTTTTGGGTAAATAAATGTTTGTGTGTGCTATACAGAAGAACCTCCCTGTAAAGGACACCTAATTGAGAGATAATGTGTTCTTTAGGTAGAGGTGTCCTCTTACCAGAAAGTTGCTAAATAGTAAAAATGGTAATTTGCAAATGAAAACTGTCCTTTGTAGAGGGATGTCCTCTGGTGCCTTAGAAATTCTTTATATAAACATATAAGCCCACTAAAATATTGATAAAATAATATTTCATATATCGAAAAATTTTGTTTTATATATATGCTCCTATACTCTGACAAAGAACATATGGCGGAACCTCATTATAAAAGCCTTTTTATATATATATACAGTAGAGCCTCCCTGTAAGGGCAACACCTAATTGCAGAGCCAAAGTGTCCTTTAGGAAGAGGTGTCCTCTTACCAGAGAGTTGCTAAATTGTAAAAATTGTAATTTTACAAATTAAAACTGTCTTTTATAGAGAGATGTCCTCTAGCGTGAGTGTCCTCTCATGGAGGTTTTACATTATAACCACAATATGTTTATAACAACATGGTCCCAAGTGACATTTTTACAGCAAGGTTTGATAGGAAGAACTCTCCACATGAATAACCACTGAAAAACACAGTCCGGGAGGTCTCTCCTAGAGATGGTCTCTCATTGGAGACTGGGTTACATCTTCTCAAGTCATTTTAGAGGTTATAAAGGTGGTCATTTAGTGAGGTGGTTCATTTTCTGATCTTGCTCATGAGAACTGCATATCTTCTTTTTTTTTTAATTATCCCTAGTACATGTGGTACAGGCCATGATAATCATGGTAGATAGAAGTTGGAAACTGCTTTTACTGTAAGTGAACCACATGTCTATACATGTGAAAAGCCATTTGACTTTTGCACTTACAAGAGTGCCAGAGCTTCATTTGGCTACCTGCACTCACTGATGGGGTTGGACTTTTGCAAGAATCGGGTGCCATTGAAGCATTTTTTAAATTATTATTATAAAAAAAGTGCCCAATGTGTGATTCGATCCCGGTTCGTAGCAGCCGAAAACCAACAGTTAGATCACTCTTCCACCGACCCACCACATCTCTTCTACTTATAGAACTATTTATAGAATTTTAATCAGAATATAAACTTTACCAGTGGATTGTGCATTTGATGTTTGAAAAGTCCATGAAATGGCTCGAGCCTGGAGGAAGTTGAGATGCTTTATTTTCAGATACAGTCGACTCTCGAATCTCAGGGGACCTGAGAAACATTTCAATTTTTCAAGAGTTCAAAATAACAGAAGTTTAAACAACCAAGAGAGAGGGAAGGAAAAACATCAATTAATTAAACTAGAGTTTGATCAATTATTTTACACATTTGCACAGTTATTCACAAATGTTCATTTGTGATACTTATTCCTTCAACTTCAAATTACTGAGGGGACCAATTAACATTGAATTTATTCAACTTATCGAGTATTTTTCATGGGACAGGTAAACCATTTCAAATTATCGAGATATTCAAATTAACAAGTTTCAAATTATTGAGAGTCGACCGTATTTGCTCATGAGAGAGAGAGAACTGCATCTTTCTTCTACTTTTATAAATTGGGAATATAAACTTTACCACTGGATTGTGCATTTGTAGTTTGAAAAGTCCATGAAATGGATTGAGCCAGGAGAGCCAAGTCCGGACCACTACAGAGCAACTCACCATTAAAGAGAGGATGTCCACTGGTACTCCAATCTAGGCTAGATTTGATAAGAACACTTCCTAAGTGCCAAATGAAAACTTTGGAAACTCCCCAACAACTGCTACAGTAAAATTGCTTAGTTGCAAACATGTTTAGGAACTTTTGATGAAACTGTTAACTCTTCCAAGCAACAATGGGAATGGGAGGGTTGGTGGAAGGATGGTCTAAACCGTTAGTTTTCAACCGCTATGACCCGGGATCAAATCCTGCATTGGGCACTTTTTTCTAATAAAAAAAGATGCTCCAATGGCCCCCGATTCTTGTAAAAGTCCAACCCCACCAGCAAGTGCAAGTAACCAAACAGCGCTCTGGCACATTTGTAAGTGCAAAGTCGAACTGCTTTTCATACGTGTAGACATGTGGTGCACTTACAGTAAAAGCAGTTGCCAACATCTACCCACTATTATTAGCAGGGCCTGTACCACATATACTAGGGATAATAATATATACAATGGGAACACAGTCCAGTCCAGGATTAGAACAAGTTACAGAGGAAAAGGAACAAAGTAGTTATCAAAAGTTGAAAGCTCTCAGGACAGCAAGCAGACTTGTAACTAGGAGAGGTTAGGGAAATGACCTCAACTAGGTACTTTTTGCGGGAAAATTCAAAGAAATTTGAAGAACGGGCAAAGAATTTCTGGATTCGATTGTGACTTGGGCACATCATTAAACCCTGGAAATGAGAAACCAGTCGAAACAATGGCGTCACCCGACCTCACCAAAGCCAAAAAAGTTCAAGATAGTGAAGTCAGCGGGAAAGGTTATAGCAACCGTTTTCTGGGACAGGAAGGGGTTTCTTCTGGTGGATTTCAAGCTCAAGAAACTTCGGCGAGCCATCCAAAACAAAAGAAGAGGTAGGTTCACCAAAGGAGTGTGTTTGCATCATCTTATTCTTCTTCTTTCTTATCTTCACTCAAGGGTAACAAGCTTGTAAAGTTTGAGACTTTTGATGGTGTCTGCTGGGGATGAGTAGAGCTCATCAATGGATGAGCCAATCCAGTCAAAATGACAACCGTCATGATTGGGTGAAGTAGAATGAGTCTGCCTTTATCAAAAAGATTGGGAGCACTACTCAGTGGCAGGCCGACTTAGCTCCAAAAGAAATGGCGCCTCTGACCTGAGGAACAGACGCCATGTGCAGCCACTCCTAACATGGAGTACAAACGCTGCTGATCCTGTATCCCTGGATCAGGAGCCCTTACAGGGTACTATCAGCCGGGCCAGCTGAGCCCAGGTTTTTTAGTGAGCTTGTTACTGCTCCCCCTCCTCCTTTTTCATCCGGGCTTGGGACCGGCAAATGCATCATTACAATGCGCATCCACATGTTTCACATCACACAACCACCCTACTCAATGGATGCGGCTGGGAAATCATCGACCATCCTCTTTACAGCCCGGAAATTGCTCCCAGTGACTACCACTTGTTCCCTGCTCTCAAAAAACACCTTGCAGACAGAAATTGGAGTTAGACAAGGAAGTGCAAGAAGCAGTTGTCAGTTGGTTTCTCAACGCAGCGGGAGAGTGGTACGATGCCGACATTAAAAAACTGGTTTCCAGGATGCAAACAGTGATTGATCGTCAAGGCGACTATAATGAAAAATAGCCAAATGTTCAACCTTTCTAACAATTTAAGCAAAGTTGTAAATAAATTATATTTTCCATGTAAAAAAAGAAGACCTTACTTTTCAATACACCCTTGTATTCAACTGGCTAGACACTCAAACATTGCTGAAATTCCCCTGGAGAATAACCTTTGCCGGCCCCAAGCCCGGACGAAAAAGGAGGAGGGGGAGCAGTAACAAGCTCACTAAAAAACCTTAGCTCAGCTGGCCCGGCTGATAGTACCCTGTAAGGGCTCCTAATCCAGGGATACAGGATGAGCAGTGTTTGTACTCCATGTTAGGAGCAGCTGCACATGGCATCTGTTTCTCATGTCAGAAGCAGCCATTTCTTTTGGAGCTAAGTCGGCCTGCCACTGAGTAGTGCTCCCAGTCTTAATGACAAAGGCAGACACATTCTACTTCACCCAGTCATGATGGTTGTCAACTTTACAAGCTTGATACCGTAATATAATTGAGTGGAGATAAGAAAGAAGAAGACATGGAGAATACAAGGGTAAAGCTGAGTCCATTCAGAAATCATTAACTTCTTACTTCTGAGTGGCCATCAGGGAAATGAACTTGGAGTACTCTGAGAAGTTGCTATCTACTGAATGGCTCTACTTGAGCCTAGAAAAAACGACTGGAGAGTGATTAGATTAATTATGAGGCAATAACGTGCCATCTATACATAATAAATGGAAGCATTAAAGTATGAATGTTTCTTTTTAACATACAACAAACTTCTACTGTCCTTACTGCGATGAAAAAATATTGGGAGGGCTTGGCTCATCGGTGGTGAACCCTCCCAGCCATTTCACCAAAGTGATAAGATTACTTAAAGCAGGGTTTAGCCTAACTTGTGACTGCCAGGAAGATAGATCCTTCTAACCATGGAAACATGTATTGAACATTCCATTTTTATTACATGTTCTCTATGAGAGAACATTCTTGCTGAAGGACACCTCTCTACAAAGAACAGTTTTCATCAGCAAAA
>CP092872.1:17660228-17737316 GCA_030710605.1 Cordylochernes scorpioides | reverse complement strand
AGAAGGCCATTTTACTAACCTTCCATCAACGCACCCATCAGACAAAAGTACTGACCATAAGACCAAATCTAAATGAATCAATAGTGTGTGATGTTTAGGTAACAGCATTGTTACCATCTTCAGACAAAAGTACTGACCATAAGACCAAATCTAACTAAATCAAAAGTGTGTGATGTTTAGGTAACAGCATTGTTACCATCTTCAGACAAAAGTACTGACCATAAGACCAAATCTAACTAAATCAAAAGTGTGTGATGTTTAGGTAACAGCATTGTTACCATCTTCAGACAAAAGTACTGACCATAAGACCAAATCTAACTAAATCAAAAGTGTGTGATGTTTAGGTAACAGCGTTGTTACCATCTTCAGACAAAAGTACTGACCATAAGACCAAATCCAAATAAATCAATAGTGTGTGACATTTAGTTAACAGTGTTGTTACTGAAACGTCATACACTATATGACAATATTAGAAGAGTTGGATCTATGGGCTAAGTTTGGGTTATTGTATTTATGGGCTAAATGTTTGAATCTTTCTCAATTTTCTTCTCCAAAAGGAGATCTTGCTGTTTGATGGCAGTGGTTGTGTGTACATTCTGAGAAGGCTTTTTTTTCTTGCAATATATATATCTCCTAGACTATTATTATTAACTAGACGAATGGCCCGGGCAACGCCCGGGGTTTACCCGAGTGCGAATATATTTTAAAAACGTTGTCTTGGGTGGTCGCTATTGACAGGGTGGTCTGTATAGACAGGTGGATGTATCACACAGCTGATAACAGGGTTGTCTAGAGTGGTCGCTATAGACAGGGTGGTGGTCGCTATTGACAGGGTGGTCTGTATAGACAGGTGGATGTATCACACAGCTGATAACAGGGTTGTCTAGAGTGGTCGCTATAGACAGGGTGGTGGTCGCTATTGACAGGGTGGTCTGTATAGACAGGTGGATGTATCACACAGCTGATAACAGGGTTGTCTAGAGTGGTCGCTATAGACAGGGTGGTCTGTATAGACAGGTGGATGTATCACACAGCTGATAACAGGGTTGTCTAGAGTGGTCGCTATAGACAGGGTGGTCTGTATAGACAGGTGGATGCATCACGCAGCTGATAACAGGGTTGTCTAGAGTGGTCGCTATAGACAGGGTGGTGGTCGCTATTGACAGGGTGGTGGTCGCTATTGACAGGGTGGCCTGTATAGACAGGTGGATGTATCACACAGCTGATAACAGGGTTGTCTAGAGTGGTCGCTATAGACAGGGTGGTGGTCGCTATTGACAGGGTGGTCTGTATAGACAGGTGGATGTATCACACAGCTGATAACAGGGTTGCCCAGAATGGCTGCTATAGACAGGGTGGTCTGTATAGACAGGTGGATGTATCACACAGCTGATAACAGGGTTGCCCAGAGTGGCCGCTATAGACAGGGTGGTCTGTGTAGACAGGTGGATGTATCACACAGCTGATAACAGGGTTGCCTAGAGTGGCCGCTGTAGACAGGGTGGTCTGTATAGACAGGGTGGTCTGTATAGACAGGTGGATGTATCACACAGCTGATAACAGGGTTGTCTAGAGTGGTCGCTATAGACAGGGTGGTCTGTATAGACAGGTGGATGTATCACACAGCTGATAACAGGGTTGTCTAGAGTGGTCGCTATAGACAGGGTGGTCTGTATAGACAGGTGGATGCATCACGCAGCTGATAACAGGGTTGTCTAGAGTGGTCGCTATAGACAGGGTGGTGGTCGCTATTGACAGGGTGGTGGTCGCTATTGACAGGGTGGCCTGTATAGACAGGTGGATGTATCACACAGCTGATAACAGGGTTGTCTAGAGTGGTCGCTATAGACAGGGTGGTGGTCGCTATTGACAGGGTGGTCTGTATAGACAGGTGGATGTATCACACAGCTGATAACAGGGTTGCCCAGAGTGGCCGCTATAGACAGGGTGGTCTGTATAGACAGGTGGATGTATCACACAGCTGATAACAGGGTTGCCCAGAGTGGCTGCTATAGACAGGGTGGTCTGTATAGACAGGTGGATGTATCACACAGCTGATAACAGGGTTGCCCAGAGTGGCCGCTATAGACAGGGTGGTCTGTGTAGACAGGTGGATGTATCACACAGCTGATAACAGGGTTGCCTAGAGTGGCCGCTGTAGACAGGGTGGTCTGTATAGACAGGGTGGTCTGTATAGACAGGTGGATGTATCACACAGCTGATAACAGGGTTGTCTAAGGTGACCTCTATAGACAGGGTGGTCTGTATAGACAGGTGGATGTAACACACTGCTGATAACAGGGTTGTCTAGAATGGCCGCTATAGACAGGTGTATGTATCACACAGCTGATAACAGGGTTGTCTAGAGGGGGGCGGGCAGCGAGGTCACGTGTTTGCTGGCAGCCAATGGGCGCGCATTCTATCCGTGAGCTTCAGACAAACAGACAAACAAACAGACAGAATAAGGCAAATATATAAGTAGATCACACCAATATTTTATGATGTTATGAAACACACACCATGATGTTAAACACAAGGTAATAAGACCAAATCCAAATAAATAATTAGTGTGTGATGTTTCAGTAACAACGTTGTTACCATCTTCAGACAAAATTACTGAATGAGAAATTTTACCACAGCATGTTTTAAAATTTGGTAAAATTTCTCATTTAGTACTTTTGTCTGAAGATGGTAACAACGCTGTTACTGAAACGTCACACACTATTTATTTGTAATTGACCTTATTACCTTGTGTTTATAATCTAAATCCAAATTGTGCCTTATCACACCATGATGTTGTTATAGCCACTGTTAAAACAACAGAGATATAAAACTTGAGACTTTATGCTGCTATAACAAGGTTTCACTCTCAAGATAATAATACCAAATCCAAATAAATAGTGTGTGGCGTTTTATTCAGTACTTTTATCTGAAGATGGTAACAATGCTGTTACCGAAACATCACACACTATTTATTTATTTGGATTTGGTCTTATTTACCTTGTGTTTATAATCTATAATCCAAATTGTGTCTTATCAAGGTTCCACTCTGTGTTACCCCTATGGAAACACTGTCCTAAATCAGATCAACAAAATCGTATTATGTAATCCCCCCAATGATCTTGTTGCAGCAATTGTTGCCACATTCCCATTGCCTCATGTGTCACACACAGCAGGAAGTTTTACAAGGTGAAAAAAAAAAAGATCGAATACAATCCAACTTCTTTAATTCAACACCCCAAGATATCAGAATTTTTAGTTTGAATAAAACCTATAAAAGGGGGTAAAATATATGACCAAATCCAAATAAATAATGTGCGACATTTTTGTAATAGAATTGTTACCCTTATCAGACAAAATTGAGTACTTTTTCTGATGATGGTAACAATGCTGTTACCAAAATGTCACACACTATTTATTTGAATTTGGTCTTATGGTCAGAATTTTGTCTGATGATAGTAACAATGCTGTTACTGAAACGTCACACACTATTTATTTATTTGGACTTATGGTCAGAATTTTGTCTGATCATAGTAACAACGGAGTTGCCGAAACGTGAAATGTTGGCAGGGTTTCTGCCATAGTTGTGTGGGGGTTAATCCAAAAATCTAACCACCCACAGCCAGAGATTTCTTGGCAGAGATTGTTGCCAGAATTTGAGTGATGAAACTAAAGATGAGTGCTGCTTGCCAGGAAAAAAAAAAGGCAAAAAAAAAAAAAAAGACTCATTACTCCAACATCCCCAATTAACGACTGATCATAGAATCCATCATATCCCGAAAGCACAATAGGACATTCCGGAAATTTATAATACAGTTAAACCTGTCTTTAGCGCCCTCTCTAAATAGCGCCTTCCTCTCTATAGCGCCCGATTTTAAACATTAAAATGTAAACATTTTACATTAAAAGTGACCTGTCTATAGCATCCCCTCTCTATAGCACCCTATTTTAGTGAGTCCCAAGAGGGGGCGCTATAGTAGGGTTTAACTGTATACTATTCCCTGAACCACCCCATAACCTCCAAATGAAGATATCCCCTCTGGATAGCAAACTCTATAAGCACGTGCAATGGAGGCTCAATGGAGGTTCATGTTGACTGTAAACATCTGAATCATTTTATTTGATTTTAATTCTTATTCTATTGGCGATTTAGTGTAAAATATTTTCTCCAGTAGAAGGGCTTTCTTGCTCGAAAGTTTGAGATATTTATAAATAAATGATTTGTTAAAAAGAAACTTTTCCCTGGAGGCTTAATGTTTGTATTTAAATACCAATAAAGTCACAAGAATTACAAATCTGTGATTAAAATACAACTAAACTCTGTTAAAAAAGTAAACAATATTTCAAAATACAGTTAAACCTGTCTATAACACCCCCTCTAAATAGCGCCTTCTTCTCTATAGCGCTCGATTTTAAATACGTAGTACGATGCGATTTACATTAAAAGTGACCTGTCTATAGCACCTTATTTTGGCGAGTCCCAAGAGGGTTTGCTATAGACAGGGTTAACTGTAGTTTCATTTTATATAAATACAATTTGAGAGAGATAAGGCACAATTTGGATTATAGATTATAAACACAAGGTAATAAGAACAAATCAAATTAAATAAATAGTGTATGATGTTTTGGTAACAGCATTGTTACCATCTTCAGACAAAAGTACTGACTGGATAACAAATGATAAGGTTGGTTGTTAGTTGTCCCCAATTCAAGTTTATCAGCTACCATGTGTGGTGTTATGTATGCAACAGGTTTTCACTTAGGACATGACTCATTTAAGGTTATTTTTACTGTCTTCTTTCTTATCTCCACTTGATCATATTAGGGTATCAAGCCTGTAGAGCTTGTTGATGGTGTCTGTTGGGGATGAGTAGAGCTCATTAATGGATGAGTCAATATATTAATTTTTATCCCTAGTACACATGGTACAGGCCATGATAATCATGGTGGGCAGAAGTTGGCAACTGCTTTTTTTTTACTGTAAGTGCTCCACATGTTAACACATGTGAAAAGCAGTTCGACTTTGCACTTACAAAAAAAGTGACAGAGCCCTGTTTGATTACTTGCACTCGCCGGTGGGGTTAGACTTTTACAAGAATAGGGTGGCCATTGGAGCATTTTTTTTTATTAGAAAAAAAGTGGTCAATGCAGATTCAATCCCGGGTTGTAGCGGTCGAAAACCAAAAGTTTAGACCATCTGTCCACAGACTCGTTATATTTTTACTGTAATTATCTTAAGCTAATACACACAAGGTAATAAGACCAAATCCAAATAAATAAATAGTGTGTGACGTTTCGGTAACAGCGTTGTTACCATCTTCAGACAAAATTGTGCCTTATCATTAAGCTATTACAGTGGAACTTATTTTTAGAGTCTGCCTCATTGTTTAGATAACTTATATATTGGGCCTCAGCTATTCTTTGTTTCAGTTCCAGCTCAAATTACTTGATTGGATGTCACTCAAATAGAGCAACCCATTATGTTGACAATAAGGTGGGTATATGGTACAATGGTTCATTTACAATCATATTATGGTTTCAATATCTTTGGAATCTTGTTCTTTTTCTTGGTTTTTTCCTGGTTTGTTTGATATTAAGTGTTCCACTTTTTATCATTCAAGCTTAGTATATATAAAAGTTGCTTCGGTTTTTAATTTTTTTTTTGCATTTGTAGTTGATAACTTCCTTGAAACCACTTCCAAATTTTTTGTTAAAGTTAAAGGATTATTTTAACATGTATTCATTGATATTTTTTATCTTGATTAATTTCATAATATTATGTTTATAACAAACCTTGCAATTGCCTGCCACCATTCCAGCAATTTTTCTAATGATTTTGTTTTCAAAATTTTTATTAGAGTTTTTTTTTTTACAGATTTTAGCAGATACAGTAAAACCCCTCTATAGTGAACCCCAATGGGACAGAGCTTTTGGTTCACTATGGCCACGGTTTGGCCATTTTTTTAACTTTTCTAAATTTTTAGACCGAATAATTAAAAAACAGCCATACAAACAGGAAAAGGCAGCCACTTAATAATGGTCACTTTGTTTTAATTCCCTAAATTGACCTATTTCTTTACAGTAATGCTAAATATCAAAAGAAGTCATTTGATAATAGGTTCTTCTTATCATTAGCATACATGTTTATATTGTTGGCGCGCTGCTGGAGCCTTTAATTTACATGTCCCATTTTTAACTTACTTGTTTTGTCTACATCTTTTCTTATGGATTCAATTGTAACTTTTAACATCTTATTTATTTTTAATAATTTTCATGTATAATTATTTTTACATAATTTTGTTTTCTATAATTATTTTACATACTTTTATTTCTTCAAATTTGCATACTTTTGTTTTTAGATTATTTAACTCAATAATCTTTAGTTAGAAAGTGCTTTGCCTTCAAACTTTTGGTTTGTGAATAAACGTTGGAAAGACTGCTCGAATGTTTCTTCCCAGTACATCAGGTCACCAGCGCAACAATATATAAACCTATGTATAATTTTAAAATTAACCAAACTTCCGTTAAGAAATTATACCTTCAAATGCAAAATTCAAATATAATCCAACCATACAAGATATTCTACAAAATAAAGGAGATATCAATCCCCGATTCCGACGACCCGGCCCTGACGCTTAGTTAAGAGCTCATGGCCCAACAGCTGCTCTCCTGCAAGGCCTAGGGGGACCACCTCTACTCCACCAACGCGCCATGTGTAAATAGCCAGGACAAGGTGACTCGCGGGCTGTGCTCGAATGTAACACCTGTAAATTGAGACGAAATAAAATAAAAAATAAATAAAAATTATGCCAAATCCCCTAGGCAAAACATTATTAATTATATATTTGAAAAGTATGAGTATTTTAGAACATCTTTCTCAAATAATATAATACTATATTTATTTGAAAAAATGCCTCTAATACCTTGTTGTTTGAAAGTGAAAAGTGAAATTTGAAAATAAGAATTGTCGTAAAATATCGTTATTTCCACAAAGGAATAAAGCTCTGTGTATTCTGAATCAATTGAGAATGAATCAAAAGTATCCAAATTAGAAAAATCGGACGCGAAACATGTTGATACGATAGCGCGATCGGTAAAATTGCGAATAAAAAACACCAATTTGCAAACACAAAATCGGTGTAAAACGGCCGGCCAGGGGGAATATCCGCGAACCCTGAATGAAACATATACCTAACAAAAATTCAGTTAAAAAAATAGAACTGTAGTGGTAGGTTTGAGAATTTATAAGTCGATTTGTTTGTAGCCCATGAGACACAGGGGAACTGTTTTTTTTTTTTTTCTTCTTTCAATTCCAGTTTCCACATATTCTTCTGAAGTGTATATTAAATTTTGTTTTTAACCTGTTATTTAAACCATTTCTGGCTTTAAAATTATTTGGAATTATTTTTTAGCCTAGGTTAAACTTGATATAGAACGCTTCTAAGAGGGCATGCTGCCACTGTTTTTTTTTTTTAGAACGCCATTCTTTGTTTCTTTTCTTTATTTTGGAAGCCATTTGTATTTTTCTTCTATTTCAAAATTGTCGAATGCAAAGATATTCTATTAAATAAAAGTATAATGTGTAAAAATTTATACAACATACAGCAAAAATAGAATGGAAATGAAAACAAACAATGCCGCTAATTTTTTGTTTTGAAATCGCGATCCGCGAGCTGAAACATGCTCAAAATTTTGTTGTTTTAAAAATTTTTTTAAATCACAATTTTAAGTTCGTTATAAGCCTAGTATTTTTAATAAATTTTATCATTTTGGGACCGAAAATAAGTTTGTTGTAGGGGAAGTTCGTTATTTTAAAAATCGCAAAGTTCATTATAACGATGGTATTTTCAATGGAATGGAATTGGGAATTGCCGTGGGTTCGTTATAAGGGAAGGTTCGCTATATCCAGGGTTCGTATTAGCGGGGTTTTACTGTATATACACAATAGAACCTCCCTTTAGCGGACACCCCATTAGTGGGCACCTCTCTACAAAGGACAATTTTCATTTGCAAAATTATGATTTTTACAATTTGGCAACTCTCCGGTAAGAGGACATCTCTCCCTAAAGGACACTTTGGCTCTGCAATTATGTGTTGTCTTTTACAGGGAGTTTTTACTCTATATGTATCTCAGTGTGCAACCTGAAAGAGACCCTACCTGCCTTCACTGTTCAGAAGAACCACAGACAGTTGATCATCTTCTCTTTAGCTGTCCAGCATTCCTAAGACATAGGATACAAACAGCTATCCTGCTTGGACTGACCCACCTCAATCCTACATCCATGGCCAGTCTCCCAGACTCAAACTCAGCATGGAACTTCCTGGTCAACTGGTTCAACCCAGCTATCAAATCAGGACGCGAGTAAAAGCACTTTGCACTAGTCCATACTAGCAAGCAGGACTTCCTGGGTAGTTGGCACTCTGCGCTTCAGGAACCTTGGTTATAAATATCTCTCTTTGTTTATATATACAGTTAAACCTGTCTATAACACTCCCTCTTGGGACTCACCGAAGTAGGATGCTATAGAGAGGGGGTGCTATAGACAGGTCACTTTTAATGTAAATTGCATCATACTATGTATTTAAAAATCGGGTGTATAGAGAGGAAGGCACTATTTAGAGGGGGTGCTATAGAGAGGTTTAACTGTGTGTCTCAGTCTATTTGGATATCTCTCAAGATTTGTAATACTTTCCTCTTGTTGAAATAAATTTATTTTATGTATTGATTACTCAGTCTAATGGTCTCACTTTTAATATAGGGAGTACAACAATCTTTGATTTCCAGACTTATTTGGATTTTATCTTTTTACCTTTTGTTTCTAATCTATAATCCAAATTGTACCTTATTAATTTTGTATTTTTATTTTTTATTTGGGTTAATAAACATGGGAACTGGTCCTTAGATCAATACAAACATAGAAATGAGAGATGTCACATGGCAAGTTGTGGAACTCTTTCTGGATAAATCACATATTGAGACTTATTAAGAAACTGTCAGTAGGCAGTCAGAGCACTGATGGCAGTTTGAGGATAGAGAAAGGAGATTGCTTAAAACTTCACAACTAAAAAACTCTACAAGGTAATAAGACCAAATCCAAATACAGTATAACCTCAATAATTTGACACACGCCAATTCAACACTCTACCTTAATTCAACCATATTCTGATGTCCCGACCACACCGGCCTATCAAATAACAAACCGTAATTCGACAGTATCGATAATACGACACTTCCGATAGTTCGACCATTTTAAAATTTGAATTTCGACAGTTGAATGTTTTTTTTACATACAACTTTACCACTAAAAAGGTATTACGGTGGCGGCGACGATCAGCGGGCGCCGATAGGATCGCACCTACGCACTTTTGGTTACTTTAAATTTCACTTTGCAGCGCCATTGCACAATGTCGCGAGTGTTGTTTTTTTTTTACGCAGGAATTTAGGCATTGTGCGCTAATTGATAATATCATTTTATTTTTAATTTTCAGCATTGAAATATTTTAATTATTTTAAAATTTACAAATAATTTCCTTTTAAATAAATAAATCTTTATAAAATGTAGCCACAATGATTATGATAACATTTTATTTCAATAATCCATTTCCATTTTATTATAAAAGATTTAAACACAAAATCAATAACACCTGCAGCAGCAGTGGATGCCTTTAATACAATAAAAACATTTTGTTATTTAAAACACATTCCAGAGGAAGAAAGACATGCATGTTTTTTTAAATAGACCACCTGGAATACATCCTGAATAGGATTTCAGAGCAAAAAGAGACATCTATAAAGGAAATTTTTAAAAGATCATGATACTTTTTAAATAATATTTTTTAATTTTCTTTTTATTTTCCATATTTATTTCCTTTCAACTGCTCTTCTTCAATTAGAATAAAATATTATTTGTAATTATTTATGTTTCAAAAATATGTATTAATGCTATTTTGTCCCTGATACTAAAAGTTAATCATGAAAATAAAAAAACATATACAAAAAAGTACACACACAATGGTTTAAATTAATATCATTAATTTATATTACAAAGCAATTTTTAAAAAATATTATTTTAGTGAGTTAGATGATTAGTAATTCAACACTTCCTTTAATTCAACCGAAAGCTCTGATCCCTTGGGGTGTTGAATTAAAGAGGTTCGACTGTAAATAGTGTGTGACATTTCGGTAACAGGGTTGTTACCATATTCAGCACCTTTGTCTGAAGATGGTAACAACGCTGTTACCGAAATGTCATCACACACTATTTATTTATTTGGTCTTATTACCTTGTGTTTATTACATTGTGGTTGTTGACATAAGGTAATAGCACCAAATCTAATTGTGTGATGTTTAGGTAACAACATTGTTACCATCCTCAAAGACACAAATCATCACACTATTTATTTGGATTTGGACTTACTACCTTTTAGTTCTAATCTATAATCCAAATTTTGTTTTATCAAGCAAACAACTCTTTAAGAATGTCAACCCCCTTGTACCGACAACAATGATAAGTTACAATTTGGATTATAGATTATAAACACAAGGTAATGAGACCAAATCCAAATAAATAAAGAGTGTGTGACGTTTCAGTAACAATATTGTTACCATCTTCAGACAAAAGTACTGAATGAGAAATTTTACCACAGCATGTTTTAAATTGTTACTCTACTATAGATATTATCTGCTATCTTGTTTACACGCTTGATAACAGTCACTATTTAAAACATGCTGTGGTGTAATTTCTCATTCAATATTTCTGTCTGAAGATGGTAACAACGCTGTTACTGAAACATCACACACTATTTATTTAGATTTGGTCTTATTACCTTGTGTTTATAATCTATAATCCAAATTGTACCTTATCATTTATAGCTATATTTTGAATGATTAACGCTTATTTTGGATCAAATTATTTATTATAACTTCCAATATTTCGATGAGGGTGTTCACCTATCCTCATCGGGGATTCTAACCTTGTAAACAAAAAATAATTTGATCTAAAAAAAAACATTAATCATTCAAAGTATTTAAAATGGATTGCTCGATTTTTAACAAGATATAGCTATATAAGAATTAATAAATAATAATTTTAAATGATAGCTATCACACAATAGACAAATTATTCTTCTTCTTTCTTATCTCCACACTGGGTGAAGTAGAATGTGTCTGCCTTTGTCATTAAGACTGGGAGCACTACTTAGTGGTAGGCCGACTTAGCTCCAAAAGAAATGGCCGCCTCTGACATGAGGAACAGACACCATGTGCAGCCACTCCTAAAATGGAGTACAAACGCTGCTCATCCTGTATCACTGGATTAGGAGCCCTTACAAGGTACTATCAGCCGGGCCAGCTGAGCCCAGGTTTTTTAGTGAGCTTGTTACTCCTCCCCCTCCTTCTTTTTCATTTGGGCTTGGGACCGACCGGCAAATATTAAATATAATAAACTTAGTAATATACATATAATTAAGTTTATAAGAAATAGAACCATTATATTTATATGTAATTCTACTGTCCTTATGTCCATAGTTTGATTGAATACCAATTTTAAGATTTCACCCTTCATTGTAGCATATAAAAGCAGAATGATCCAATACAGTATTAGAACTCTAAGAAGCGGTCTGGTAGATTAAATTGGTGAAATTTCTGGGAGAGTTCACCATTGATGGGCCAACCTTCCCAATATTATTTAATCTTAGTAAGGACAGTAGAAGTTTGTTTTATATTTATAAAGAAACATTCATGCTTTAAAGATTTCATTTCTTAAAAATAGAACCATAAAGCACTAATATTTATTATAAATCAAAATAAAACAAACTTCTACTGTCCTTAATGCATGAAAAATATTGGGAGGGCTTGGCTCATCAGTGGTCAACCCTTACAGCTGTATGATGAGCCTAGTCCTCTCAATATTTTTCATGCATTAAGGACAGTAGAAGTTTGTTTTATTTTGATTTAAAATATAGATTCGTTCTTTATGATTCTATTTCTTATATATAGATGAGGCGTTATTGTCTTGGGTTTAATAAAATTTACGAAAAAAGTGCTAGAGCTATTTTAGTTTAAAATTGAAATTATGAAATGTCAATTTTAAAAAATATATAATGGCGCCTTAAATTTTATCCAAAAGATACAAGTAAATTCATTTATATTTTTTATATATAAAGATATATTTTATATTCAATTTAAATGGGTTAAACGCGTAAGTATTATAATAATATAGAATGACAAAATCATATATATAATGAAAATCTATAATGAATTGACATACAAAACACGTATATCATTTGGTTTCAATATCTAAATAATTACCTTTTTTATTATCAAGTTGTTCAATTTATGAATGCATTCTAAAACGAACAAGAACTAACATGGAGCTAATTGACATATCTGTAAATATCTCCTGCTACGAAGTAGGAAGTTTTGAGGGAAATAAACACAAGTTAAATTTGTCAAATATATTTTTTCGCCATTTATTTTTTATTTAATTTTTATAAATGTGAAAATAATTCACTTGTGTGAAAAATAGTGATATTTACTTATTCTAATTCCATATTATAATATTTTAAGTATATATGTATTTCAATTATATATTTATATACTAGACGAATGGCCCGGGCAACGCCCGGGTTTTACCCGAGTGCTTATATATTTTAAAAACGTTTTAATTCAAATACTATTCGTTACAATTATAAATTGGCGCCATGGATGTCACTCTTGTGAAACGTCCCGTTCCAAACTGTGTGTTTTTAAAATGTTTTAATTAAAATACTATTCGTTACAATTATAAATTGGCGCCGTGGATGTCTCTCTTGTGAAACGTCCCGCCCCAAACTGTGTGTGTCTTGAAAATATAAAAATAAAAATGTGAATTTTCATAAAGATTTCATCATGTCGATTTTTTTTTTTTTGCATTTCACCTACTAAATCGATAGAGATAATTACATTTGCAACATGAACTTAGGTATATTGACTAAATAGAAAACTGCATAGTAATAAAGATCATTTTTTAAAGGCACCATATCGTTTTTTTTCAATAAAATCGAAACAAAAATTAACGATAAATAACGATAATTGCCTTAAAAAGAAATTGCCTTAAAAAAAAAAGAAACATTCGCGGTGATTTTGTCTTGCATTCGTTTATACAATTATTATATAAGAATGACCGGGCAACGCCCGGGTTTTACCCGATTAAATGCTTTTATTCAAATACTATTCGTTACAATTATAAATTGGCGCCGTGGATGTCATTCTTGTATAATATATAAATGAGTTTTAAAAATTGTAAAAAAAAAAAATGCATCGGCCGGGAATCGAACCGGGCCGCCCGCGTGGCAGGCGAGCATTCTACCACTGAACCACCGATGGTTATGAAAAATCCCATCCGTGAGCTTCAGACAGACAGAATAAGGCAAATATATAAGTTTTTTTTTTTTTTGCTTATCCCTAGTACACGTGGTACAGGCCATGATAATCATGGTGGGTAGTTAGCGACTGCTTTTTACTGTAAGTGCACCACATGTCTACACATGTGAAAAGCAGTTCGACTTTGCACTTACTAATGCCAGAGCCCCGTTTGGTTACTTGCACTCGCTGGTGGGGTTGGACTTTTGCAAGAATTGGGGGCCATTGGAGCATTTTTTTTTTTCTTTAAACAGAAAAAAGTGTCCAATGCGGGTTCGAACCCGGGTCCTAGTGGTCGAAAACCAAACTGATCCAAACATCATGATTCTGAAGATTACTAGAAATGTATTTCAATCTAAAGATAAAGACGCAAGTGTATGTTTACCTTTTAACGAAATGAAGCTGATTGAAATTTTTTTTTTCATACTTTTGGCAATTCGAATTACCTACCTGAACTCAATTTATAGAGAAATAAGCTTTTGTCATTCATTAGAAAACTCAGGACTCATATAAATCAAACATTATATCAAAGTTGTTAAGAACTGAAGAAGGAAAAATGAGGCAATTCAGATCTCCTATACTTCAGTGGGCCATAAACGCCTCAGCGTCCACATCAGTTTCGCAATCTCGCTATATTGCAGCTAGATCCTTCTTTTCCCTGAAGTAAATGAGACTTTGTCTTTCGAGTATTAAGTTGGAGTGTTCAGAATTCCATACCTTGTTATAAATTCAGGGCGTCTGGGAATTGCATGCTGAGAAGGAAAATGGTTTTACGGGCTACTAACCAAAGTGTATGATTTTTTATCAAAATTGCATGCTGAACCACTTGTTACCTGATAATAGACTGAAGAACAGTTGTCAAACCACTTGGAACATGTTGGAGAGGTGTGAAACAGTATGTAAATAACTTGGAGCCAGTTAGAGAACACTGTTGAACAATTAATTGACGATTAATCCACTTTTATTGACATTTAGTCAATCATATACAAATATACATTATATCAAAGTTGTTAAGAACTGAAGAAGGAAAAATGAGGCAATTCAGATCTCCTATACTTCAGTGGGCCATAAACGCCTCAGCGTCCACATCAGTTTCGCAATCTCGCTATATTGCAGCTAGATCCTTCTTTTCCCTGAAGTAAATGAGACTTTGTCTTTCGAGTATTAAGTTGGAGTGTTCAGAATTCCATACCTTGTTATAAATTCAGGGCGTCTGGGAATTGCATGCTGAGAAGGAAAATGGTTTTACGGGCTACTAACCAAAGTGTATGATTTTTTATCAAAATTGCATGCTGAACCACTTGTTACCTGATAATAGACTGAAGAACAGTTGTCAAACCACTTGGATATATAATGATAAAAATAAGATTTATATTATACAATTTAATGCATTTCTATTTTTCTAAGAGTGAATGGTCATCATATTTACATTTGTTTTTATATATTTACAATTTTAAATTGGCATTCCTATCTTCATTATTATTGATAAGTTTTCTCGATCACCAGTTCAGAGTTTTCTTGATGATCTCCGAATTTCATCATTGCCCTTTAGTCGTCCAAAAATTATTCTATGCGGTCTCGGCCTCCAGGTCCCTGCATCTCTCCAGAACCCAATCAATAACCTCGTTCTCCCTGGTTCACTCAGAGCTGGCATTGTCTCAGCTCCTCTTTGCAATGGACTTTATTTTAAACCTTTTTTGGCATTACAAATTGGATATAAACAAAGTCTCTCTCTCCCGAATTCCCAGTTTTTATGTAGACTCTCTCGATTGAACTTCGTTACCAACCCATCCTTTGTAAGAACAAAGTGAATTGACATTCTCTCTAATCTGCTCATTTATCTTGTTAGTGTCTCAACAACAACCATGTAATAGAATAGATATAAACAAAACAGGAATGAATGTAATAATAAAAGAGATACAAGTAAAACTAAACAGTGTTTATGTGTGAGTCTCCCCTAATAATTAATAATATTTGAGTATTGAGGAGATCTTCATTAATTTGCCTCAATTCCAAGAAGTTCAGGAAGGACATAAATATTCTGGATTTAGCTGAAAGTTCTTTGTTCACTATTTGTCCAGATACCCAGGCGTGAAAGTCTTGTGGGCACTGTGAAGGATGGAGAAGCACTCTCTGATTAGATGCAGAATTTGACTAAAGATCGAGTATGGTTTGCGGTATGGGTGATGAGGCGATTATTTGACACGATTGCGTTGGCCAGAATGTCGACACGATGAGTCTCCTGACGTTCTGGACGACCAAGAGTTAGCTGAAGCTCCACAGAGCAGAAGCATTCACAAGGGCGCTGCGAGTAGATATTGGGAGATCTGGAATAGGCCCATTCAGATCATTAATCCCCCACCGAACCATCGCATTCAAATGGTCGCAAGAAAGATCAGTCGCTAATGATCTGAAGATCTCGGAGAGTCACTATAAAAGCTGATATTCCAGTGGAAGATTTTCGCGGTGGTCTTGAATAGGTGAAGACTCTGACGACGACACTGTTTGAGCCAAACTTTCCACTCTCAGAAAACCAGGAATAGGCATTGCTGAATAGAAAAGCCCGATCGCTCTTAAGGTTCAAAAGCAAGAGCCTGGTATCAAGCTTAGGAAATTTCATTTCGGCCGCGCAAAAGCGTCAATAGAAATCCACACAGTGATATCAAGCGGGACATAAGCTTATTGGACAGTAGAATTACATATAAATATGTCCATAGTTTTCTTGAATAACATTTTTGAAGTTCCACCATTCAGTGCTGCGTATATAATCAGAATCGTCCAATATATTATTAGAGCTCTAAGAAGCGGTCTGGTGAATTAAATTGGCGAAACCGCAGGGAGGGTTCACCACTGATGAGCAAAACCCTCCCAATATATTTTTTTCATCGCAGTAAGGACAGTAGAAGTTTGTATTGTATATAAAAAACATTCGTGCTTAAATCCTCTAGTTTTATGTGTATAAATGGCGTGTTATTGCTTTGGGTTAATAAATAAACGAGTAAAACGCTGCCTGATGCCAGTTTAGTATTCGACGAGAAAAGAAAGCCTTACTCCCATCTGGACATTCTATGGTTGACATTGCTGCCTGTGACAACAGGAGAACTGGAAAAGTTAAGACATCCTTTCAAAATTAAAGAGAGGATTGCGTAATCAATTTAGGAATTCATCGATTAATGTACAAATTTGTTTTTTTATATAAAGATATATGTAGTTGATGACATATGTACACTCCAGGAACCTGGGTTATAATAAAGTATATCATCACTTTGCAACTTTGATATATTATCCTAAAACCTTTTAATTATTATTATGAATAAAGATAAAATGACGGTAGATAAAACTGCTTTGCAAAAAAAAAAAAAAAAACGGCGTATAAAAGTCTTTTTATATTGTTTTTGGCAATAACATTTGTTAGATTCCTATGGTCGTTGGTCTTGGTAAAATAAAAAGTCTCACTTATATTGTAGGCGATAAAATTATTTATTTAAAAAATACAATTAAACAAAATATAATGAAGGAAAATAGAGCATGCCGCGTTGCCACTCGTCTTCTGTCGGCTCGCCACCTGATTGGTCAGGCCGCCGCGAACGTTGGGGGGAGGCATATATATAATACATAGAGAAAGATATACATTTTAATAACAAATCATTTTTGAGTAAAAAATAAAAATATACTTAGAGTAAGTAATAATATGCCACCGATTGTAATTAAATCGACGATCGGACCAACCGGCGAGAAACTATGCATAATCGAAGCCTCCTTAATAACGAAGATCCTAGACAAATGTGGAATCGAGTATAAACTTGAGGAAACGGTTCAATCAAAGAAGAGAACTCGCGGCTCCCAATCGGATGACTCAAGATCGCCAACTAGGAGCGAGCGTAATCTGAAGACGCCTAGAATGGACATCGACAAACAAAGTCCCGCCACTGAAATTTCTCAACAAATGAACGTAGCTCACCCACCGCAAGACGATGAAGAAAATAACGACAACGATGGCCCATGGACCACAGTCACTAACGTGAAAAAAACGAGAATTCCTCCTGTTATTGCAGAAAATGTAGCAGACTGGAAGCTTCTTTGCCAAGAACTAAAAGGCTTGTGCACGGAACCATTCCAAGTCACGATTTCTGGCAAAAAGCACATAATTAAATCGAAAAACATAGGCGACTTCAAAAAAATCAGGGAGTATGTACAGAAAAATAATGGAGGATATTCCTACAGACTACAGGAGGAAAAACCACTGAAAGTGGTATTGAAGGGGGTAACAACAGCCTTCAAAGAAGAAGACGTCGTAACTGAACTGGTCTCAATGGGCTTCACTGAGGTCATTGTCAAAAGACTCCATAGACAATCGACCAAAATACCGATGAATATAGTCCTAGTAGAGCTACCGAAAAATGAACACAATAAACGAATCTATGGAATAACTGAAATACTTTACCAAAAAATAGTAGTGGAATCATTCAGGACTACAAAACGAGTGACCCAATGCTTTAACTGCCAGGGTTTTGGGCATGGCCAGCTAAACTGCTTTTTGAAGCCCAAATGCGTCAAGTGTGCTGAAGAACATCATTCGAAGGATTGTCCAAGAAAGTCGAAACAGCTCCCACCAAAGTGCGCTAACTGTGGAGAGGCGCACACAGCCAATTACCGCGGATGCCCAAATTTTCCGAAGCCACAACAACAGCAGCTAAAGCCTCCCAGACAAAACTCCCCTAACACCATACCTCAAGCAAGCTCCACTAAAACAGAAGAAGCAACTGTTGAAAAACAAAAGGCAAGTTACGCGGAAACTACAAAAAAGAAAACTACTCGTTATGACACCAGGGAACTGTGCGAAAAGTTATTAGAAATTATCAAAACTTACCTATACAATGAAAGGCAAATTACCTTTAAAAATCGTTTTCTGGAATTGCAACGGAATCAAACTCAAAAAAGAAGAATTCCTACAGTTTTTAGAAGAAAACTCAATAGACATGGCACTGCTCAGTGAAACACACTTAAAACCATCTGTCGACCTCAAACTCAGAAACTATCAGACAATAAGAGACGATAGAATCGTTGGAAGGGGCGGTGGAACGGCAATAATTCTAAAAAACTATCTTAAATATAAAAAAGTGCTGATTCAAACATCTAACATGGAAAACACCACAATTCTAATGAAACCAGATGGAAGGGCAGTAGTGCAGATATCGTCAATCTATAAGAAACCCGATCTACCACTCCAGGAGGAAGATCTGAATCTCTTGTTAGAGAATAATCAATCAGTAATCGCTGCAGGAGACTGGAACTCCAAGCACCCTCTTTGGGGCTCAAGAACCTCCAATAATAGTGGAACCGTGCTTCATAATTTTTCCGAAAAAGAAAACCTGGACATTGTCGCACCTTCTTCACCCACGCACTACAGTCCTTTGGGAAATCCAGACTTTTTGGACATCGCAATTCTTAGAAACATTCCCTGGGCTTCGAGGATTAAGACCCTGGATGCCTTATCTTCAGATCACCTCCCAGTAATCCTAGAGCTGACCTGCCCGAAGGATGAATTCACGACTAGGGCTTGCCGACTCACTAACTGGGTACACTTCCAACAAGACTTAATTTCCAGTACGCCTCCTAGAGTATCCTTGAAAACGGAAGCCAATATTGACTCAGCAGTGACCATACTAAATGATAAAATCTACAACAGCTACTCAAAAAACACAGTTATATCATCCTCTTCATCAAAACAGAACCCCTCGACCAAGGCTTGATAAAAGAAAAGAATAAAGCTCGTAAGAGATGGCAAGCAACCTGGGATCCAGCCCATAGAGCCATTTATTTAAACCTACAGGGAAAAGTTAACAAAGCCCTCAAATCCGACTCCACCGAGAACTGGAATCAATTCATACACAAGATTGAATCAAGCCCAAAGGACTTCTGGAGAAAAACAAAACCCATCAGGAAAAAAACGGAAAGGATCTCAAGTTTAGTAACGAACGGCAAAACCTTATTGACCGACAAAGAAATCGGAAATGAACTTGCAGAACACTTCTCCAACCAGTTCTCCAAGGAAAAAGAAGAAGACCAACCAAATATAACTTATAATCACCAACAAGAAAAAATGCTCACAATGACGACACCAAATGAAGTCAAAGAAGTAATTAAATACTTAGCTAACCACAAAGCTCCTGGCCATGACAATATCACTCCGCAAATGGCCAAGAATCTTCCCATCAAATGGATTGTATTTCTAGCTGGAGTATTCAACGCCGCACTGCACCTGTGTTACTACCCCAAAGTCTGGAAGCATGCTATCATAATTCCAATTCCAAAAAAATCCGCTAAATCCCCTGAAGATCTAAGACCTATCAGCCTCCTCTCCACCATCGGCAAAATTTACGAAAGAATTATTCTACGTAGACTTCAGATGTACTTGGACAACTCTAACTTCATCATCCCGCAGCAATTCGGATTTAGAAGGGGGCACTCAACAACTCACCAACTCATTGCAGTTCTGGACTATATCCAGATAAGAAGATCCCACAAGGAAGTGGTAGGTGCTGTCTTTCTAGATTTTGCGAAAGCATTTGATAAAGTTTGGCATAATGGCCTTATAAAGAAACTCACAAAACACCAGTTTCCAAGTGACATTATCAATTTTATGCAGAATTATCTACAGGGCAGGACATTTTCAGTCAAGCAAGGAAATTTTATAACTGAACCAAAGCCAATCCAGACTGGAGTACCTCAAGGCTCTATCCTCGGACCCTACCTTTTCAATATTTACATTAATGACATCCCACTGCACTCTAAATGTAAACTTAAGCTCTTCGCAGATGACACAGCAATTTTATTTAGCTCTAAATCAGTCAACCTATTGGTTACTCAGCTTCAGAATTACCTAAATGACATAATCAAATGGTGCGATGAGTGGAAACTAGACATTAACCCAACTAAGACTCAAGCAATAGTTTTTCCCCCAAGAGATAACAAAAAATTCAAGCCACAAACCAACTTGACAGTAAACTCAAGCACTATTAGTTGGGCCGACCATGCCAAGTATCTTGGTGTCACTTTGGATTCGAAATTAAAATTTAACCTACATGTCCAAAACACCATAAGAAAGGCAAAGATAGCCAAAATATCTCTATCAAGCCTGCTTAATTTTAAAAGTAATTTAACAACAAAGCATAAATTCACGTTGTACAAAACCTGCATTCTACCCATCATCACGTATGCACTACCAGTCTGGGCAAATATATCACACCTACGGATAAAAAAAGAATAGATGCCTTCATGAGGATTTGCTTACGAACCACTATAGGAGCCCCATTCAATCTTTCAAACAAAATTCTCAAAGAAGATCTCAACCAGCCTAATATAGAAGAGATTTATCAAGACTCTGCGACAAGACTATTCTCGCAATTTCAAAAATCCTCAAATCCAACTATACAAGAAATTGTTCAAAACCAAGGTGACCTCAGCCACCGAATCCGACGACCTGGACCCAATGGCTAGCTGACAGCCAAACACCCAACAACTGCCCTCCTGTAAGGTTCGGGGGGCCACTCCAGCATCACAACTCGCCATGTGTAAATAATATGGACAAGGTGACTCGCGAGCTGTGCTCGAATGTAACACCTGCAAATTGAGATGAAATAAAAAAAAATATATACATTTTAAGGGGAAGTTACTTAGATGTTGACTTTTTTTTTTAATTTTTAGAAATTAAAATGAAACGAAAAGTGATTTCCTAAAAAAAATTGCATAAACCATTCCCAGGATAAAAGGAACACACAGCATGGAAAATAATTAATATTTGCTACACAGTAGAGCAAAATTTTGATTTTTATAATAATAGGGAGATTGAATATATATCAATAATGGGTCTGAAGAGAGATCGCCTAGAACATGGCTAAAGTTGTCTCTCCTGGAGCTGGTTTTCTTATAGGAGATTCTGAATTTTAGGCATCCTTTTAAGGGAAGCTCTACTCTAACTCCTTTCCCTCACTTTTTGGCTCAATATTATTATTATTACAAAATAAAAAAGGCATATCATGACCAGGAGCACATGTGCTTTTTAGAAGACAGAGCGCCATCTAGTGGAACAGAAGTCAACTAAACATTGATGAGTGTGTCAGAGACAGAAGCCGTCTGCCGATGGCCACACCCTAGAACATCTGCTGACCCCCTGCCAAAACCTGTCCTGTTTACAGGAGTCGCCTATAAAATGTCCTTGGGGGCCCCACATGGGCTTTGGCATTTTCCTCCTCTCTCCCCAGCTGTCCCCAGCTGACCGCTCTTTGGATTTTTATTTTGACGTCAACATTTTTAGTGTTACATACAAATAGGGGTTTACAGGTATTATCAATAAAGATATAGCATATATACAAAATATGGGGGTGGCAGTAAACAGAAACGGTGTACATTCCAAAAGAAGGGCAGGATCTTTTAAGGTATCGGCTCTAACTAATTGGAAGATATGTGACATATACTAAAAGTGTCATACATTTTAAAATATACAATATATATATGTCATAATATATGCTCTTCCAGGAATAATAAAGTAAACCTACAGTCAACGAGAGAGAGACGTCGATAGAAGACAACTAAGTTACGGCCATATTGAACCACTGGCCACATTCCAGAGGGGGCTTTTCTTGGAACCCCCAGGACTATTTTTGGACAGTCGGGGGGTGGTGTGCGACACAAACGGCCGCCCGCCTGGCGGTGCGGGTCGCGCTCCCGTCTCTCTCGCTGGCTGCCTGGGTTATTCCTCTACCAACTCGTCGTGTGATTATTTCTCTCCTCACCACATTATTATTACTATATTGCCACATTGAAAGTCGACAGGATCATATCACAGAAGAGTCGACAGGATAATATCACATATATATATATTTTTTTCTTATGTATATGGCACGTTTTTGCTTTATACATACAGGTATATTTGTATTAATATGATTTATTTTTAGTTCATGTCACTTACCTTTTCTATGACATTGTAAAAAACATGGTTACATTATGTCTTTGATTCCGTGTTGTATTTCAAAAACTTTTCATTAATAATATGAACTTAGATTTTTTATTAAAAAGAAAACTGTTTAATAATAAATATAATATTTGAAATTCCTTATCTCAGATTTTGGGAAATAATATTGAAACGAAAAAGAAATCTTACAAAAGCAGCCCTATAACTTTCCAAAAGTACTAAAGGTCATATAATAGCAAGTTTCTATATAAATCAAAATAAATAAAGATATAAATAAAGATAAAATATTTATTCAAAAAATTAAATTTGATAAGATAAACGTTTTTACTTTGGAAATAAAATTGAAACGGAAAGTGATTTCTGAAAAAAAAAGTTTGCCTAAAACCATCTCAAGGATTAAAAGAGGTTACGAGGAAAATTTGATGACAAATGTGTAGATTTATTTATTTCAATTTAAAGCGCTATGTACCCCTAGGGACACTTGCGCTGTAATACATGTATGTCTTTACATTTGTCCATATACCATACAGTAAAATTTTATTTACATTATCTTCTTATATATAAAAGTCAATGTCTGTTGTCTGTTCGCGATAAACTCAAAAACTACTCAACCAATTGGAACCAAATTTTGCATGTCGCTTTTTATAAACTTGAGGAAAATTTTCGGCTACATTTTGATTAATACTTTTTTCTATTCATTTTTTTTTCATTTGAAGAACTTTTTTACGCGGAGTAAATACGTAGTGAAGTAACAAGACCAGGCCAATTAAGCGACCAATGAGCTTTCTGCATTTTTTTTAGTTGCTTGCGTACTTTTTTTGAAATATCTTTTTATATATGAGTGTTACTTTTTTTTTTACAAAAGTATTGAGTTTTAAGAGAGAAATTTATATTACTAAGTTAAGGTAAGTGCACACAATGCAATAAAAAAAACTTTACAAAATTAGCGTTACTGTGTGTAAACAATGGCTTTCGTATTTTTTATTAATTTTTGTTCTGGCAGTCGCAGTCATTAGCAAACACATGTTTGCCTAATTTCCATCTGCTCTTTCATTTTTTTTTACAGAAAAAAAAAATTATGAGCCTATTTTTCTTATTCTTACTGAGAAGATTGGCATCGGTCACTCACTCGAATCAGGCAATTTTAAGGGTTAATGCGCTGGGACGGGTACTCGGGGGTGGATGGAAAATCTGCCATCTATTTAAACAATATATTGATTTTGAAACAACTAAATGGATTGCAAAAAATAATTAAATCAAATACCTAAACACTAATATAATGCAATTTTTGCCATCACACACTTTTTGCCTGTGGTTTATGTGTTACTTCTGTATTGCTATTCTATGGCACTTCTACTATTTATTATTCATGTACTTTCATTCAGTATGAAGGAAATTTCACTCGGGGGAATTCTCGGGCAAAGCCCGAGATTCGTCTAGTACAGGGGTCTCCAAACTACGGCCCGAGGGCCACATCCGGCCCGAAGACAGATTTTGTCCGGCCCGCGGCGACATACTTGAAAACTCCTTTTAGAGAACAAATATTTTTTATAGCAAATAAAATGTTTGTGATAAGTTGGATAAAGAAACACAGAATGGTAATGAGTAAAGACATGTATAATTTATGCAGTAAATTTAACTTCAGCATATAATAACTAACAAATTATTGAAATGAATCCAACTTACATTTTATACATTGTAAGTAATGAACAACACATACCTTATAACATGACATATGAAATGCTAATGAGATGTATGTAATTGAGATTTTCCACCGACAATAGTTTGTAGTTGTGGACTAATTTTACTTGTACCAATTATTAAAAGAGATTTAAGATGCTCGTCAGTTAATTTAGATCTGTATACATTTTTTTGTGTACTTCATTTTGGAGAAGGTTTTCTCACACAAATAAGTAGTACCAAAAACGGAAAACAGCCCACGAGCAAATTTATGCAAATTATCAAATTGTGTCAGTGGAAGACTCTTATAAAATTCCAACAAAGATGAGTTTTCATATTTGTTCTTAATTATATCACTGCACTGAAGATCAACCATTTCCATTTGAAGTTCCGGGGCTAGGGTTTCAATGTCAGCATCAAAAGGATTCTGAAAAATCTTAATTTGATTCGCAATGGCATCAAAGTCCGAGAAACGAGTATCAAAATTTATCTTCAAAGCACTCAAAGTTTCGATTGCAAAATCGATAGGAAACTCAGTCTCAGTAGTGTGGCTGAATATTTCACAGGTTTTAAAATGTGAAAAACATTTACTTCGTAGTTGTGATTGAAACAGTATCAATTTCATCCGGAATGACTTGATATTAGTGTATAAATCAGGAAGATGCTGGTTTTCTCCTTGCAATCTCAAATTCAGTTCGTTCACATGTTTTGTCAAATCAACATAGAATGCTAACTTCCATAGCCATGCGTTGTTTTGTAATTCAGTAAGAGGGCGGTGCTTTTCATTCAAAAAAATTTCGATCACTGCTCGAAGTTCAAAAAAGCGCTGAAGGACTTTCCCACAACTAAGCCAGCGTACGGCAGTATGATAAGGTAAGTCTGTTTCTCCAATATCTGCAATAAATTGTCGGAATTGTCGGTGATTCAGCCCAAAAGATCTGATGAAATTAACAGTTGATATGACTGGTTTCAGAACGTCAGACATATCCAAACATTTTCCGCACAAAGATTGTTGATGAATGATACAATGTAAGACTAATGGTTTTGAGCCGCCGTCATTTTCTACAGCCTTTGACACAAGAGCGACCACTCCTTTATCTTTCCCACTCATGTTTTTGCCTCCATCAGTTGTAATACATTTCAAGTTTTTCCATCGAAGGTTCTTTTTATTAATGGCCATTTCAACTCCTTTAAAAATATCGGTACCAGTAGTTTTGCCATGAATACTATACATATCAAGAAGTTCTTCGTGCACTTCATAGCTTTTATCTACTCCTCTAATATAAATCAACACCTGAGCAGTATCTGACACATCCGTTGACTCATCCAAGGCCAAAGAAAACCACTCAACATGTCCATTTTTGTCGAACAGTTGAGAGGATATATTTTCAGCGATGTTTTCTACCCTTCGAGCCACAGTGTTTGCTGACATACTGACAGTTTTTAATAAATTTACCTTTTCAGGGCACATTTCTTCGACTACTGCAATTATGCATTCTTTGATCATTTCTCCATCGGTGAATGGTTTTCCACGTTTTGCAATTTCAAGAGCCACACGAAAGCTGGCACGAGTTGCCGCCTCTTGTTCAGTTTTGACTTTTGTAAATAAAGATTGCTGCGATTTCAATCCGCGCTTCAAAGCTTCGAATTTTTCTGTCCGCACAATTCCTGTATATTTTGAGTAATTTTGAGAATGTTTTGTTTCATAATGACGTTTCATGTTATATTCTTTGAGAACGGCTATGCTTTCATTGCAAATCAAACATAGCGCCTTGTTACTGGACTCAATTACGAAATACTGAATGTTCCACTGATCTTTGAATTTTCTGCATTCACTATCAATTTTTCGCTTCTTTTCCATTCTGCTAAATCACACACAAAAGCAACAATTAATAATAACATTTAATAACAAATAAACATAACAATTAATACAGGAAAATTAATAATATGCAGTGTTGCCATCTTGGCCCTCGGAACTTACTGGAGTAATTAGTATGGCCCTAAGGCTGGAAAGACCCTATCAGTATGGCCCTAAGGCTGGAAAGTTTGGAGACCCCTGGTCTAGTATATACATAAAAAGAGATTATTATATTTAAAGTCAATTCGAAGATTTAAGAGATTTTAGCTCCACCGAAGTACCACACAAATCTCCTCTAGATATATATATATATGTCGTGATCGAATGGAAGGGTGCAACCGTTATGCCTTCCCAAAAAAATAGTTACAGCCAATTGAGCAGCGCACCCGCGACGTGCCGTAGCATTCGCCCGCGATGTCTGCAACATTTATTTTGTACAGATGGATGAATTTGCATATTTACATTTCAACACAAGCTTAACATATTTACATACTTATTTTGGCGAAAAGAAATTATAAATCTTTGATATTATACAAATTATGTGACACATATATATATAAAGGTTTTATAATATTTAAAGAAAGTTATAGAAAATTTCGATGTCGAAGTGAGAGTATAAAGTCAGTATAGCAAGCTATTACTGGACATTAAAGTAGAATTAAATATAATTTATATGAAAGATAGTTGTATTAGAGAATGAGTAATGATAATTAAAAACAAATTATAAAAATATTACTATTAGGGTATCAAAAAGGTTTTTTTAAGTAACAACATAGGATTATAACAAGTTCACGCTGTAGTTACGCGTCATGTAAGCAGAACAAAGAAATAAAAAGAGGAAGAATTGAAGGTATTAGGATAAGAAAAATAGCAATATTAAAATATACAAGTATCAGAGTCATCAATCAACAATTCTTAATCAATTCTGTCACCGTTTGCTTTTGTGAATGGAATAAATACCCAAATATGGCCATTTCTTATAAGCATCGGTAGTTCAGTGGTAAAATACTCGCCTGCCACGCGGGCGGCCCGGGTTCGATTCCCAGCCGATGCATTTTTTTTTTACAATTTTTAAAACTCATTTATATATTATACAAGAATGACATCCACGGCGCCAATTTATAATTGTAACGAATAGTATTTGAATAAAAGCATTTAATCGGATAAAACCCGGGCAACGCCCGGGTTTTACCCGAGTGCGTATATATTTTAAAAATTTTTTAATTAAAATACTATTCGTTACAATTATAAAATGGCGCCGTGGATGTCTCTCTTGTGAAACGTCCCGCCCCAAACTGTGTGTGTCTTGAAAATATAAAAATAAAAATGTGAACGGAAAAATATGTCCAGGGTAGCCTAGTGGTCATGGCATCTGCCCGGTAAGCGGAAGGTCGTGGGTTCGATTCCCATCCCTTGACACTTTTTTTATTTTATCCATTCTGACCAAAATCTATCCGTGAACTTCACACAGTGAACTTCACACAGAGAGAATAAGGCAATTATATAAGTAGATAATCCAAATTGTGCCTTATCACACACTATTTTTTTATTTGGCCTTATTACCTTGTGTTTATAATCTATGACGTAATGCCGGCGGCGCGCGCCCGTTGGCTGCCGGCGAGCACGTGACCTCCCTGTGCGCGCGCATCCGTGACAGAGCCGGCCGGCCCATGACGGTCGTGACTATATATGTTGATGGATGGATAATAATAATAATATAATATAATAATGATAATGATCATAATGATGATGCGCGCGCACCCGTGACAGAACCGGCCGGCCGGATCATGACGGTCGTGACTATATATGTTGATAATAATAATAATATAATAATAATAATAATAATAATAATAATTATTATTATTATTATTATTATCATTAGATAATGATCATGATCATAATGATGATGCGCGCGCACCCGTGACAGAACCCATGACGGTCGTGACTATATATGTTGATAATATAAATGAGTTTTAAAAATTGTAAAAAAAAAATGCATCGGCCGGGAATCGAACCCGGGCCGCCCGCGTGGCAGGCGAGCATTCTACCACTGAACCACCGATGCTTTAAAAAATGGCCATATTTAGGTATTCATTCCATTCCGGATTAGTCCGGGTAAAAAAAAGTTCTTCAAATGAAAAAAAGAAATAGCCAAAAATACTAATCAAAATGCAGCCGAAAATTTTCCTCAGGTTTATAAAAAGCGACATGCAAAATTTGGTACCAATTGGTTCAGTAGTTTTTGAGTTTATCGCGAAACAGACAGACAGACAGAAATTGACTTATATATATATATATAGAGATAGAGATATAGAGATAGAGATATAGAGATATAGAGATTTACTCTTCATTGTTGGCTTTTTATCTTACATTCATTCTTCATTGTTGGCTTTTTATATTACATTCACTCTTCATTGTTGGCTTTTTATCTTACATTCACTCTGTTGGCTTTTTATATTACATTTACTCTTCATTGTTGGCTTTTTATCTTACATTCACTCTTCATTGTTGGCTTTTTATATTATATTTACTATTCATTGTTGGCTTTTTATCTTACATTCATTCTTCATTGTTGGCTTTTTATATTACATTAACTCTTCATTGTTGGCTTTTTATCTTACATTCACTCTTCATTGTTGGCTTTTTATCTTACATTCATTCTTCATTGTTGGCTTTTTATATTACATTCACTCTTCCTTGTTGGCTTTTTATCTTACATTCATTCTTCATTGTTGGCTTTTTATATCATATACGAATGACCCGCGCAACGCCCGGGTTTTACCCGATTAAATGCTTTTATTCAAATACTATTCGTTACAATTATAAATTGGCGCCGTGGATGTCATTCTTGTATAATATATAAATGAGTTTTAAAAATTGTAAAAAAAAAAAATGCATCGGCCGGGAATCGAACCCGGGCCGCCCGCGTGGCAGGCGAGCATTCTACCACTGAACCACCGATGGTTATGAAAAATCCCATCCGTGAGCTTCAGACAAACAGACAAACAGACAGAATAAGGCAAATATATAAGTAGATATATATACAGATAAACCTGTCTATAGCGCCCCTCTTGGGACTCACCAAAATGGGTGCTATAGACAGGTCATTTTAAAAGCAAATCGCATAGTACTTCTTATTTAAAATCGGGCGTTATAGAGAGGGAGGCGCTATTTAGAGGGGGCGCTATAGACAGGTTTAACTGTATATACAATATAATAAGCATAAATAATAGAGAGAAATAATATAACTTTTAAACAATAATATTGCTATTTATTATTAGTAGAGTAGTATTTATTTAGATTAAAGCAGATTCCTGTAGCCACGTACAGAAGTAACCAACTACCCGGGCTGTCCTTCTAACCTAAGTCTGTTTAGTTTTATCTACAATACCAGTGTAATTCACGAGAGGTGGATTGCAATTTACAACTACACCTATCCCTCGATTTACACGGTACTTGTTTTACACGTTTTCGCTTTTACACGGTTTTCCAAATAAGTATTTTTTTTTGTTGTTTTTATCGCACTATACTAAATGCTACTGTGATTGAACACATGCGCTGTGTACACATCTCACGAGGAATCCCGAGCTTATGTGCTGACTTGCTGCACACGCACACTGTGTCTGTATTTCTTCGCATAGAAATTTCGCGAAAATATTTAATTTTCGATTTACACGTTTTTCTCAGGAACGTATCTACCGTTTAAATCGGGGGATAGGTGTATTTACATTAAAGATATAGAGATAATATGCACACAATTTAGTGATTCAATATGAGCGAAGCATATTTTTACATTTTGAAAATAGAGCAATCCATAAATAAATCTTTAATTAAAAAGGCATACATTGGATCAAAATATCATTTATTTCACCAATATTTCAGTTGGTTGAACGCTAACCTTTATTCAAGGTATTATAACATATTAACTTTGATAAAGGTTGGCGTTCAGCCAACTGAAATATTGGTAAAATAAATGATATTATGATCCAATATATGCCTTTTTAATTAAATATTTTTACATAAAACTTATGTGAGCAATAGTTATCCAGAAATTATTTGAAAAAGTAAAAATAAAAATCAGGTAAAAAGTTTCTTTTAATTTTTATTTTACATATAACTTATATGGCACTTTGCCATCTAGAAAATTCAAAAAGCTGCTGAGGGCGTTAAGTTATTTCATTTTATTTAATTTTTCATTTTATCTGCCTCACCTTTTTTCTCCATGACTAAGTATAAAAATTAGCTGTCTCTTGTCATAGACAAGTACAGTTAAACCTGTCTATAGCGTTCCCTCTAAATAGCCCCTCCCTTTCTATAGCGCCCGATATTAAATACGTAGTACGATGCGATTTACATTAAAAGTGACCTGTATATAGCACTCTATTTTGGTGAATCCCAAGAGGGAGGGCTATAGACAGGTTTAACTGTATATTGGTATATTGAAAGAAAAGATAAGGAACTTGGTGAAAAACATTATAGAAGTTTCTTCGCGTTAGTCTTGTTCCAAAATCGCTTTATTAGGTACCGCTCAAAAAGAGCAACCTAATTTATGATATTTGCAACAGTCGACGAATGCCGTGGTCCATTTGGACGAGAAAAGCGGAGCCTAGAACACCGCTGATTCCAGACTAGCCTGTTCAGTGATACGCTAAACTTGACGTATGTACGAAGGAACGTGTGGCCATTGGACATGCATCGGACCTGGAGGCTGTTGTTGGGTGCTGAGCTGCCTGGAGTATAGGAGCTCCATCTATGATTCCTTTCTTCCTGTGGTGAATCTGTAAAAGACCGGCGGTGTTAATAAAGCTTTGTGTGTGTGTATATTTACAACAATGAATAATATATGAAGGTTATTCACATATTAAAACAAAGTGTCCAATGAGGGATACAATCCCGGTTCATGGCTGTTGGGAATCGAGGGTGTTACCCACTCGTCCACAGACTTATTGAACTTGAGAAATAAACTACATACAGTCGACTCTGGATAATTTGAAACTCGTTAATTTGAATCTCTCGATAATTTGAAATGTTTTCCCGGTATCTTGAAAATACTCGATAATTTGAATAAAATCAATATTAATTGGTCCCCTCGGTAATTTGAAGTTGAAGGAATAAGTATCTTGCCACAAATAAACATTTGTGAATAACTGTACAAATGTTTAAAATAATAAATCACAAATTTTGAGATCAAACTCATGCTTAATTGATTTTTCCCTTCCCTCTCTCTTGGTTGTTTAAACTCCTGTTATTTTGAACTCTTGATAAATTGAATTTTTTCTCTTGTCCCTTGAGTTTCAAATTATCGAGAGTCGACTGTATATATGAGAAATAGATATAATTGAGATTTATTATGGTTATTTTTCATTACAGTTTAATCTGGCTGAGTGTCAATCTAGACCAAGCCTGGCCAACCCGCGGCCCTCGGGCCGCATGCGGCCTGCCATTTAACTTTATATTTCTTTTGTAACTTTCATTTCTCGTCTGTATATTCAAAAACAGAAAATATATTGAAATAAATATAATAATTTTTTTATTTAAAATATGTCCCACAATTTTCAAAATACATATTTGATTCCACAAAAAGGAAGAAAAAAGTTTGGAATAATGGTAATTTATAGAGAGAAATATTTTTTTTATTTTGAATTATTATTATTTTTTATTTAGAAAAAGCAGCCGAAAAATAATAAATAAAAACATTAAGCATCAAGGAAGTATTAAGTATTTTTAAAATACATTTTAAAGTTAAAATTTTGATATAGTTAAAGTTTTTAGACCTTGTTTACGATTCCGTGCGGCCCGTGGCGTCATTTAGGTTGGCCAGGGCTGGTTTAGACCCATTCATTAAATGAATCAGAAAGTTCGAACAAATTGATTAATTAGGTAAAAAGAATATAAACTAGGTTGATTAAGCATTTACCTAGGGAAATACTTGCTTACTCTTTATAATCTTCTTCTTTCTTATCTCCACTCAATCATATTAAGGTATCAAGATCGTAAAGCCCGAGACTCTTGATGGTGTCTGCCGGGGAAGAATAGAGCTCATCACTGGATGAGTCTATACAGTCAAATAATGAAAATAGTCAAAAATAAAACTCTATTATAGTGTAACGGACTCACAAATACCAGAACCTCCAACTTATAGAAATGAATAAGAATCAATTTTGAGAGAACAATCAATTTCTTTTTCTTTAAAAAAATTACACTTCAGCCAGTTGGTTTTATTTTTTCAACGTTTCAACAAAAATCTTTTGTCTTCATTAGGAGAAATAAAAAAAAAAGCATTTGGTAAGGCATATTAATTTGCATACCAACCCTTTGTACATATATCAATTGTGTTGATATATATATTTTTTTATCTTTTCATCTAACTAACATCAATTGTCGGTGGATGAGAGGGTAACACGCTCGATTCCCGACAGTCATGAACCGGGATTGAATCCCGCGTTAAAATTTGTTTAATATGTGAATAACCTTCACATATTATCCATTGTTTCAATTATCATGAACTAGGTTGCTCTTGCTGAGCGGTACCTATTAATGTGATTTGAACCCGAGATTTTCATCTAACTAACTTGCATACTAATTCTGTACATATTTAAAATATCTTTCTTTCTTTTCTTTCAAAATTTTTGTTTACCTTTAAAGTGCAAGTGTCCCTAGGGGGACATAGCGCTCTAAGTCGAAATAAAGAATAGAGTAAGGCCTTAATTGAGAGAATATTTTTTAACGCTTTACCAAAAGCTTTATTTCTCTTTCTCCTGACGAAAACAAAAGATTTTTGTTGAAACATTGAGGAAATGAAACTTTAACTGGTCGAAGTGTCTATTTTTTAAAGGAATATGAATGCCGGCCAAGTAACCTTTATTTTCAAGAGAATCAATTTCTTTATATACACAGTAGAGTATCCATATTCTAAAAACATGGCTAAATACAAATTTTCCTATAGATGTTCTCTTACCAGACTCAACTGAAAGACTTCTCTGAATTTGACATGTCATGGTCTCTAAAGAGAAACCACCTCCAGTAGACACCATGTTTATATATTAGGTTATTGTCTCTCAATAGAGTTTCTTATTTTCATACTGTAATTTATTATAACAATTAGGGGTCGGTGGAAGGATGGTCTAAACCGTTGGTTTTCGACCGCTACGACCCGGGTTCGATTCCCGCATTGGGCACTTTTTTTTTCTGATAAAAAAATGTTCCAATGGCCCCCAATTCTTGTAAAAGTCCAACCCTACCAGCGATTGCAATTAACCAAACGGGGCTCTGGCCCATTTGTAAGTGCAAAGTCGAACTGCCTTTCACGTGTATAGACATGTGGTGCACTTACAGTAAAAGCAGTTGCCTACTTCTACCCACCATGATTATCATGGCCTGTACCACGTGTACTAGGGATTAAAAAAAATTATAACAATTAGAAATATATAAAAATAAAAAGTACGCTATTCAAAATAATTTTAAGACATTTTATTAGAAAAACGTCGGTTTATTTACACATATTCTATATACATATATATAAACGGTAGTTACCTCATTTAAAACTATGATATATTTCAGGAATTGACTGAATAAGGGCTTGGGTATGAGGATGACTCGAAAATTCTCTGAATTTTTCATTGTAAAACTTTTTAAAGTTTAAATCCACTTTGATTTCTTTAAAAACATATTCTGAAAAGGCCAAGTGAATTTCCTTTTCATTTAAATCAAGAGTCGTTGATTCATTATCTGAAATTATGCTTTCACATTTGCTGACGTTAATTATCCTAGAAAAAGGACGAGATAAAAATGACTCTAATATTCCATCCATTTTTTGCTTTGATCCACTACATCGTTCCATGCGCTCGTAGACTTTACAAAGTAGATAGCTCCAATTTGTACTGAAGAATTGAGGAGAATACTGAGGGTCAAAAATCGCATGAATACAACACATTAAATAGCCTTGGTTATTTTCATGTTTTATATTTTCGAGAAGAGATTCGGTAGCTGTTTGCAAATTAATATTTTCACCTGAAATCTCTTGCATTATGTTGGCTACTTTAAAGATTCCGATTGTATTGATACAAAATACGTAAAAAAGGCTGTAATGATATTGTCCATCTATTTCGAAAAGGAAAAATGATCCTTGCCTATTGTAGATATTATAAAGCATTTGTTTAATTACGTTCTCCTTTTGTGAAGGATCGGCATATTGGATAATAAATTTTGGTAGGTAGAAGGCAAGTCCCGTTTTACCGATGTTAAAAAAGTGGTTGGTAAAGATCCAATAGTTTTGCTGGAAATCTGGCAAATCTCGGAAGCTGTAGAAGAGCCTTCTCAGAGCTACTCCATCAACTCTGGAAATTATATCTAAGTCCGAGTGCAGCATCGTTAGAATTGGTGAACAATTGGTCACAGCTTGCTCCCCACTCGCGACAATGTTGGCAAAGAGTCTGAAGATGAATGATAACATATCATTATCATCCATTTTGATGATTTCTGGGAGTATGGGAAGGAGCTCATTACCTATGGCATCTACCTCTTTTGGACTGGAGTATGCAATTAAGTAATTGAGAGCTTTGAGTACCATATGTAAATAATCTTTTTCGTTTGGTTTGAAGAGGTCTTCATTCACAATTTTTAAAATCTCCGGAAGAAAATGAGGTACGTAAAGTGAAAGTTCTTTAACTTCTTTGAAGACTGAGCAACAAAATTTGATCACAAGATGTCTGTCGTCATTCTTACAAGCCAACAGCACTCGGTAGAGGTACTCCATGGATTGATTGAGGATATCCTGAGAAAATACACCGGAATCTACATTGGAGAAAACTTTAACGATTTGTTCCAAGGTGCAAATCCGAATCACCCAGTTGGTGGAATGACTTGAAGCTAAAACTTGCTGCATTACTGTTTTCAGTAATTTCTTTGGAAGTCTATGGTAAATATTGCAGACAATCCTTATTTCTTCTATTTTAAGGATTGAATGAACATTATTCTCAAAATCTGGTATGACGAAATCTTGAAGAAATTGTGTAATATCATTATCATTCAAAGAGGAAAATATACAACTAACCATTTGGATGACTTGGTATCTTTTCTTCCAGTCATTTTCTGAATTGTCTAATAGCATATTGACAATATCAGTTACCTTTTCTTTAACCTGCGAAGAAAACATAATTTCAAAAGTTGAAAGGAATTCTTTAGTTGCTTCAATTCGACTTTCGACTTCAGAATCGACAATTGTCAGATATTCTTCTGGATGTTCTTCAAAAAGTCTAATGACATTTTGTCGGATTTGTAAGTTGGGAAGGACAATATTATCGATTATAAAATAAATAGTTTGTTTTGTGAAAATATTTTCCGAGCTTTTAAAATGAGCCACGAACTTCATCAAAAGTTCCATTCCATATTTTACCATTTTGTCAAAAAATAAATCTTGTCTTGCATTTACCAGCACTTTAAAAATATGATTTAAAAATTTAACCAAATCTTCTTTAACAAATTGAGGATTATCATTCATTATTTGACAAAGGATTTTGAGAATTATTTTCTTAATATGACATTCTTTTTCTGCATGTTCTCCTTTGGTGATTTCAAGGTTCATATAATTTAAAAAATGTAAACGGAAATCATTTTTATTGAGCCTAATAAAAGAATCACATGATGTTGGATAAGCATTATTATAGTATTTAAATAGTTTTAAAATATCTATAACAATATCTAGCGTCAATGCTTTGTTTTGAAATTCATTCGAACTAAGTTCAAGGTAGGCATTTTTAAGAATTTCCAAAGTGTATTCTCCAATATTCTCTACCAATAAAGAAAGACTCGAAATATTAATTTGATTTGCAATGGAAGAAATAAAACGAATTGCAATATCTTTTGATCCACCTTGAAGTTCTTCTCTGAATTTAATGATCAGCCTGACCCACAATACTCTTTGACGTATCATTTCAATTACCACTTTGGTTAAATGATATCGGTAAAAATTATTTGTTTGGAATATCAAATCTGGCAAAGTTTTTTCAAGATTAATTAAAACATTTTCTTTCATTTCTTTCTTTTTAAGCAATTCAACAGCGAAGTTCTTAAAGCTAACAATACTGGCAAATTGAATGTCATTTCTAGGATGTGTACTTGCGATTTCCAGTAGTTTAAATAAGAAAGAATCGGTATGAATTTGACTCTTCAAAAATGTTTCGCCAGAATCACGAATTACTGCATCTGCAGATAGAGTTCTTTCAAGAGCTTCTGCAAAACTATCAATTCTGACTGTTTCTCGATACATTTCTACGTTATTTTGAAAGTATATTCCCAATTTTACAATTTTTTTTTTATTAGAGAGAGATATTAATAACCCAGGTGTGTTCCTGAATCACGCAATTTTATTAGATGAATATTTATAAAACGCGTTTTGACTAAAACCACAGAATTATAAATATAAATAATATACATTTTAAATCTGTTTTTTTTATTATAATAAAAAGGAAAATAACTTTTTGAAAAATATTTTATTTAAAATTCACTAAAAATAAATATTTTAGTTCCTGTCATTAAACAATTAGATTTATATATATGTGAAAAATTATATCTGAATGGCACATGTGCTCCTAGTCAGGATAAACCTTTTCATTTATATATATGAGTAAAAATAAAAGTTTTGTGCTCCAGGAACCTGGGTAATAAACATCTATCTCATAAAAGCAGCGAGAAAAGATCAACGTGAATTTCAAAATTAAATTGATTTAATATAAATACAGTTAAACCTTTCTATAGCGCCCCCTCTAAATAGCGCCTTCCTCTCTATAGCGCCCGATTTTAAATACATAGTATGATGCAATTTACATTAAAAGTGACCTCTCTATAGCACTCTATTTTGGTGAGTCCCAAGAGGGGGCGCTATAGACAGGTTTAACTGTATAGGATCGTCCCCGCCCCCCCCCTTTTTTTTAATCATATAAATCTAATTGTTCAATGGCACAGGAGAGTTAAGCTGCATATATTTTCCTTTTTAGAGCATTTTACATTAAAGCTTCCATTTTTTAAAGGAATTTTTAATTTATTGGTTATTTATTTTATTTTTTTAGTCGTGATTTCCAAATATATATATATCTATATATATATATATAACTAGCGGACGTTCCTGGCTTCGCCCGGGTTTTACCCGAGTAAAGGTTTGTCTAACGAATCTCTCGATAAAGTGAACATTTTTTCCAGGTCCCTTGAAAAATACTCGATAAGTTGAATAAAATCAATATTAATTGGTGTTCTCGGTAATTGGAAGTTGAAGGAATAGTATCTTGCCTTGGAATTTTATCATTATTCTTGTATGGACGTACCCGGCTTCGCCCGGGTTTTACCCGAGTAAAGGTTTGTCTAACGAATCTCTTGATAAAGTGAACATTTTTTCCCGGTCCCTTGAAAAATACTCGATAAGTTGAATAAAATAATTATTAATTGGTTCCCTCGGTAATTGGAAGTTAAAGGAATAGTATCTTGCCTTGGAATTGTATCATTATTCTTGTCTCAAATGAATTGCAGTGTCATCCTGAATTTTGTCTTTCCTAATTTTCTACATTACAAAATCATCGTATCATCAAGATAATATTTAGAGCAGATTGTTGAATTATAACAGATAAATTAGAATATTTATCTTGATTATTTTAAAGCGAAAAGTTATATCAAAAATTTTATTTGCTAGAAACCTTCCCAGTTCTATACTAAATAACTTCCCAAAGTTTCATGGCGTTCCAATGAGTGGTTTGGTCAGGCATAAAGGACATACAGACCACACACACACACATACATTCATTTTTATATATAGATTGAATGTCTGTCTGTCTGTACTCTATAGATTCAAAAACCATACATCCAATCGCCGTGAAATTTTGGGATATTATTAGGTATATCCCCAGGAAGGTTTTTAAAAAATAATTTCTTGAATATCTTGAATATCCTTAGAGTTATTTGCAGATTTGTAGATTTAACTCGCAAGCGGCGCCTCCATTGCGACGTGATAACAAGTGTTTTTATCTATAAGTTTTATTATCACTAAGTTTATTATCTTAAAGATTATTTATCAAAAGTAAGATTTCTACCTATTAATTGCGCAAAAGTCAAAGTTAGTTTTATCATTTATCTACAACATATATATTGGGAGAATAGATAAAATGATGATTTTGTAATGTAGAAAATTAGGAAAGACAAAATTCAGAATGACACGGCAATTTATTTGAGACAAAAATAATGATACAATTCCAAGGCAAAGATACTATTCCTTTAACTTCCAATTACCGAAGGAACCAATTAATATTGATTTTATTCAACTTATCGAGTATTTTTCAAGGGACCGGGAAAAAATGTTCACTTTATCGAGAGATTCAAATTTACGAGTTTCAAATTATCAAAATATATCTATTATTTTATTTTTATAAGTTTATGGAGAATTGCTTTAACAAATGTTCGTTAGACAAACCTTTACTCGGGTAAAACCCAGGCGAAGCCGGGTACATCCGCTAGTATATATATATAAACATAGCAAATAATTAAAATTTGAAATATACAGTTAAACCTGTCTATAGCGCACCCTCTTGGGACTCACCAAAATAGGGTGCTATAGAGAGGGGGTGCTATAGACAGGTCACTTTTAATGTAAATCACATCGTACTACGTATTTAAAATTGGGCGCTATAGAGAGGGAGGCGCTTTTTTGAGGGGGCGCTATAGATAGGTTTAACTGTATATTTAAAAAATTTCGGGAAGATGATATTCATGTATCAAAAAGGCACCTCTCTCATTAAATGTTGATCAGAGCAATAACACACTATTGGATCACTCTAGTAAAAAACTTTACTAGTGATGATAAAGAATTAGCTACAGCACCAGTTTTGGCAAATTCAGACAAAAGCCAAACTGTATACCATGTTTTTTATCATGAATTGTAAAGAAATATCCAATTTCTATTGTATATCAAAAATTGATTACAAGATTTGTGGACAGACAGATATATATGGAAGAAAGTTAAATAAAAGCTTTTAAAAATATATACTAGCTGAAATCCCTAGATCGCAGAATGCCAACTACTCGGAAATACTAGTTGAATGACCCGGTGTATAAGATTAAATTATGCTGTTTCTCATCCACTTGTGTAAAGATCACATGAATTCTATGAGTTCATGGAATTGGGTGTAAGGTGCAGCTTTCGTTGATCATGGCATCATGATCCAGGCACATTTTGGTGAAAGTCTGACTTTGCCTCTAATTTGAGGCCGTTCCTAAAATGTAAGCCTTTGCTGCCGACTCTAACATGAGTACAGACACAGCTCCTCCGTATCCCTGGAGAAGAATCCTTGCTGAGGTCTATCAACCTGGTCAGTTGAACTCAGGATTTTTAAAGAGGTCTACTCCTCTTCTAACAATGCTGCTGTTGGTCCGCGACTGCTTATTGGTCAGTTATTCTGCTTGTTTCACAGCTGGCCTTCATATCTGAAGGTCATTCCCCTATCCGCCACCTGGGGACGTGCCCTGTAGCAGTCAGCTCTGTCGATGGAGTTAAAATCTATGGCCAGCCTCCCATACTCAACCTCAGCATGGAAATTTCTAGTTAACTAGACAACTCAGCAATCAAAACAGGACGCGAGTAAAAGCGCTCAACACTAGTCCATACTAGTGAACTGGACTCCCCGGGTTGCTAGCGCTCTGCGCTCCAGGAACCTGAGTTATAAATATCTCTCTCTTATATTTCATAAATTTTAGTTTGTGTTTGTGTCTTAAATAAATTGCTGTGTCATCCTAAAGCTTGTCTTTCCTAATTTTATATATGACAATATCCATCACCAAATTTGTCAGTAGAGAGATTTGGATTAAAAATATCCACGCAACTTATATAAACAAAGAGAGGAAAATATAACAATGGAATTCAAGCAACGAAAATCTATATAATGAAAAAATCAAGTTACAAATAAGTAAAGTAACAAATCGCTTGAAATCATTCAAGATAAGAAAAAGAAAGTGTAACCACAGCACGTGGTAAGTGAAGAACTACTTACTACGCCACTACCTGATCACTTATTTGCTTCTACTCAAAATATAACAATGAAACTTCAAGCAACGAAAAGCTATATAATAACAAATCAAGTTACAAATAAGTATCAAGTAACAAATCGCTTGAAATCATTCAAGATAAGAAAAAGAAAGTGTAACCACAGCATGTGGTAGGTGATGTACTACTGAACTACTAGTAGTACTACTACTGAAAAACTACTCACTACGCCAACTCCTGATTACCTTTTTGATTCAAATTTGCTCTTTGCAAACCATTAACGATAGCTAACAAACAGCATATGGGCAAGTTATACTTTTATCATACATATATGTTGATATTCCTAATGTTGTTCGACCATCAGTTCACTTCGAGTTGATGCGATTGAATTCTGCTCCAATCGATTTCAAGGACTGTGTCATCAGCGTGAGACGTGGTTGTCAGCCTAGTTGGAGATTCTATATCGTGAAAGTATTGTATTGACATTAGTCGAAGTACTCAAATGTTGCTGTTGACATGACCAATGAAGAGCTTCAGATGTCTCCATACATCTCTATCACAACAGATGTAATGCCCTCTATCTTGAGTGTGTAAAGCTGCTGTTCTGGGTCCATATCAATTTTCTGTTGTTGTTGTTGTCGTGTCCAATGAAGAGTCTTAGATGTCTCCATGCATCTCTATTACAGCAGTCGCAATGTCCTCTATTTTAGGTGTGTAAAGCTGCTGCTCTGCGTCCATGTCAATTTTCTGCAATACTGCGGCCATTGCTGGGCATGAGAATATGTAGGTAGGTGTTAGTTCCACACCAAGACAATTGTTGTAACTCCTGTAGGTTCTTGTGCCATCTGGATGTATTATCACCCTTTGATTGATAAAATGAGATTCGAATAATACTTGGGATTATAAAACAATAACGCGCCATCTATATATAAAAGAAACAAAACTATCAATCATGAATGTTTTTTCTACAAATAAAATAAACTTCCTACTGCGATGGAAATTAGTGGGAGGGCTTGGTTCATTAGTGGTGAACCTTCCAGCAATTAAAATACCATAACCAAGATACTATGCGCTGTGTGAGGGCGAGCATTGTCATGGTGTAGGATCCAGCCACCATTAGTCCATTTTTCTGGCCTTTTTTTTCCAATCGCTTCCCTTAGACGGCGAAGAATGCCCAAATACATATCCTTGATAACTGTTTGGCCTGCAGGAAGATACTCGTGATGAAAAATGCCCTTTTTATCCAAAAAAGCAACCAACAACACCTTGTTTCTGGATTTCAATAATCTGGATTTTTTGGGTCTAAGCTCACCCTGACATCTCCACTCGGCAGATTGATGCTTGGTTTCAGGATCATAGCCATAGACCCATGTCTTGTAGCCTGTGATTATCTTGTCTTTCCATTCCGGATCCGTTCTTGTCATTTCCAACATGTCCTCACAGGTTGCAAGCCGACACAGTTTTTGCTCATTAGTGAGGAATCTTGGGATGAATTTTGCAGGAGTCTTTTTGATTTGGTTACGATCCTTCCAATCGTTGTTTTAGAGATGCCTGTGTCTTGCTCTAGCTCCAGCAAAGTGGTTCGAGGATTTTCTTTTATCAAATCGGTGATTTTTTGCACATTTTCATCAGTCTTTTGAAATTTTTGGGCGTCCTTGACGAAGATCATCTTCAAGGGAAATTCTGCCAGCTTTAAATCTAGAATGCCATTCAAAAACAATTGTTCTCTTTGGGGAATGCTTTATTAAGCATTTAAAAAGTTTCGGTTGCTGATATTTGAAGTTTCACACAAAATTCTATGCAAATCCTCTGCTTCAATTTTCGTTCCATCGTAAAATCGCCGCAGCGCTATGTGTAACCTTTAAATAAATTAGAATAACTTTGGGGCGCGTGCACGTACCGCCTCAATATTGGTACCACCGTGTAGCCAGATATTATTTCTATAATAAACAGTCAAATTCATTTACATTTTTCATTTATTTATTTTTTATGGACCCAGTCCGGGAACTTATGGGACATACCTTGTATAAGCAGAATCGTACAATGCAGTGATAGAGTTATAAGAAGCGGTCTGGTGGATTAAAGAATTAGCTCGGAGTGTTCACCATTGATGAGTAAGTCCTTCCACTATATTTTCATCGCAGTAAGGACAGTAGAAGTTTGTTTTATATGTAGAAGAAACATTAGTGATTAATATCTTTATTTCTTAAGAGTTGGTACTGTGAAAAGTGATTTATCATAATATGAATAAGATGCAATAATATACATAATTTATTAGATTACGTTGTGTTTCACGACTCAGAACTCTCCAAGTACTGATGCTAGACTTTCCGGTAGAAAGTTCTGACAGCATGACAATGCACAATGCACAGCTATACTGTCTCTAATTGTCCGGTAGAAAGTTCTGACAGCATGACAATGCACAGCTATACTGTCTCTAATTGTCCGGTAGAAAGTTCTGACAGCATGACAATGCACAGCTATACTGTCTCTAATTGTCCGGTAGTAGTTCTGACAGCATGACAATGTACAGCTATACTGTCTCAAATTGTCCGGTAGAAGTTTGGTCAGCATGACAATGCACAGCTATACTGTTTCTAATTGTCCGGTAGAAAGTTCTGACAGCATGACAATGAACAGCTATACTGTATCTAATTGTCCAGGAGAAAGTTCTGACAGCATGAAAATGCACAGCTATACTGTCTCTAATTGTCGAGTAGAAAGTTCTGACAGCATGACAATGCACAGCTATACTGTATCTAATTGTCCGGTAGGAGTTTTGTCAGCATGACAATGCACAGCTATACTGTCTCTAATTGTCCGGTAGAAAGTTCTGACAGCATGACAATGCACAGCTATACTGTCTCTAATTGTCGAGTAGAAGTTCTGACAGCATGACAATGCACAGCTATACTGTATCTAATTGTCCGGTAGAAGTTCTGTCAGCATGACAATGCACAGCTATACTGTCTCTAATTGTCCGGTAGAAGTTCTGACAGCATGACAATGCACAGCTATACTGTCTCTAATTGTCGAGTAGAAAGTTCTGACAGCATGACAATGCACACCTATACTGTATCTAATTGTCCGGTAGAAGTTCTGACAGCATGACAATGCACAGCTATACTGTCTCTAATTGTCCGGTAGAAGTTCTGACAGAATGACAATGCACAGCTATACTGTCTCTAATTGTCGAGTAGAAAGTTCTGTCAGCATGACAATGCACAGCTACACTGTCTCTAATTGTCCGGTAGAAAGTTCTGACAGCATGAAAATGCACAGCTATACTGTCTCTAATTGTTCGGTAGAAAGTTCTGACAGCATGACAATGCACAGCTATACTGTCTCTAATTGTCCGGTAGAAAGTTCTGTCAGCATGACAATGCACAGCTATACTGTCTCTAATTGTCTGGTAGAAAGTTCTGACAGCATGACAATGTACAGCTATACTGTATCTAGTTGTCCGGTAGAAGTTCTGACAGCATGACAATGCACAGCTATACTGTCTCTAATTGTCCGGTAGAAAGTTCTGACAGCATGACAATGTACAGCTATACTGTATCTAATTGTCCGGTAGAAAGTATGGACCTGAGGTACAACCGACGAGAGCTGAAGCAGATGGTAAACTAACTGTATTTTTAGCTAGGACGGGGGTTTATACACCGTTTCTGAGAAAGGGGATTTTGCATGTCACCAGATGTAAAGAGTGTGGGTCGTCTGGTGACATTCTACTCGCGCCGTCCTGACAGCTTCCAATCTATCTTTAGATGTTGCTTTGTGGCTTCCATCTATCTCGAATTTAGACGTGTTTGACTTCTATCTCTCTAGCTCAACTCTTAATCTATTACAGAGTTTTATTTATTATCCTCAGTTTGTACAAATTACATTACATATGATGATGTAATGACACAAGTCAATCATGCATATAACCATTTACAGATGTGTTTCTACTATACAACATTAAAATCTTGTTATAAGTTATATACAATATGGGGTTGTTGGTTTAAATTACCATATACATATACATATGTATATATATGTAGTATATTTTGAGTTAGTTAGATCACAACCTTCTTATAATATTTATCATAAACCCATATCTATATAAAAATGTATCGAACAATGGAAGTGACAAATAAAACAAAGAGGACGAGGTAGACCAGACGGCGCAATAACCCAGACGAACAGGTGTTTATGTTAATGAGTTCAATCACCCCGTCAACAGGTGGCCAGACGTGATAAACAACCCGGCGCCTGACAGGTGGCGTGATTTTACAGCAACCAATCAGGACTCTCCGCCAAATGCGGGCATCCAATATAAAAGAGCCCAGAAATGGGACAAAGTTAGTGGTTTAGTTTTTCAGAGCGACGCCGTTATACGGTCGGGTCTCTCACCCCTATCCGCGATGTAGGCATCCGCGGCGCCCGTGGTTCGACTGCCTTCGTCCGTGGTCTACCTCTACCTCTTGGAGTACCATCTAGACCTGCCTCTGTCTCTTGCTGTCCCAGTGCGGGAATCCCATCACACACCCACGACTGCCCAATACATTCCACGTCGGGATTACTACATATATATATATAAAGTTTTCATAATATTTAAAGAAAGTTATAGAAAAATTTGATGTCGAATTGAGAGTATAAAGTCAGTATAGCAAGCTATTACTGAACGATAAAGTAGAATTAAATATAATTTATATGAAAGATAGTTGTATTAGGGAATGAGTAATGATAATTAAAAACAAATTATAAAAATATTACTCTTAGGGTATCAAAAAGGTTTTTTTAAGTAGCAACATAGGGTTATAACAAGTTCACGCTGTAGCCTCGGCAGTTACGCGTCATGTAAGCAACACAAAGAAATAAAAAGAGGAAGAATTGAAGGTATTAGGATACAACAACAACAAAAAGCCTTTATTTAGGGCCTCTCGCCCTATACAGGATTCGCCAGTTCACAAAGGATAGGGAGAACACTGTGAGGCCTTTTTCCGGGATATAATCCTGTGGAATCCAAATATCGCCATCGCTATATACCTATTCTTTGATATTTCATTAATCAGTGCCGGAAATGAAGGACAAAGTTGCCCCGTTTTATCATTTAGTTTTCGTCTTTCCTCTGACAAAGCAGCACAGTCAAATAATTAGTGCAACATCTCCGTTGTTATTCCTGATCCACAGAAAGTGCATTTCAGGTCTTCACGCCTCAATAAAATCAAATGGTGTTCTCTGAAAAAAAATTGAAAGGGTTCTAAATTGTGCAATTAATCTGATAATAGGAAAAGGGAGTTCACTTAAGAAGTATTCTTCGGTGGTAAACGTTGTATATATGTCTCTATAGTGGGAATATAACTTTGATTGGGTTATTCTTGTTAAGTCGTTTTGTATTGTTTGCTCTATCGCAGTTCTTAATATTCCAGGGATAGCATTCCTCAGTGAATCAGGATCATTACAATAAGTAAGCCACGAGGATCCGTTATTATTGAGTAAATTGCTTAATTGTTTTATAAAACCGATGGGCGCACCTGTAGCACAGGATAATTGCCTCATTCTAGTTGTGATATTCCACTTAACACGAATGAGTTTAAGTAACAATGAGACGATTCTAATCAGTAGAAACTCTAACTTTATTATCCTCTTCACCTATATATATACATCGCGCTACTCGCGGACATGCAAATATATTCACCTATCATAAGAAACAACATGTAAAATATATAAAACAAAACAATACTATGCAAATATGTCGAGGTATGCGACAGACTCCCCCTCCATGACCTCTCATCACTCCTGTGATGAGACTCTTTTGAAGGTCTCTTATTTCGTTGAAGATCTGAAGGCCCAGAGGTATCGTCTGAAGGCTTAGAGGTATGGTCTGCAGGCCTAGAGGTATCGTCCTGCAGGTCTAGAGGTATCGTTTGCAGACCTAGAGGTATCGTTTGCAGACCTAGAGGTATCGTCTGCAGGTATAGAGGTATCGTTTGCAGACCTAGAGGTATCGTCTGCAGGTCTAGAGGTATCGTTTGCAGGCCCAGAGGTATCGTCTGCTGGTCCAGAGGTATCGTCTGCAGGTCTAGAGGCATCGTCTGCAGGTTTAGAACAGTCATAGGGTTGGATGTACTTGCTGGCCTGAGGAGCTTTCTTCAAGACAACTAGCCAGAGATATGGGACTCCCAACTCATCCAAGTCTTCAGTTTCCGAATGAGATCTTTGACTTTCTTCGGCGGTAATCTGCGTTGATGTCTCCTCAATGGATTCAGTATGCACTTCACAAGCAGAGTTAAATTCTCGTATTTCATTATGGGTCCAAATTAGCTGAGGAACATTCTCGTAAAAAACCTTCGGATTAGGATCATCATTCTCTACAAGTCGGGATATCTCAAAATCAGTCAACTTGGCAATGCAGTTGTTGGTTGGGATTTCATAATTCTCTCCTCCATATTCAGGATGAAAAAAGACAAAATGAGATAAATTCAAATCATGTAAATCCAAACGTTTTAGCGCTTCTCTAGTCTGGTTACACCACATCATACTACGATCGTGCTTGAAAACATGCTGGTAAAAAACAGAAGGTTCGTCTTCATTGCCAACGAATAACATGGGATTAGTCCACTTAGGAATCATGTCATATAAATGTCCTATAGATGTTGGTTTACCTACGACTTTAAGATATGCCAAATCTTTTAAGATTTGAATTAAACCCTCATACAGTTGTAGACATGTAGTTACTCTTGGCAGTTCAGGTAGTGTTGCACGAAGTTCCAAACTCATATTTATCATTTCAAAGTAGAGTCCACTCAGCATAAATAGATTCTTTCTTGAATACTCAATTGGACATGGTCTCTTTCCATATTTACTAATCATCCTTTGTCTATAATCTATATCCTTAATACACCTGGTATTCCCAAAATCGATTACTTTAGCAATATATCCAAGAGTTGGGATTTTAATCTTTTTTGAAGCTACTTCATATTTGATTAGTTTCTCTTCTGTCTCCGCAACTAGAACATTGTTAATATGAAAATCATCATGTAAAAGTTCAATTTCCTCTTCACCAATTGTTAAAACTATACAAATCTGGCGAAATAATACTAATAAATCCTCACATGAAAATCTCGATTTGATAGCTGTTTCGAGAGTTATTCCTCCATATTCCATTAAGAAAACAAAATAATTTTTTCGTTCTCCTTCACAATAGTAAGGCCATGGTTTTTCTTTTTCAAAGATATTTCTTTTTTCACCGCTTGTTTGAAACGAATAGATTCCTTTTTTGAGAGTTTCCAATAGAGTATTGTAACAAGGTAGCTCTCTCAAAGTTTCTTCGCCGGTACCAGGCTTTGATTCTTTTTTGCAAGTACCAGACTGGGTGTCAGGGACATCAATAATGCAATCAGAAAGTTTTTCTGTATTCTCTGATTTTTTGTCAATTTCCCCAGCTTGAGTGTTAGGAACATCCATAATGCAATCGGAAATTTCTTCTGTATTCTCTGAATCTTTGTCAATTTCCCCAGCTTGAGTGAAAGTGGCACCATCAAGATCACAGAGTCCTGCATTATCTGCATCAATACCAGCAATAACATCCTCTTTCGTAAGAGACTCTGCACTTTCAGTTTCTATAACTGACTTTTTATCAACTTGAGCTTTTTCACTTTCTTCAACTTCAACATAATTTTTTTCAACTTCAGCCTTTTCACTTTCATCTGCTTCAACGGATTTTTTCTCAACTTCGACTTTTTCATTTTCTTCAACAACAGACTTTTTTTCAACGTCAGCCTTTTCACTTTCATCTGCTTCAACGAATTTTTTCTCAACTTCGGCTTTTTCACTTTCTTCAACAACAGACTTTTTTTCAACGTCAGCCTTTTCACTTTCATCTGCTTCAACGGATTTTTTCTCAACTTCGGAAAGTAAGTCCATGATCAAACGTTGCTGCTTCACCATCGTCCTGATTTCAGATTTTTCAAGACTTCTTAGAGACTCAATATTTGCCTCTTCTTTCTCTTCTTCTTCGTCTACCTCTTCAACAATTAAGTATTTGAGATATTCTCTTTGTTCATAGTAATCCTCTTCGCTGAGATATTCTTCTTTCTTACCTCCACAAAGTATGCTCATCATCAAGCTTTGTTGCTCCACCATTTCCCTGAGGAGACTTTCCATTGTCGATCCTGAGGATCCTTCACTTCTTCGTCCTGTCATCGGCTGCGCCATTTGTGATATTCCACTTAACACGAATGAGTTTAAGTAACAATGAGACGATTCTAATCAGTAGAAACTCTAACTTTATTATCCTCTTCACCTATATATATACATCGCGCTACTCGCGGACATGCAAATATATTCACCTATCATAAGAAACAACATGTAAAATATATAAAACAAAACAATACTATGCAAATATGTCGAGGTATGCGACACTAGTTAAACATATTCGAGGCAGTCTATTTGTATCCATACTCAGCACCCTCAGCCAATATTTCAAGGTCAATTTCAGAGCTGTTATTATTAATGAGACGCGGCCTGTTTCTGGTCTTATTATGTATCCTGGTGTATATCTAGGCAAATTCAAAACCTACGAATAAATGTATCTTGTATATGGTCTAATAAATCTTTATACTCTGTTGCCCAAATTGGAGCAGCATACATCAAAACAGCCATCACAATAGAGTCAAACAGTTTCATTGCAGAGTTTAATGAATTAATTTTTGATTTTGCCAATATTGGGGTTGTAGCATTTATTGCCGCAAGTGCTTTTCCTTTGAAAAAGTTTGCGGCTTGAGTGGTTTTAGTTGTACTGACCAGAGGGTATCCCAAGTAATTATATCTTCTTGTTACCATCAGAGGTTTACCATTCCAGTACCATCTATCTTCTCTTGAGGGTTTACCACCATTGCGAAATACCATAACCTTCGATTTGGACTCGTTCAGTGTCATATAGTTCTCACCAAGATATTCTTTCAATATATTAATCTTTTTTGGAGGTTTATCCTCGACTCCCCTATAATAGCAATATCATCTGCATACATCAGCAGGTGAACATCACCAAATTCCGGAAGGTATACACTCGTCAGATCTGAGTTGTCATACATTTTAATCAGGTCCGTCATGAATAATATAAAAAGTAATGGCGATAGTGGCTCTCCTTGTAAAACGCCCGAATGTATCTTAATATTTTCTGTAATTGATCCCCTCCATCTGACTGCCACAGTCGCCTGTTCGTAGTAATTTCTAATTGCATGTATAAATTGATAGCTCACGCCCAGATTGGGTAATTTCTTCCAGAGTAATGAGTGAGGAACTGTGTCAAATGCTTTTCTCAAATCAACAAAAAATACATATAATTTTCCTCTCTTTTTCCTCAGTGAAAGTTGTATTAGAGTGGTCAATGTGAATATCAGATCCACACACGATCGGCCCCTTCGGAAACCCGCCTGATTTTCTGGAATGACGTTTCTTCTTTCTACCCATTCATTCAGTCTTGATCTTAGTATTGTTGTAAAAAGTTTCGATAAATTACTTATCAGTGCTATACCACGCTAATTTGAAGGGTTGTCTTTGTCACCGCTTTTAAAGATTGGATGTATGATCGATTTAGTCCATATTGTAGGATAGTGTCCCATTATCAGAGCTCTATTGTAAAATTGTTCTAATAAACCCATGTATGAGTCTGGGAGTACTTTTATTATTTCATTGGGGATGTCATCAGGTCCACTTGCCTTGTTATTTTTCAAATCTCTTATTGCCCTTCCTATCTCTTCAGAAGTTATCTCTGGATCAAGTATTGGATCGCTCGGCGAGATCCTCACTTCTATATTACAAATCTTCTCTTTTTCCTCAATACTCTTTAATTCGCAATAAAATTCGTGCCATTCCTGTACAGTAATTTCTCCTTGAATTTTTGTTGCTCTTTTAAATAGCGCAATGGTCTTCCAAAATGACTTTGAATCTTTTATATTTCTCAATATTTCTTGTTTTTCCTGAATATATTTCTTTCTTTTATCATCTAATAAACCGAGATATTTCTTTCTATGGAGAGCATAGCTTTCAAGGTCTTCCTTTCTGTTGGTTCTACGGTATTCCTTCAGACTTTCTTTTGTTAGCTTTTTCATCTCGTAACAGTTTTTGTCAAACCATGGTTTAGATTTTCCGGTGGCACCCTTAGTTGAGTGCATTATTCCTGATGTTGACATTGCCTCGGTAATTCTTTGAGTGAAAGTATTTACGGAGCTATCGAGATTTGATATTTTTACTACTTGCAATTCCTTTAATTCCTGTTTAAATGTCTTAATTCCCTCAGCTGTCCATCTGTATCTCGTAACACCATATTCTTCTACCTTAGATTTGTTTTCATAGGTGTTTTGGACTGTTAACTTCAGGATAAGAGGAAGGTGATCTGAGTACATCTGGGTTTCTATCCTGAAGTCTGATATTTTTTCCAGTATTCCTTGGGAAACTATGCAGTAATCAATAGTTGATGAGCCTCTCTCCGAAACATATGTAAAGTCTCCCTCTCTGTCTCCTGTTGATCGTCCGTTGATTATTGTCAGCGAATTGTCCTCGAGAAACTCGAGGAGTCCTTCAGCCAGTGGTGAAATTATTAGATCTATTGCTTTTCTTTCGGAAACTAAAGAGAGTTGAAGATTTGTTGGATTATACAGTCCCCCGAGCCCTCCAGTTTTAATATTTAAATCCCCAATCAGAATTAGTTCTTTCCCGTCAGTTATCTGTTTTTCCATATATTTAGTTAATCTAACTAAGTTGTTCTGGTACAGTTCGTTTGGAGGGAGATATACAAATATCAAGCAGGTGGTGGGTTTGTCGGTTCCTATGTTTTGTGATAAAAAAAATCGATATCCAGATGTTATCCTTTTCTGTACTGTGCAACCTGTAATGTCCCCCTTTTTTGACACCCACAATTATTCCTCCTGATCCCCTTCCCCTTTCTGTGGTCTTAGTTGCCGGCTGTTCAAAAATTTGGAAATCCTTTAATGTTATATTTGTGAGATTTATACACCATGTTTCAAGTAAAGCGAAGATCTCGTAATTTTTAATGTACTCGAGAAGTGGAAAAACAGAGAGCAACCTAAAAAGTCCATTTATATTCCAGCATATTATTGTGTTTACCGTAACTTTTGGTTTTTTAAAGCTAATAGTCTTAAAACTTTTTGTGAATCTTTATTTATATGTATTTTATTTTGTAGTATCTGTAAAGTTTCTGAGTTGTCAACATCATTTCGGGGCTGCGTCAACTGCTATGATGTAGAGCCCTTTTCACCAACCACTCTACCATCAACGACTTCGTATTTTTGTCCATTTGCAAGAAGCTTATTGTCTCTTAATTTTGAACGAATTCCTTTTTCGGATAGTTCTTTCTTCTTAGAAATCAGTAAGCGGCGTTGTTCTCGGGTCTTCAGAGTGTAATCTTTGTTTACAAAAATTTTATCATCTCTGAATCTGTAAGAATTCCTAAGTAGTGCAATTCTTGTGGTTTGTTTCGGAATTTCAACCAAAATTGGCGCGTTAGCTTTCTTTGAAAGCCGATGACAACGCATTATTTCCGATTCGACTTGTATTTGCATCTTTTCATTTATCGCCGTAACCAATTTGCATAAGGTTTCATCTGAGTTTTCGGCTTCGGGCCCTTTTATACCGTAAAATATAAGGTTATTTTCCCTTATTTTCCTGTCCAGCATGTCACCGTGATCCTCTAGACTTTTTATTCTTAAATCGTTTTTTGTGGCTAATTCCAAGCATGTTTTCTGTGAAGTTTCGATAACGGTCAATCTTTGATCCCATTCATCGAACTTTTGTTCAATGTTTTGTAATCTAGTTTCTAGTCTTGCTCCTAAAGCTCTGTATGGATTTGTATAACAATAGATTTAAGATCATCTTCAATAACTTCCTTTGTCTCAGTAGTTTGTACAGTGGACAGAGTTGTTTGCTTTTTTGTAGGGGGCCCGGGGTTAAGTTCCACGCCACCAATGATTAGTAGTATGGCAATCACTCTTATCAAGTAAGCAAAAGAATACTTTTGAGTTAACGTAAGGTGACAGGATGGGTACATTTTGTTATTATAAGATAGTTTTTTAAATTCATCGTACTTCTCAACGAGAAATTTAGGCTCTTTAATACTAACGATAAACAACAATGCAAGTACTATGTATGTAAATTTCATCTTTTATTTCTTGGTGTCTGATTTTAGAAAAAAAAGTAAGATTTAACAGTAAGTGCTTGATTTTATTTGGGGTATAGTATTACTAAGTTAATTATATCTTTAAAATTAGGTTCATTAAATATTAAATTAGGTTATTAAAAGTGTATTTACCGGGAGCGAACGCACGTGCTGCTTGCAGTTTGGCCTCCTGGCGGCGAATCCCGGTATTAGGATAATAAAAAGAGAGAGAGAGAAAAATATGGTTTTATGGGCTACTAAACAAAAGTTATGATTTTTGAGCCCAATAAGAAAAAGAGCAAAACATATATGTAATAAGTTGAGGTCTGGTGACCTCTTGTAGAATCCTGTCGACTATCTGTAATAAGTTGAAGTCCTGGTAGCCTCTTGTAGAATCCTGTCGACTAACTTTGTGATGATGAAGTGTTGACTCTCGCTATACTGTGTTGACCGAGAGGAACAGTCAGGATGGGGAGTTTTCCAGTACCTCTCTGCACCTTGGAAGACCTTTTACAGTTTTCACAAAGTACAGGCAGTCGTGGTCGAGGCAGAGTGGAAAGCTTGAAAATGTCCACACAAAAAGACGAAGACACAGTTGCACTAAGAAAGTTCCATGAACAGATAAAAGTTGAGCTAGGAGCGAAAGATGGAGATAGACGAGTTCTTCCTAACTACATGTTGGATGAGATGGAACTGAGGTACAACCGACGTGGGCTCGCACAGATGCTGCACTAACTGTCAAGTGACTGTATTTTTGACTAAAGACGGGGGGGGGGGCTTATATACCTTTCCTGAGAAAGGGGGTTTTGCATTCCACCAGATGTGAAGAGTGTGGGTGGTCTGGTGACATTCTAAACTAGCGCCGTGGCAGTTTCCATTTTTAGACCTTGTTGTGGGAATTCTAAATCTATCTCGATTTTAGACGTTATGACTTCTATCTATTGCTTAGCTCAACTCTTAATCTATTACAGATTTTTATTTATTTATCCTTAGTTTGTACAAATTACAGTACATATGATGATGTAAAGACACATGTCAATAATGCGTATAATAATTTACAGATGTGTTTCTACTATACAACATTAAAATCTTGTTATAAGTTATATACAATATGGGGTTGTTGGTTTAAATTACCATATATATATATATATATATATATATATACTAGCCGAATGACCCGGGGAACGCCTGGGTTTTACCCGATTAACTGTTTTTATTCAAATACTATTCATTACAATTATAAATTGGCACCGTGGATGTCACTTTTGTGAAACGTCCCGCTCCAAACTTTGTGTGTTTTTAAAATATGAAAATAAATATGTAAATTTTCACAACGATATTTGAAAATTATATTATTTTGATTTTCAAATACTATTCGTTACAATTAAAAATTGGCGCCGTGGATGTCACTCTTGTGAAACGTCCCGCTATAACAACAAGTCGGTGGATGAGAGGGTAACACGCTGGATTCCCGACAGTCATGAACCGGGATTAAATCCCGAGTTAAAATTTGTTAAATATGTGATAACCATCATATATTATTCATTGTTAATTATCATGAACTAGGTTGCTCTTGCTGAGCGGTATCTATTAATGTGATTTGAACCAGAGAAACGTCCCGCTCCAAACTTTGTGTCTGAGAAGCGATATTTTTTATAGAAAGATGATCTGGCTTTTGTTTTCTGCTCGAATGAATGTTTTTCTGTTAGAATTTTGTTCTTGCGTACAAAATAATGAACTGGTTTCACCCGTGGTCTCTGCTTTTAGGAATTTTTCCCGATATAATTTTGTATCTGATAATCAAACATGATACAGCAATATTGTCATCATTTTCTGACTAAAAATATATAGTTTTAATAATTGATTTATATATTTTTTAAAATAGCCTATCGTCTTCCCCGTATTTTTTTACCTATGTATGGAAATTTTGGTTTGAATTAGTGAACTACTGCGAATTTGTATACCGGACATACAAACAAACATACAAACATTCATTTTTATATATATAAGATAAGATACTAGCCGAATGACCCGGGCAACGCCCGGGTTTTACCCGATTAAATGTTTTTATTCAAATACTATTCATTAAAATTATAAATTGGCGCCGTGGATGTCACTTTTGTGAAACGTCCCGCTCCAAACTTTGTGTCTGAGAAGCGATATTTTTATAGAAAGATGATCTGGCTTTTGTTTTCTGCTCGAATGAATGTTTTTCTGTTAGAATTTTTTTCCTGCGTACAAAATAATGAACTGGTTTCACGCGTGGTCTCTGCTTTTTGGAATTTTTCCCGATATAATTTTGTATCTGATAATCAAACATGATACAGCAATATCGTCATCATTTTCTGACTAAAAATATATAGTTTAATAATTGATTTATATATTTTTTTAAAATAGCCTATCGTCTTCCCCGTATTTTTTTACCTATGTATGGAAATTTTGGTTTGAATTAGTGAACTACTGCGAATTTGTATACCGGACATACAAACAAACATACAAACATTCATTTTTATATATATAGAGAAGATATATACAGATAAACCTGTCTATAGCGCCCCCTCTTGAAACTCACCAAAATAGAATAGGGTGCAATAGAGAGGGGGTGCTATAGACAGGTCATTTTTTAATGTAAATCGCATCGTACTTCGTATTTAAAATCGGGCGTTATAGAGAGAGAGGCGCTATTTAGGGGGGGCGCTATAGACAGGTTTAACTGTATATACAATATAATAAGCATAATAATAGTGAGAAATAATATAACTTTTAAACAATAATATTGCTATTTATTATTAGTAGAGTATTATTTATTTAGATTAAAGCAGATTCCTGTAGCCACGTACAGAAGTCACCAACTACCCGGGCTGTCCTTCTGAACTAAGTCTGTTTAGTTTTATTTACAATACCAGTGTAATTCATGAGAGGTGGATTGCAATTTACAACTATTTACAATAAAGATATATCTTCTTATATATATATAAATCAATGTTTGTATGTTTGTTTGTTTGTATGTCCGGTATACAAATTCGCAGTAGTTCACTAATTCAAACCAAAATTTCCATACCTAGGTAAAAAAATACGGGGAAGACGATAGGCTATTTTAAAAAAATATATAAATCAATTATTAAAACTATATATTCAAATTATTCTACTTAGCTCACGAACAGCGCCCTCTATCAAAGATTAGATTAAATTATGCTGATGCAAACGAATAGATAATTGATATAGGCTTAGCAAAATGCGGTTATTCTTTTTGAGGATTTGTGGTTGTTTTTGTACTCACGTATATTGTAGTTACGAGGACATCCCTTTAGATAAAAACAAATATATATTTATTTAAGGAACGACTTGTTCCATTACATATATTGTTAAGACAAGTTAGCGGTAAACAATAACAGCAAGTTTGAAGGTAGTAGTTGGAAGTTACGTCATAGTAGTGACGTAGCATCGATGATGATTAAAGTCAAAGTCTGTGTAACAATTCCCTCCTTACTTTGGCTTTATTCCCACGATGCTGAGGCTCTCCAGGTGTTTCTTCATCTGGTCTCGGGATAGGTCCTTTGTGAAAATATCCGCCTCCAGGTCCTGGGATGGCTTGTACAGAAGGCAGATGTCTCTGGATTCATAACAGTCTCTTAAGAAGTGGTACTTTCTGTTGATATGTCTACAGCGACTGCTTTGTTTAGGGCTGGAGATCCAGTTGATCAATGACTGACTGTCTGTATAGATTGCAGTTGGTTTTTCCATGAAATTCCATTCTTCCAGCTCTCGTAGTAGGTTTATTATCCACTTGATTTGACAACAGCTTTCACAAGCAGCTATCATTTCCGCTTCCATTGTGGAGAGGGCGACGAGTGGTTGTTTACTACTTTTCCAGTCTATAGTTGCTTCGCCGAGCTTCAATACATATCCGCCGTAGGATTTTCCGTCATGAGTGGTCGACCAGCTGGCATCGGCGTAGGACTTCAGGATTCCAGTCTTCCCTCTTTCAAATTTCACTCCTAGGTCAATTGTTCCTCGTAGGTATCTCATAACTCTTTTGATTGCTGTCCAGTGCATCTGTTTTGGTTGTCTGGAGTACTGTGAAAGTTTGCTAGTGATGTAAGCAATGTCGGGTCTGGTGTTAACAGATAGAAACATTAGCATTCCAAGGGCTTCTTGGTAAGTGTGCTGATCGAAATTGTCATCTTCGATATGATTGTCCAAATTGATTTCTTTGGAACCTGGTGTTGGAACTTCCTTACAATTTTCCAGTCCATATTTCTGCAATATTTGTTGTACATAGTGGCTTTGCTGTAGCGAAATTCCCTCCTTGTCTTGTATGATCTTGATTCCCAAAAACATACCTTTACATGTTACATCCTTTATTTCCAGATGATGTCTCAGTTTATTGATGAATCTGTTTGAGGTATCTTCAGAATCTGAGACAGTGATAAAGTCATCAACATATATCCCTACATAGAAGTATTTGTCTTCATTCTTCCATTTAAATAGGCAAGGATCAGATTTAAGTTTTTCCAGTCCACAGTCATGAAGTACTTGACTGAATTTCTCATACCACGATCTTCCGGATTGAGGTAGACCGTAAATACTTTTGTTGAGTTTGCAAACTTTGTTTCTGTCTTGGACAAATCCAGCAGGTTGTTCCATGAATATTGTATTTTCAATGTTTCCATTTAGATAGGCTGCTTTCACATCAAATAGTTTAATGACTGAATCTTTTGTTGCTGCCATTGACAAAATAGTCCTGAGGGTGGCATTTTTAATTACAGGGCTGAAACTTTCGTTGTAATCTCTTCCTGGGATTTGGTTGTATCCCATTGCAACAAGTCTAGCTTTGTAAGTTTTGTTTTCTTGGTCTTTAGATATTTTGAACACCCATTTACTTTTGACAACTTTAGCGTTTACAGGTCTAGGTACCAGTTCCCATACTTGATGCGAGTACATGTTCTGTATTTCCTCAAGCATTGCGTTCTCCCAATGTTTCTTGTCTTCGCATGCGATGGCTTCTTCATAGTCTTTCGGAATGGTTTCATTCGTAGTAGCCAGAACGTAGTCATCAAATCTTTTAGGTATTGTTCGAGTTCTTTGTGGTCTGTCTGATTCACTTGACTCTGTCTGTCTGTTGACCATGGTATCTGGTGCTGGCTCTTCAATATCAACATCTGATAGAACATGATTGTTCAGTTGTTCATCCTCCTGAATGAAGAAATATGTGTCAGTGTCCGTATTATTATCACTTTGTTTTTCTTCCGAGATGACATTATTGTTCTCTCTGAAGTGAATGTCTGCGGTTTCAAGAATGACTCTCGCTGTGATATCAAATACTCGATAAGCTCTTCTGCATCTTGAATAGCCTACAAATATCCTCTCTTAGATTTAGCTTCTAGTTTGTGTCTTTGATGATTCTCGAGTTTATAGAAGACTTCACAACCAAATCTCATGATGTGAGAGACGGATGGCTTTTTACCTTTCCATTTTTCCATAAGGGTAGTGTCTGGGTCATTAGTTGTGGGAGTTAGATTGTACAGATATGCAGCTGTATTCACAGCTTCTGCCCAGAAGTGTAGGGGTAATTGGGAGTCTGCCAGAAGTGTTCGGCCTTTGTCTAATAGTGTTCTGTTAGCTCTTTCAACTCTCCCATTGCTTCTTGGGGTGTACGGTGTAGTTAGTTCATGTTTAATTCCTCTGGATTCTATGAAGGTTTCAAGGTTTTATTGATAAATTCTGTTCCGTTATCTGTTCTAAGTCGTTTTAGTTTTGAGTTTAGCTCGTTTTCTCTCTTTACAATAAACTTCTTCAAAACTTCTGCTGTTGAGAGTTTATCTTTGAGAAATTCTACAAATATTCTCCTAGAAAATCCATCTACGATGGTCAAGAAATATTTACTTCCGCCCAAGGAGTTTATTCTCATTGGACCACAGAGATCGACATAAATGGCTTCAAAGGGGTAGCTTTCCTGATTGCCATCTGTGTGAACATAGGGTACTTTGGTCATTTTTCCCAATGAGCAAGCATCACATTGATCAAGGGTACCATTTATAGAGTTCAAGCCTTTTAGAAGATTGTTCTTCAAAATCAGGTCTAGTTTGTTGTTACTAGGATGTCCTAACCTTCTGTGCCATGCAGTCCTAGAATTGTCCTTTGAAATCAAGCAATGTTCGTTTGGGACATGAGTTGCTTCAGATAAACGTGATAGGTTCAATGTGTACATGTTACCATCAAAGTTGCCTGTTCCTATTAGCTTGTCATCAGAAGAGTATATGCATGCTCCTTCAGAATTCAAAAGAACAGAGTTCCCTCTTCTTACTACGCTTGGAATGGACATTAGATTTCCTTTCAGGTGTGGTACATGGAGGACATTATGCAGGGTTACAGCGTTGTTAAGTTTGTCCTTACCTTGTACAGTAGCTTGGATTAATCCTGATGAGGTAGATTCGATGTGCCTCCCTTCTTCTGCCACTTGTATGCTTCTTCTCTCCTCCGTCTTGTGCTCGATCCAATCACCATGGGAAGTCATGTGGCTTGTGCACGCAGAATCAATTATCCACACGTCCTGAGTTGTCGGGCGTTCCTCCCTTGTGCTTGCATGTAGTGCGTATTCTGAAGTGGAGTCTCTTCGTTGGGATGGTTCCTCCGTTCGTTCTTGGATTGCTGATCTGGCTGTGTCTTTGTTTTGTTTTGGTCCTTTATGGTAGTTCCTTGTACTGGCCATGTTATTTTTGTTTGTTGTATTCTTTTGATTTCCTTTGTTGTCAGGGTTGAACCAACAGTCTTTCTTGAAATGTCCTTTTCTTTTGCAAATGAAGCATGATTTTTCTTTGAATTGGTTGCCTGATGATCTGAAAGCATTTTCAGGATTTTTGCTTCTGTCCTGTCTTTTCTTCTCGAAATCCAGTAGAGTTTGTCTCAAGTCTGGTAAGGAGATTCCTCTGTTTATTGACAGTGCTGCTGTGATCGTGTCAAAGTTAGGTGTGAGCCCTTCAACAATGTATCGTACAAGTTCTCTTTCTGTTACAGTCTTTCCTAGCTGGGTGATCTCTTGTGCCAGTTTCTGTGCTCGTACAATATACATGTTAACATTTTCGTTTGGGTTCAATTTTAGTCTGGCTAGATCCAACATTAGGTCTATCCTTTTATTTTCTAGAGATCCTTCAAACCTTTTCTTTATGTCGTACCAAATTCTTTTGGCCCTTTTATCGCCTCGAAAGATGATTGTTAAGTCATCCGAAAGTGACAATATTATTAGGCTGTATGCTTCCCGATTCTTTTTCTTCCAAATATCATATTCTAGTTTATCTTTTGTAAAGTCTGGCTCGTAATTAACAATTACGTCCTCGAAGAGATCTTTTGAATCTAGGATTGCTTCCATTTTCATGGACCACGTGGTATAGTTGTTTTCTGTTAACTGTTCTATTTTTGCTAAGTTATAGGTATCCATTTTTTATTCAACTTTTATTTTCTAAATTGGCGGTTAGTCCAATTATTTAATTTCTTTTATGATTTAAATGGATCAATTGGCGGTTAGTCCAATTCGCGCGCCCAAACCACGCTCTGCTACCAAATTGATATAGGCTTAGCAAAATGCGGTTATTCTTTTTGAGGATTTGTGGTTGTTTTTGTACTCACGTATATTGTAGTTACGAGGACATCCCTTTAGATAAAAACAAATATATATTTATTTAAGGAACGACTTGTTCCATTACATATATTGTTAAGACAAGTTAGCGGTAAACAATAACAGCAAGTTTGAAGGTAGTAGTTGGAAGTTACGTCATAGTAGTGACGTAGCATCGATGATGATTAAAGTCAAAGTCTGTGTAACAATAATGCTAATAACAGACAATTATATAAAAAAAAATCTTATTTAAATATACAAGGTATGTCCCATAAGTTCCCGGACTGGATCCATAAAAAAAAAAGGTAAGATTTTTTAAATTTTTTTTTATTAAAACTTTTCAAAGTAATCCCCCCTTGCTTCAACGCACCAGCGCCATCGTTTCTCCCAATTGTCGAAACAGTTTTTATAGGCCTCTTTTGGAATGCTCTTCAATGCCAGCAGCGATTTTTCTATTATGACTTCCCTGGTGTCAAAATGTCTTCCTTTTAGAACTGCTTTGAGTTTGGGGAACAGGAAAAAGTCATTTGGTGCGATGTCTGGGGAATAGGGTGGTTGAGGTAGGATTTCTGTCCCGTTTTCCGCCAAAAAACTCGTCACCAAGTGCGCTGTGTGAGGGCGGGCATTGTCATGGTGTAGGATCCAGTCATCATTAGTCCATTTTTCTGGCCTTTTTTTTTCGAATCGCTTCCCTTAGACGGCGAAGAATGCTCAAATACATTTCCTTAATAACTGTTTGGCCTGCAGGAAGATACTCGTGATGAACAATGCCCTTGTTATCCAAAAAAGCGACCAGCAACACCTTGTTTCTGGATTTCAATATCCTGGATTTTTTGGGTCTAGGCTCACCCTGACCTCTCCACTCGGCAGATTGACGCTTGGTTTCAGGGTCATAGCCATAGACCCATGTCTCATCGCCTGTGATTATCTTGTCTTTCCATTCCGGATCCGTTCTTGTCATTTTAAACATGTCTTCACAGGTTGCAAGCCGACACAGATTTTTCTCATTAGTGAGGAATCTTGGGATGCATTTTGCAGGAGTCTTTTTGAGCTTCAAATCTTCGGTTACGATCTTTCCAATCGTTGTTTTAGAGATGCCTGTGTCTTGCTCTAGCTCCAGCAAAGTGGTTCGAGGATTTTCTTTTATCAAATCGGTGATTTTTTGCACATTTTATCAGTACTTTGAAATTTTGGGCGTCCTTGACGAGGAGCATCTTCAATGGAAATTCGGCCAGCTTTAAATCTAGAATGCCATTCAAAAACAGTTGTTTTCTTTGTGGGGTCATTGGGGAATGCTTTATTAGGCATTTCAAAAGTTTCGGTTGCTGATATTTGAAGTTTCACACAAAATTCTATGCAAATCCTCTGCTTCAATTTTTTCCATCGTAAAATCGCCGCAGCGCTAGGTGTGACCTTTAAATAAATTAGAATTACCTTGGCGCGCGCGCACCTACCGACTCGATATTGGTACCACCGTGTTGCCAGATATTTTTTCTATAATAAACAGTCAAATTTATTTACATTTTCCATTTATTTATTTTTTTATGGACCCAGTCCGGGAACTTATGGGACATACCTTGTTTATCACTCGGGTAGATATGCACACGGGTCAATCCCGGGGCGAAGCCCGGGTCACCCGTCTAGTAGATAATATGAACACAATTTAGTGAATCAATATGAGCGAAGCATATTTTTACATTTTGAAAATAGAGCAATCCATAAATAAATATTTAATTAATAAGGCATATATTGGATCAAAATATCATTTATTTTACCAATATTTCAGTTGGTTGAACGCCAACCTTTATTCAAGGTATTATAACATATTAACCTTGATAAAGGTTGGCGTTCAGTCAACTGAAATATTGGTAAAATAAATGATATTTTGATCCAATATATGCCTTTTCAATTAAATATTTTTACATAAAACTTATGTGAGCAATAGTTATCCAGAAATTATTTGAAAAAGTAAAAATAAAAATCAGGTGAAAAGTTTCTTTTAATTTTTATTTTTACTCTTACATATAAATTATATGGCATTTTGCCATCTAGAAAATTCATTAAGCTGCTAAAGGCATTAAGTTTTTTCATTTTATTTAATTTTTTATTTTATCTGCCTCACCTTTTTTCTCCATGAATAAGTATAAAAAATTAGCTGTCTCTTATCATAGACAAGTACAGTTAAACCTGTCTATAGCGCCCCCTCTAAATAGCGCCTCCCTTTCTATAGCGCCCGATTTTAAATACGTAGTACGATGCGATTTACATTAAAAGTGACCTGTATATAGCACTCTATTTTGGTGAATCCCAAGAGGGAGGGCTATAGACAGGTTTAACTGTATATTGGTATATTGAAAGAAAAGATAAGGAACTTGGTGAAAACATTATAGAGGTTTCTTCGCGTTAGTCTTGTTCTTGTTACAAAATCACTTTATTAGGTACCGCTCAAAAAGAGTAACCTAGTTTATGATATTTGCAACAATCGCCGAATGCCGTGGTCCATTTTGGACGAGAAACTCGCCTGTTCAGTGATACGCTAACCATGACGTATGTACGAAGGAACGTGAGGCCACTGGAAAATGCGTCGGACCTGGAGGCTGTTGTTGGGTGCTGCGCTGCCTGGAGTACAGGAGCTCCATCTATGATTCCTTTCTTCCTGTGGTGAATCTGTAAAAGCCCGGTGGTGTTAATAAAGCTTTGTGTGTGTATATATATTTCCAACAATGAATAATATGTGAAGGTTATTCACATTTTAAAACAAAGTGTCCAATGAGGGATACAATCCCGGTTCATGGCTGTTGGGAATCGAGGGTGTTACCCACTCGTCCACCGACTTATTGAATTTGAGAAATAAACTACATACAGTCGACTCTCGATAATTTGAAACTCGTTAATTTGAATATCTCGATAATTTGAAATGTTTTCCCGGTATCATGAAAAATACTTGATAATTTGAATAAAATCAATATAAATTGGTCCTCTCGGTTATTTGAAGTTGAAGGAATAGTATCTTGCCACAAATGAACATTTGTGAATAACTGTGCAAATGTGTAAAATAATAAATCACAAATTTTGATCAAACTCTTGTTTAATTGATGTTTTTCCTTCCCTCTCTCTTGATTGTTTAAACTTCTGTTATTTTGAACTCTTGATAAATTGAATTTTTTCTCTTGTCCCTTGAGTTTCAAATTATCGAGAGTCGACTGTATATATGAGAAATAGATATAATTGAGATTTATTATGGTTATTTTTCATTACAGTTTAATCTGGCTGAGTGTCAATCTAGACCAGGCCTGGCCAACTCCGCGGCCTGCCGTAAAAAAATTTGCGGCTCGCCATTTAACTTTATATTTATTTGTAACTTTCATTTCTCGTCTGTATATTCAAAAACAGAAAATATATTGAAATAAATATAATAATTTTTATTTAAAATATGTCCCACAATTTTTAAAATACATATTTGATTCCACAAAAAGGAAGAAAAAAGTTTGGAATAATGGTAATTTATAGAGAGAAATATTTTTTTTATTTTAAATTATTATTTTTATTTTTATTTAGAAAAAGCAGCCGAAAAATAATAAATAAAAACATTAAGCATCAAGGAAGTATTAAGTATTTTTAGTATACACGCACGCGTCCCACGCGAAAAACCCGAACCATGGAAGACCTCCCTGCACCAGAAGCCCCCAAAAATAATTTTACCAACCCCAAATACCCAGTAGGTACACGTAAATATTCAATTTGGAAACTTCCAGAATGCCCAGAATTGAAAAATGAAGAAGATTCTCAAGCCTTGAAAAAATACTCCAGCGCGGTCGAAACCACTTTTGCCGAGCTAATAAATTTTATTGACTTTTACGAAAGGGAACTGTGCGAACTGCGCTCCAACTACCTAGAACACAATACTACAAAAGCCCCCGCGAAGCGCCCAAGAGAAAAATCACCAGTAGCCGCAAAAGAAACAACAACGCAAAAAACAACCTGGTGCCCCAACCAAAGGTCACAAGGTAATCCTGAACCAAAATTACAATCTAAACAGCCTGAAAAACCTAATGAAGCAAAAACAGTCGAAATGGAAATCGAAGTGACACCAAACAAAATGCCAAATCACGAACAAAACCATAAAAACTCTAACCCACCAAAGAAACCTAACGAAACATTGAACAACAAACCTAACAATCCCACCCCTAACCCCAAGATCAGAATACCACCAATTAAAATAAGCGGAGTAAAGGAATGGTCAGGACTTAGAGATGGTCTTGTCAATTGTACAAAACAAAAGCCAGAATTTTACACATCAGGCCGATACATCAACGTTCAGACTCACACAACATCGGACTACCGGATAGCTACCAAGTGGTTGGAAGATCGCCACTACACCTTCCACTTCAAGATCCTAGACGACGAAAAGTGCCTTAGAGTCGTCGTCAGAGGTCTCGACCGCTGCATCACTATCCCCGAAATACAAGAAGATCTGGAAAACAAGGGATTCGAGATGTCTAAACTTGCAAGACTACGAAATTCAAGAACAAAGGAGGAGCTCCCACTAATCCAGGTAACCCTTCCCAAGACTGCAAGGAATAAAGAAATCTACAATATCACAGATCTCTGCGACATGAAGTGCAACGTCGAGGCTTACAGGGCTCCCAAAGGCCCCGGACAATGCCATAGGTGCCAAAACTTTGGGCACTCTCAGTTTGAATGCAGGGAAACTCCCAAATGTGTAAAATGTGGAGAAAATCATTTCACATCCGAATGCGCCAAAGAAAAAGAAGTCCCACCTAAATGTGCAAACTGCCAGGGTCAGCATACAGCAAGTTGGCGTGGTTGCCCACTATACAGAAAAATAAATAGAGTGCCCCAAACACAAATTAATAAGAAACCAAACCCCAATACAGAAAAAGAAAAATCCAACCCTACAGGTCCAAACCCTTCTGAAATTCCCCAACCCACTCAAAACAAGAATAAAACTCCATATGTCAATAAAGAACGTCCCAATCCTCCTTCAGCCACTAAGGTCAACCAACTAGAGAGCGCTATCAAAAAGGCTCTCAGTGACCCCGCAATAATAGAAAACATCATGAAGAACGTTGTAGACACCTTTAGATGTAAATGAATAACAAAAATATGTATAAAAATAGCCTTCGAATCGTTCACTGGAACGCGTGCAGTCTCCGAAACAAAAAACAACAATTCTCAGAATTCCTGAACGACCACGACATCGACATCGCACTAGTGTCAGAAACCTGGCTTAAGCCGTGCCATAAAATGAGGATTCAAAACTTCATCACCCTCCGCAACGACAGACTAACCGGACAAGGTGGTGGAACTGCCATTTTCATCCACAAGAAGTACAGCCATGCACCTATTCATGCCACCACCTCAAGCCTGGAAACAACAGGAATTTCAATCAAAAACAAAAACGGGTTAAATATGAACCTGTATTCGTGCTACAAACCACCAAACACCTATCTAGATCAAACCGATATCTATAACATTTTTTCAACAGACACACCGACCATCATAGCAGGGGACCTAAACTGCAAACATCCTGCCTGGGGTTCCACCACCACTAACCCAAGCGGGAGAAGGCTCCAAAACGCAATCAACGTTATGGACCTAGATGTGAGCTACCCCGACGAACCTACTCATGACGCACCTCCAGACATCATAGATATCGCCGTGCACAAAAACATCTCCCAAAGCGCATACTCTAAAGTCCTGCACGAACTAACCTCTGATCATCTCCCAGTACTACTTGTACTACAGGATTTCAAAATCTCCTACTCAAATACAAAAATAAAAATTACAGATTGGGCCCTATTCAAGTACAAAATGGAAATCGCTGAACCTCCTGAACTGATCCTAGATACATCTTCAAAAATAGACGAGGCCATTACACACATTGAAGAACAAATGGTGCAAAATTTGAAAGATTCAACAAAATATAAGGACCCGGAACTAGAACGAAGATATCCACCTCACATTAAAGAAAAAATACGATCCACCAACAGACTAAGGAAAAAAATGAAAATTACTTGCGACCCCCGAGATAAATCAGCCTACATGACGGCCCGGAGAGAATCACAGAAACTTACAAGAGAGCACGATAACACCAGCTGGGACAACTTTATCGAAAACTTGAAAGTCACGGACCAAACCATATGGAAAGCCATCAAACGATTATCCAACTATGAAAAACAAGAAATAACCCTGAAGACAAACAATGGGCAGACACTAACCACAGAAGAAGCAGCTGAATCATTTGCCAACAACTATGAAAAACAGTTCACCCCCAATCCCTATACATCCCACTCCAAACCTACTCGTACATACATCAAACGTGTGAATTCATACATGAAAAAAAATAAAGAAACAGGACTAGAACCAACAAACATTGGTGAAATAAAAGCGATTATTGAATATCTACCAAATAAAAAAGCTCCCGGAATCGACGAATTACCTAATGAAGCTCTCAAACTGCTCCCTAATCATATACTAGCATCAATAACCGAAATATTTAACGCCTCACTGCAGCTTGCCCACTTCCCTGACAGATGGAAAACGTCCATTATCTGTCCCATACTTAAAAAAGGAAATTCCATGCATGAACCAACAAGCTACAGACCCATCTCACTGCTACCTGCCATCTCAAAACTATTCGAAAGAATTGTTTTAAGAAGACTCAGAAAATCCCTAGAAGAAAAGAATCCACTCAGACCTGAACAATTTGGCTACCAAGCCAAACACTCAACATTGCACCAGCTAGTAGTTGTCACTGAAAAAATAAGAAAAGCCATGGACCTAGGCCAAATAACAGGAGCCGTATTCTTCGATATCGCCAAAGCATTCGATAAAGTCTGGCACGAAGCCCTTCTCTACAAAATGTGCAAAAAACACCTTCCCGGAGACATCATAAAAATAACGCAAAACTTCTTAACAAATAGAACATTCAAGGTACGAGTCAAAAATGAACTTTCAACAGCTAGGAACATCCTTGCCGGGGTCCCCCAAGGATCAGTCACAGGACCAACCTTATTTGACATATTTATAGACGACTTCTTCTGTATTGAAGACACCTCTTTACACCTATTTGCCGATGATACCGCCATTTTAGCCTCAACATATAACTTCGACAATCTCCACATGAAACTCCAAGAGGCCTGCATCTTTTCCACGCTCTGGTGTAAGGAATGGCGAGTTACAATGAACCCCCAAAAAAGTGAAGCAATCATTTTTTCCAGAAAAAAAGAAAAAATTAAGAAACCTTTAGACGAACTTTTCGTCTTCGAAGACAATATTAAATGGAAAGAGAACATCCGATACCTAGGGATGACCCTAGACGAGCACCTAACCTTCAAAAAACACATTGAAAACAGAATTAATTTGGCGAAAGCTGCCCAACACCGACTATCCCTACTTCTAGGACCAAAAAGCAAATTATCCCTTCATTGCAAAAGAACCATTTACACATCAATAATAAGACCAATACTCATATACGGCCACCCAATTTTTATGACAGCACATAAGACCATCCTTAAAAAGCTAGAAGTATTTGAAAATAAAATGATCAGAAAAATCATGTCTCCACCCTGGTTCGTTCGGAACACAATCCTCAGGAACGATCTAAATATCGAAAACATCAATGACTACATTATTAGACAATCATTTAAATTTTATGAAAAATCCGAAAAATTAGAAAATCCCACCTTTAAGGAAGCCACAAACTACAAATGCGGAAAAAGGAAAATAAGGAATTTGAAACCTAGACAAATTCTCCATCAATTAAGCCAGAATGACGAAAAGTGGAAAAAAAGGAAAAACAAACCCACCTTGAATATCAAACAAGCCCGAAAAAACCTTCTCAAGAAAAATATCCCCAAGGACCTGAGAATCCGGACCCAACGACATCATTATAAATTATAATTGTAAATGAACCCCTGTACATAACCACCCCCCTCAGTATATTGTAAATATGATGATCTAGGTTGTTCTTTTTGAACGGCACCTAATAAAGTTATTTGGAACTGGAACTGGAAGTATTTTTAAATACATTTTAAAGTTAAAATTTTGATAAAGTTAAAGTTTTTAGACCTTGTTTACGATTCCGTGCGGCCCGTGGCGTCATTTAGCTTGGCCAGGGCTGGTTTAGACCCATTCATTAAATGAACCAAAAAGTTCGAACAAATTGATTAATTAGGTAAAAAGAATATAAACTAGGTTGATTAAGCATTTACCTAGGGAAATACTTGCTTACTCTTTATAATCTTCTTCTTTCTTATCTCCACTCAATCATATTAAGGTATCAAGATCGTAAAGCCCGAGACTCTTGATGGTGTCTGCCGGGGAAGAATAGAGCTCATCAATGGATGAGTCTATGCAGTCAATAATGAAAATAGTCAAAAATAAAACTCTATTATAGTGTAACCCACTCATAAATACCAGAACCTCCAACTTATAGAAATGAATAAGAATCAATTTTGAGAGAACAATCAATTTCTTTTTCTTTAAAAAAATTACACTTCAGCCAGTTGGTTTTATTTTTTCAACGTTTCAACAAAAATCTTTTGTCTTCATTAGGAGAAATAAAAATAAAGCATTTGGTAAGGCATATTAATTTGCATACCAACCCTTTGTACATATATCAATTGTGTTGATATATATATTTTTTATCTTTTCATCTAACTAACATCAATTGTCGGTGGATGAGAGGGTAACACGCTCGATTCCCGACAGTCATGAACCGGGATTGAATCCCGCGTTAAAATTTGTTTAATATGTGAATAACCTTCACATATTATCCATTGTTTCAATTATCATGAACTAGGTTGCTCTTGCTGAGCGGTACCTATTAATGTGATTTAAACCCGAGATTTTCATCTAACTAACTTGCATACTAATTCTGTACATATTTAAAATATCTTTCTTTCTTTTCTTTCTAAATTTTTGTTTACCTTTGAGTGCAAGTGTCCCTAGGGGGACATAGCGCTCTAAGTCGAAATAAAGAATAGAGTAAGGCCTTAATTGAGAGAATAATTTTTAACGCTTTACCAAATGCTTTATTTCTCTTTCTCCTGACGAAAACAAAAGATTTTTGTTGAAACATTGAGGAAATGAAACTTTAACTGGTCGAAGTGTCTATTTTTTAAAGGAATATGAATGCCGGCCAAGTAACCTTTATTTTCAAGAGAATCAATTTCTTTATATACACAGTATAATATTCCAAGAGTGTCCATTATTTAAAAAAATGGCTAAATACAAATTTTCCTATAGATGTTCTCTTACCAGACTCAATTGAAAGACTTCTCTGAATTTGACATGTCATGGTCTCTAAAGAGAAACCACCTCCAGTAGACACCATGTTTATATATTAGGTTATTGTCTCTCAATAGAGTTTCTTATTTTCATACTGTAATTTAGTATAACAATTAGGGGTCGGTGGAAGGATGGTCTAAACCGTTGGTTTTCGACCTCTACGACCCGGGTTCGATTCCCGCATTGGGCACTTTTTTTTTTCTGTTAAAAAAATTGTTCCAATGGCCCCCAATTCTTGTAAAAGTCCAACCCTACCAGCGATTGCAATTAACCAAACGGGGCTCTGGCACAATTGTAAGTGTAAAGTCGAACTGCCTTTCACGTGTGTAGACATGTGGTGCACTTACAGTAAAAGCAGTTGCCTACTTCTACCCACCATGATTATCAAGGCCTGTACCACGTGTACTAGGGATAGAAAAAATTATAACAATTAGAAATATATAAAAATAAAAAGTACGCTATTCAAAATAATGTTAAGACATTTTATTAGAAAAACGTCAGTTTATTTACACACATTCTATATACATATATAAACGGTAGTTACCTCATTTAAAACTATGATATACTTCAGGAATTGACTGAAGAAGGGCTTGGGTATGAGGATGACTTGAAAATTCTCTGAATTTTTCATTGTAAAACTTTTTAAAGTTTAAATCCACTTTGATTTCTTTAAAAACATCTTCTGAAAAGGCCAAGTGAATTTCCTTTTCATTTAAATCAAGAGTCGTTGATTCATTATCTGAAATTATGCTTTCACATTTGCTGACGTCAATTTTCCTAGAAATAGGACGTGATAAAAATAACTCTAATATTCCATCCATTTTTTGCTTTGATTCCCTACATCGTTCCATGCGGTCGTAGACTTTACAAAGTATATAGCTCCAATTTGTACTGAAGAATTGAGGAGAATACTGAGGGTCAAAAATCGCATGAATACAACACATTAAATAGCCTTGGTTATTTTCATGTTTTATATTTTCGAGAAGAGATTCGGTAGCTGTTTGCAAATTAATATTTTCACCTGAAATCTCTTGCATTATTTTGGCTACTTTAAAGATTCCGATTGTATTGACACAAAATACGTAAAAAAGGCTGTTATGATATTGTCCATCTATTTCAAAAAGGAAAAATGAGCCTTGTCTATTGTAGATATTATAAAGGATTTGTTTAATTATATTCTCCTTTTGTGAAGGATCGGCATGTTGGATAATAAATTTTGGTAGGTAGAAGGCAATTCCCGTTTTACCGATGTTAAAAAAGTGGTCGGTAAAGATCAAGTAGTTTTGCTGGAAATCTGGCAAATCTCGAAAGCTGTAGAAGAGCCTTCTCAGAGCTACTCCATCAACTCTGGAAATGATATCTAAGTCCGAGTGCAGCATCGTTAGAATTGGTGAACAATTGGTCACAGCTTGCTCACCACTCGCGACAATGTTGGCAAAGAGTCTGAAGATGAATGATAACATATCATTATCATCCATTTTGATGATTTCTGGGATTATGGGAAGGAGCTCATTACCTATAGCATCTACCTCTTTTGGACTGGAGTATGCAATTAAGTAATTGAGAGCTTTGAGTGCCATATGTAAATAATCTTTTTCGTTTGGTTTGAAGAGGTCTTCATTCACAATTTTTAAAATCTCCGGAAGGAAATGAGGTACGTAAGGTGAAAGTTCTTTAACTTCTTTGAAAACTGAGCAACAAAATTTGATCACAAGATGTCTGTCGTCATTCTTACAAGCCACCAGCACTCGGTAAAGGTACTCCATGGATTGATTGAGGATATCCTGAGAAAATACACCGGAATCTACATTGGAGAAAACTTTAACGATTTGTTCCAAGGTGCAAATCCGAATCACCCAGTTGGTGGAATGACTTGAAGCTAAAACTTGCTGCATCACCGTTTTCAGTAATTTCTTTGGAAGTCTATGGTAATTATTGCAGACAATCCTTATTTCTTCTATTTTAAGGATTGAATGAACATTGTTCTCAAAATCTGGCATGACGAAATCTTGAAGAAATTGGGTAATCTCATTATCATTCAAAGAGGAAAATATACAACTAACCATTTGGATGACTTGGTATCTTTTCTTCCAGTCATTTTCTGAATTGTCTAATAGCATATTGACAATATCAGTTACCTTTTCTTTAACCTGCGAAGAAAACATAATTTCAAAAGTTGAAAGGAATTCTTTAGTTGCTTGAATTCGACTTTCGACTTCAGAATCGACAATTGTCAGATATTCTTCTGGATGTTCTTCAAAAAGTCTAATGACATTTTGTCGGATTTGCAAGTTGGGAAGGACAATATTTTCGATTATAAAATAAATAGTTTGTTTTGTGAAAATATTTTCCGAGCTTTTAAAATGAGCCACGAACTTCATCAAAAGTTCCATTCCATATTTTACCATTTTGTCAAAAAATAAATCTTGTCTTGCATTTACCAGCACTTTAAAAATATGATTAAAAAATTTAACCAAATCTTCTTTAACAAATTGAGGATGATCATTCATTATTTGACAAAGGATTTTGAGAATTATTTTCTTAATATGACATTCTTTTTCTGCATGTTCTCCTTTGGTGATTTCAAGGTTCATATAATTTAAAAAATGTAAACGGAAATCATTTTTATTGAGCCTAATAAAAGTATCAAATGATGTTGGATAAGCATTATTATAGTATTTAAATAGTTTTAAAATATCTATAACAATATCTAGCGTCAATGCTTTGTTTTGAAATTCATTCGAACTAAGTTCAAGGTAGGCATTTTTAAGAATTTCCAAAGTGTATTCTCCAATATTCTCTACCAATAAAGAAAGACTCGGAATATTAATTTGATTTGCAATGGAAGAAATAAAGCGAATTGCAATATCTTTTGATCCACCTTGAAGTTCTTCTCTGAATTTAATGATCAGCCTGACCCACAAAACTCTTTGACGTATCATTTCAATTACCACTTTGGATAAATGATATCGGTAAAAATTATTTGTTTGAAATATCAAATCTGGCAAAGTTTCTTCAAGATTAATTAAAACATTTTCTTTCATTTCTTTCTTTTTAAGCAATTCAACAGCGAAGTTCTTAAAGCTAACAATACTGGCAAATTGAATGTCATTTCTAGGATGTGTACTTGCGATTTCCAGTAGTTTAAATAAGAAAGAATCGGTATGAATTTGACTCTTCAAAAAATTTTCGCCAGAATCACGAATTACTGCATCTGCAGATAGAGTTCTTTCAAGAGCTTGTGCAAAACTATCAATTCTGACTGATTCTTGATACATTTCTACGTTTTATTGAAAGTATATTCACAATTTTACAAATTCTTCTTTTTTTTTTATTAGAGAGAGATATTAATAACCCAGGTGTGTTCCTGAAACACGCAATTTTTATTAGATAAATATTTATAAAACGCGTTTTGACTAAAACCACAGATATATAAATAATATACATTTTAAATCTGCTTTTTTTTATTATAATAAAAAGGAAAATAACTTTTTGAAAAAATATTTTATTTAAAATTCACTAAAAATAAATATTTTAGTTCCTGTCATTAAACAATTAGATTTATATATATGTGAAAAAATATATCTGAATGGCACATGTGCTCCTAGTCAGGATAAACCTTTTCATTTATATATATGAGTAAAAATAAAAGTTCTGTGCTCCAGGAACCTGGGTAATAAACATCTATCTCATAAAAGCAGCGGGAAAAGATCAACGTGAATTTCAAAATTAAATTGATTTAATATAAATACAGTTAAACCTGTCTATAGCGCCCCCTCTATATAGCGCCTTCCTCTCTATAGCGCCTTCCTCTCTATAGCGCCCGATTTTAAATACGTAGTACGATGCAATTTACATTAAAAGTGACCTGTCTATAGCACCCTATTTTGGTGATTCCCAAGAGGGGGCGCTATAGACAAGTTTAATTGTATATGACCGTCCCCGCCCCCCCCCCCCCCCCCCCCCCTTTTTATCATATAAATCTAATTGTTCAATGATACAGGAGAGTTAAGATGCATATAGTTTCTTTTTTTAGAGCAATTTACATTAAAGCTTCTTTTTTTTAATGGAATTTTTAATTTATCGATTATTTATTTTATTTTTAGTCGTGATTTCTAAATATATATATAAACATAACAAAGAATTAAAATTTGAAATATACAGTTAAACCTGTCTATAGCGCACCCTCTTGGGACTCACCAAAATAGGGTGCTATAGAGAGGGGGTACTATAGACAGGTCACTTTTAATGTAAATCGCATCGTACTACGTATTTAAATTCGGGCGCTATAGAGAGGGAGGCGCTTTTTTGAGGGGGCGCTATAGACAGGTTTAACTGTATATTTTAAAAATTTCGGGAAGATGATATTCATGTATCAAAAAGGCACCTCTCCCATTAAATGTTGATCAGAACAATATCACACTATTGGATCACTCTAGTAAAAAACTTTACTAGTGATGATAAAGAATGAACTACAGCACCAGTTTTGGCAAATCCAGACAAAAGTCAAACTGTATACCATGTTTTTTTTTATAATGAATAGTAAAGAATTATCCAAGTTCTACTGTATATCAAAAATCGATTACAATATTTGTGAACAGACAAATAGGAAATAGCGAATTTCCTATGGATTGAATTAGTCAATCTTGGAACAATTGCTCGACACCTTGGAATGAGTTTGGATTGGTGAAGACGAAACCTCGTGTCTGGTCGAATTCCACCCCCAAGATGGTTATAGTCTTAATAATAGGGATGGGTTGGCCAAGGATTATGAGTCCAGGGTCGGGGTTGGGGCGGACTCTTCGCCACTGAAAGATACAGGTTTGTGTATATATATTACTATCCCAATATGACCCGGGCAACGACAGGGTTTTACCCGAGTGAATTTTTACCTGAATATATATTGTAGAGAAATATTTATTTTATTAACATATTATTAATTTCAAGATCGCAGAACGCCAAGTACTCGGAAATACTAGTTGAATGACCCGGTATATATGTATGTATAAGATTAAATTATGATTTCTTGTTCTTGTTTCAAAATCACTTTATTAGGCACCGCTCATAAAGAACAACCTAGTTTATGATAATGGTAACAATGAATAATATGTGAAGGTTATTCACATAACCAAAATGTTAAAGCGGGATTCAATATCGGTTCATGGCTGTCGGGAATTGAGGGTGTTACCCATCGTCCACCGACCCTTTTAAATTATGAATTTAGTCAAATAATATTCGTTACAATTATATATATGAAAAAAATATAGAAAAAAAAAATTAAAAAAAATTGAATGGCCTGGATGATGATGCCAAGAGAGGGACTGCCTGTCAGGGATATGGCTGGTATGGTTAGCGTACAAAGGCCCCCTCTCAATATATGCTTTACAAACGTGTAGTGGATGCTCCGGAGCTGACAGACACCCTCCTTGGCGGAAGCGCGACGACCCCAGGCTGACACTCCATATAGAAGGGCCGGGATGACCACCGACAGAAGAATTTTGATGCCAGCAGCATAGGAAACACCGAATTCCCTATGTGTTGAGTTAGTCAATCTTGGAACAATTGCTCGACACCTGCGAATGAGTTTGGATAAGTGAGAGACGAAACCTCGTGTCTGGTCGAATTCCACCCCCAAGTTGGTTATAGTCTTAATAATAAGGATGGGTTGGCCAAGGATTATGAGTCCAGGGTCGGGGTTGGGGCGGACTCTTCGCCACTGGAAGATACAGGCTTGTGTATACATTACTATCCGAATATGACCCGGGCAACGACAGGGTTTTACCCGAGAGTGAATTTTTGCCTGAATATATATTGTAGAGAAATATTTATTTTATGAGCATACTAGCGGATGTACCCGGCTTCGCCCGGGTTTTACCCGAGTAAAGGTTTGTCTAACGAACATTTGTTAAAACAAATCTCTATAAACGTATAAAAAATATATATATATTTTGTGAAAATTTGAAACTCGTAAATTTGAATCTCTCGATAAAGTGAGCATTTTTTCCCGGTCCCTGTGTGCCGTGTCATCCTGAATTTTGTCTTTCCTAATTTTCTACATTACAAAATCATCGTTTTATCTAGTGAACATTTTTTCCCGGTCCCTTGAAAAATACTCAATAAGTTGAATAAAATCAATATTAATTGGTTCCCTCGGTAATTGGAAGTTAAAGGAATAGTATCTTTGCCTTGGAATTGTATCATTATTCTTGTCTAAAATAAATTGCCGTGTAATCCTGAGATAATCTTACTTTTGATAAATAATCTTTAAGATAATAAACTTAGTGATAATAAAACTTATAGATAAAAAAACTTGTTATCATCGTCGCAATGGTGGCGCTGCTTGCGAGTTAAATCTACAAATCTGCAAATAACTCTAAGGATATTCAAGATATTCAAGAAATTATTTTTCAGAAACCTTCCCAGTACTATACTAAATAACTTCCCAAAGTTTCATGGCGTTCCAATGAGTGGTTTGGTCAGGCATAAAGGACACACACATACATTCATTTTTATATATATATAGATTATTAATTTCAATATTCATATATTGATACTCTATATACTTCCCTTATTGCTTCTCTTATATTTTGGCTTGTACCCATTCACTGATTTGTCTGGTGCAAAGTTTTCTGGAAGACAGGAAAGTGTCTTTCTCCGCGTGGACAGCTACCGCCTTCACATTCTCTCAGCTTGGCACCCCCCAAGGTTCTGTACTAAGCCCATTCCTGTGGAATATCATCGCTCGGTTCCTCTTCATCACACCTCCCATTAGAGAGAGTTTACTAGTAGCTTATGCAGACGACTTCACTCTGCTGACTCAAGTTCGGGGCCGACTGCCAACCAAAGCTATTAACACATTTCTGGATCAAATCGCTTCATGGAGCACCGAGAACGGACTCGAGCTGAACCCCAGAAAGACGCAAGAGAGTCTGTATCTTCCAGTGGCAAAGAGTCCGCCCCAATCCCGACCCTGGACTCATAATCCTTGGCCAACCCATCCCTATTATTAAGACTATAACCATCTTGGGGGTGGAATTCGACCAGACACGAGGTTTCGTCTCTCACTTATCCAAACCCATTCGCAGGTGTCGAGCAATTTTTCCAAGATTGACTAATTCAATCCATAGGAAATTCGGTATTTCCTATGCTGCTGGCATCAAATTCCTTCTGTCGGTGGTCATCCCTGCCCTTCTATACGGAGTCTCAGCTTGGGGTCGTCGTGCTTCTTCCAAGGAGGGTGTCTGATCCCTGACAAGCAGTCCCTCTCTTGATACCATCATCCAGGCCCGGCAGGCTAAAGGAGATCAAGGAGGGGAACTACTAATCAAAGCCAGAATCTGCTGCGCTGCCATACCCCCCATTCAGACGACTTTTTTCCTTCAGTTTGAACCTAGAGGGGTAACAACGCCACTAATTTTCACAGATGGATCAAAAAGTGAATCAGGCATTAGTGCTGCGATCATCTTTCCTTCCCAAGAACATCAGCCAGTCCTCCTACAGCTTCACCCAGACTGCACTGCCTTTCAAGCTGAACTCTTAGCAATTCTCCGGCAGCTCAAATCGCCGAGACTAATCCAACCAAAACAGCAGCGACCGTTGCCTCGGACTGTAGATACGCTTTAGCAGCTATCTGCTCCTCAGGACCAACACGAATATCGCTAGTGGCAAATATAATATAAGTCCATAACAGAGCTCCTTACATCAGGCTGTGTTGGGTACCCGGACACACGGAATCAATGACAATGAACTAGCAGACAGTGCAGCAAAAATTGTCGCTACTTCTGTCCTACCACACTCATACTCCACCCTGCCTCGAACTCATGCTCGAAACCTAACACGTAAGGCTGCTCTATCATCATGGACTGTATTATATTCCCAAGACCATTCGACCAGATCCCTCAGGAGAATTGATTCTACTCCAAGCCATCTCCTCAAATTTCTACCAAAAATCCGCCATGGAGAGGTTCCCACCACCATCCTCCTCACGGGCCAGGGCCATGTACTGGCAGACATTACACGTGTACATCTCGAAACAGACCCTACTTGTATCCACTGTTCAGA
>CP092872.1:17630150-17660128 GCA_030710605.1 Cordylochernes scorpioides | reverse complement strand
TGCTAGTTTCTTGTACATCTTCTGACATCGTCTCTAAGTGGACGCTTATCAGTTTGCCAAAGTTGGTGTTGTGGCTTTGTCACCGACCCGATGCCGCTAGTTGCGGCGACGGTCAATAGATGGCGTCAGATTCTGACGTTAATTTTGACGGGAGAGGCGACCATTGCTTCCATGGATTAATTTCCTCCCGGCAAATTTTCCATCTATATATATATATATAACTTGTTCTGCTTATTAAAAAAAAAAACAACACGCATATACATTTATTAATTTGTATACATTAATGTATTAATGGGAATTGTCAATTGTCTAAATCGAATTAGTTACGAGTATGAAGTCATTTTGACAAAAGATTTCAAGTTTTTAATAATAATTTTAATCAAATGTTCCCATTATTTATAAGACAACATATTTATTTTTATATTTCGTTCAGAAAGGCCTGGCTTAAATTTCCAGCCACAAACTAAAATTTATCTTAGAATTCTAAATAGTAGGGCACAAGATGTTTCACACACCTGAAAACCTTGAACATCTCATAATAGATGCAATCTTAAAACTCAATTTGAATCAGGAAGAGTTTCTTCAACAAAAATGTTATAATACAATATCATTGTAATGTAAATGTAATGCCTTGTCATTGTATATGTATTGTAACTCTCTCTTATTGATGTCATTACATGTTTTGTTCTGGCATTTATTTTATACCTTTGTGTCCTCTAATATTGCACTCATCTAAAGGAAACATACACTACTAAATGATAGGGCACAATTTGGATTATAGATTATAAACACAAGGTAATACGACCAAATCCAAATAAATAAATAGTGTGAGACGTTTCAGGTAACAGCGCAATTCTACATTCAGTACTTTTGTCTGAAGATGATGGTAACAACGCTGATACTGAAACGTCACACACTATTTATTTGAATATGGTCTTATTACCTTGTGTATACACAACCCCATTAACATGATGCATTAGCATGTTTATCTATTATAAGAAAATTTTAACTATTTTTTTACGCATATGATTCTTTTTCATAGAAAATTGTTTTCTATGAAAAAGAATCATATGCATCAAAAATAGATTAAAAAATTTTAAATACACCTATCCCCCGATTTACACGGTAGATACGTTCCTGAGAAAAACGTGTAAATCGAAAATTAAAAATTTCAGTGAAATTTTTATGCAAAGAAATACAGACACTGTGCGTGTGCAGCAAGTCAGCACATAAGCTCGGGATTCCTCGTGAGATGTGTACACAGCGCATGTGTTCAATCACAGTAGCATTTAGTATAGTGCAATAAAAATTTTAAAAAAATTATTTGGAAAACCATGTAAAAGCGAAAACGTGTAAAACAAGTACGGTGTAAATCGGGGGATAGGTGTACTACTCTAAATGATGTTCCTAATGATATTTCTAGCTCATTCTTTTCTATCATAATTGGTGTAATTGCCATAGTATAACCTCCCATGAGAGACCCTAGCCAGAAAAAAATATAGATACACCTGGTTTCTCCTGGGGGTGGTCATCCATCAGGAGATTAATTGGGGATCAGGACAAGTAATTTCATAAAAGTAATCACTCTGAAAGGAGGTCTTCCATTTTTCTGGTATCTTATAGCTTAGTACAGTAGAACCTCCATTAAAAGACACTCTTGCTAGAGGACACCTCTCTACAAAGGAAAGTTTTCCATTGCCAAAATGACCATTTATACTAATTAGTGCTCTTCAGCAAAAGGACACCTCTTCCTAAAAGATACCTTGATCTGTAACTAGGTGTCCTTTACTGAGAGGTTCTACTGTACCTATATTTTGATGACAAAAAAAACTTCCATGAGATCCCTAGCAAAAAAAAAAAAACAGATACACCTGGTCTCTGGCACATATGTAAGTGCAAAGTCAAACTGCTTTCTAACTGAGTAGACATGTAGTTCACTTACAGCAAAAGCAGTCGCCAACTACTACCCACCATTATTATCATGACCTGTACCAAATTTACTAGGGATAATAAAAAAAAATAATTACATTTTAATGCACATATTAGAGTGGAGATGTGCATTTAATTGTACATAAATATCCTTCTTCTGAACTTTTGCAACATACAGTACAATATCTTCTTTTTTGTTGTTATTTTCAAACATCTATAATTCAACCGTCTTTTTTCAAAAATCAATCACAAGTTACCTACTTTTATTTAACAAGAAGCAACTTTCCCCATTCCTATTGTTGTTGTTTCTTATCCCCTTGTTCAAAGATTACCCAAATTCCATGAGTCTATGTTCCGCGAGCTATGCACCTTTCCCTAGGTGGGTTGAATTAAAGAGATTGACTTTATTATAAAGCACAACTTGGATTATAGATTAGAACTACAAGAAAATAAGACCTAATCCAAATAAATTAATAGTGTGTGACATTTCGATAACAATGTGATGATATGACAATGATGGTAACAAAGCTATTACTTAAATGTCACATACTACTAATTTATTTAGATTAGGTCTTATTTTCTTGTAGGTTGACTGAATTTATATTTGTGAACAAAAATACAGTAGAATCTATCTCTTTTGGCTTGCATTAGATGTACTAAACTTTGGGAGAGGCTGCTGCTTATCATAAAACAGCTCGAGGAGCATGAACTCATGGAATTCATGTAATCTTTACACAAGGAGATAAGAAACAACAACAGAATTTATCTTGCATTATACCAGGTTAACACGGCCACAAGGTGATAAACACCAAATCCAAATAAATAAATAAATAGTGTGTGACATTTCAGTAACAATGGTGTGAATAAAACGTCACACACTATTTATTTGGATTCGACCCTATTTCCTTGTGTTTCTAATCTATATTCCAAAATTGTACTTTAACAGGTTAAAGCATCATAATTCTAAAACCCCAAAGTTTTAAGTTCTAATTGTTATAAACATGATTAGAACAAAAGAGCTTGATCTCAAATGAAGCTATTCTAACAGGGTTTGAATGCGTCAACAAAGCACCAGCACTACTTGCCTGGCCACGGCAGCGACTGGCAAATAACTTCCTCAACACCTGGTGGAGTAATCACAGGGAGATGGAGGAAAAAGTTGCCGCTCACACAAATCTATTAGGGAAAAAACTACCTACCGTAGCTGATGCAACGTGGAACTTTAGAATATCTGGAAATTAAGATATTTTATTTGTGATAATATGAAGTAAGGCTATTACTGCTGCAGCACCTATATCCCCATTTTTACATTTTTAAATGTGGGAAATGAAAGGGTTCACTTGAATGACAGATAAAAATCCATCAGAGAAACTATATTTTAACTTAATAATATTTATATATTGGATTCTCTGATAACACATACACACAAAAGCCTTTATTTAGGGACATGCCCCATACAGATTCTCTCAATTGGGTAATAATAATCTTGTGTTATTTACATAGGTAGTGAAATATAAATTGAACTGGCTTTACTCTTCATCTCAAAGTCATTCACTTGTTGACTGGTCCTTACATAATGATGATCTAAAAAATTATAGTAAGCTATTGCCTTAGATTTGTTTGCTGATATTTTTGAAAGCAATACGTAGGGTGATTCTCTGATAAAACACAATTTGGATTATAGATGAAAATCACAAGGTAACAATACCAAATAAATAATGTATATGTGACTTCAATGTAACAGAATTGTTACCAAAATGTTGGAGTTGTTACCTTTTGATATATATATATATTATATTATATTATATAATATATATTATATTATATATATATTAAAAATAATAATTTATTATTTTTCAATTATTTTCTCATATACAGTAAAGCTGTCTATAGCGCCCCCTCTTGGGACTCACCAAAATAGGGTGCTATAGAGAGGGAGTGCTATAGACAGGTCACTTTTAATGTAAATCGCATTGTACTACCTATTTAAACCCGGGCGCTATAGAGAGGGAGGCGCTATAGACAGGTTTATATAACAGTTTGTTGGGATTAGTAAAAAAAAAAAGTTGAATTATAGCGAGTGAAGAGGTTTTACAGTGAGAGAAGAGGTATATGTAATAAGTACCAGATTTAATATGCAATTTTTTATGTGAGAGGAAGGAAGCACATGTGTGTGTGCTTGAGAAAGGTTTATTGAAGCTGATGTAACACAAAGTAACATGTAATACAACTGAGCTATGCAACTCGAAAGGTTTATAGAGAAGAGAAGAGAGAGAGCTCAATTACCTCTGGACCAGAGAGCCATCAAGATGGACCAAGATAAGAACTTATCTCAGCTGTGTGTCATCGGCTGCCAGGAATACTTTCATCACTCCCTTCTATCATTTTTTAAAATAATAAACACAAGGTAATAAGACCAAATCCAAATAAATAAATAGTGTATGACATTTCAGTAACAGCGTTGTTACCATCTTCAGACAAAAGTACTGAAAGAGAAAATTTACCACACCATGTTTTATATAGTTACTGTTATCAAGTATTGTAAACAAGATAGCAGATAACTATTTAAACATGCTGTGGTAATTTGCTCCATGAAAGGACACTTAGCTAGAGGACATCTATCCCACACTTTGATCTGTAATTAGGTGAATTTTACACAGAAAGGTGTAAGAAAGTATATTATGACGAAGCAATAACGCACCATCTATACATATAAATAAAAGGACTTAAAAGCACGAATGTTTCTTTTATACATAAAACGAACTTCTACTGTCCTTACTGCGATGAAAAAATATATTGGGAGGGCTTGGCTCATCAGTGGTGAACCCTCCCAGCGAAAACCATTTCTAAGATTCCATCCTTCAGTGTAGCATATAAAAGCAGAATGATCCAATACAGTATTAGAGCTCTGAGAAGCGGTCTGGTGGATTAAATTGGCGAAACCACTGGGAGGGTTCACCACTGATGAGCCAAGCCCTCCCAATATATTTTTTCATCGCAGTAAGGACAGTAGAAGTTCGTTTTATGTATAAAAGAAACATTCGCGCTTTTAAGTCCTTTTATTTTATATGTATATTATAATGAATTACATTATTTTGGATTTGGTCATGTTTTACTTTGTTTCTAATCTAGAATTCAAATTGTATCTTATCATGAATAGACTAGTTTGTAGCATCAATATTTTCATCCATTTATTCTCAACCTCCAGGTGAGTTTTTATATTCTGAAGATCTAAAAAGGGATTCCTACATTAAAATCCTTATTGGCTGAGAATCCTGGTCTACTCTCAAACCTTTTGACCCATGGTATCTATGTCCTGATACCGCTATGTCAGGCCTCTCATCCGGGAGGCATTTACCATCATCGGGCGGCCTCCTGACCTGCAGAGCTGGGTCTTCGGATGAGGCCTGGATGACGACGCCCTGGCCATCCTGGCGACTGTCTAGGCGTGTCTCTAAAAGTATCATCTCAACATTGAACTGAGAGTGGTTCAAATTGATCCTGTCCTTGTCTGGAGGAGAACTCTCTCAAGATGTATCAGCCTCCCTTCCTGAGAACAGCTTTTTATATATTTTATCACCATTGTAAATAATATAATTATCTTTGTTTAATTTAGTGTCAAGCAGATTTCATCTGCGACCATTGGAATCTGGAATTTACCATTTAAATCCAAAGTTCAACTGACCCGCAATGAGTATTAAACCATCACAGATTTTAACAGTCAAGGGCCATTTTTCCACCAGTTTTACCTGGTTCCCAGAACACTTCTGGTAAAGAGGTGACATTGATTAGAATAGAGAGCCATTTTACTAGCCTTCCATCAACGCACCCCCCAGACGAGCCCTCTTTGTTTAATTTAATTTTTTTAACAATCAACTAAGAATGTCAATAAAATATTTTAAATTGTTAATTGTCTATGTCCTGATGCCATTTGAACAGTAAAGTCTCCTTCCCATGGAAGACAACCCAAACCATGGAAACTCCTGGTCTCTACTTTCATTAGAGGTTGAGTTATAAGCACAAGGTAATATGACCAAATCCAAATAAATAAATAGTGTGTGACTAAATGCTGTTACCGAAAAGTCACACAGTATTTATTTGAATATCGTCTTATTACAATAAAAGAAAACAAGACCTAATCCAAATAATTTATTAGTGTGTGACGTTTCGGCAACAACATTGTCACCATCATCAGACAAAAGAATAAAACCATTTAACCATTTTATTCTTTTGTCTGATGATGGTGACAATGTTGTTGCCGAAACGTCACACACTAATAAATTATTTGGATTAGGTCTTGTTTTCTTTTATTATAATCTATGATCCAAATTGTGCTTTATCATCATCTTATTACCTTGTGTTTCTAATCTATAATCCAAATTTTGCCTTTATCAAGATTGATTTATGTTTGACCAAAGTTATATTTTATTTTACAAAGGTTCAGCGGTGGATCAGATGGGAGGAGGGAGGTTTATTGTGCAATCACCTTTCTGTTAAGATGGCTACTGCTCTAACCTCGGCTCATGTCTATCAACATAAGACTTAAACTAACAGCTCTAGACATTACGCCTAGGAAGTGTTACAAGAAAATCTGTGAGTTTAATTCTATGGAGAGATAAAGAGAGTTTGTTTGTGTGAGATAAAGGGTGCCTCTCTCTTTAAAAAAAATGCATTTAAAATATATTTATTCAATCTACAATGCACAAGGAATGCTGATTCAGATGGGTGAATACTTTATATGACCAACTTTGACAAATTGGCAAAAGTCAATCTGTGTTTGAACCTGGCTTAAATTTGTCAAAGCTGGTGTTGTAACATTGACATCAAAATCTGTGGGCTTTGTATAGAGCTAATCAATTGCTTTAATAAAAATAAAGAAAGCATATCCTGACTAGGAGCACATGTGCTTTACAGAAGGCAGAATGCCATCTGGTGGAACAGAAATCAACTAAAAATTGATTTAGCCTGTTCCCTGATATTTGGCCAACCCAATTTCTTGAAAAATCAAGAAAAGTAACAAGTGCCAACAGCGCAAAACGCGTTCGTGGATGGCTTTTCTTGATTTATCAAGAAATTAGGTTGGCCATTGGGTTTCTGTTCCACCAGATGGCGCTCTGCCTTCTGTAAAGCACATGTGCTCCTGGTCAGGATATGCTTTCCTTATTTTTAATATCAACACATGACCCACTTATTTTTTATTTTTTTATATTGTTTTTCAATTGCTTTAATATATTATTTGAATGCCCCTCACATATTCCTTACAAATTTTTTGCAACTCCTATAAAGAAGAAAGATGGAAAGCTGAGTGACAAGTGTGGAGTTGTTGTTTTCTGAACTAGAGCAGGTAAAAATTGTTTTAGGCTTTTCCTTATGGAAATCTATCAATTGAAAGATTTGAAGATAAATTTGGAGTTCTTCTATGAATAGTTGATTGTAAGTTGGATAAGATGTTTTTATGGAACTGGATATTATATATCTATAAAATAATAATAAATTTTGAAAATGTAGAATTGTTTGAGCAAACTTAGCAACAATGGAGTTAAAAAAATTTATATGAAAGTAATCTTTTCATGGCTCTGGCCATAGGTTGCAAAGGCTCAAGGAAGTGATCAGAAGAGCACCATGGCTGCAAGATTATGCCATAGGTTTCAAATGCTCGAGGAATAGATCATAGCTGTACCATAGCTACAAGACTTGGCAGTAGGTTGCAAAGGCTCGGCAGTAGGTTGCAAAGGCTTAATAAATTGATCAGAGCAGCACCATGGCTGCAAGATGTGGTCATGGGTTTCAAAGGCTCAAGGAATTCATCAGAGCTGTACCATGGCTGCAAGATTTGGCCATAGGTTGCAAAGGCTCAAGGAATTGTTCAGAGCAGCACCATGGCTGCAAGATTTGGCCATAGGTTGCAAAGGCTCAAGGAATTGATCAGAGCAGCACCATGGCTGCAAGATTTGGCCATAGGTTTCAAAGGCTCAAGGAATTGATCAGAGCAGCACCATGGCTGCAAGATTTGGCCATAGGTTTCAAAGGCTCAAGGAATTGATCAGAGTAGCACCATGGCTGCAAGATTTGGCCGTATATTGCAAAGGCTCAAGGAATTGATCAGAGCAGCACCATGGCTGCAAGATTTGGCCGTAGATTGCAAAGGCTCAAGGAATTGATCAGAGCAGCACCATGGCTGCAAGATTTGGCCGTAGATTGCAAAGGCTCAAGGAATTGATCAGAGCAGCACCATGGCTGCAAGATTTGGCCATAGGTTGCAAAGGCTCAAGGAATTGATCAGAGTAGCACCATGGCTGCAAGATTTGGCTGTAGATTGCAAAGGCTCAAGGAATTGATCAGAGAAGCACCATGGCTGCAATATTTGGCCATGGGTGCAAAGGCTCAAGGAATTGATCAAGGCAGCACCATGGCTGCAAGATTTGGCTGTAAGTTGTAAAGGCTCAAGAAATTGATCAGAGCAGCACCATGGCTTCTATGATTTGGCCGTAAGTTGCAAAGGCTCAAGGAATCGAACAGAGCAGCACCATGGCCGCAAGATTGGCCATAGGTTGCAAAGACTCATGGAATTGATCAGAGTAGCACCATGGCTGCAAGATCTGGCCATAGGTTGCAAAGGCTCAAGGAATTGATCAGAGCTGTACCATGGCTGCAAAACTTTAAAGCTAGCACTTTGTGAAGGCTGAGCAATTGATAATGGCAGCACCATGATGCATTATGATTATTAAAAAGGTGAGTGTTTAATAGGCAGTCCTGGGGATAACTTTAAAAAAAATTAGATAATATAATTGAAGCAGGGGAGAACCAATCAGCATGTGAATAATACAAGCAACCCACAAATATATACAGCCCAACTTCTTCAATTCAACACCCCAAGTGATCAGAATTTTCAGGTAAAGTTGCTGTTGAATTAAAAGATGAATTAAATATGTAGAATGGTAAGCTAAAAATTTCTGAATTAAAGTAAGTGTTGAATTATAGTCGGTTTAATTAAAGAGAGGTTATACTATATAAAAGCTTAAGGCATATTTTATAATGATTTGCAGTGGCAAAGTAAAAATTATATTTATAAATACAGTAAAACCCCGCTAATACGAACCCTGGATATAGCGAACCTTCCCTTATAACGAACCCACGGCGATTCCCGATTCCATTCCATTAAAAATACCATCGTTATAACAAACTTTGCGATTTTTAAAATAACGAACTACCCCTATAACGAACCTAATTTTCGGTCCCAAAATGATAAAATATATTAAAAATACTATGCTTATAACGAACTTAAAATTGTTAATTAAAAAAAAAAATTAAAACAACAAAATTTTGAGCATGTTTCAGCTCACGGATCGCGATTTCGAAACAAAAAATTAGCGGCATTGTTTGTTTTCATTTCCATTCTATTTTTGCTGTATGTGTTGTATAAATTTTTACACATTATACTTTTATTTAATAGAATATCTTTGCATTCGACAATTTTGAAATAGAAGAAAAATACAAATGGCTTCCAAAATAAAGAAAAGAAACAAAGAATGGCATTCTAAAAAAAAAAAACAGTGGCAGCATGCCCTTTTAGAAGCGTTCTATATCAAGTTTAACCTAGGCTAAAAAATAATTACAAATAATTTTAAAGCCAGAAATGGTTTGAATGAAAGGTTAAAAACAAAATTTAATATACACTTCAGAAGAATATGTGGAAACTGGAATTGGAAGAAGAAAAAAAAACAGTTCTCCCAACCCGTGTCTCATGGGCCACAAATAAATCAACTTATAAATTCTCAAAAACTACCACTACAGTTCTATTTTTAGAATGGAATTCTTGTTAGGTATATGACTCATTCAGGGTTCGCGGATATTCCCCCTGGCCGGCCGTTTCCCTACCGATTTGGTGTTTGCAAATTGGCGTTTTTTATTCAAAATTTTACCGATCGCGCTATCGTATCAACATGTTTCGCGTCCGATTTTTCTGAATGGGATACTTTTGATTCATCTTCAATTGAATCAGGATACACAGAGCTTCATTCCTTTGATGGAAATAACGATATTTTAAGACAATTCTGATTTTCTAATTTTACTTTTCACTTTCAAACAACAAGGCATTAGAGGCATTTTTTCAAATAAATTTAGCATTATATTATTTGAGAAAGATGTTCTAAAATACTCTTATACCTTTTAAATATATAATTAATAATGTTTTTCCTAGGGGATTTGGCATAATTTTTAAATAATACATAGGTTTATAAATAAACATGTAAGCTAATGATAAGATGAACTTATTATCAAATGACTTATTTTGATATTCAGCATTACTATAAAGAAATAGGTCAATTTAGGGAATTAAAACAAAGTGACCATTATTAAGTGGCTGCCTTTTCCTTTTTGTATGGCAGTTTTTTAATTATACAGTCTAAAAATTTAGAAAAGTTTTAAAAAATGGCCAAACCGTGGCTATAATGAACCAAAGGTTCTGTCCCATTGGGGTTCACTATAGAGGGGTTTTACTGTATATTTATTTTTCTTTTGAGTGAGTTTACTTTTTGTGTAAATAAATGTTTGCGTGTGCTATACAGTAGAACCTCCCTAGGACACCTAATTGAGAGCTATGTGTTCTTTAGGGAAAGGTGTCCTCCTACCAAGGAGTTGCTAGAGAGTGAAATGGTAATTTTGTAAATTAAAAACTGTCCTTTGTAGAGGGATGTCCTCTAATGCCTTAGCAATTCCTTATAAGCCCACTAAAATCTTGATAAAAATGATATTTTGCATATCGAGAAACTAATTTTTAAAATTCACAATCCCTTCCAAAGGATTTTTTAAAATTATCATTTTATATGCTCCTATACTCTGGCAAAGAACATATGGCGGAACCTCATTATAAAAGCCCTTTTTTATATATATATACAGTAAAACCTCCCTGTAAAGGACAACACCTAATTGCAAAGCCAAAGTGTCCTTTAGGGAGAGGTGTCCTCTTATCGGAGAGTTGCTAAATTGTAAAAATGGTAATTTTACAAATGAAAACCGTCTTTGTAGAGAGGTGTCTTCTAGCGTGAATGTCCTCTCATGGAGGATTTACTGTATAACCACAACATAAAACTTGGTCCCAAGTGACATTTTTACAGCAAGGTTTGATAAGAAGAACTACCCACATGAATGACCACTGAAAAACACAGAGTCCGGGAGGTCTCTCCTGGAGATGGTCTCTCATTGGAGACTGGATTACATCTTCTCTAGTCATTTTAGAGGTTATAAAGGTGGTCATTTAGTGAGATGTTTGATTTTCAGATATTTTCTCATGAGAACTGTATCTCTTCTTTTTTTTTTAAATTATCCCTAGTACATGTGATACAGGCCATGATAATCATGGTGGGTAGTTAGCGATTACTTTTACTATAAATGCACCACATGTCTCTGTATGTGAAAAGCCATTTGACTTTTGCACTTACAAGAGTGCCAGAGCTTCATTTGGTTACTTGCACTCGCTGGTGGGGTTGGACTTTTGCAAGAATCGGGGGCCATTGAAGCTTTTTTTTTCGATTGTAAAAAAGTGCCCAATGCAGGATTTGATCCCGGGTCGTAGCGGCTGAAAACCAACAGTTAGATCACCCTTCCACCAACCCCCCATCTCTTCTACTTATAGAACTATTTATAGAAGTTTAATCAGAATTTAAACTTTACGACCGGATTGTGCATTTGAAGTTTGAAAAGTCCATGAAATGGTTCGAGCCTGGAGGTATTTGAGGTGATTGATTTTCAAATACAGTCGATTCTCGATAATTTGAGAAAGTTGATTTTAAAATATTTTCTCATGAGAACTGCATTTCCTCTACTTTTAAAAGTTGGGAATATAAACTTTACCAGTGGATTGTGCATTTGAAGTTTGAAAAGTCCAATAAATAGTTCAAGCCTGGAGGTAGTTTAGAAAGTTGATTTTCAGATACAGTCGACTCTCGATAATTTGAAACTCAAGGGACCTGAGAAAATTTCAATTTATCAAGAGTTCAAATTAACAGGAGTTTAAACAATCAAGAAAGAGGGAAGAAAAAAAATCAACATTAAACATTTTTACAGTTATTCACAAATGTTCATTTGTGATACTTATTACTTCAACTTCAAATTATTGAGGGGACCAAATAATATTGAATTTATTCAACTTATCGAGTATTTTTAAAGGGATCGGTAAACTATTTCAAATTATCGAGAGATTCAAATTAACGAGTTTCAAATTATTAAGCCCTTGGCAGAGCTGACTGCTATAGGGCGCGTCCCCAGGTGGCGGATAGGGGAACGACCTTCAGATATGAAGGCCAGCTGCGAAACAAGCAGAATAACTCTGACGAATAAGCAGTCGCGGACCAACAGCAGCATTGTTAGAAGAGGAGTAGACCTCTTTAAAAATCCTGACTTCAACTGACCCAGTTGATAGACCTCAGCAAGGGTCCCACTCCAGGGATACGGAGGAGCTGCGTCTGTACTCATGTTAGAGTCGGCAGCAAAGGCGTCTGCTTCCATGTTAGGAACGGCCTCAAACTACAGGCAAAGTCAGACTTTCACCAAAGTGTGCCTGGATCATGATACCATGATTAACGAAAGCTGCACCCCTATACCCCATTCCATGAGTCATGGAATTTGTGTAATCTTTATACAAGGGGATAAGAAACAACAACAACAAATTATTGAGAGTCGACCGTATTTGCTCATGAGAGAGAGAGAACTGCATCTCTCTTCTACTTTAAAAAATTGGGAATATAAACTTTACCGCCGGATTGTGCATTTGAAGTTTGAAAAGTCCATGAAATGGATTGAGCAAGGAGAGCCAAGTCCGGACCACTACGGGGCAACTCACCATTAAAGAGAGGATGTCCACTGGACTCCAATCTAGGCTAGATTTGATAAGAACACTTCCTAAGTGCCAAAGGAAAATTTGGAAACTCCCCAACAACTGCTACAGTAAAATTGCTTAGTTGCAAAGATGTTTAAGAACTTTTGTTGAAACTGTTAACTCTTCCAAGCAACAATGGGAACGAGGGGGGGGGGTTGGTGGAAGGATGGTCTAAACCGTTGGTTTTCGACTGCTACGACCCGGGATCAAATCCCGCGTTGGGCACTTTTTTCTAATAAAAAAAAATGGTCAATGACCCCCAATTCTTGTAAAAGTCCAACCCCACCAGCAAGTGTAAGTAACCAAACGGGACTCTGGCACATTTGTAAGTGCAAAGTTGAACTGCTTTTCACATGTATAGACATGTGGTGCACTTACAGTAAAAGCAGTCACTAACTACCCACCATGATTATCAGGGCCTGTACCACGTGTACTAGGGATAATAATATATACAATGGGAACACAGTCCAGTCCAGGATTAGAACAAGTTACAGAGGAAAAGGAACAAAGCTCTCAGGACAGCAAGCAGACTTGTAACTCAAAAAGGTTAAGGAAATGGCCTCAACTAGGAACTTTTTGCTAAAAAATTCAAAGAAATTTTCAGAATAGGGGAAAGAATTTCTGGATTTGATTGTGACTTGGCCACATCATTACACCTTGGAAATGAGGAACCAGTCGAAACAATGGCGTCACCCGACCTCAGCAAAGCCATAAAAGTTCAAGATAGTGAAGTCAGCGGGAAAGGTTATAGCAGCCGTTTTCTGGGACAGGAAGGGGTTTCTTCTGGTGGATTCCAAGCTCAAGAAACTTCGGCGAGCCATCCAAAACAAAAGAAGAGGTAGGTTCACCAAAGGAGTGTGTTTGCATCATCTTATTCTTCTTCTTTCTTATCTTCACTCAAGGGTATCAAGCTTGTAAAGTTTGAGACTTTTGATGGTGTCTGCTGGGGATGAGTAGAGCTCATCAATGGATGAGCCAATCCAGTCAAAATGACAACCGTCATGATTGAGTGAAGTAGAATGAGTCTGCCTTTATCAAAAAGATTGGGAGCACTACTCAGTGGCAGGCCGACTTAGCTCCAAAAGAAATGGCGCCTCTGACCTGAGGAACAGATGCCATGTGCAGCCACTCCTAACATGGAGTACAAACGCTGCTGATCCTGTATCCCTGGATCAGGAGCCCTTACAGGGTACTATCAGCCGGGCCAGCTGAGCCCAGGTTTTTTAGTGAGCTTGTTACGGCTCCCCCTCCTCCTTTTTCATCGGGTTTGGGACCGGCAAATGCATCATGACAATGCGCATCCACATGTTTCACATCACACAACCACCCTACTCAATGGATTCGGCTGTGAAATCATCGACCCCCCATCCTCCTTACAGCCCGGACATTGCTCCCAGTGACTACCACTTGTTCCCTGCTCTCAAAAAACACCTTGCAGACAGAAATTGGAGTTACACAAGGAAGTGCAAGAAGCAGTTGTCAGTTGGTTTCGCCACGCAGCGGGAGAGTGGTACGATGCCGACATTAAAAAACTGGTTTCCAGGATGCAAAAAGTGATTGATCGTCAAGGCGACTATGATGAAAAATAGCCAAATGTTCAACCTTTCTAACAATGTAAGCAAACTTGTAAATAAATTATATTTTCAATGAAAAAAAAAAGGAAACCTTACTTTTCAATACACCCTTGTATTCAACTGGCTAGACACCCAAACATTGCTGAAATTCCCCTGGAGAATAACCTTTGCCGGCCCCAAGCCCGGACGAAAAAGGAGGAGGGGGAGCAGTAACAAGCTCACTAAAAAACCTGGGTTCAGCTGGCCCTGCTGATAGTACCCTGTAAGGGCTCCAGGGATACAGGATGAGCAGCGTTTGTACTCCATGTTAGGAGCGGCTGCACATGGCGTCTGTTCCTCATGTCAGAAGCAGCCATTTATTTTGGAGCTAAGTCGGCCTGCCACTGAGTAGTGCTCCCAGTCTTAATGACAAAGGCAGACACATTCTACTTCACCCAGTCATGATGGTTGTCAACTTTACAAGCTTGATACCGTAATATAATTGAGTGGAGATAAGAAAGAAGAAGAAGAAGACATGGAGAATACAAGGGTGAAGCTAAGTCCATTCGTAAATCATTAATTTTTTACTTCTGAGTGGCCATCAGGGAAATGAACTTGGAGTACTCTGAGAAGTTGCTATCTACTGAATGGCTCTACTTGAGCCTAGAAAAAAAAGACTGGAGAGTGATTAGATTAATTATGAGGCAATAACGTGCCATCTATACATAATAAATGGAAGCATTAAAGTATGAATGTTTCTTTTTAACATAAAACAAACTTCTACTCTCCTTACTGCGATGAAAAATATTGGGAGGGCTTGGCTCATCAGTGGTGAACTCTCTCAGTGGTTTCACCAATTCGCCAAAGTGATAAGATTGCTTAAAGGAGGGTTTAGCCTACCCTGTGACTGCCAGGAAGATAGATCCTTCTAACCATGGAAACATGTATTGAACATTCCATTTTTATTACATGTTCTCTATGAGAGAACACTCTTGCTGATGGACACCTCTCTACAAAGAACAGTTTTCATTGGCAAAATTACCATTTTTGTTATTTAGCTACTCTCTAGTAAGAAGACTCCTCTCCCTAAAGGACACTTTGGTGCTTAAACTAAGGATCCTTTACAGAAAGAAGGTTCTCCTATCTATAAATTAAAACGTTGATGTTTCATGAACAGCATTATTAAGAAAACATTACATGTAATTTACTTATTTTATGACTTTATGATTATGAAGTTTAAATAATGAGGATTAAAGAGGCTTGGCTTCATTGAGCTTCCAAATGTACCATCATTCAACCATGACCCAGATGGCATCAACCATGTAACACTCTGGACTAACATTCAACAAATACAAAGGAATGATAACGCACAATTTGGATTATAGATTATAAATACAAGGTAATAAGACCAAATCCAAATAAATAGTGTGTGACATTTCGGTAACAGCGTTGTTACCATCTTCAGACAAAAGTACTGAAAGTACTAAATCATTCAGCACTTTTGTCTGAAGATGGTAACAACGCTTTTACCGAAACGTCACACACTATTTATTTATTTGGATTTGGTCTTATTACCTTGTGTTTAAATACAAAGGAAGAAGCACCTATAAGAATACAGAAACCAAAGTGTTGCTCAGTTGACTGCTACAACTAAGCAACAATCAGTTCAGACAGAGAGTAGAGATGGAGTCCGGCCTACCTGGACTGCCCCAGCCTCCACACATGGCTGAGAGGGAAGATGCCCTTGGACCCCCTGCAGGACCCCTCCCACCAGTTGGCATCCACCTCACGGATCCCTTCCACCATATCTCCTGGATAAACACATCAGTCTTGGTTATTACAGGATTCTGACAAATCACAAGATACAAAGACATACACATTCTACTTCACCCAATCATGATGGTTGTCAAACAGACACCATCAAGGGTCACAACTTGATACCCTAATATGATTGAGTGGAGATAAGAAAGAAGAAGATATAATGCTGCAACTCTTTTTTATTCACCTGATCAAAGGAAGCTTTCAGGCAAGCCCTTCTTCAGCTAACTAAGATGCACAAACAAGGCAATAGAGAGAGAGATTATATAGTATTTTTAAAGGTCTCCTTCTTCTTCTTTCTTATCTCCATTCAATCATATCAAGGTATCAAGCTTGAAGAGCTTGAGACTTTTGATGGTGTCTGCCGGGGATGAGTAGAGCTCATTAATGGATGAGTCAATACAGTCAATAATGTGTTTTGGGGTTGCAGGTTGAGAATTGCACTTAGTGCATAATGGGAAAAAACTTGCAACCATTTTTAAAGAGCAATCTATGTCAATATGGTACAGAATATTTTTTAAATAATTTACACAATTGAATAAATTTGAACTATGAGCAGGTGGGGAGCAACTAGGAGCATGAATAGAAAAAATGGAATGACTGCTATTTTATATGTGTTTTAAAGTTTTTAAGATAGAAGGGGGAGGTATTGTGATGGTAACTGGATACACTTGTTTATTGCTTCATGGTTTCTATTGCTTCAAGAATGAGTCTTTGAGTTTTAGTTGTGGCATTTTTATGGAGGATTCTGGTTACTGAAGTCTGGAGTATATCCTGTTTCTCTGATGTGGTGATCTATTAAAGAGTTTGAGTTCTGTTTAGAAATGTTTCTTTAATTTTCCTTGATTCTGATGGTCTCTTGAGGTTTAACCGATGTAAACACTGTTGCAGTTAAGGCAGGGAATTTGGTAAACTTTGTCTTATTTTTGATTAATGCTTTTAGTAATTGGGTTTCTTAAAATGAAGGCAATGGAGGGTGGACTTCTAAAGATGGTTATTATGCCGAATTTTTTGTAGGTTTGCAGGCTATTGTAATTGTGGAATCAGTGTATAGTAAGTAGCAGGTGGAGATGTAATGACTGGAGTATTTCTGGGGGTTCCAGGTCTTGGTTACATCTCCAAGAAGTGGAAGACTGGCTATATTTTAGCCATTTAGTCTGGGATCAATTCTCTTCACTCCCAAAAGAGAATATCATACAATTGTCCTTTTCAATAATTAGGATTTGCTAGATGTCAAGTCTTAATATTTATTAATTTATTATTTACATTCTCTTGGTCTACACACAAGGTAATAAGACACAAGGTAATAAGACCAAATCCAAATCCATAATCCAAATTGTGCCTTATCAAGGTAATAAGACAAAAATCTCCAAATTAATACGTAATAGGAGTTAGTCTTATTACCTTGTGTTTCTAATCTATAATCCAAATTGTATCTAATCATTCTCTTTATATATTTAATAGGTTTTTGACCAGGGTACAAGTGGTCATGTGACTAATCTACTTCATATATATATTGTGCGTGTTAATGAGTAAGATATTCCATTAATTTAGTTTTATCCTTAGTTTAATGATAAGAAGCACAATATAGATTATAGATTATAGAAATAGAATCTTTTTAGGTCTTATTTTCTTGTATACTTAGTTTTATAAAAATAAAATAAATACATTGCATATGTGATATCTTGCCTTTTACAATCTTATTGGGAATAAAACATTGGTTCAGAGAAAAGTTTGCCTTAATTTTTTGTAACAAAATATTGAGAATTTGACACAAATAAAACAAAACTAAGCTCCAAAAATCTCAGTAGTTACCTTTTCTACCAGGCTTTGGACCAGGCTAACAACCTCAGGACAACAGGGGAGGACAAGAATAAACTAGAGTAATACCATCATAATAAATGGATAAACTCAACTCTCAAGTGAGAAAAACATTTCACTTGAACTACAATATCTACTTATATAATTGCCTTATTCTGTCTGTCTGAAGTTCACGGATAGATTTTAGTCAGAATGGATAAAATAAAAAAAGTGTCAAGGGATGGGAATCGAACCCACGACCTTCCGCTTACCGGGCAGATGCCATGACCACTAGGCCACATGACCACAATTTATAATTGTAACAAATAGTATTTGAATCAAAACATTCAATCGGGTAAAACACGGGCGTTGCCCGGGTCATTCGGCTAGTATATATATAAGTATATAATTAATATATACAAATATATACTTGTATATATAAGGTACACGATCTGTTATTATAGTTCAGAATCAACAAGTAACAAGAATGAATCCAAATTATTGAAAGGTCTGTGACATCTTGGTAACAGCATTATTACCGTCACAAACATTTCAATAATTTGAATTTGGTCTTGTTACCTTTTTGATACACCAAAGATTTTTATGAAACTGGGTTTATGACCAGTAGTTTGCCAATTGTGAGCTGAAAAGTTTTACTAAACATCACTTGCAAGCAGTTTCTGGCTTTGCCTCAGTTTCTGGGGATCTTTAGGATCCTTTCACTGTATGGAGGACTCTATCAGTGGAAGAGTCTCCTATACTGAAATCACTGAAATACACTCATGGAGACAAAACTTGTGCTTTTTTTATCATGTATATCGGGATTCTGACAATAACTCTGAAAGATATTACAGTGACCTTTATTAAAGACACATAAGATAACCAAGTGTGTGAACAAAATTGCCTTTGTCTCCTTCAAAAAACGGATGACCGGCGGACATCAAAGACTTTTTACTTCCTTAAGTTTTTTCCATGACTGTTTGTATCTATCTTTTTTTCATTACTCCACCTACATCCTTATGATCTGAGGTTTTGGTTTCATTCTAACTATAGACTTGTAATGATAAGGCACAATTTGGATTATAAATTATAACTACAATAAAATAGGACCAAATCCAAATAAATTATTAGCGTGTGATGTTTTGGTACGTTTATTTGGATTTGGTCGTATTTTATTGTAATAGATTTGGGATGTTATTAAAATTATTAATAGTTGTTGTTGTGTCCAAAGAAGAGCCTCAGATGTCTCCATACATTTCCATCACAGCAGCAGCAATGTCCACTATCTTGGGTGTGTAAAGCATTAAAAGTTGTTAAATTGTGTATAATCCAAATTGTACCTTACATGTACATTCAAGTAAGATGACACTATACATCCCTCTCTCAGTATAAATTCACTAGATTCACTGTTGGCTTTACCTCGGGACAAGGAGAGATCTCCGGGCTCCTGTCCCCGGAAGTTGGAGGTAGCAACAAAGAGAGGCTGGCCAGTGGAGGGGACATCCACTGGATACACAGAAGCCGAGGGGAACTTGCCAGCATGGCCCTCGAAGTTGCTGCCATGCAACCAAAACCGGTCGATGCGATGGTCTACTTGCAGGATGTCTCCGACCCGCAGAGTCAACTCATCAGGCTCAGTGGCTTCGTAGTTCCTGATAACTTTGACCACTGAGGAGCTGCCATCATCCATGCTGCCAATCTGGACACATAGACAGACAGTCTTTAGCATGCAGAAGAAGGGGGCTAACCTGAAAACTTCATTTTATAAAATAAATGAAACTTCCAGGGTTAAGTTTCTTGTGCAACATTTTATTTTCAAGCTTTCGGACTTGTCAGTCCTTCAACAGGATTATCACATTAACAACTTAATAATAAATACAATTTTTATATACAACTTCTAAGGATTAATAAAAATAGTTATGGTATACAGTCTTTAATTCAACAATTGAAGGAGTGCGGAATTAAAGTCTATGTTGAATTAAACACAGTTAAAGTAGCCAATTTGGTTGAGATTTGAAAAATTGTTGAATTATAAGAGTCAGTTGATTTAAAGAGGTTATACTTTATATATATACAGTAGAATCTCCCTGTAAAGGACAACACCTAATTGTAGAGCCAAAGTGTCCTTTATGAAGAGGTGTCTTCTTACGGGAGAGTTGCTAAATAGTAAAAATGGTAATTTTGCAAATGAAAAATGTCCTTTATAGAGAGGTGTCCGCTAATGGGAGGTTCTACTGTATATAAAGGTAGTTAAAACATTTTATAACATAATTTTCAGGACAGTTTTCATTTTCAAAATTACCAATTTTACAATTTAGCATCTCCGGTAAGAGGACACCTCTACTTAAAGGACACCTTGACTCTGCAATTAGGTGTCCTTTACAGGGAGGTTCTACTGTATATAAATATAGTTCAACATAGGCTGAGATACCATTCATTACATAGACCTAAAATGTGAATATAGATACAGTAGAAGCTCTCTGTAAAGGACAACATCTAGTTGTAGAGCCAAAGTGTTCTTTATGAAGAGATGTCTTTTTACAAGAGAGTTGCTAAATAATAAAAAAAATTAAATTTGGCTATGAAAAAATGTCCTTTATAGAGAGGTGTCCGCTAATGGGAGGTTCTACTGTATATAAAGTTAGTTGAAACATAACATAAATAAAATGAAGAGAAAGTCATCTCCTGATTTTGCAAGTAAAAGTTGCTAATGGCTTGCACCATCTGTCTAAATATTTAAAAACTAATAGTTGATTTGTAAACATTCCAGAATAGTGTCAGGAGATACCTTTCTCTTAGTTTATCAACTTAATTACAGTACAATTTCAAGAAGATTAATGTATTTAAAGTCAAAAATGGAGGTGCCTTCTCTAAGGGCAGCCAAACTTAGTGTTATCAAGGTTAGATTCCACAATGGAAATTGCTCACCACAGCTTACCTATTTCTACCATTATCTATGACGTCAGAGTGATAGGAGAGAAATAAAGCCTTTAAATTCCTATATAGTAGTAAATCAGAGACCCAGGAATAAGCCATCTGATGGATATCTACTCTTGTAAAATATCTGAAATTACACCTCCCTTTATGATAAAAAGTACAATATTTGGATTATAGATTAGAAATGTAAAGTAACAAGAACAAATCAATAAATTGCACCTAACGATTCTGTAACAATGACTCTTGTTACCTTATGTATCATTATCAAGAATTTATGCAAATTTCTAACTAATTATTCAGAAGAGCACACAATACCAATATACAGTTAAACCTGTCTATAGCGCCTCCTCTTGGGACTCACCAAAATAGGGTGCTATAGAGAGGGGGTGCTATAGACAGGTCACTTTAATGTAAATCGCATCATACTACATATTTAAAATCGGGCGCTATAGAGAGGAAGGCGCTATTTAGAGGGGGCGCTATAGACAGGTTTAACTGTATATTTAGAGCAGTCTTAAACTGGAGAAACAAACCTCTGTGAGAGAGGGTTTACCACTGAAGAGCCAAGCCCTTCCAATAGTTTTCCATCTAAATAAAAGGACAGTATGTGCTGAATGATAAGGCACAATTTGGATTATAGATTATAAACACAAGGTAATAAGACCAAATAAATAAATAGTGTGTGACGTTTCGGTAACAGCATTGTTACCATCTTCAGACAAAAGTACTGAATGAAAAGTACATTCAGTACTTTTGTCTGAAGATGGTAACAAAGCTGTTACCGAAACGTCACACACTATTTATTTAGCTTTGGTCTTATTACCTTGTGAGTGTGTGCTGAAGAAAAATAGCACTAAAATGTTTCCTTTCTTAGAAACAAAAAATGGTATTAAATAAACATTAGTGTTAACTATTTATAATTGGAACATATTTTATCTTTTTCCTAGTGAGTCCAGGTAAAAAGTATTGAATTAAGTGCCTCCATTGACTTGTAATAGAATAGTTGAATATTATTTTAACCCAAGTCTCTTCATCATACTGAGCAGCAAGTCTAGAGCAGAGTTGGTTGGTTTCTTTCCTCTAATTTCAGTGTCTGAGAACAAGGCAACTTCATTAAGTTGATGGGTAACAAGAAAATGAGACCTGATTCAAATAAATTAATAGTGTGTGATGTTTCGGTAACAGCGTTGTTACCGAAATGTCGCACACTATTAATTTATTAGGATTAGGTCTTATTTTCTTGTAGCTATAAACTACTAGCCAAATGACCCGGGCAACGCCCGTGTTTTAATTTAGACACATGGACCTGTTGGATCATTAACGCCCGTGTTTTACCCGATTGAATGTTTTTATTCAAATACTATTTGTTACAATTATAAATTGGCGCCTTAAATAAATGCATATATTAGTTAATAACTATAGCCTATGTGCTTTATCTGTCTATGTACTGTTGGCTTCCGTAGGCGTCTCTTACTGGGAAAAAGAAAGAGAGGATTCCATTTAGTTATTAACTAATATATGCATTTATTTAAGGAGCGACCCGCTCCAACACAATAGTTACAAAAACCAAAAAGCGAGTGGGGGGGGGGGGCAAAGTGTCTAGCGCAGTGGTGGCACCATCGTAGCGAACCAATAGGAGAGCACCATTCCAAAAAAAAAAAGCAAACGGTGACAGAGATGAAGAACGCATGACGCTCGTAACTGTATATAGAATAATCCAAATTGTGCTTTATCATAAGTTGAAGGGTATTATTATTGTGTTGGTGTAACACAAGGTAATAAAAAGACCAAATAAATATATAATGTGTGATTTGGTTTTATTACCTTTTATTTTTAATCTATAATCCGAATTGTACCTAACCATGTGTTGATGTAAAGGTTTTCAGTGAAGGATATGGTCAGGTGAAGCTGGTTCCCTGCAGGATTTGGTCCACAAGAATTTTTCTTTGAACTTGGTACAGTAGAACACCTCCATATTAATTTTAAGATATTTATTTATTATCCCTAGTTCACATGGTACAGGCCATGATAAGGTAGAATATATCATGGTTGGTCTGTGTGCCTGGATCATGGTGCCATGATCAACGAAAGCTGCACCCCTACACCCCATTCCATGAGACTGAACTCATGGAATTCGTGTAATCTTTGCACAAGGGGATAAGAAACAACAATTACAGAACATCTCCATGAAAGGACACTCACTAGAGGACATCTCTTTATAAAGGACAGTTTTCATCAAAAAATTACTATATTTTACTATTTGGCTACTTTCTAGTAAGAGGACACCTTTCTCTATAGAACACTTTAGCTCTGCAACTAGGTGTCCTTTAGAAAGAAGTTCTACTACAAGAAAATAAGACCTAATCCAAATAAATTAATAGTGTGTGACATTTCAGTAACAACACTGTTATTGAAAGGTCACACACTATTAATATATTTGGATTAGGTCTTATTTTCTTGTAGCTCTAATCTATAATCCAAATTGTGCTTTATAAAAATAATTCTACTGTATGGCCCATTTTCAATCTGAGAACTAGAGTCCAAGTTTTGGTGTTTAGATTAAGTCTGATGGTTGCTGGTTGTCTCATTGAGGCCATCCATCCATTGGTGTCAGCAGATTTGGTGATGGTTGTGACGTGTGATTGCAGCATTTTATTATGAAGCTGTTGATATGGCAAGAGAATCTGCTTTTTCATTTCCTGGTGTTCCAACATTAGCATGAGATCAAATGAAATTTGATACAGCTATTTTTATTAAGATAACTTGGTGTTTTTCTAGTCTCTGAACCATCTTCTTCTTTCTTATCTCCACTCAATCATATTAGGGTATCAAGTTTGTAGAGCTTGAGACTTGACAACCATCATGACTGGGTGAATTAGAATGTATCTGCCTTTGTCATTAAGACTGGGTGCACTACTCAGTGGCAGGCCGACTTAGCTCCAAAAGAAATGGCCGCCTCTGACATGAGGAACAGGCGCCATGTGCAGCCGCTCCTAACATGGAGTACAAACGCTGCTCATCCTGTATCCCTGGATTAGGAGCCCTTACAGGGTATTATCAGCCGGACCAGCTGAACCCAGGTTTTTTAGTGAGCTTGTTACCGCTCCCCCTCCTCCTTTTTCATCCAGGCTTGGGACCGGCAAAGGCGGAGTTTCCACCATATATTAGCAGAACAACAGGTATTGAGCGAGAATATGTTATAATCCACATTTAGTTGATATTTATTCTGATAGAGTTTATCCAAAAAGCTCATTTGAGTGGCTCATAGACCTTTTCATTCATTAAAATACAGTAGAACCTCCCTTTAGCGGACACCCTGCTAGCGAACACCTCTCTATAAAGGACAGTTTTCATTTGCAAAATTACCAATTTTACAATTTAGCAACTCTCCAGTAAGAGGACACCTCTCCCTAAAGGACACTTTGGCTCTGCAATTAGGTGTCCTTTACAGGGAGGTTCTACTCTATATAAATATAGATAAACATAGGCTGAGACACCAGAAAATATCAATGTTAATAACTACATAGACCTGTAATGAGCAATAAATGAAAAATATATACAGTAGAAGCTCTCTGTAAAGGACAACATCTAGTTACAGATCCAAAGTGTCCTTTAGACAGAGATGTCCTCTTAAAAGAGAGCTGCTAAATAATAATAATTGTAAATTTGGCTATGAAAAAAATGTCCTTTGTAGGAGGTGTTCTCTGGAGAAAGTGTCCTCTCATGGAGAATCTGTGGGATTTTTTAAAAAGTACCATAAATATTGATAAATAAACATTAACCAATGTTGATGCCAAAGATCTAATGGTGGACTTTGCCTCCTGTAATTTGAATCCACTGACACAAGATATCTTTGCTGCTATGTAAACACAGTACAGATTGACTGAATGCTACCATCCTTTCTACACCAGACTTGGAACTCCTGGCTATGGCAGGGATTTTAGAACTTAGTTGTCCTGGCACCTACCATTGTATTCAGAGAGTATGACTAAGGCTGGAGGGACCCAAAGTTTTAATATTTTACATATTTACATCAACACAGTATGAGAGGACACTCATGCTAGAGAACATCTCTCTACAAGGGACAGATTTCATTTGCAAAATTACCATTTTTACATGATAAAGCACAAGCATTATTAAAGAATAGTTTTTAAAATGTTCAATCTATGTAAAAAATATATTTTATTAATAATTGCCTTTTTTGAAAATTAAAATGTTGTTACTTTGAAATAGAAAAGGTTTTGTTTTTCTTCAGATAATATTTATGTTCAAATTACATAATTATAATATTGAGAATATTTCACCCAGCGCGCGCAAGTACGTTACATTTTTAGCGCGCGCGCGCTCGAGGGTAAAGGACAACACATATTGTAGATTCAAAGTGTCCTTTAAGGAGGGTGTCCTCTTACCGGAGAGTTGACATATTGTAAAAATGGTAATACAAGAAAATAAGACCTAATCCAAATAATTTAATAGTGTGTGACGTTTCGGCAACAGCATTGTCACCATCATCAGACAAAAAAAAAAATATTTTTTAAAGATTTTTTTATTCTTTTGTCTGATGATGGTAACAATGCTGTTGCCAAAACGTCACAGACTATTAAATTATTTTGATTAGGTCATATTTTCTTGTATTACCATTTTTAAAATTTAGCAACTCTCTGGTAAGAGGACACCTCTCCCTAAAGGACAATTTGGCTCTACAATATGTGTTGTCCTTAACCCTCGAGAACGCGCGCTAAAAATGTAACATACTCGCGCGCGCTGGGTGAAATATACCCAATATTAAAATTACATATTTTGAACATAAATATTATCTGAGAGAAAACAAAACCTTTTCTATTTCAAAGTAACAACATTTTAATTTTCAAAAAAAAGTCAATTATTAATAAAATATTTATAAGTTTTACACAGATTAAATATTTTAAAAACTTTCTTTAATAATGTTTTAAATTGGTATTGGCATATAAAATATGAATATTGAAAACCGCAATTTTATGTCCTTTTACAAATTGTCTTTGCACATTTATGGCACAAAGTTGAGGTCTTCCTGTCCTTACTGGAGGGACACACTCTACATCTGGTTGGAAGCTTTATCTTCCTGACCTTCTTGATGGCTTGTAGTGCCTTCTAAAAATTAATTGAAATAAATATTTAGAGTATACATTTTTGACTTTGTCCTCTAACTGTGAGGCTTTCACTTTGTTGCATTTGCAAATCTTTTAGAATTTTTCCGTTTGTAAAATTCACAATATTTTGCAAAATATTTTTGGGAAAAAAAAATCCCAAAGAAAAATTCTAAAAGTTGTATTTTATTTTTTGCCTCACCTTTCAAGCCTGATAAATGTGTAATGACATATGCGCTCTTGTCCTTACTGTTTGTGAAGGACAATTTTTGGGCCATTTGGTTTTAGAGGCTCTCCCTATATAAAAATGTCAATTGAAATGCTATTTGTATTGGTATAAATGCTTTGTTTTATTCATATATATAAAAATGTGTTTGTGGGATAACTCCCTTATCCCACAAAATTCCCATATCTGAATATATTTCACTTCCAGAAAAATGATCACTTAGATGATCTTCTTCAATATCACTTTCTACAATAATCTCTTTTTGATCTACTAAATATGACCTTCTTCCCTCCATTTTATATAGAATTATAGGCTGATAAATATATCAACCTATTATAGTTATTTTTTAGATTATTAATTCGAATTATTTCTCTCTCTCAAAAAAAGTTATTAAAGAAAAACGCAACAAAAAACTTACGTGAGTGCGCGCACCGGGTGATTTTTACCCGACAGTGACGATAGAAGGAATTTCAGTGGGAGCTGTCAAAATATGAAACCAAAACTTTAGACTAGATGATGAGTCAGGAAGCTAAACGAAACCACATCTCCGCCAGCCATTTTTTATTGGTTAATTCTCCATTCAAATGTTGCCATGGGTAATTTTCACCCGGCAGGCACAATGTCAGGTTAACAGGGAGGTTCTAGTGTAAAAGATAACAAGACCAAATAAGGACTTATTTCAACTCAGCCTTTGCTGTTCCCAAGCCCGGATGAAAAAGGAGGAGGGGGAGCAGTAACAAGCTCACTAAAAAACCTGAGCTCAGCTGGCCCGGCTGATAGTACCCTGTAAGGGCTCCTAATCCAGGGATACAGGATGAGCAGCGTTTGTACTCCACGTTAGGAGCAGCTGCACAAGGCGTCTGTTCCTCATGACAGAGGCGGCCATTTATTTTGGAGCTAAGTCGGCCTGCCACTGAGTAGTGCTCCTAGTCTTAATGACAAAGGCAGACGCATTCTACTTCACCCAGTGTGGAGATAAGAAAGAAGAAGAAGATATAATACTTCACCCAGTCATGATGATTGTCAAACAGACACCATCAAGGGTCACAACTTGATTGAGTGGAGATAAGAAAGAAGAAGAAGGACTTATTTCCAGATCCAAAATACATCTTATCAAAATAGGGATAAGGTACATATTAGATTATAGATAAGAGAAACACAAAGTTACAAAACCAGATAAGTATTCAATTATATGTGAAGTTTCAATCAAAGTTTTATTTATTGAACATCACATATACTTAGCTGTTACTTGCACTCACTGGTGAGGTTGGACTTTTGCAAGAATTGGGGGGCCATTGGAGCATTTTTTTTTTAAATCATAAAAAAAGTGCCTAATGCGGGAATCAAACCTGGGTCATAGCGGTCGAAAACCAACAGTTTAGACTATCCTTCCACCGACCCCCATAATGTTTACTGTAATATGATTGAGTGGAGATAAGAAAGAAGATGTATAATAAAATAATGGCCATCTATCATATCTAGCAGGAGTCTTGTACTCCTGGTAGGACCACCCAAGCTGTGAAGTCCATTTAGTATTAGAGCTAAGTGATTCAGATAAGAGAGAAGTTGTTGAGAGATAAGAATGTCTAAGTACTTGGCTGAGAACATGGTCCAATTTTTGATTGTTAAGGTCAATTGTGATTTCATTTGGCTGTTTTTGATGACGTTTTGTTTAGCTCAAGTACAAATCATTAAACTTCCTTATTAAATGCATTCAGCAAACATTTCCAATCTTTAAAAAATCCAAAATTGAAATAGTATCATATCCATGTCCAATGTTTTATTGTTATGGTCAAGTGTGATTTCACCTGGCTGTTTTTGATGACTTTTGTTTAGCTTAAGTACAAATCATTAAACTTCCTTATTAAATACATTCAGCAAACTTTTCCAATCTTCCTCTGAAAAAAAAAACAGCAATTAAATTAGTATCATATGTGTCCAAATTTTCATTGTTAAGGTCCACTGTGGTTTCACTTGGGCTTTCTGGCTGATTTTGCTGACTTTTGTTTAGCTTAAGTACAAATCATTAAACTTCCTCATTAAATGCGTTCAGCAAACATTTTCAATCTTCTGAAGAAATCAGTAATTAAAGTAGTACCATCCATTCACTCAGGAACATTAGTGGGCCATCTAGATGTGAGAAATAAAACCATTTTCTTTTAATTTCTCACATCAAACAACTTCTTACTTTCCTTGCTGCAATAAAATAATATATTGGGAGGGTTCATCAGTGGTGAATTCAGCTGTCAGATTGGAATCTTGTGCAAAAAACCAGAGACTATTGTAACATCTATATCTTCTTCTTATCTCTATTCAATCATATTAGGTTGTCAAGCTTGTAAAGCTTGAGACTTTTAATGGTGTCTGCTGGGGATGAGTAGAGCACATCAATGGATGAGTCAATACAGTCAATAATATGTTTTGGGGTTGCAGGTTGAGAATTGCACCTAGTAAATAGTGGGAAAACCTTGCAACCATTCTGGAAAGTCATTGTCCGTAGATGATGAGACTTAAGTCTGGAAATCAAAGACTGTTGTTCTCTTGGGAAGACAGAACTGGTGATTGATCACACCATGACTATCATAGCCTGTACCACATGTACTAGGAGTAAGCAAAAAAAAAAATTAATGATATGGTACGTTTCACAAAGCTATAATTCTCTTTAAGTTTAAAAAAAAAATCTGCTTCGGTGCAGGGTTTTGTTGGATGGTGAACTAGACCTTCATTAAGTATTTTCCTGTCTTCCTAATATGACTGGTGAGGAGGAAACTTGGCCCTCTGCCAGAGAAACTGGAGTTGCTGTATCAGGTTGGTTGGAATCTATCTTGCACACAATAGAATGGATGACAACAGCCATTTCAATAGGAAGACTGTGGCATCTCATGTCAGTGGGTTGTGTAGGTCTGTCTTCCAACATTCACACAGTGAGCTGGGAGAGAACAAATGGGTAAAGTCACAAGGTAAAAAGACCAAATCCAAATAAAACAATAGGCATCTCATGTCAGTGGGTTGTGTAGGTCTGTCTTCCAACATTCACACAGTGAGCTGTGAGAGAACAAATGGGTAAAGTTACAAGGTAAAAAGACCAAATCCAAATAAAACAATAGGCATCTCATGTCAGTGGGTTGTGTAGGTCTGTCTTCCAACATTCACACAGAGAGCTATGAGAGAACAAATGGGTAAAGTTGCAAGGTAAAAAGACCAAATCCAAATAAAACAATAGGCATCTCATGTCAGTGGGTTGTGTAGGTCTGTCTTCCAACATTCACACAGAGAGCTATGAGAGAACAAATGGGTAAAGTTGCAAGGTAAAAAGACCAAATCTAAATAAAATCAATAGTGTGTGCTTCCAACATTTACACAGAGAGCTATGAGGGAACAAATAGATAAATTCACAAGGTAAAAAGACCAAATCCAAATATAACAATAGTGTGTGACGTAGAGGAGAGCTTCAGATCCTGAACTCTTTAAAATAGAATCTTCAAGTGATGACATCAACATTGATATTCACTTTGGAATTCTTCAGCTCAAATGAAGAATAACTTCTTTGGTCTATTGAAGTCTATTGCTTTATCAATAGTGTGTGATGTTTAGTTAACAGCGTTATTACCATCATCAGACAAAAGTTTTTTTTTACAGTTAAGGGACCATTTTCCACCAGTTTTACCTGGTTCCCAGAACACCTCTGGTAAAGTGGTGACATTGATTAGAAT
>CP092872.1:17539565-17630050 GCA_030710605.1 Cordylochernes scorpioides | reverse complement strand
TTACCATTTTTACTATTTAGTTACTCTCTGGTTAGAAGACATCTCTCCCTAAAGGACACTTTGGAGCTTATTAAATTAGGGATCCTTTACAGAAAAGTTTTTCTACTATATGTAAATAAAAACGTATCGGGATCAGTGAAAGGATGGTCTAAACCGTTGGTTTTCGATCGCAACGACCTAGGATCGAATACTGCATTGGGTATATTTTACAATTTTAAAAAAATGTTACAATGACCTCCGATTCTTGCAAAATCCAACCAAACCACCAGTGAGTGCAAGTAACCAAATGGGGCTCTGGCAGATTTGTAAGTGCAAAGTCAAAATGTTTTTCACATGTCTAGACATGTGCACTTACAGTAAAAGCAGTCGCCAACTTCTACCCACCATGATTACGATGGCCTGTATCATGTGTACTAGAGGATAATAATATATATAAACATATACTGAACATTTGATTTTTATTATAGTAGAACCTCTATGAGAGAACACTCTCGCTGAAGGACACCTCTCTACAAAGAACAGTTTTCATCAGACAAACTACCAATTTTACTAAATAGCAACTCTCCGGACACCTCTCCCTAAAGAACACTTTGATGCTTAAACTAGGAATCCTTTACAAAAAGATTCTTCTTCTATATATAAATTAAAACATTAATGTTTCATGAACAGCATTATTAAGAAAACATTACATGTAATTTACTTATTTTATGACTTTATGATTATGAAGTCATTTTTAAATAATGAAGTTTAAAGAGGCTTGGCTTCATTGAGCTTCCAAATGTACCATCATTCAATAATGACCCAGATGGCATCAACCATGTGATACTCTGGTCTAACATGTAACAAATACAAAGGAATGATAAGGAACAATTTGGATTATCTATATATATAAAAATGAATGTATGTGTGTGTGTGTGTGTCCTTTATGCCTGACCAAACCACTCATTGGAACGCCATGAAACTTTGGGAAGTTATTTAGTATAGTACTGGGAAGGTTTCTAGCAAATAAAATTTTTGAAATAACTTTCCGCCTAAAAATAATCAAGATAAATATTCTAATTTATCTGTTATAATTCAACAATCTGCTCTAAATATTATCATGATGATACGATGATTTTGTAATGTAGAAAATTAGGAAAGACAAAATTCAGGATGACACGGCAATTTATTTGAGACAAGAATAATGATAGAATTTCAAGGCAAGATACTATTCCTTTAACTTCCAATTACCAAGGGAACCAATTAATATTGATTTTATTCAACTTATCGAGTATTTTTCAAGGGGCCGGGAAAAAATGTTCACTTTACCGAGAGATTCGTTAGACAAACCTTTACTCGGGTAAAACCCGGGTGAAGCCGGGTACATCCATACAAGAATAATGATACAATTCCAAGGCAAGATACTATTCCTTTAACTTCCAATTACCGAGGGAACCAATTAATATTGATTTCATTCAACTAATCGAGTATTTTTCAAGGGACCGGGAAAAAATGTTCACTTTATCGAGAGATTCGTTAGACAAACCTTTACTAGGGTAAAACCCGGGCGAAGCCGGGTACATCCGCTAGTAGATTATAAACACAAGGTAATATAACAAAATCCAAATAAATAAATAGTGTGTGAAGTTTTGGTAACAGCGTTGTTACCATCTTCAGACAAAAATACTGAAAGTACTGAATCATTCAGCACTTTTGTCTGAAGACGGTAACAACGCTTTTACCGAAACGTCACACACTATTTATTTGGTCTTATTACCTTGTGTTTAAATACAAAGGAAGAAGCACCTATAAGAATACAGAAACCAAAGTGTTGCTCAGTTGACTACTACAACTAAGCAACAATCAGTTCAGACAGAGAGTATAGCCTACCTGGACTGCCCCAGCCTCCACACATGGCTGAGAGGGAAGATGCCCTTGGACCCCCTGCAGGACCCCTCCCACCAGTTAGCATCCACCTCACGGATCCCCTCCACCATATCTCCTGGAAAAACACATCAGTCTTGGTTATTGCAGGATTTTGACAAATCACAAGATACAAAGGCATTCTACTTCACCCAATCATGATGGTTGTCAAACAGACACCATCAAGGGTCACAACTTGATACCATAATATGATTAAGTGGAGATAAGAAAGAAGAAGAAGATATAATGCTGCAACTTTTTTTATTCGCCTGATCAAAGGAAGCTTTCAGGCAAGCCCTTCTTCACCTAACTAAGATGCACAAACAAGGCAATAGAGAGAGAGAGATTATATAGTATTTTTAAAGAGTCTCCTTCTTCTTTCTTATCTCCATTCAAATCATATCAGGGTATCAAGCTTGAAGAGCTTGAGACTTTTAATGGTGTCTGCCGGGGAAGAGTAGAGCTCATCAATGGATGAGTCAATACAGTCAATAATATGTCTTGGGGTTGCAGGTTGAGAATTGCACTTAGTACATAGTGGGAAATCCTTGAAACCATTTTTAAAGAGTAATCTATGTAAATATGGCACAGAATATTTTTTAAATAATTTACATAATTGAATAAATTTGAACTATGAGCAGGTTAATAAATTTAGTGAATAGAAAAAAAATGGAATGACTGCTATTTTATATGCCTTTTAAAGTTTTTAAGATAGAAGGGGGAGGTATTGTGATGGTAACTGAATACACTTGTTTATTATAATAATGAATAGATTCAAAAAGGATGAGTTTCTTTATTTGAAAAATTAATTCGAGCTTTCGGGCGCAAGCTGCCCTTCTACAGGAATAATAGTTACAATTTCAATTAATCATGTATTTACAGTTCTATATATTGTTTATTGCTTGAGAGTGCTTCATGGTTTCTATTGCTTCAAGAATTGAGTCTTTGAGTTTTAGTTGTGGCATTTTTATGGAGGATTCTGGTACTATTGAAGTCTGGAGTATGTCCTGTTTCCCTGATGTGGTGAACTATTAAAGAGTTTGGGTTCTGTTTAGAAATATTATTGTTGTGTTCTTTGAATCTGATGGAGAGGTCTCTTGAGGTTTAACTGATGTAAACAATGTTGCTGTTAAGGCAGGGAATTTGGTAAAATAAATCTTTTTCTTGTTTCGGATGATTGATTTTAGTGGTTAGGTTTCTTAAAATTGAGGCTATGGAGGGTGAATTTCCAAAGATGGTTGTTATGTCAAATTTTTTAAGTTTGCGGGCAATTGTAATTGTGAAATCAGCCTAGGTCTTATTTTCTTATATACTTAGTTTTATATAAATAATATAAATACATTGCATATGTGATAACTTACCTTTTACAATCTTATTGGGAATAAAACTTTGGTTCAGAGAAAAGTTTGCCTATTTTTTGTAACATAATATTGGGAATTTGACACAAATAAAACAAAAATAAGCTCCAAAAATCTCAGTAGTTACTTCCTTTACCAGGCTTTGGACCAGCCTAACAACCTCAGGACAACAGGGAACAAACTAGAATAATATCATCAAGAAATGTCGAACTGCTTTTCACATGTGTAGACATGTGGTGCACTTAACAGTAAAAGCAGTCACCTACTTCTACCCACCATGATTAACATGGCCTGTGCCATATGTACTAGGGATGAGCAAAAAAAAAAACATTAAGAAATGGACAAACTCACCTCTCAAGTGAGAGAAACATGTCATTTGAACTAGAGCAAAGATTATGATACGGTGGTACACAATCTGGATTATAGTTCAGAATCAAAAAGTCTTCTTCGTATTCTTTCTTATCTTCACTCAATCATATTAGGGTATCAAGCTTGTAAAGCTTGAGACTTTTGATGGTGTCTGCCGGGGAAGAATAGAGCTCATCAATAGATGAGTCAAAACAAAAAGTAACAAGAATGAATCCAAATGATTGAAAGGTTTGTGGCATTTTGGTAACAGCATTATTACCGTCACAAACATTTCAATAATTTGAATTTGGTCTTGTTACCTTTTTGATACGCCAAAGATTCTTATGAAACTGGGTTGATGACCAGTAGTTTGCCAATTGTGAGCTGAAAAGTTTTATCACAGTACAGAGCAGGAGGGACAAGTTCTGTCCTCCCAAGAGAACAACAGTCTTTGATTTCCAGACTTAAGTCTGGTCATCTACGGACAATGACTTTCCAGAATGGTTGCAGGGTTTTCCCACTATGTACTAAGTGTAATTCTCAACCTGCAACCCCAAAACACATTATTGACTGTATTGACTCATCCATTGATGATCTCTACTCTTCCCCGGCAGACACCATCAAAACTCTCAAGCTTTACAAGCTTGATACCTTAATATTGTCAAGAAGCCCAGCAGCTCCAATCACGAGAGGCCCCATGGGACGTTTGTCAATCATCGCTGGACACCGGGTGTGAGGGGTTCTGTGGAATCTGGCCGGCGGGGGGAGCTGAGGTCCCTCATTAGGATTAACCTTAACTTGGGGTAAGTTCTACTTTATCCATCTCCCTATAAAAACCCCTGATAATAAATTAATTATCCCCAAACTTGCCCTTGCTTTATTTATCTCCGCGACATATTTTGGCGGAGACGCTGGGTAGCGTGACGGAACTTCGAAGAAGTCGACGTCTACAGGGACGTGAACCAATTCTTCAACCTTTGCCACAACTAATAGAAATGGAAGACGACCACAGACCTACTGTTAGCGGATCCTACCTCCCTTGTCAGCGCCAACGAGATCCTTCTACCTTTTCTGGAGATGGAAATATAAACCCTGGACAGTGGTTGAAAGAGTACGAGAGAGTGTCGAAGTACAACAGATGGGACGAGACCATGAAGCTTGCCAACGTCGTATTTTACTTGAACGGAACTGCTGGAAGGTGGTTTGATAATAACGAAGAATCACTCAACTCGTGGAGAAGCTTTGAAGACGCATTCCGCGGTGTGTTCGGACTGCAAGAGGATTCTGCTCGACGCGCCGAGGAAGTTCTGAAGTCAAGAGCACAGAAGGCCGAGGAATCCAGCGAGTCATACATCCAGGAGATTCTTAGTCTCTGCCACCAGGTGAACCCTCGCATGGAAGAAGGTGAGAGAGTTGCTCACATTATAAAGGGAATTTCGGAGGACACATACCAGGTATTGGTGGCGAAAGACATACAGACAGTAGATGAGATCCTGAAGTTTTGCCGTCATCTGACAACCGTCAAGCAGCGCAGGATCGGCCGTACGAAATTCGCCAGGTTGTCAAACGTAATGCCCATTTCGTGTGTTGACGACTCAGACGACTTGGCCGCGTTAATTCGCCGCATCGTTAGAGAAGAGATACAAAAGGTTTTCTCAGCACCTGAAGTGATCAATCCTCTCCGAGAGGTGAACGCCCTGGAACAGACTGTGAGGGAAGAGGTCAGCCGTGCGCTACAACCTACCAGACCACAAGTCAACGTGGTACAACAACAACCACGAACGCCCTATTATAATATCGACCGACCAACCCAACCCAGGAAAACGGAACATTGGAGAACCTACGACGACAAACCTATCTGCTTCCACTGCGGACGACCCGGACATGTCGTCCGTTATTGTAGGGAACGACGGCAGGTCTTCGCTGAAGCCAGGTCAAGGAATGGCGGAGAAGGAAGAAATGTTGGATTTTCGAGTCGACCCCCGAGATATGACGCCGACGACGACTATGTAACGCCCCAAACCTCGACGTACTTCTACCGGAGCTCTTCCCCACATCCAAGCCGCGCAAGGTCGCCAGCCCGAAGACAATCCCAGTCGCCAGCCCGTCGTTTCAGCCGTTCTCCCATGCCTCAGAATGTGAAAAACTAAGTGGAGCGGCTTCTAACGGGGGTGAGGTCGCCATTGAGGAAAATCCTCCAGGGTATATCGCCGCTAAATTAAAAGAAAATTTTGTTATGGTCGAAATAAATGGACGCAAAATTAAAGCATTGGTGGATTCAGGAGCCGACTTTTCTGTTATTTCAGACAAATTTCGACGCGAACTAAAGACACCTCTCTTCAAAGAACCAGGTCCCATTCTTAAAGCTGCAAACAAAAATTTAATAGAGACCCTAGGAAAATGTGTCCTGAACATAGAAGTTAATGGTCTGAATATCTCATTTGAATTCGTTGTTATGGTGGAATGCAGCCATGACATCATATTTGGATGGGACTTCTTCAAGGCCACCGAAGCCGTCATTGATTGTGGCAGAAATGAACTCCATCTCGGGGAAACCTCCGTCCTGGAATCTCGAGAGGAGGAAAACCAGAGATTGTTTGCTTCCGACGACTTTGTCATCCCGCCTAAATCAATAAAGAAGATCAGCGTGATAAACGAAGAAATATGTGGTGTTAGAGATGTTTTAGTCTCAACTTCTAAGGACTTATTATTAAGAAAGGAAGTTCTTATACCAAACTCATTGGTTACATTTCAACACGGCCGAGGTAGCATTTGGGTGGCGAATGGAGCGTCTTGGCCGCAACTGATTCCATCAGGAATGAATATGTGCACCATGGAAAGTTATGAGAATGGGAATATCTGCAATCTTATTGAATCCAGCGATAAGTTACAAGAAACGCAGCTAAAGTCACGTGAATGGTCACAGAAGATAAACCTTACTCTAGATCCAGGGCTGTCTGAAATTCAAAGGTTACAGCTTGTTTCATGCCTTGACGAGTTTATTGGCATATTTGACTTTGGGAGTACTCCTATTAAGCCCACCAGTACTGTGAAGCACAAGATAAACACAGGCGACCAGTCTCCTATCAAACAGCGGCCCTATAGAGTAGCACCAAGTGAACGACGACTAATTCAAGATGAAGTGAACAAGATGATTGAAAATCACATCGTGAAGCCCTCTGAAAGTCCTTGGTCATCTCCAGTTATTCTAGTTCGAAAGAAAGACGGGACTTGGAGATTCTGCGTAGATTACCGTCGATTAAATAAGATAACAAAAAAAGATGTTTACCCGCTGCCACGCATTGACGATGCCTTGGACAGTTTAGCCGGCTCTAGTTACTTCTCCGCGATGGATCTTCGGTCCGGGTATTGGCAGATTGAAGTGGACGAAAAAGACAGGGAGAAAACTGCTTTCATCACTCCAGATGGGCTGTATGAATTCCAAGTAATGCCTTTCGGTCTTTGCAATGCTCCAGCAACGTTTGAAAGGATGATAGATAGTGTTCTGGGCAGTCTTAAATGGAACATGTGCCTTTGCTACCTAGACGACATCGTAGTTTACGCACCTACCTTTGAGGAACATCTACGTCGTCTACAACTTGTATTAAGCTGCATCCAGAAAGCTGGACTAAGCTTGAACCACAAAAAGTGTCTTTTTGGATCAAGGAGGATAAAGATTTTGGGACACCTTGTTGACGCCAATGGAATTCATCCAGATCCAGATAAAGTTGAAGCCGTCTCTAAATTTCCGAGGCCAAGGAATATCTCTGAACTGAAGAGCTTTCTTGGATTATGTTCCTATTACCGAAGATTTATTGAGAACTTTGCCGGCAAAGCTAGATCTTTGCATGACCTACTGAAGACTGAAAAACAATTTTATTGGGATGCAGCTCAAGAGAAAGCGTTTGAAGTCCTTAAAACAGCTCTAATTTCAGAGCCTGTCTTAGGACACTTTGATGAATCCGCTGATACCCATCTACACACGGATGCAAGCGGACATGGTATTGGAGCTGTTCTTCTACAAATACAAGGTGGAAAGGAGCGGCCTATAGCTTATGCATCTAGAAGCTTGACAAAGGCTGAAAATAACTATTCTACAACGGAAAAAGAATGCCTTGCTGTAGTCTGGTCTATTAGCAAATTCCGCCCATTTTGTTTGGTCGACCATTCACGGTTGTCACTGACCATCATTCTCTATGTTGGTTGGTAGGGCAGAAAGATCCTTCTGGCCGTTTGGCAAGATGGGCGCTGAAGTTGCAAGAATTTGACGTGACCATTATCTACAAGAGCGGACGCAAACATAAGGATGCCGATTGTCTGTCAAGGAGCCCGCTTGAGAACGATCAACCAAGTGCTGTGATGTCACTAACCAACGTCGATATAGAACAGACTAAAGACCCGGATTTAGCTAAAATAATCGATAATTTAAACTCGGGCTACACCAGAAAGGAATTCAGCATTATCGACGGCATCTTATACAAGAAAAACTATAGCACAACTGGAAGACCCTGGCTTATGATGATCCCTAAGCACTTAAGATCGGAAGTTATGGCAGATTTACATGATGCTCCTACAGCTGGGCATTTGGGTTTCGCCCGGACGTATGACAAAGTCAAAAAACGATTCTATTGGCCTGACCTTTATAGAACTGTTCGCCAATATGTAAGCCATTGTCGGGAGTGTCAACGAAGGAAGAAATTACCTCGACGTCCGGCTGGACAACTTGTATCCATACCGCCCGTAGAAAAGCCATTCTATAAGGTCGGGGTTGATCTCCTTGGAAGATTTCCAGTTTCTAAAGATGGAAACCGTTGGATCATTGTGTGCACCGATTATATGACAAGGTATGCCATAACGAAAGCGATCCCAGACGGAGGAGCAATCGAAACAGCCAAGTTCCTGGTTGAAGACGTCATCTTGAAGCATGGAGCTCCTAGAGAAATGATAACAGATCGCGGCAGAAATTTCATTTCTCAAGTAATAAAAGAGATCAATGCTCTGTGCGGAATTGTGCACAGATTTACAACGGCCTACCATCCCCAGACCAACGGCCTGACTGAAAGGTTCAACAAAACTCTGGGAGACATGCTGTCCATGTACACAGGTGTTGAGCAGAAGGACTGGGACCAAGTTTTGCCCTATGTAACTTTTGCTTACAACACTGCTAAACAGGAGGCGACCGGCTACACCCCGTTCTTTCTTGTCCACGCCCGCGAGGCCGAGACCTACATCGATGCCGTACTACCCTACCTACCAGATGAGATCTCTAACGACTATGTTGGAGAACTTGTGACCAGAGCTGAGGAAGCGCGTCAACTCTCCCGATCACGCCTTCTACAATCACAGGCGAAAGACCGTAGACTATACGACCAGAAACATACTCCAGTCTATTACCAGAAGAATGATCTTGTGTGGGTTTTTACTCCCATCCGAAAAGTAGGACTATCAGAAAAGCTACTGAAGAGATACTTCGGTCCCTATAAGGTGACCAAGAAGCTTTCAGAAGTTACGTATGAAGTAGAGCCCGTGGACCCCTCTCCCCGATCACGGAAAGCCAAGGATATCGTCCATGTCATTCGGATGAAGCCCTACCTGGACCCTGAAGAACAACATTCTATTCTGCTAGGGAACACCAGCCGTGATAGATTTCCTTCCAGAACAAGGGCTGAGACAAGCTAATCAGCGGGTCGCTGTTTTTTTCTAAGGAGGGAATAATGTCAAGAAGCCCAGCGGCTCCAATCACGAGAGGCCCCATGGGACGTTTGTCATCATCGCTGGACACCGGGTGTGAGGGGTTCTGTGGAATCTGGCCGGCGGGGGGAGCTGAGGTCCCTCATTAGGATTAACCTTAACTTGGGGTAAGTTCTACTTTATCCATCTCCCTATAAAAACCCCTGATAATAAATTAATTATCCCCAAACTTGCCCTTGCTTTATTTATCTCCGCGACAATATGATTGAGTGGAGATAAGACAGAAGAAGAAATAAACATCACTTATGAGCAGTTTCTGGATTTGCCCCAGTTTCTGGGGATCTATAGGATCCTTTCACTGTATGGAGGACAGTGGAAGAGTCTCCTATACTGATATCACTGATTGAAATACACTCATGGAGACAAAACTTAAGGAAATACTTTATCATGTATATCGGGATTTAGACAATAACTCTAAAGATATTACAGTGACCTTTATTAAAGACATACAAGATAACCAAGTGTGAACAAAATTGCCTTTGTCTCCTTCAAAAAACGGATGACCGGCGGACATCAAAGACTTTCTACGTCCTTAAGTTTGGTCCATGAGTGTTTGTATCTATCTTTTTTTCATTACTCCTTTCTACATCCTTATGATCTGAGGTTTTGGTTTCGTTCTAACTATAGACTTGTGATGAAAAGGCACAATTTGGATTATAAATTATAACTACAATAAAATAGGACCAAATCCAAATAAATTAATAGTGTGTGACATTTTGGTACGTTTATTTGGATTTGGTCGTATTTTATTGTAATAGATTTGGGATGTTATTAAAATTATTTATAGTTGTTGTTGTTGTTGTGTCCAAAGAAGAGCCTCAGATGTCCCATACATTTCCATCACAGCAGCAGCAATGTCCACTATCTTGGGTGTGTAAAGCATTAATAGTTGTTAAATTGTGTATAATCCAAATTGTGTTGTTGTTGTTGTTGTTTCTTATCCCCTTGTGTAAAGATTACACGAATTCCATGAGTTCATGATCTCATGGAATGGGGTGTAGGGGTGCAGCTTTCGTTGATCATGGCACCATGATCCAGGCACACTTTGGTGAAAGTCTGACTTTGCCTGTAGTTTGAGGCCGTTCCTAACATGGAAGCAGACGCCTTTGCTGCCGACTCTAACATGAGTACAGACGCAGCTCCTCCGTATCCCTGGAGTGGGACCCTTGCTGAGGTCCATCAACTGGATCAGTTGAAGTCAAGATTTTTAAAGAGGTCTACTCCTCTTCTAACAATGCTGCTGTTGGTCCGCGACTGCTTATTTGTCAGAGTTATTCTGCTTGTTTCGCAGCTGGCCTTCATATCTGAAGGTCGTTCCCCTATCCGCCACCTGGGGACGCGCCCTATAGCAGTCAGCTCTGCCAAGGGAATCCAAATTGTACCTTACATGTACATTCAAATAAGATGACACTATACATCCCTCTCTCAGTATAAATTCACTAGATTCACCAGTTCACTGTTGGCTTTACCTCGGGACAAAGAGAGATCTCCAGGCTCCTGTCCCCTGAAGTTGGAGGTGGCGACAAAGAGAGGCTGGCCAGTGGAGGGGACATCCACTGGATACACAGAGGCAGAGGGGAACTTGCCAGCATGCCCCTCGAAGTTGCTGCCATGCAACCAAAACCGGTCGATGCGATGGTCCACTTGCAGGATGTCTCCAACCCGCAGAGTTAACTCATCAGGCTCAGTGGCTTCGTAGTTCCTGATAACTTTGACCACTGAGGAGCTGCCATCATCCATGCTGCCAATCTGGAAACACAGACAGACAGTCTTTAGCATGCTGAAGAAGGGGGCTAGGCTGAAAAACTTCATTTTATAAAATAAATGAAGCTTCCAGGGTTGAGTTTCTTGTGCAACTTTTTATTTTCAAGCTTTCGGACTTGTCAGTCCTTCAACAAGATTATCACGTTAACAACTTAATAATAAATACAATTTTTATATACAACTTCTATGTATTAATAAAAATAGTTGTGGTCTACAGTCTTTAATTCAACAACTCAAGGGGCGCGGGATTAAAGTCTATGTTGAATTAAACACAGTTAAAGTAGCCAATCTGGTTGAGATTTGAAAAAGTGTTGAATTATAAGAGTCAGTTGATTTAAAGAGGTTATACTTTATATATATACAGTAGAATCTCCCTGTAAAGAACATCTAGTTGCAGAGCCAAAGTGTCCTTTAGACAGAGATGTCTTTTTACAAGAGAGTTGCTAAATAGTAAAAATGGTAATTTTGGCTATGAAAAACTGTCCTTTATAGAGAGGTGTCCGCTAATGAGAGGTTCTACTGTATATAAAGGTATTTAAAACATTTTATAACATAATTTTCAGGACAGTTTTCATTTTCAAAATTACCAATTTTACAATTTAGCATCTCCGGTAAGAGGACACCTCTACTTAAAGGACACCTTGACTCTGCAATTAGGTGTCCTTTACAGGGAGGTTCTACTGTATATAAATATAGTTCAACATAGGCTGAGACACCATTCATTACATAGACCTAAAATGAAAATATAGATACAGTAGAAGCTCTCTGTAAAGGACAACATCTAGTTGTAGGGCCAAAGTGTTCTTTATGAAGAGGTGACTTTTTACAAGAGAGTTGCTAAATAATAAAAAATTGTAAATTTGGCTATGAAAAAATGTCCTTTATAGAGAGGTGTCCGCTAATGGGAGGTTCTACTGTATATAAAGGTATTTAAAACATTTTATAACATAATTAAAATGAAAAGAAAGTATTTCCTGATTGTGCAAGTAAAAGTTGCTAATGGCCATCTGTCTAAATATTTATAAACTAATAGTTGATTTGTAAACATTCCAGAACAGTGTGAGGAGATACCTTTCTCTTAGTTTATAAACCTGATCCCAGTACAATTTCACTTTGATACTATTTTTTCACATAAAAATGATAAGGCACAATTTGGATAAGACACAATTTTAATCCAAATTGTTCCTTATCATTTTTAATCCAAATTGTGCCTTATCATTTTTATAGACTTCAATGGACCTAAGAAGTTATTTTTTTTCACATAGTTTGGCATTCTAACACCCTTACTGCCTCAAATACCCATTCCTTAATCAAAGATCAGCTTTTTTTAGCCAATGAGGCACAGCTTACATCATGCTGATAAAAGCCAATAGCTTGAAATGTGTATATGGTCAACTTTTCTTGATCAATCAAGGAAGGGTATTTGGCCAATTCTGGAATAATTAAAAAATTAACAATTATTTTATATTTAATCTGACAGATGGTGCAAGCCATCAGCAACTTTTAGTTACATAATCAGGAGATGTTTTTCTCTTAATTTATCTACTTGAGGGGGGTTGGTGGAAGGCTGGTTAAACCATTTGGTTTTCGACCACTACGACCTGGGTTCAATTCCCGCATTGGACACTTTTTTCAGTTAAAAAAAAAAAAAATGCTCCAATGGCCCCTGATTCTTGCAAAAGTCCAACCCCACCAGCGAGTGCAATTAACCAAACGGGGCTTTGGCACATTTGTAAGTGCAAAGTTGAACTGCTTTTCACATGTGTAGACATGTGGTACGCTTACAGTAAAAGCAGTCGCTAACTACCCACCATGATTATCATGGCTTTGAGATAAGAAAGAAGAAGATGTACTTGATCCCAGTACAATTTCACTTATGTACTATTGTTTTATATAATTAAAATGATGATACAGTAGAAACTCCATTAGAAGAAACTTATGCTAGAGGACACCTCTCTACAAAGAACAGTTTTCATTTTCAAAAAATTACCATTTTTACTATCATTATATTCTCTGGTAAGAGGACAACTCTCCCTAAAAGACACATTGGCTCTGCAATACCTGTTTTTTTTTCTTCCTCTTTATTAATTTATTTCAAAAAAATAAAAATTCAATTACCTATACCTTTTTTCATTATAAAGTTTGGTTTTAAAGAGATTTTTTCACAATGAAAGGACTGGGGCAATGAAAGGACTTTTATAGTCAAAAAGGAACACAAGGTAATAAGATCAAATCCAAATTAATAAATAGTGTGTGATGTTTCAGTAACAGCGTTGTTACCATCTTCAGACAAAAGTACTGAATGAGAAAATTTACCACAGCATGTTTTAAATAGTGACTGTTATCAAGTGTGTAAAAAAGATAGCAGATAATATCTATAGTAGAGTAACTAATTAAAACATGCTGTGGTAAAATTTCTCATTCAGTACTTTTGTCTGAAGATGGTAACAATGCTGTTACCGAAACGTCACACACTATTTATTTATTTGGTCTTATTACCTTGTGTTTATAACTTGTTTACTGATGCATCACACACTATTTTTTTATTTAGATTCTGTATTATTGCTTGGTGTTTCAAATCTATAATCCAAATTATACCTTATAATTCCTTCATAGTCAAAAAGGATTTTGTCTTATGACCAGACCTATCCTGACCGTACAAATGGGCATTTTAGAAGGTGATCTATTGGAATAAATAGCAACTAAATCTATTCTCCTCTTTTTCAGGGATTACATTCTGGAAAAAAAAATGTCCTTCAATTTTACGGGAGAGGCACCCTATGCTTTTTACAGTGAACTATGGCTAACGAACCAAGGATATAGTGAACTAAAGGTCCAGTTCTATTGGGATTCATTATAGAGGGGTTTTACTGTATATTTTTTTTGTTAAATCTATAAAGGATCTTCAAGATTTGCTCTTTATATCTATATACAGTTAAACCTGTCTATAGCACCCCCTCTTGGGACTCACCAAAATAGGGTGCTATAGACAAGTCACTTTTAATATAAATCGCATCGTACTATGTATTTAAAATCGGGCGCTATAGAAAGGGAGGTGCTATTTAGAGGGGGCGTTATAGATAAGTTTAGCTGTATACATATATATATAAAGAGACATGGGTCGCCTCTCCCGTCAAAATCCTTCCACCGACCATTTCTATATATTTAATAATAGAGAGTGTTAAGGAGAAGGGGGAGCAGTAACAAGCTCAGCAAAAAACCTGGGCTCAGCTGGCCTGGCTGATAGTACCCTGTAAGGGCTCCTAATCCAGGGATACAGGATAAGCAGCGTTTGTACTCCATGTTAGCATCTCCACATGGCGTCTGTTCCTCATGTCAGAGGCGGCCATTTCTTTTGGGGCTAAGTTGGCCTGCCACTGAGTAGTGCTTCCAGTCTTAATGACAAAGGCAGACGCATTCTACTTCCAGCCAGTGTGGAGATGAGAAAGAAGAAGATTAATGTATTTAAAGTCAAAAATGGAGGTGCCTTCTCTAAGGGCACCCAAACTTAGTGTTATCAAGGTTAGACTCCACAATGGAAATTGCTCACCATAGCTTACTAATTTTTATCATTATCTACAACGTCAGAATGATAGGAGAGAAATAAGGCCTTTAAATTCCAATATAGTAGTAAATCAGAGACCCAGGAATAAGCCATCTGATGAATATCTTCTCTTGTAAAAAATCTGAAATTACTTGTCCCTTTTTGATAAAAAGTACAATATTTGGTTTATAGATTAGAAACATAAGGTAACAAGAACAAATCAATAAATTGTACCTGACATCTCGTTGACAATGCTGTTATTGAAATATCAGGTGTAATTTATTGATTTGAATTTGGTCTTGTTATTTTATATATCGGGGGGGGGGGGGGGTCAGTGGAAGGATGATCTAAACCGTTGGTTTTTGACCGCTACGACCCGGGTTCGATTCCTGCATTGGGCACTTTTTTCTAATTAAAAAAAAAAAAAAAAAAAAAAAAAATGCTCCAATGGCCCCCGATTCTTGCAAAAGTCCAACCCCACCAGTGAGTGTAAGTAACCAAATGGGGCTCTGGCACATTTGTAAGTGCAAAGTCGAACTGCTTTTCATATGTGTAGACATGTGGTGCCACTTATAGTAAAAGCAGTCGCTTACTTCTACCCACCATGATTATCATGGCCTGTACCACGTGTACTAGGGATAAAAAAAAAAAAAAAAACCTTATGTATCCATGTCAAGAATTTATGCAAATTTCTAACTAATTATTCAGAAGAGCACAATACAAATATATATAGAGCAGTCTTACTAGAAACAAACCTCTGCAAGAGAGGGTTCACCACTGATGAGCCAAGCCCTTCCAATATTTTTCCAACAATGCTGTAAATATGTAACAATGCTGTTACCAAAATGTCAGGTGTAATTTATTGATTTGGACTCTTGTTACCTTATACATCACTATAAAGAATTTATGCAAATTTCTAAATAAATAATTCAGAAGAAAACAATACAAAAATATATATAGAGCAGTCTTACTAGAAACAAACCTCTGCGAGAGAGGGTTCACCACTGATGAGCCAAGCCCTTACAATATTTTTCCAACAATGCTGTTATTGAAATGTCTGGTGTAATTTATTGATTTGAATTTGGTCTTGTTACCTTATATATCCTTATCAAGAATTTATGCAAATTTCTAACTAATTATTCAGAAGAACACAATACAAATAAATATAGAGCAGTCTTATACTGGAAAAACAAACCTCTGTGAGAGAGGGGTTTACCACTGATGAGCCAAGCCCTTCCAATATTTTTACATCTAAAAAAAAGGACAGTATGTGCTGAAAAAAATAGCACTAAAATGTTTTCCTTTCTTAAAACCAAAAATTGGTATTAAATAAACATTAGTGTTAACTATTTATAATTGGAACATATTTTATCTCTTTCCTAGTGAGTCTCAGGTAAAAAGTGTTGAATTGAGTGCGGCCATTGACTTGTATTAGAATAGTTGAATGTTATTTTAACCCAAGTCTCTTCATCATACTGAGCAGCAAGTCTAGAGCAGAGTTGGTTGGTTTCTTTCATCTAATTTCAGTGTCTGAGAACAAGGCAACTTCATTAAGTTGATGGGTAACAAGAAAATGAGACCTGATTCAAATAAATTAATAGTGTGTGATGTTTCGGTAACAGCGTTGTTACCGAAATGTCGCACACTATTAATTTATTAGGATTAGGTCTTATTTTCTTGTAGCTATAAACTACTAGCCGAATGACCTGGGCAACGCCCGTGTTTTAATTTAGACACGTGGACCTGTTGGATCATTAACGCCCGTGTTTTACCCGATTGAATGTTTTATTCAAATACTATTTGTTACAATTATAAATTGGCGCCTTAAATAAATGCATATATTAGTTAATAACTATAGCCTATGTGCTTTATCTGTCTATGTACTGTTGGCTTCCGTTAACTAATATATGCATTTATTTAAGGAGCGACCCGCTCCAACACAATAGTTACAAAAACCAAAAAGCGAGTGGGGCGGGGGGCAAAGTGTCTAGCGCAGTGGTGGCACCATCGTAGCGAACCAATAGGAGAGCACCATTCCAAAAAAAAAAAAGCAAACGGTGACAGAGATGAAGAACGCATGACGCTCGTAACTGTATATAGAATAATCCAAATTGTGCTTTATCATAAGTTGAAGGGTATTATTATTGTGTTGGTGTAACACAAGGTAATAAGACCAAATATATAAATAATGTGTTATTTGATCTTATTACCTATTATTTTTAATCTATAATCCGAATTGTACCTAACCATGTGTTGATGTAAAGGTTTTAAGTGAAGGATATGGTTAGGTGAAGCTGGTTCCTTGCAGGATTTGGTCCACAATATTTTTCTTTTTCTTTGAACTTGGTACAGTAGAACGCCTCCATATTAATTTTAAGATATTTATTTATTATCCCTAGTTCACATGGTACAGGCCATGATAAGGTAGAATATATCATTGTAGGTAAAAGTTAGTCTGTGTGCCTGGATCATGGTGACATGATCAACGAAAGCTGCACATCTACATCCCATTCCATGATATCACTCATGGAATTCGTGTAATCTTTGCACAAGGAGATAAGAAAAACAACAATTACAGAACATCTACATGAAAGGACACTCTCACTAGAGGACATCTCTTTACAAAGGATGGTTTCCATCAAAAAATTACTATATTTTACTATTTGGCTACTTTCTAGTAAGAGGATACCTTTCTCTAAAAAACACTTTAGCTCTGCAACTAGGTGTCCTTTAGAAAGAAGTTCTACTACAAGAAAATAAGACCTAATCCAAATAAATTAATAGTGTGTGACATTTCAGTAACAACACTGTTATTGAAAGGTCACACACAATTAATATATTTGGATTAGGTCTTATTTTCTTGTAGCTATAATCTATAATCCAAACTGTGCTTTATCAAAGAAGTTCTACTGTATATCCCATTTTCAATCTGAGAACTGGAGTTGTGGGTGTTTAGATTAAGTCTGATGGTTGCTGGTTGTCTCATTGAGGCCATCCATCCATTGGTGTCAGCAGATTTGGTTGTGACGTGTGATTGCAGCATTTTTTTTATATGCTGTTGATATGGCAAGAGAATCTGCTTTTTCATTTCCTGGAGTTCCAACATTAGCTTGAGATCAAATGAAAGTTGATAGAGCTATTTTTATGGAGATACTTGATGTTTTTCTAGTCTCTCCACCATCTTCTTCTTCTTCTTTCTTATCTCCACTCAATCATATTAGGGTATCAAGCTTGTAGAGCTTGAGACTTGACAACCATCATGACTGGGTGAAGTAGAATGTATCTGCCTTTGTCATTAAGACTGGGTGCACTACTCAGTGGCAGGCCGACTTATCTCCAAAAGAAATGGCCGCCTCTGACATGAGGAACAGGCGCCATGTGCAGCCGCTCCTAACATGGAGTACAAACGCTGCTCATCCTGTATCCCTGGATTAGGAGCCCTTACAGTGTACTATCACCCGGGCCAGCTGAACCCAGGTTTTTTAGTGAGCTTGTTACTGCTCTCCCTCCTCCTTTTTCATCCGGGCTTGGGACCGGCAAAGGCGGAGTTTCCACCATATATTAGCAGAACAAGTATTGAGTGAGAAACAGTTATAATCCACATTTAGTTGATATTTATTCTGATAGACTTTATCCAAAAAGCTCATTTGAGTGGCTCATAGACCTTTTCTTTCATTAAAATACAGTAGAACTTCCCTTTAGCGGACACCCCACTAGCAGACACCTCTCTACAAAGGACAGTTTTCATTTGCAAAATTACCATTTTTACAATTTAGCAACTCTCCAGTAAGAGGACACCTCTCCCTAAAGGACACTTTGGCTCTGCAATTAGGTGTTGTCCTTTACAGGGAGGTTCTACTGTATATAAATATAGATAAACATAGGCTGAGACACCAGAAAATATCAATGTCAATAACATTACTACATAGACCTATAATGAACCATAAATTTTAAAAATATATACAGTAGAAGCTTTCTGTAAAGGAAAACATCTAGTTACAGATCCAAAGTGTCCTTTAGACAGAGTTATCTTCTTAAAAGAGAGCTGCTAAATAATAATAATTGTAAATTTGGCTATGAAAAAAATGTCCTTTGTAGGAGGTGTTCTCTGGAGAAAGTGTCCTCTCATGGAGAATCTGTGGGATTTTTTAAAAAGTTCATTAGATATTGATGAATAAACACTAACCAATGTTGATGCCAAAGATCCAATGGTGGACTTTGCCTCCTGTAATTTGAGTCCGCTGACACAGATATCTTTGCTGCTATGTAAACACAGTACAGATTGACTGAATGCTACCATCCTTTCTACACCAGACTTGGAACTCCTGGCTATGGCAGGGATTTTAGAACTTAGTTGTCCTGACACCTAACATTGTATTCAGAGAGTATGACTAATGCTGGAAGGACCCAAAGTTTTAATATTTTATATATTTACACAGTAGAACCGCCATGAGAGGACACTCATGCTAGAGGACATCTCTCTACAAAGGACAGTTTTCATTTGTAAAATTACCATTTTTATATGATAAAGCAGAAGCATTATTAAAGAATAGTTTTTAAAATGTTCAATCTATGTAAAAAATATATTTATTAATAATTGACTTTTTTGAAAATTAAGATGTTGTTACTTTGAAATAGAAAAGGTTTTGTTTTTCTTCAGATATTATTTATGTTCAAAATATATAATTATAATATCGGGTATATTTCACCCAGCGCGCGCAAGTACGTTACATTTTTAGCGCGTGTGTGTGCTCGAGGGTAAAGGACAACACATATTGTAGAGTCAAAGTGTCCTTTAAGGAGGGTGTTCTCTTACCGGAGAGTTGACAAATTGTAAAAATGGTAATACAAGAAAATAAGACCTAATCCAAATAATTTAATAGTGTGTGATATTTGGGCAATAGCATTGTCACCATCATTGGACAAAAAAAAATTTTTTTTATATGATTTTTTTTATTCTTTTGTCTGATGATGGCAACAATGCTGTTGCTGAAATGTCACACACTATTAAATTATTTGGATTAGGTCTTATTTTCTTGTATTACCATTTTTAAAATTTAGCAACTCTCTGGTAAGAGGACACCTCTCCTTAAAGGACACTTTGACTCTACAATATATGTTGTCCTTAACCCTCAAGCGCACACACGCGCTAAAAATGTAACTACTCACACGCTGGGTGAATATACTCAATATTATAATTATATATTTTGAACATAAATAATATCTGAGAAAAATCAAAACCTTTTCTATTCCAAAGTAACAGCATTATAATTTTCAAAAAAGTCAATTATTAATAAAATATTTATATTTTTCACACAGATTGAACATTTTAAAAGGTGTTATTGAATAATGCTCAAAATTGGCAGTGGTATATAAAATAGGAATCTATTGCTCCTTTCCAATATTGAAAATATGATATTCCATGAAGAAAATTAAAACAAACTATATACAGTCATTGCAAACTGCAATTGTATGTCCTTTACAACATGGCATTGCACATTTATGGTACAAAGTCGAGGTCTTCCTGTCCTTACTGGAGGGACACACTTTACATCTTCCTGACCTTCTTGATGACTTGAAGTGCCTTCTAAAAATGAATTGAAATAAATATTTAGAGTATACATTTATGATTTCAATTAACTTTCCTGTAAAAAAAGTAAAATTTTTGACATAGTCCTCTAACTGTGTGGCTTTCACTTTGCCGCATTTGCAAATCTTTTAGAATTTTTCCATTTGTAAAATTTACAATATTTTGCAAAATATTTTTGGGAAAAAAAAAAACCCAAAGAAAAATTCTAAAAGTTGTATTTTTATTTTTTACCTCACCTTTCAAGCCTAGTAAATGTGTAATGACATATGCGCTCTTGTCCTTACTGTTTGTGAAGGACAATTTTTGGACCATTTGGTTTTCGAGGCTCTCCCTATATAAAAATGTGTTTGTGGGTTATCCCACAAAATTCCCATATCTGAATATATTTCACTTCCAGAAAAATGATCACTTAGATGATCTTCTTCAATATCACTTTCTACTATGGTCTCTTCTTGATCTAATAAATATGACCTTCTTCCCTCCATTTTATATAGATTTATAAGCTGATAAATATATCAACCTATTATAGTTATTTTTTAAATTATTAATTCGAATTATTTCTCTCTCTCAAAAAAAGTTATCAAAGAAAAACGCAACAAAAAACTTATGTGAGTGTGCGCACCGGGTGATTTTTACCCGACAGTGACGATAGATGGAATTTCAGTGGGAGCTGTCAAAATGTGAAACCAAAACTTTAGACTAGATGATGAGTCAGGAAGCTAAACAAAACCACATCTCCGCCAGCCGTTTTTTATTGGTTAATTCTCCATTCAAATGTTGCCATGGGTAATTTTCACCCGGCAGGCACAATGTCAGGTTAACAGGGAGGTTCTAGTGTAAAAGATAACAAGACCAAATAAGGACTTATTTCAACTCCTCTTTTGCTGGTCCCAAGCCCGGATGAAAAAGGAGGAGGGAGAGCAGTAACAAGCTTGCTAAAAAACCTGAGCTCAGCTGGCCCGGCTGATAGTACCCTGTAAGGGCTCCTAATCCAGGGATACAGGATGAGCAGCGTTTATACTCCATGTTAGGAGCGGCTGCACACAGGGTCTGTTCCTCATGTCAGAGGCGGCCATTTCTTTTGGAGCTAAGTCGGCCTGCCACTGAGTAGTGTTCCCAGTCTTGATGACAAAGGTAGATGCATTCTACTTCACCCAGTCATGATGGTTGTCAAACAGACACCATCAAGGGTCACAAATTGATTGAGTGGAGATAAGAAAGAAGAAGAAGGACTTATTTCCAGATCCAAATTACATCTTATCAAAATAGGGATAAGGTACATATTAGATTATAGATTAGAAACACAAAGTTACAAAACCAGATAAGTATTCAATTATATGTGAAGTTTCAATCACAGTTTTATTTATTGAACATCACATATACTTAGCTGTTACTTGCACTCACTGGTGAGGTTGGCCTTTTGCAAGAATTGGGGGGGCAATTGGAGCATTTTTTTTTTAACCCTTATCCAGTAACATGGGGTCAATATGACCCCAGACATATCATTTTTATCTTTAATATCATTAAAGATAGAATAATATTTATACCAATTTTTATATACTTCTAGTAAAGCTTAATTTTTAATCCTGCTCCAAAATTTTTAAAATATAATGCTAATTATTCATTTTAAAAAATAAAAATTTTGTTTGGGGTCATATTGACCCCATGTTACTGAATATGTTATAAAGTGCCTTTTTTAATATTTAACTTTTATTGCTATATTTTAAAACAAAAACATTTAAATCAAAACCAAAACTAATTAATGTGAAATCAAAACCAAAACTAAGTGTTATGCAATATCCTTTGTGAGATCTCACTAGGCTCAAGTTTCTCTCAGCTGTAAGTACTCTTTTATTTTTTATATTTATAAATATAATGACAGAAAAAGAATTAATTAATAATATTAGTAGATTAATTTTAGATGAAAGTGAAGATAGTGAAGAGGAATTTGATTTATCTGATGAAGATAGTGATAATTGTTATGAAAGTAATCACAATTCTGAATCTGAGCAGGATGTTATTTCTTCTGGATCTGAAGATGAAGGGGAAGAATATTTAGGAAAGAATGGCCATGTTTGGTCTTCTAAAGAACCAATCAAAACAAGAACTAAGAGTTCTAATATTGTAGTTCGATGCCCTGGCCCTAAAGCATCCCTTCAAATTCCAAAAGCTTCTGATGCTTTCAATTTGTATTTTGATGACAACACAATAAATGTCATTACCAAGTGGACTAACCAAAAAATTGACACTGTGAAAGGTAACTATAAATTTAGAACATTTACCTATGAAACATCTCCTGATGAAATTTGGGCATTAATTGGTCTTACTTTATTGGCAGGAGTAGGAAAAGGAGGCTCAGAATCTACAAAGTCTTTGTTTGCGAGAGATGGGACTGGTAGGAACATTTTTGGTGCAGGTATGAATGAAAGACGATTTGTATTCTTATTGAATGTTTTAAGATTTGATAATAGGGAAAGCAGAGAAGAACGAAGAAAAGATGATAAATTAGCTCCTATTAGAGAGTTGTGGGAACTGTTCATAGCAAAATGTTCAAGTCTGTATACTCCAGGTACAAATTGTACCATTGATGAATCGTTGCTAAACTTTAGAGGACGTTGTGGATTCAAACAGTACATCCCGAACAAGCCAGCAAAGTATGGGATCAAAGTATTTGTACTAGCAGATAGTGCAACATATTATTTTCTCACAGGAAAAATTTATATAGGAAAAGATTCAAACTATGATCCCAATTTTTCCGTCCCTGCCAATGTTGTCTTGGAATTGGTCAAACCTATTGAAAATACCAATCGAAATATCACAACCGATAATTGGTATACCTCATATGAACTGGCTATGGAGCTTAAAAAAAGAAATATTACTCTGGTTGGCACAATCATTCCCAAAAATTTTCTTTTGAATGGAGATATTGGTGTTTCACAATATGGATTCGATGCAATGGGAGTAACTATTCTTTCTTATGTGCCAAAACAAAAGAAACGTGTCATTTTACTTTCCAGTATGCACCATGAAAAATACACTGAGAAAGATTCCAATAAGCCAGAAATAATTGTATATTACAACTATACCAAAGGAGGTGTGGACATTCATGACCAACTTTGTGCCAACTATACCTGCAAAAGAAAAACAGCTCGTTGGCCAATGAGAGTTTTTTTTGGAATGGTTGATTCGGCTGCTTATAATTCTTTGGTTTTATATTCTTCAGTTAACAAAGTATGGGCATCAGAAAAATCGAATAGGAGATCAAATTTTATCAAAGAATTGGCAATTGAGCTCATCACGCCTCATGCAAAGTATCGCTATTCGATTCCCCAAACTCCAAAAGCGATAAGAAATATGATCGAACTGTGTGGATTAGTTGAAATAATGATGCCTTCCCAATCTACATCCCAAAAGAGAGCACGCTGCTACCTTTGCCCAAGGTCGAATGACACTAAATACAAAATCATGTGCTCCAAGTGTAAAAATGTTGTGTGCCCTAATCATTCATTTGTATATTGCCAAAAATGTAATTAATTTTTTTTTAAATGTTTATATGCATTAATATATAGTATAATAATGTTTTAATATCATAAATTAAAATGCTAAATTTATATATATTTTTTTGTGTTGTTTTAAATTTGGGGTCATATAGACCCCATGTTACTGGACACAGGATTATTTTCATGTTACTGGAGGAGGGTTAATAATAAAAAAAGTGCCTAATGCGGGAATCAAACCCGGGTCATAGCGGTCGAAAACCAACGGTTTAGACTATCCTTCCACCGAACCTCATGATGGATACCTTAATATGATTGAGTGGAGATAAGAAAGAAGATGTATCATAAAATAATGGCCATCTATCATATCTAGCTGACAGCAGGAGTCTTGTACTCCTAGTAGGACCACCCAAGCTGTGAAGTCCATTTAGTATTAGAGCTAAATGATTCAGATAAGAGAGAAGTTGTTGAGTGATAAGAATGTCTAAGTACTTGGCTGAGAACATGGTCCAATTTTTGATTGTTAAGGTCAATTGTGATTTCATTTGGCTGTTTTTGATGACGTTTTGTTTAGCTCAAGTACAAATCATTAAACTTCCTTATTAAATGCATTCAGCAAACATTTCCAATCTTTAAAAAATCCAAAATTGAAATAGTATCATATCCATGTCCAATGTTTTATTGTTATGGTCAAGTGTGATTTCACCTGGCTGTTTTTGATGACGTTTTGTTTAGCTCAAGTACAAATCATTAGACTTCCTCATTGAATGCATTCAGCAAACATTGCCAATCTTCCTTTGAAGAAATCAGCAATTAAAGTAGTATCATCCGTATCCAATTTTTCATTGTTAAGGTCAATTGTGATTTCACTTGTGTTCTCTGGCTGTTTTTGATGACTTGGGTCTTTTTGTTTAGCTCAAGTAAAAATCATTAGACTTTTTCATTAAATGCATTCAGCAAACTTTTCCAATCTTCCTCTGAAAAAAAAACAGCAATTAAATTAGTACCATCCATTCACTCAGGAACATTAGTGAGCCATCTAGATGTGAGAAATGAAACCATTTTTCTTTTAATTTCTCACATCAAACAACTTCTTACTTTCCTTGCTGCAATAAAATAATATATTGGGAGGGTTCATTATTGGTGAATTCAGCTGTCAGATTGGAATCTTGTTGAAAAACCAGAGACTATTGTAACATCTATATCTTCTTCTTTCTTATCTCTACTCAATCATATTAGGGTGTCAAGCTTGTAAAGCTTGAGACTTTTGATGGTGTCTGCTGGGGATGAGTAGAGCTCATCAATGGAAGAGTCAATACAGTCAGTAATATGTTTTGGGGTTGCAGGTTGAGAATTGCACTTAGTACATAGTGGGAAAACCTTGCAACCATTCTGGAAAGTCATTGTCTGTAGATGATGAGACTTAAGTCTGGAAATCAAAGACTGTTGTTCTCTTGGGAAGACAGAACTGGTGATTGATCACACCATGACTATCATAGCCTGTACCACATGTACTAGGAGTAAGCAAAAAAAAAAATTAATGATATGGTACGTTTCACAAAGCTATAATTCTCTTTAAGTTTAAAAAAAAAATCTGCTTCGGTGCAGGGTATTGTTGGATGGTGAACTAGACCTTCATTAAGTATTTTCCTGTCTTCCTTAACCCTTCAGCGGTCGCAATGGGTAAAAATTACCCAGAAGGAACTTTTCGAAAATATTTCTATATTAAAAAATATATATATTTAAAATATATTCTCAGTACCTTTCTAAATCTATCTAAAGAATATTATAATAAACCTATAATTTTAATTTTATGACATATATTCATTTTATTAGCATATTTGGGTCAATTTTACCCAGTGCGACCTTTTGAGTTCTCGTCAATGGGTAATTTTTACCCAGCGCGACCTTTTAACGCTTTTGGTTTGGGTTTGCGTAAATAAGTTTCGAGTTACTTTCTGGCTTCTTGTTGTTTGGTTTTGCTGCCCCAAGTGCAATAATACAATCATTTCTTCCAACAATAAGGTAGGATTTATATTTTATTTCCTCTTTTTACATTATTTCACATAAAATGCTTTCAAATGCTGATTTTCTCCGTTATGATAATAATATTCCAAATCCCGATGATGAGGAATCAGAAACTGATGATCATATAGAAGAGAGGAATTGGAGTACAGACACTGAAAAGTATACATTATCAGAAGAAGAAAACAATGAGGATCCAAGCTTCAATTACTATATAGGAAAGGACCAAAAGACTAAATGGAAGAAAGCTCTTCCCCCAAAAAATGTTCGAACTCGCAGTGAAAATATTATCACCCATCTACCAGGGGTAAAGGGTGAAGCAAAAAATGCTAAATCGATATTAGATTGTTGGAATCTCTTTATAGATGACAATATACTTGAATGCATAGTTACAAATACTAACATTTACATTAGGAATATTCAGCAGAACTATAGCAGAGAAAGAGATGCTAATTTGACAAACCTACATGAAATTAAAGCTTTATTGGGAATTATTTACTTTCTTGGGGTCATGAAAGCGAATAAATTGAATACAGATGATGCATGGGCAAGAGATAGTACTGGATTTGAATTGTGTAGAATATCTTTGAATATATTTGAATTGTGTAGAATGTCTGAAAACAGATTCCGTTTTCTTCTCAGAGTAATTCGTTTTGATGACAAAGCTACAAGAAATGAAAGACTTCGTCAAGATAAATTAGCAGCTGTGAGATTGATTTTTGATACTTCTGTAAAAATTGCCAAAAGCATTATTCTCCTTCGGAATATACACTGCGTGACATTGAAAATGGAACACCAAGAAATAGTGGCCAGAAAATTATGCAAATTTCAGGGTAGACGCGCCTAACCGAGTTATGCAAATGATGTAAAATGCGCAGCTCTCGTGCGCACTTGGAGTAAGATATAAGGCAGGAAATTGCAGCAAGGACAGTATTCGTGTCGTTATTTCTTCAAGGAAAATCATTGTAGAAATTTTGTTCTTGTGTCAAAAGACACGTGTAATAACAGAGAATGCCAGGTCATCGTAAACGGAGGCAGTTCAAGCAGACAGACGCTTTTACGAGGGGCATGGTGATCGGACTGAAAAGGGCAGGTTGGTCCATACGTCAAATCGCAGCTGATACACACCTTGGTGCGTCCACGGTGCACCGACTGTGGAGAAGATGGTTGGAACAAGGAAATGTGGCAATTTATAGGAATGCCGGTGCAACCAGAGTGACGTCAGCACGTGTGGATCGGCGTATCCTTCGACAAGCAGTGGCGGCCCCACAAGCCAATTATACCGCCATCCTGCAACTTGTGCAAGACACCCTAGATCATTCCATCTCGACCAGAACCATTTCCCGTCGATTGGTTGCTAATGGCTTGCACTCATGCCGTCCGCTAAGAAGACTGCCATTGACCCCACCGAATAGGCGCCAACGTTTGGAATGGTGCCGGGCTAGATCGACGTGGATGACGGAATGGCACAGGGTCGTGTTCTCAGATGAGTCGCGTTTCTGCTTGTCCAGTGATAGTCGCCGTGTACGCGTGTGACGTCGACGTGGAGAAAGGTCCAATCCGGCAGCAATTGTGGAACGCCCCACCGTGCGACAACGTGGAATCATGGTTTGGGGCGCAATCGCGTATGATTCCAGGTCACCTTTACTTCGTATTCAGGGCACTATGACGGCCCAACGATACGTTGATGATGTGCTGCGACCGGTGACACTCCCCTACCTTCAGGGGGTGCCCAATACCCTTTATCAGCAGGATAACGCCCGACCGCACACTGCTCGCATTAGCCAACAAGCTCTGTAAGATATACAGATGCTTCCCTGGCCACCGTACTCTCCTGATCTCTCACCAATCGAGCACGTCTGGGACATCATTGGACGCCGTTTGCATGCCTTGCCACAGCCGCGTTCAGAAGACGAACTGTGGCAAATGGTTGAGAGGGAATGGAGAGCCATCCCTCAGGACGCCATCCGTACTCTGATTGACTCTCTACCTAGACGTGTTGCTGTGTGCATCGCCGTCCGCGGTGGTCCTACTTGCTACTAAGCCGACGCCGTTCTCGCTCTGTATTATGACTATCATTTTGAAATAAAGATCACTTATTGTTTGTCCCTGTCTCTCTCTCTGTCTGCCGAGTTTCATCACTTTCTGGCCACTATTTCTTGGTGTTCCATTTTCAATGTCACTCAGTGTATAACGGTGGATGAAAAGTTTGACGCTTTCAGAGGGAAATGCAATTTCAGGCAGTATATTCCGAGTAAACACAATAAATATAGAATAAAATTATTTGCTCTCGTGGATTCAAAAAATGTTTTATACTTGTAACTTGGAGATTTATTCAGGAAAAAACCCTGAAGGTCCTTACAATGTCAGCAAAAGTCCAAGTGACGTTGTGGAACGATTGTGTGAGCCAATCAAGGGAACTGGCCGCAATGTAACAATGGATAACTGGTTCACCAGTTATTCTTTAGCTCTAAAACTTTTACAACAATATAGACTAATAATTGCTGGTACCTTAAAAAGAAATAAAAAGGAAATCCCCTCAGAGTTTGTCATCAGCAGAGGTAGAAATGTACACACTAGTGTTTTTGGCTTTCAAAGTGAAATGACACTTCTTTCATACAAGCCTAAAGAGAATAAAGTTGTACTTATGCTTTCAACTCTGCACCACGATGCAAATATAGATGATTCAACGGGAGAATTTAAAAAGCCAGAGATGATAATGTTTTATAATATGACAAAGGGTGGTGTAGATATGATGGACGAAATGACAGCTACATATAACTGTGCTAGAAATTCAAGAAGATGGCCCATGGTTATTTTTTATTCACTTTTAAATATTGGGGCAATAAATTCCCAGATAATTAATTTTGCAAATGGCAACGCATCAAAGGTTAAATCAAGACGTCATTTTTTGAAAACCTTATCCTTAGATCTTATTGAAGAGATGGTCAAAGTTCGCACAGTAAGCGGAAGAATGCCATGTGAAATAAAGGAAAAGGCATCCGATATTTTTAATTTGTTAGAGCCTGGTCCATCTAAAAAGCCAAAAATAGGAGAAAGACATCGATGCAAGAAATGCCAGAAAGAAAAAAAAAGGACAGAAAAACTATTCAACATTGCCAGTACTGTTTTGCTTTTTTGTGTAAGGAACACTCTGTAATAATTTGTCAAGAATGTCATAAAGGACGAAACAAGTCCTAATTTCTATGAAAGGAAGTGATAACTTTCATACAAATTTATATTTTATAACCTATCTTCAATATATATTTTTATTTTCATAAAATAGTCAAATATATCATAAATATTTGATATTTTGATTTGTTATTAATAAAATAAATAAAATATGATTTTTATATCTCAGGATTTTATGTAAAGTTATTTAATAGACAAATCATTATTCTAACATAGAAAACAATAAAAATATTGGAAATAATATTTGATTTATTTAGGTTTTAAAAAGTGGGTAAATTTTACCCACCGCGACCTTTCAAGGTATAAAAGAGGGCGCGACCGCTGCCGGGTTAATATGACTGGTGAGGAGGAAACTTGGCTCTCTGCCAGAGAAACTGGAGTTGCTGTATCAGGTTGGTTGGAATCTATCTTGCACACAATAGAATGGATGACAACAGTCATTTCAATAGGAAGACTGTGGCATCTCATGTCAGTGTATAGGTCTGTCTTCCAACATTCACACAGTGAGCTGGGAGAGAACAAATGGGTAAAGTCACAAGGTAAAAAGACCAAATCTAAATAAAATCAATATTTTTTTTTTTTTTGCTTATCCCTAGTACACGTGGTACAGGCCATGATAATCATGGTGGGTAGTTAGCGACTGCTTTTACTGTAAGCGCACCACATGTCTACACATGTGAAAAGCAGTACGACTTTGCACTTACAAATGCCAGAGCCCCGTTTGGTTACTTGCACTCGCTGGTGGGGTTGGACTTTTGCAAGAATCGGGGGCCATTGGAGCATTTTTTTTTTTTTTAAACAGAAAAAAGTGCCCAATGCGGGAATCGAACCCGGGTCCTAGTGGTCGAAAACCAAACGGTTTACCCAGCCTTCCACCGACCCCCAAAAGTGTGTGCTTCCAACATTTACACAGAGAGCTATGAGGGAACAAATGGATAAATTCACAAGGTAAAAAGACCAAATCCAAATATAACAATAGTGTGTGACGTAGAGGAGAGCTTCAGATCCTGAACTCTTTAAAATAGAATCTTCAAGTGATGACATCAACATTGATATTCACTTTGGAATTCATTTTCTTCAGCTTAAAGGAAGAATAACTTCTCAGGTCCATTGAAGTCTATTGCTTTATCAATAGTGTGTGACGTTTAGTTAACAGCGTTATTACCATCATCAGACAAAAGTTTTTTTTTAACAGTTAAGGGCCCATTTTCCACCAGTTTTACCTGGTTCCAAAGAATGGTATACTTCTTGGAAACGGTGACATCAATTAGAATAGAGCCATTTTACTAGCCTTCCATCAACACACACATCAGACAAAAGTACTGACCATAAGACCAAATCTAACTAAATCAAAAGTGTGTGATGTTTAGGTAACAGCGTTGTTACCATCATCATTTAGTACTGTTGTCTGATGATGGTAACAACGTTGTTACTGAAACGTCATACACTATAAGACAATATTAGAAGCATTGGAACTATGAACTAAAAGTTTGGGTTCTTGAATTCATGGGCCCAATGCTTGAATTTCTGCTCATGATTCTTCTTCAAAAAGAAGTGTTGCTGTTTGATGGCAGTGTCATCCTTGCGCAGGGGCCATGCTAACTTCTCTGTATCGTTCCAATTTTAGTATATGTACCGCCGAACAAGCGTGTACTGTTTGATGGCAGTGGTTGTGTGTACATTTTCTGAGGCTTTTTTTTTCTCACAATATATCTTCTAGACTATTATTATTAATCACACCAATATTTTATTGTGTAATAAAACACACCATGTTACAATAAAATAAGACCTAATCCAAATAAAATAAAAGTGTGTGACGTTTAGGTAACAACGTTGTTACCATCATCAGACAAAAGAATTTAGGATTAGGTCTTGTAGCTATATATTCCAAATTGTGCTTTATCACACACACACCCTATATTGTTGTTATAACCACTGTTAAAAACAACAGAGATATAAAACTTGAGACTTAATGCTGCTATAACAAGGTTTCACTCTCAAGATAATAATACCAAATCCAAATAAATAGTGTGTGACGTTTCATTCAGTACTTTTATCTGAAGATAGAACTCCGCCCTTGCCGGTCCCAAGCCTGGATGAAAAAAGAGGAGGGGGAGCAGTAACAAGCTCACTAAAAAACCTGGGCTCAGCTGGCCCGGCTGATAGTACCCTGTTAGGGCTCCTAATCCAGGGATACAGGATGAGCAGCGTTTGTACTCCATGTTAGGAGCGGCTGCACATGGCGTCTGTTCCTCATGTCAGAGGCGGCCATTTATTTTGGAGCTAAGTCGGCCTGCCACTGAGTAGTGCTCCCAGTCTTAATGACAAAGGCAGACGCATTCTACTTCACCCAGTGTGGAGATAAGAAAGAAGAAGAAGAAGATCTGAAGATAGTAACAATGCTGTTACTGAAACGTCACACACTATTTATTTGGATTTGGTCTTATTACCTTGTGTCTATAATCCAAATTGTGTCTTATCAAGGTTCCACTCTGTGATACCCCTATGGAAACACTGTCCTAAATCAGATCAACAAAATTGTATTATGTAATCCCCCTAATAATCTTGTTACAGCAATTGTTGCCACATTCCCATTGCCTCATGTGTCACACACAGCAGGAAGTTTTACAAGGTGAAAAAAAAAAAAGATCGAATACAATCCAACTTCTTTAATTCAACACCCCAAGATATCAGAATTTTTATTTTGAATAAAACCTATAAGGGGGTAAAATATATGACCAAATCCAAATAAATAATGTGTGACATTTTTGTTATAGAATTGTTACCCTCATCAGACAAAAGTGAGTACTTTTCTCTGATATTGGTAACAATGCTGTTACTGAAATGTCACACACTATTTATTTGAATTTGGTCTTATGGTCAGAATTTTGTCTGATGATGGTAATAATGCTGTTACCAAAATGTCACACTATTTATTTGAATTTGGTCTTATGGTCAGAATTTTGTCTGATGATAGTAACAATGCTGTTACTGAAACGTCACACACTATTTATTTATTTGGATTTGGTCTTATGGTCAGAATTTTGTCTGATGATAGTAACAATGCTGTTACTGAAACATCACACACTATTTAATAATTTGGATTTGGTCATATTACCTTGTGTTTATAATCTATAATCCAAATTGTGCCTTATCATTGTGTATTTTGGTACAAAAGGGGGGTTGACATTCATAAAGAGTTGTCTGTTTTAATAAGGTACAATTTGGGGATCATAGATTAGAACTAAAAGGTAGTAAGTCCAAATCCAAATAAATAGTGTGATGATTTGTGTCTTTGAGGATGGTAACAATGTTGTTACCTAAACATCACACAATTAGATTTGGTGCTATTACCTTATGTCAACAACCACAATGTAATAAACACAAGGTAATAAGACTAAATTCAAATAAATAAATAGTGTGTGATGACATTTTGGAAACAGCGTTGTTACCATCTTCAGACAAAAGTGCTGAATCTGAAGATGGTAACAACACTGTTACTGAAACATCACACACTATTTATTTATTTGGATTTGGTCTTATTACCTTTTAGTTCTAATCAATAATCCCCAAACTGTGTCTTATCACCACAATGGAGGAATCTCCAATCTCCACTCTGTCACCCCGGAAGCCCTGAACTGGCTGAAGGCCTTGCCTCTCAGACTTTAATGACCGATATGTCCTCACTTCTTTTTTCTAGATTTAATTCATTTTGTCTCCTCTCTAATTGTAAATACGCTGCTGTATCACCTCATACAATAAATAAATGAAATGTTGGCAGGGTTTCTGCCATAGTTGTGTGGGGGTTAATCCAAGAATCTAACCACCCACAGCCAGAGATTTCTTGGCAGAGATTGTTGCCAGAATTTGAGTGATGAAACTAAAGATGAGTGCTGCTTGCCAAGAAAAAAAAAAGGCGAAAAAAAAGACTCATTACTCCAACATCCCCAATTAACGACAGATCATAGAATCCATCATATCCCGATAGCACAATAGGACATTCCGGAAATTTATAATACAGTTAAACCTGTCTTTAGCGCCCTCTCTAAATAGCGCCTTCCTCTCTATATCGCCCGATTTTAAACATTAAAATGTAAAAATTTTACATTAAAAGTGACCTGTCATCCCCTCTCTATAACACTCTATTTTGGTGAGTCCCAAGAGCGGGCGCTATAGACAGGTTTAACTGTATACTATTCCCTGAACCACCCCATAACCTCCAAATGAAGATATCCCCTCTGGATAGCAAACTCTATAAGCACGTGCAAATGAGGCTCAATGGAGGTTCGTGTTGATTCTGCATTCAAACAACTGTAAACATCCGAAGCATTTTATTTGATTTCAATTCTTATTCTATTGGCGATTTAGTGTAAAATATTTTCTCCTGTAGACGGGCTTTCTTGCCCAAAAGTTTGAGATATTTATAAATAAATGATTTGTTAAAAAGAAACTTTTCCCTGGAGGCTTAATGTTTGTATTTAAATACCAATAAAGTCACAAGAATTACAAATCTGTGATTAAAATACAACTAAACTCTGTTAAAAAAGTAAACAATATTTCAAAATACAGTTAAACCTGTCTATAACACCCCCTCTAAATAGCGCCTTCTTCTCTATAGCGCTCGATTTTAAATACGTAGTACGATGCGATTTACATTAAAAGTGACCTGTCTATAGCACCTTATTTTGGCGAGTCCCAAGAGGGTTTGCTATAGACAGGGTTAACTGTAGTTTCATTTTATATAAATACAATTTGAGAGAGATAAGGCACAATTTGGATTATAGATTATAAACACAAGGTAATAAGAACAAATCAAATTAAATAAATAGTGTATGATGTTTTGGTAACAGCATTGTTACCATCTTCAGACAAAAGTACTGACTGGATAACAAATGATAAGGTTGGTTGTTAGTTGTCCCCAATTCAAGTTTATCTGCTACCATGTGTGGTGTTATGTATGCAACAGGTTTTCACTTAGGACACGACTCATTTAAGGTTATTTTTACTGTTTTCTTTCTTATCTCCCCTCAATCATATTAGGGTATCAAGCTTGTAGAGCTTGTTGATGATGTCTGTTGGGGATGAGTAGAGCTCATTAATGGATGAGCCAATACATTAATTTTTATCCCTAGTACACGTGGTACAGGCCTTTATAATCATGGTGGGCAGAAGTTGGCAACTGCTTTTTTTTTTACTGTAAGTTCATCACATATTGACACATGTGAAAAGCCGTTCGAATTTGCACTTAGAAATGTGCCAGAGTTCCGTTTTGTTACTTGCACTTGCTGGTGGGGTTAGATTTTTGTAAGAATCGGGTGGCCATTGGAGCATTTTTTTTTAATTAGAAAAAAGTGGCCAATGCAGATTCAAATCCGGGTCGTAGTGGTCGAAAACCAAAGGTGTAGACCATCCATACACCGATCCTTATTATAATTTTACTGTAATTATCTTAAGCTAATACACACAAGGTAATAAGACCAAATCCAAATAAATAAATAGTGTGTGACGTTTCGGTAACAGCATTGTTACCATCTTCAGACAAAATTGTGCCTTATCATTAAGCTAATACAGTGGAACTTGTTTTTAGTGTCTGCCTCATTGTTTAGATAACTTATATATTGGGCCTCAGCTATTCTTTGTTTCACTTCCAGCTCAAATTACTTGATTGGATGTCACTAAATAGAGCAACCCATTATGTTGACAATAAGGTGGGTATATAGTACAAAGGTTCATTTACAATCATATTATGGTTTCAATATCTTTGGAATCTTGTTCTTTTTCCTGGTTTGTTTGATATTAAGTGTTCCACGTTTTATTATTCAAGCTTAGTTGATATAAAAGTTGCTTTGGTCTTTAATTTTTTTTTGCATTTGTAGTTGATAACGTCCTTGAAACCACTTCCAAATTTTTTCGTTAAAGTTAAAGGATTATTTTAACATGTATTCATTGATATTTTTTTATCTTGATTAATTGATAAGGCACAATTTAGATTATAGATTATAAACACAAGGTAATAAGACCAAATCCAAATAAATAAATAGTGTGTGACGTTTCGGTAACATTAATTTCATAGTATCATGTTTATGACAAACCTTGCAATTGCCTTCCACCATGCCAGCAATTTTTCTAATGATTTTATTTTCAAAATTTACTAGAGTTTTTTTTTTACATATTTTAGCAGATATAAACACAATAGAACCTCCCTTTAGCGGACACCCCATTAGTGGACACCTCTCCACAAAGGACAGTTTTCATTTGCAAAATTACCATTTTTACAATTTAGCAACTCTCCAGTAAGAAGACACCTCTCCCTATAGGACACTTTGGCTCTACAATTAGGTGTTGTCCTTTACAGGGAAGTTCTACTGTATATAGGTCTCAGTGTGCAACCTGAAACAGACCCTACCTGTATCCACTGTTCAGAAGAGCCACAGACAGTTGATCATCTTCTCTTCAGCTGTCCAGCATTCCAGAGACATAGGATACAAATAGCTATCCTGCTTGGACTGACCCACCTCAATCCTATATCTATGGCCAGACTCAGCATGGAACTTCCTGGTCAACTGGTTCAACCCAGCTATCAAATCAGGACGCGAGTAAAAGCACTTTGCACTAGTCCATACTAGCAAGCAGGACTTCCTGGGTAGTTGGCACTCTGCGCTTCAGGAACCTTGGTTATAAATATCTCTCTTTGTTTATATATACAGTTAAACCTGTCTATAACACTCCCTCTTGGGACTCACCGAAGTAGGATGCTATAGAGAGGGGGTGCTATAGACAGGTCACTTTTAATGTAAATTGCATCATACTATGTATTTAAAAATCGGGTGTATAGAGAGGAAGGCACTATTTAGAGGGGGTGCTATAGAGAGGTTTAACTGTGTGTCTCAGTCTATTTGGATATCTCTCAAGATTTGTAATACTTTCCTCTTGTTGAAATAAATTTATTTTATGTATTGATTACTCAGTCTAATGGTCTCACTTTTAATATAGGGAGTACAACAATCTTTGATTTCCAGACTTATTTGGATTTTATCTTTTTACCTTTTGTTTCAAATCTATAATCCAAATTGTACCTTATTAATTTTGTATTTTTATTTTTTATTTGGGTTAATAAACATGGGAACTGGTCCTTAGATCAATACAAACATAGAAATGAGAGATGTCACATGGCAAGTTGTGGAACTCTTTCTGGATAAATCACATATTGAGACTTATTAAGAAACTGTCAGTAGGCAGTCAGAGCACTGATGGCAGTTTGAGGATAGAGAAAGGAGATTGCTTAAAACTTCACAACTAAAAAACTCTACAAGGTAATAAGACCAAATCCAAATACAGTATAACCTCAATAATTTGACACACGCCAATTCAACACTCTACCTTAATTCAACCATATTCTGATGTCCCGACCACACCGGCCTATCAAATAACAAACCGTAATTCGACAGTATCGATAATACGACACTTCCGATAGTTCGACCATTTTAAAATTTGAATTTCGACAGTTGAATGTTTTTTTACATACAACTTTACCACTAAAAAGGTATTACGGTGGCGGCGACGATCAGCGGGCGCCGATAGGATCGCACCTACGCACTTTTGGTTACTTTAAATTTCACTTTGCAGCGCCATTGCACAATGTCGCGAGTGTTGTTTTTTTTTTACGCAGGAATTTAGGCATTGTGCGCTAATTGATAATATCATTTTATTTTTAATTTTCAGCATTGAAATATTTTAATTATTTTAAAATTTACAAATAATTTCCTTTTAAATAAATAAATCTTTATAAAATGTAGCCACAATGATTATGATAACATTTTATTTCAATAATCCATTTCCATGTTATTATAAAAGATTTAAACACAAAATCAATAACACCTGCAGCAGCAGTGGATGCCTTTAATACAATAAAAACATTTTGTTATTTAAAACACATTCCAGAGGAAGAAAGACATGCATGTTTTTTTTAAATAGACCACCTGGAATACATCCTGAATAGGATTTCAGAGCAAAAAGAGACATCTATAAAGGAAATTTTTAAAAGATCATGATACTTTTTAAATAATATTTTTTAATTTTCTTTTTATTTTCCATATTTATTTCCTTTCAACTGCTCTTCTTCAATTAGAATAAAATATTATTTGTAATTATTTATGTTTCAAAAATATGTATTAATGCTATTTTGTCCCTGATACTAAAAGTTAATCATGAAAATAAAAAAACATATACAAAAAAGTACACACACAATGGTTTAAATTAATATCATTAATTTATATTACAAAGCAATTTTTAAAAAATATTATTTTAGTGAGTTAGATGATTAGTAATTCAACACTTCCTTTAATTCAACCGAAAGCTCTGATCCCTTGGGGTGTTGAATTAAAGAGGTTCGACTGTAAATAGTGTGTGACATTTCGGTAACAGGGTTGTTACCATATTCAGCACCTTTGTCTGAAGATGGTAACAACGCTGTTACCGAAATGTCATCACACACTATTTATTTATTTGGTCTTATTACCTTGTGTTTATTACATTGTGGTTGTTGACACAAGGTAGTAGCACCAAATCTAATTGTGTGATGTTAAGGTAACAACATTGTTACCATCCTCAAAGACACAAATCATCACACTATTTATTTGGATTTGGACTTACTACCTTTTAGTTCTAATCTATAATCCAAATTTTGTTTTATCAAGCAAACAACTCTTTAAGAATGTCAACCCCCTTGTACCGACAACAATGATAAGTTACAATTTGGATTATAGATTATAAACACAAGGTAATGAGACCAAATCCAAATAAATAAAGAGTGTGTGACGTTTCAGTAACAATATTGTTACCATCTTCAGACAAAAGTACTGAATGAGAAATTACACCACAGCATGTTTTAAATTGTTACTCTACTATAGATATTATCTGCTATCTTGTTTACACACATGATAACAGTAACTATTTAAAACATTCTGTGGTAAAATTTCTCATTCAGTATTTTTGTCTGAAGATGGTAACAACGCTGTTACTGAAACATCACACACTATTTATTTATTTAGATTTGGTCTTATTACCTTGTGTTAATAATCTATAATCCAAATTGTGCCTTATCATTTATAGCTATATTTTGAATGATTAACGCTTATTTTGGATCAAATTATTTATTATAAGCTTCCAATATTTCTATGAGGGTGTTCACCTATCTTCCTCGGGCATTCTAACCTTGTAAACAAAAAATAATTTGATCTAAAAAAAAACATTAATCATTCAAAGTATTTAAAATGGATTGCTCGATTTTTAACAAGATATAGCTATATAAGAATTAATAAATAATAATTTTAAATGATAGCTATCACACAATAGACAAATTAATCTTCTTCTTTCTTATCTCCACACTGGGTGAAGTAGAATGCGTCTGCCTTTGTCATTAAGACTGGGAGCACTACACAGTGGTAGGCCGACTTAGCTTCAAAAGAAATGGCCGCCTCTGACATGAGGAACAGACGCCATGTGCAGCCACTCCTAAAATGGAGTACAAACGCTGCTCATCCTGTATCACTGGATTAGGAGCCCTTACAAGGTACTATCAGCCGGGCCAGCTGAGCCCAGGTTTTTTAGTGAGCTTGTTACTGCTCCCCCTCCTTCTTTTTCATTTGGGCTTGGGACCGACCGGCAAATATTAAATATAATAAACTTAGTAATATACATATAATTAAGTTTATAAGAAATAGAACCATTATATTTATATGTGCATAATTCTACTGTCCTTATGTCCATAGTTTGATTGAATACCAATTTTAAGATTTCACCCTTCATTGTAGCATATAAAAGCAGAATGATCCAATACAGTATTAGAACTCTAAGAAGCGGTCTGGTAGATTAAATTGGTGAAATTTCTGGGAGAGTTCACCACTGATGGGCCAACCTTCCCAATATTATTTAATCTTAGTAAGGACAGTAGAAGTTTGTTTTATATTTATAAAGAAACATTCATGCTTTAAAGATTTCATTTCTTAAAAATAGAACCAAAAGCACAAATATTTGTTTTAAATCAAAATAAAACAAACTTCTACTGTCCTTAAATGCATGAAAAATATTGGGAGGGCTTGGCTCATCAGTGGTCAACCCTTACAGCTGTATGATGAGCCTAGTCCTCTCAATATTTTTCATGCATTAAGGACAGTAGAAGTTTGTTTAATTTTGATTTAAAATATAGATTCGTTCTTTATGATTCTATTTCTTATATATAGATGAGGCGTTATTGTCTTGGGTTTAATAAAATTTACGAAAAAAGTGCTAGAGCTATTTTAGTTTAAAATTGAAATTATGAAATGTCAATTTTAAAAAATATATATAATGGCGCCTTAAATTTTATCCAAAAGATACAAGTAAATTCATTTATATTTTTTATATATAAAGATATCTTTTATATTCAATTTAAATGGGTTAAACGCGTAAGTATTATAATAATATAGAATGACAAAATCATATATATAATGAAAATCTATAATGAATTGACATACAAAACACGTATATCATTTGGTTTCAATATCTAAATAATTACCTTTTTTATTATCGAGTTGTTCAATTTATGAATGCATTCTAAAATGAACAAGAACTAACATGGAGCTAATTGACATATCTGTAAATATCTCCTGCTACGAAGTAGGAAGTTTTGAGGGAAATAAACACAAGTTAAATTTGTCAAATATATTTTTTCGCTATTTATTTTTTATTTAATTTTTATAAATGTGAAAATAATTCACTTGTGTGAAAAATAGTGATATTTACTTATTCTAATTCCATATTATAATATTTTAAGTATATATGTATTTCAATTATATATTTATATACTAGACGAATGGCCCGGGCAACGCCCGGGTTTTACCCGAGTGCTTATATATTTTAAAAACGTTTTAATTCAAATACTATTCGTTACAATTATAAATTGGCGCCATGGATGTCACTCTTGTGAAACGTCCCGTTCCAAACTGTGTGTTTTTAAAATGTTTTAATTAAAATACTATTCGTTACAATTATAAATTGGCGCCGTGGATGTCTCTCTTGTGAAACGTCCCGCCCCAAACTGTGTGTGTCTTGAAAATATAAAAATAAAAATGTGAATTTTCATAAAGATTTCATCATGTCGATTTTTTTTTTTTTGCATTTCACCTACTAAATCGATAGAGATAATTACATTTGCAACATGAACTTAGGTATATTGACTAAATAGAAAACTGCATAGTAATAAAGATCATTTTTTTAAAGGCACCATATCGTTTTTTTTTCAATAAAATCGAAACAAAAATTAACGATAAATAACGATAATTGCCTTAAAAAGAATTTGCCTTAAAAAAAAAAAGAAACATTCGCGGTGATTTTGTCTTGCATTCGTTTATACAATTATTATATAAGAATGACCCGGGCAACGCCCGGGTTTTACCCGATTAAATGCTTTTATTCAAATACTATTCGTTACAATTATAAATTGGCGCCGTGGATGTCATTCTTGTATAATATATAAATGAGTTTTAAAAATTGTAAAAAAAAAAAATGCATCGGCCGGGAATCGAACCGGGCCGCCCGCGTGGCAGGCGAGCATTCTACCACTGAACCACCGATGGTTATGAAAAATCCCATCCGTGAGCTTCAGACAGACAGAATAAGGCAAATATATAAGTTTTTTTTTTTTGCTTATCCCTAGTACACGTGGTACAGGCCATGATAATCATGGTGGGTAGTTAGCGACTGCTTTTTACTGTAAGTGCACCACATGTCTACACATGTGAAAAGCAGTTCGACTTTGCACTTACTAATGCCAGAGCCCCGTTTGGTTACTTGCACTCGCTGGTGGGGTTGGACTTTTGCAAGAATTGGGGGCCATTGGAGCATTTTTTTTTCTTTAAACAGAAAAAAGTGTCCAATGCGGGTTCGAACCCGGGTCCTAGTGGTCGTAAACCAAACTGATCCAAACATCATGATTCTGAAGATTACTAGAAATGTATTTCAATCTAAAGATAAAGACGCAAGTGTATGTTTACCTTTTAACGAAATGAAGCTGATTGAATTTTTTTTTTTTTATTTTCATACTTTTGGCAATTCGAATTACCTACCTGAACTCAATTTATAGAGAAATAAACTTTTGTCATTCATTAGAAAACTCAGGACTCATATAAATCAAACATTATATCAAAGTTGTTAAGAACTGAAGAAGGAAAAATGAGGCAATTCAGATCTCCTATACTTCAGTGGGCCATAAACGCCTCAGCGTCCACATCAGTTTCGCAATCTCGCTATATTGCAGCTAGATCCTTCTTTTCCCTGAAGTAAATGAGACTTTGTCTTTCGAGTATTAAGTTGGAGTGTTCAGAATTCCATACCTTGTTATAAATTCAGGGCGTCTGGGAATTGCATGCTGAGAAGGAAAATGGTTTTACGGGCTACTAACCAAAGTGTATGATTTTTGATCAAAATTGCATGCTGAACCACTTGTTACCTGATAATAGACTAAAGAACAGTTGTCAAACCACTTGGAACATGTTGGAGAGGTGTGAAACAGTATGTAAATAACTTGGAGCCAGTTAGAGAACACTGTTGAACAATTAATTGACGATTAATCCACTTTTATTGACATTTAGTCAATCATATACAAAGGCGGCAATAATATATAATGATAAAAATAAGATTTATATTATACAATTTAATGCATTTCTATTTTTCTAAGAGTGAATGGTCATCATATTTACATTTGTTTTTATATATTTACAATTTTAAATTGGCATTCCTATCTTCATTATTATTGATAAGTTTTCTCGATCACCAGTTCAGAGTTTTCTTGATGATCTCCGAATTTCATCATTGCCCTTTAGTCGTCCAAAAATTATTCTATGCGGTCTCGGCCTTCAGGTCCCTGCATCTCTCCAGAACCCAATCAATAACCTCGTTCTCCCTGGTTCACTCAGAGCTGGCATTGTCTCAGCTCCTCTTTGCAATGGACTTTATTTTAAACCTTTTTTGGCATTACAAATTGGATATAAACAAAGTCTCTCTCTCCCGAATTCCCAGTTTTTATGTAGACTCTCTCGATTGAACTTCGTTACCAACCCATCCTTTGTAAGAACAAAGGGAATTGACATTCTCTCTAATCTGCTCATTTATCTTGTTAGTGTCTCAACAACAACCATGTAATAGAATAGATATAAACAAAACAGGAATGAATGTAATAATAAAAGAGATACAAGTAAAACTAAACAGTGTTTATGTGTGAGTCTCCCCTAATAATTAATAATATTTGAGTATTGAGGAGATCTTCATTAATTTGCCTCAATTCCAAGAAGTTCAGGAAGGACATAAATATTCTGGATTTAGCTGAAAGTTCTTTGTTCACTATTTGTCCAGATACCCAGGCGTGAAAGTCTTGTGGGCACTGTGAAGGATGGAGAAGCACTCTCTGATTAGATGCAGAATTTGACTAAAGATCGAGTATGGTTTGCGGTATGGGTGATGAGGCGATTATTTGACACGATTGCGTTGGCCAGAATGTCGACACGATGAGTCCCCTGACGTTCTGGACGACCAAGAGTTAGCTGAAGCTCCACAGAGCAGAAGCATTCACAAGGGCGCTGCGAGTAGATATTGGGAGATCTGGAATAGGCCCATTCAGATCATTAATCCCCCACCGAACCATCGCATTCAAATGGTCGCAAGAAAGATCAGTCGCTAATGATCTGAAGATCTCGGAGAGTCACTATAAAAGCTGATATTCCAGTGGAAGATTTTCGCGGTGGTCTTGAATAGGTGAAGACTCTGACGACGACACTGTTTGAGCCAAACTTTCCACTCTCAGAAAACCAGGAATAGGCATTGCTGAATAGAAAAGCCCGATCGCTCTTAAGGTTCAAAAGCAAGAGCCTGGTATCAAGCTTAGGAAATTTCATTTCGGCCGCGCAAAAGCGTCAATAGAAATCCACACAGTGATATCAAGCGGGACATAAGCTTATTGGACAGTAGAATTACATATAAATATGTCCATAGTTTTCTTGAATAACATTTTTGAAGTTCCACCATTCAGTGCTGCGTATATAATCAGAATCGTCCAATATATTATTAGAGCTCTAAGAAGCGGTCTGGTGAATTAAATTGGCGAAACCGCAGGGAGGGTTCACCACTGATGAGCAAAACCCTCCCAATATATTTTTTTCATCGCAGTAAGGACAGTAGAAGTTTGTATTGTATATAAAAAACATTCGTGCTTAAATCCTCTAGTTTTATGTGTATAAATGGCGTGTTATTGCTTTGGGTTAATAAATAAACGAGGTAAAACGCTGCCTGATGCCAGTTTAGTATTCGACGAGAAAAGAAAGCCTTACTCCCATCTGGACATTCTATGGTTGACATTGCTGCCTGTGACAACAGGAGAACTGGAAAAGTTAAGACATCCTTTCAAAATTAAAGAGAGGATTGCGTAATCAATTTAGGAATTCATCGATTAATGTACAAATTTGTTTTTTTATATAAAGATATATGTAGTTGATGACATATGTACACTCCAGGAACCTGGGTTATAATAAAGTATATCATCACTTTGCAACTTTGATATATTACCCTAAAACCTTTTAATTATTATTATGAATAAAGATAAAATGACGGTAGATAAAACTGCTTTGCAAAAAAAAAAAAAAAAAAAACGGCGTATAAAAGTCTTTTTATATTGTTTTTGGCAATAACATTTGTTAGATTCCTATGGTCGTTGGTCTTGGTGAAATAAAAAGTCTCACTTATATTGTATGCGATAAAATTATTTATTAAAAAAAATACAGTTAAACAAAATATAATGAAGGAAAATAGAGCATGCCGCGTTGCCACTCGTCTTCTGTCAGCTCGCCACCTGATTGGTCAGGCCGCCGCGAACGTTGGGGGGAGGCATATATATAATACATAGAGAAAGATATACATTTTAAGGGGAAGTTACTTAGATGTTGACTTTTTTTTTTTAATTTTTAGAAATTAAAATGAAACGAAAAGTGATTTCTTAAAAAAAATTGCATAAACCATTCCCAGGATAAAAGGAACACACAACATGGAAAATAATTAATATTTGCTACACAGTAGAGCAAAATTTTGATTTTTATAATAATAGGGAGATTGAATATATGTCAATAATGGGTCTGAAGAGAGATCGCCTAGAACATGGCTAAAGTTGTCTCTCCTGGAGCTGGTTTTCTTATAGGAGATTCTGAATTTTAGGCATCCTTTTAAGGGAAGCTCTACTCTAACTCCTTTCCCTCACTTTTTGGCTCAATATTATTATTATTACAAAATAAAAAAGGCATATCATGACCAGGAGCACATGTGCTTTTTAGAAGACAGAGCGCCATCTAGTGGAACAGAAGTCAACTAAACATTGATGAGTGTGTCAGAGACAGAAGCCGTCTGCCGATGGCCACACCCTAGAACATCTGCTGACCCCCTGCCAAAACCTGTCCTGTTTACAGGAGTCGCCTATAAAATGTCCTTGGGGGCCCCACATGGGCTTTGGCATTGTCCTCCTCTCTCCCCAGCTGTCCCCAGCTGACCGCTCTTTGGATTTTTATTTTGACGTCAACATTTTTAGTGTTACATACAAATAGGGGTTTACAGGTATTATCAATAAAGATATAGCATATATACAAAATATGGGGGTGGCAGTAAACAGAAACGGTGTACATTCCAAAAGAAGGGCAGGATCTTTTAAGGTATCGGCTCTAACTAATTGGAAGATATGTGACATATACTAAAAGTGTCATACATTTTAAAATATACAATATATATATGTCATAATATATGCTCTTCCAGAAATAATAAAGTAAACCTACAGTCAACGAGAGAGAGACGTCGATAGAAGACAACTAAGTTACGGCCATATTGAACCACTGGCCACATTCCAGAGGGGGCTTTTCTTGGAACCCCCAGGACTATTTTTGGACAGTCGGGGGGTGGTGTGCGACACAAACGGCCGCCCGCCTGGCGGTGCGGGTCGCGCTCCCGTCTCTCTCGCTGGCTGCCTGGGTTATTCCTCTACCAACTCGTCGTGTGATTATTTCTCTCCTCACCACATTATTATCACTATATTGCCACATTGAAAGTCGACAGGATCATATCACAGAAGAGTCGACAGGATAATATCACATATATATATATTTTTTTCTTATGTATATGGCACGTTTTTGCTTTATACATACAGGTATATTTGTATTAATATGATTTATTTTTAGTTCATGTCACTTACCTTTTCTATTACATTGTAAAAAACATGGTTACATTATGTCTTTGATTCCGTGTTGTATTTCAAAAACTTTTCATTAATAATATGAACTTAGATTTTTTATTAAAAAGAAAACTGTTTAATAATAAATATAATATTTTAAATTCATTATCTCAGATTTTGGGAAATAATATTGAAACGAAAAAGAAATCTTACAAAAGCAGCCCTATAACTTTCCAAAAGTACTAAAGGTCATATAATAGCAAGTTTCTATATAAATGAAAATAAATAAAGATATAAATAAAGATAAAATATTTATTCAAAAAATTAAATTTGATAAGATAAACGTTTTTACTTTGGAAATAAAATTGAAACGGAAAGTGATTTCTGAAAAAAAAAGTTTGCCTCTTCTTGCTCACATCTCTCCGCCTGAGCTACGCAGAAAGGAAGCCACCAAGAAAATGTACCAAAAACTCTTGGATTCACCCGACCTCGAAATTAACCCAATCCTACAGTCTCCCCCCAAAACATAGACTAAAATCAAGGAATCCGATATGGTCCAGAGGAAACCAACTTCTCTCCCAAAATTTTAATATCTCAGAAGCATGGACAAATTCCTGGATCAGCTCCGATATCCCAAACAAGAACCTCATCACAAGCCCAAGTGTCAAGATCCCAGGTTTTTCCCTCCCTCGACGAGAATGGGTGCTTCTAAACCGCTTTAGGACAGGACAGGGAAGGTGTGCAGAGCTGATGAAGTTATGGGGCTACACCAAAGATCCAAATTGTGCCTGCAACGTCCCACAATCAATGTCCCATATACTAGATGACTGCCCGCTGTACAAATTCAATGGAGGAATCTCCAATCTCCACTCTGTCACCCCGGAAGCCCTGAACTGGCTGAAGGCCTTGCCTCTCAGACTTTAATGACCGAGAAGTCCTCACTTCTTTTTTCTAGATTTGATTCATTTTGTCTCCTCTCTTATTGTAAAGACGTTGCTGTATCACCTCATAAGCATAAATAAATAAAAGGATTAAAAGAGGTTACGAGGAAAATTTGATGACAAATGTGTAGATTTATTTATTTCAATTTAAAGCGCTATGTACCCCTAGGGACACTTGCGCTGTAATACATGTATGTCTTTACATTTGTCCATATACCATACAGTAAAATTTTATTTACATTATCTTCTTATATATAAAAGTCAATGTCTGTTGTCTGTTCGCGATAAACTCAAAAACTACTCAACCAATTGGAACCAAATTTTGCATGTCGCTTTTTATAAACTTGAGGAAAATTTTCGGCTACATTTTGATTAATACTTTTTTCTATTCATTTTTTTTTCATTTGAAGAACTTTTTTACGCGGAGTAAATACGTAGTGAAGTAACAAGACCAGGCCAATTAAGCGACCAATGAGCTTTCTGCATTTTTTTTTAGTTGCTTGCGTACTTTTTTTGAAATATCTTTTTATATATGAGTGTTACTTTTTTTTTACAAAAGTATTGAGTTTTAAGAGAGAAATTTATATTACTAAGTTAAGGTAAGTGCACACAATGCAATAAAAAAAAAACTTTACAAAATTAGCGTTACTGTGTGTAAATAATGGCTTTCATATTTTCTATTAATTTTTGTTCTGGCAGTCGCAGTCATTAGCAAACACATGTTTGCCTAATTTCCATCTGCTCTTTTATTTTTTTTTTACAGAAAAAAAATTTATGAGCCTATTTTTCTTATTCTTACTGAGAAGATTGGCATCGGTCACTCACTCGAATCAGGCAATTTTAAGGGTTAATGCGCTGGGACGGGTACTCGGGGGTGGATGGAAAATCTGCCATCTATTTAAACAATATATTGATTTTGAAACAACTAAATGGATTGCAAAAAATAATTAAATCAAATACCTAAACACTAATATAATGCAATTTTTGCCATCACACACTTTTTGCCTGTGGTTTATGTGTTACTTCTGTATTGCTATTCTATGGCACTTCTACTATTTATTATTCATGTACTTTCATTCAGTATGAAGGAAATTTCACTCGGGGGAATTCTCGGGCAAAGCCCGAGATTCGTCTAGTACAGGGGTCTCCAAACTACGGCCCGAGGGCCACATCCGGCCCGCAGACAGATTTTGTCCGGCCCGCGGCGACATACTTGAAAACTCCTTTTAGAGAACAAATATTTTTTATAGCAAATAAAATGTTTGTGATAAGTTGGATAAAGAAACACAGAATGGTAATGAGTAAAGACATGTATAATTTATGCAGTAAATTTAACTTCAGCATATAATAACTAACAAATTATTGAAATGAATCCAACTTACATTTTATACATTGTAAGTAATGAACAACACATACCTTATAACATGACATATGAAATGCTAATGAGATGTATGTAATTGAGATTTTCCACCGACAATAGTTTGTAGTTGTGGACTAATTTTACTTGTACCAATTATTAAAAGAGATTTAAGATGCTCGTCAGTTAATTTAGATCTGTATACATTTTTTGTGTACTTCATTTTGGAGAAGGTTTTCTCACACAAATAAGTAGTACCAAAAACGGAAAACAGCCCACGAGCAAATTTATGCAAATTATCAAATTGTGTCAGTGGAAGACTCTTATAAAATTCCAACAAAGATGAGTTTTCATATTTGTTCTTAATTATATCACTGCACTGAAGATCAACCATTTCCATTTGAAGTTCCGGGGCTAGGGTTTCAATGTCAGCATCAAAAGGATTCTGAAAAATCTTAATTTGATTCGCAATGGCATCAAAGTCCGAGAAACGAGTATCAAAATTTATCTTCAAAGCACTCAAAGTTTCGATTGCAAAATCGATAGGAAACTCAGTCTCAGTAGTGTGGCTGAATATTTCACATGTTTTAAAATGTGAAAAACATTTACTTCGTAGTTGTGATTGAAACAGTATCAATTTCATCCGGAATGACTTGATATTAGTGTATAAATCAGGAAGATGCTGGTTTTCTCCTTGCAATCTCAAATTCAGTTCGTTCACATGTTTTGTCAAATCAACATAGAATGCTAACTTCCATAGCCATGCGTTGTTTTGTAATTCAGTAAGAGGGCGGTGCTTTTCATTCAAAAAAATTTCGATCACTGCTCGAAGTTCAAAAAAGCGCTGAAGGACTTTCCCACAACTAAGCCATCGTACGGCAGTATGATAAGGTAAGTCTGTTTCTCCAATCTCTGCAATAAATTGTCGGAATTGTCGGTGATTCAGCCCAAAAGATCTGATGAAATTAACAGTTGATATGACTGGTTTCAGAACGTCAGACATATCCAAACATTTTCCGCACAAAGACTGTTGATGAATGATACAATGTAAGACTAATGGTTTTGTGTGAGCCGCCGTCATTTTCTACAGCCTTTGACACAAGAGCGACCACTCCTTTATCTTTCCCACTCATGTTTTTGCCTCCATCAGTTGTAATACATTTCAAGTTTTTCCATTGAAGGTTCTTTTTATTAATGGCCATTTCAACTCCTTTAAAAATATCGGTACCAGTAGTTTTGCCATGAATACTATACATATCAAGAAGTTCTTCGTGCACTTCATAGCTTTTATCTACTCCTCTAATATAAATCAACACCTGAGCAGTATCTGACACATCCGTTGACTCATCCAAGGCCAAAGAAAACCACTCAACATGTCCATTTTTGTCGAACAGTTGAGAGGATATATTTTAAGCGATGTTTTCTACCCTTCGAGCCACAGTGTTTGCTGACATACTGACAGTTTTTAATAAATTTACCTTTTCAGGGCACATTTCTTCGACTACTGCAATTATGCATTCCTTGATCATTTCTCCATCGGTGAATGGTTTTCCACGTTTTGCAATTTCAAGAGCCACACGAAAGCTGGCACGAGTTGCCGCCTCTTGTTCAGTTTTGACTTTTGTAAATAAAGATTGCTGCGATTTCAATCCGCGCTTCAAAGCTTCGAATTTTTCTGTCCGCACAATTCCTGTATATTTTGAGTAATTTTGAGAATGTTTTGTTTCATAATGACGTTTCATGTTATATTCTTTGAGAACGGCTATGCTTTCATTGCAAATCAAACATAGCGCCTTGTTACTGGACTCAATTACGAAATACTGAATGTTCCACTGATCTTTGAATTTTCTGCATTCACTATCAATTTTTCGCTTCTTTTCCATTCTGCTAAATCACACACAAAAGCAACAATTAATAATAACATTTAATAACAAATAAACATAACAATTAATACAGGAAAATTAATAATATGCAGTGTTGCCATCTTGGCCCTCGGAACTTACTGGAGTAATTAGTATGGCCCTAAGGCTGGAAAGACCCTATCAGTATGGCCCTAAGGCTGGAAAGTTTGGAGACCCCTGGTCTAGTATATACATAAAAAGAGATTATTATATTTAAAGTCAATTCGAAGATTTAAGAGATTTTAGCTCCACCGAAGTACCACACAAATCTCCTCTAGATATATATATATATGTCGTGATCGAATGGAAGGGTACAACCGTTATGCCTTCCCAAAAAAATAGTTACAGCCAATTGAGCAGCGCACCCGCGACGTGCCGTAGCATTCGCCCGCGATGTCTGCAACATTTATTTTGTACAGATGGATGAATTTGCATATTTACATTTCAACACAAGCTTAACATATTTACATACTTATTTTGGCGAAAAGAAATTATAAATCTTTGATATTATACAAATTATGTGACACATATATATATAAAGGTTTTATAATATTTAAAGAAAGTTATAGAAAATTTCGATGTCGAATTGAGAGTATAAAGTCAGTATAGCAAGCTATTACTGGACAATAAAGTAGAATTAAATATAATTTATATGAAAGATAGTTGTATTAGAGAATGAGTAATGATAATTAAAAACAAATTATAAAAATATTACTATTAGGGTATCAAAAAGGTTTTTTTAAGTAACAACATAGGATTATAACAAGTTCACGCTGTAGTTACGCGTCATGTAAGCAGAACAAAGAAATAAAAAGAGGAAGAATTGAAGGTATTAGGATAAGAAAAATAGCAATATTAAAATATACAAGTATCAGAGTCATCAATCAACAATTCTTAATCAATTCTGTCACCGTTTGCTTTTGTGAATGGAATAAATACCCAAATATGGCCATTTCTTATAAGCATCGGTAGTTCAGTGGTAAAATACTCGCCTGCCACGCGGGCGGCCCGGGTTCGATTCCCGGCCGATGCATTTTTTTTTTACAATTTTTAAAACTCATTTATATATTATACAAGAATGACATCCACGGCGCCAATTTATAATTGTAACGAATAGTATTTGAATAAAAGCATTTAATCGGATAAAACCCGGGCGTTGCCCAGGCCATTCGGCTAGTTATATATATACTAGACGAATGGCCCGGGCAACGCCCGGGTTTTACCCGAGTGCGTATATATTTTAAAAATGTTTTAATTAAAATACTATTCGTTACAATTATAAAATGGCGCCGTGGATGTCTCTCTTGTGAAACGTCCCGCCCCAAACTGTGTGTGTCTTGAAAATATAAAAATAAAAATGTGAACGGAAAAATATGTCCAGGGTAGCCTAGTGGTCATGGCATCTGCCCGGTAAGCGGAAGGTCGTGGGTTCGATTCCCATCCCTTGACACTTTTTTTATTTTATCCATTCTGACCAAAATCTATCCGTGAACTTCACACAGTGAACTTCACACAGAGAGAATAAGGCAATTATATAAGTAGATAATCCAAATTGTGCCTTATCACACACTATTTTTTTATTTGGCCTTATTACCTTGTGTTTATAATCTATGACGTAATGCCGGCGGCGCGCGCCCGTTGGCTGCCGGCGAGGTGACCTCCCTGTGCGCGCGCATCCGTGACAGAGCCGGCCCATGACGGTCGTGACTATATATGTTGATGGATGGATAATAATAATAATATAATATAATAATGATAATGATCATAATGATGATGCGCGCGCACCCGTGACAGAACCGGCCGGCCGGATCATGACGGTCGTGACTATATATGTTGATAATAATAATAATAATAATTATTATTATTATTATTATTATTATCATTAGATAATGATCATGATCATAATGATGATGCGCGCGCACCCGTGACAGTCGTGACTATATATGTTGATAATATAAATGAGTTTTAAAAATTGTAAAAAAAAAATGCATCGGCCGGGAATCGAACCCGGGCCGCCCGCGTGGCAGGCGAGCATTCTACCACTGAACCACCGATGCTTTAAAAAATGGCCATATTTAGGTATTCATTCCATTCCGGATTAGTCCGGGTAAAAAAAAGTTCTTCAAATGAAAAAAAGAAATAGCCAAAAATACTAATCAAAATGCAGCCGAAAATTTTCCTCAGGTTTATAAAAAGCGACATGCAAAATTTGGTACCAATTGGTTCAGTAGTTTTTGAGTTTATCACGAAACAGACAGACAGACAGAAATTGACTTATATATATATAGAATAGGTATATAGCGATGGCGATATTTGGATTCCACAAGACTATATCCCGGAAAAAAGGCCTCACAGTGTTCTCCCTATCCCTTGTGAACTGGCGAATCCTGTATAGGGCGAGTGGCCCTAAATAAAGGTTTTTTGTTGTTGTTGTTGACTTATATATATATAGAGAGATAGAGAGATATAGAGATTTACTCTTCATTGTTGGCTTTTTATCTTACATTCATTCTTCATTGTTGGCTTTTTATATTACATTCACTCTTCATTGTTGGCTTTTTATCTTACATTCACTCTGTTGGCTTTTTATATTACATTTACTCTTCATTGTTGGCTTTTTATCTTACATTCACTCTTCATTGTTGGCTTTTTATATTATATTTACTATTCATTGTTGGCTTTTTATCTTACATTCATTCTTCATTGTTGGCTTTTTATATTACATTAACTCTTCATTGTTGGCTTTTTATCTTACATTCACTCTTCATTGTTGGCTTTTTATCTTACATTCATTCTTCATTGTTGGCTTTTTATATTACATTCACTCTTCCTTGTTGGCTTTTTATCTTACATTCATTCTTCATTGTTGGCTTTTTATATTACATTCACTCTTCATTGTTGGCTTTTTATATCATATACGAATGACCCGCGCAACGCCCGGTTTTACCCGATTAAATGCTTTTATTCAAATACTATTCGTTACAATTATAAATTGGCGCCGTGGATGTCATTCTTGTATAATATATAAATGAGTTTTAAAAATTGTAAAAAAAAAAAAAAATGCATCGGCCGGGAATCGAACCCGGGCCGCCCGCGTGGCAGGCGAGCATTCTACCACTGAACCACCGATGGTTATGAAAAATCCCATCCGTGAGCTTCAGACAAACAGACAAACAGACAGAATAAGGCAAATATATAAGTAGATATATATACAGATAAACCTGTCTATAGCGCCCCTCTTGGGACTCACCAAAATGGGTGCTATAGACAGGTCATTTTAAAAGCAAATCGCATAGTACTTCTTATTTAAAATCGGGCGTTATAGAGAGGGAGGCGCTATTTAGAGGGGGCGCTATAGACAGGTTTAACTGTATATACAATATAATAAGCATAAATAATAGAGAGAAATAATATAACTTTTAAACAATAATATTGCTATTTATTATTAGTAGAGTAGTATTTATTTAGATTAAAGCAGATTCCTGTAGCCACGTACAGAAGTAACCAACTACCCGGGCTGTCCTTCTAACCTAAGTCTGTTTAGTTTTATCTACAATACCAGTGTAATTCACGAGAGGTGGATTGCAATTTACAACTACACCTATCCCTCGATTTACACGGTACTTGTTTTACACGTTTTCGCTTTTACACGGTTTTCCAAATAAGTATTTTTTTTTGTTGTTTTTATCGCACTATACTAAATGCTACTGTGATTGAACACATGCGCTGTGTACACATCTCACGAGGAATCCCGAGCTTATGTGCTGACTTGCTGCACACGCACACTGTGTCTGTATTTCTTCGCATAGAAATTTCGCGAAAATATTTAATTTTCGATTTACACATTTTTCTCAGGAACGTATCTACCGTGTAAATCGGGGGATAGGTGTATTTACATTAAAGATATAGAGATAATATGCACACAATTTAGTGAATCAATATGAGCGAAGCATATTTTTACATTTTGAAAATAGAGCAATCCATAAATAAATCTTTAATTAAAAAGGCATACATTGGATCAAAATATCATTTATTTCACCAATATTTCAGTTGGTTGAACGCTAACCTTTATTCAAGGTATTATAACATATTAACTTTGATAAAGGTTGGCGTTCAGCCAACTGAAATATTGGTAAAATAAATGATATTATGATCCAATATATGCCTTTTTAATTAAATATTTTTACATAAAACTTATGTGAGCAATAGTTATCCAGAAATTATTTGAAAAAGTAAAAATAAAAATCAGGTAAAAAGTTTCTTTTAATTTTTATTTTACATAACTTATATGGCACTTTGCCATCTAGAAAATTCAAAAAGCTGCTGAGGGCGTTAAGTTATTTCATTTTATTTAATTTTTCATTTTATCTGCCTCACCTTTTTTCTCCATGACTAAGTATAAAAATTAGCTGTCTCTTGTCATAGACAAGTACAGTTAAACCTGTCTATAGCGTTCCCTCTAAATAGCCCCTCCCTTTCTATAGCGCCCGATATTAAATACGTAGTACGATGCGATTTACATTAAAAGTGACCTGTATATAGCACTCTATTTTGGTGAATCCCAAGAGGGAGGGCTATAGACAGGTTTAACTGTATATTGGTATATTGAAAGAAAAGATAAGGAACTTGGTGAAAAACATTATAGAAGTTTCTTCGCGTTAGTCTTGTTCTTGTTCCAAAATCGCTTTATTAGGTACCGCTCAAAAAGAGCAACCTAATTTATGATATTTGCAACAGTCGACGAATGCCGTGGTCCATTTGGACGAGAAAAGAGGAGACTAGAACACCGCTGATTCCAGACTAGCCTGTTCAGTGATACGCTAACCATGACGTATGTACGAAGGAACGTGTGGCCACTGGACATGTGTCGGACCTGGAGGCTGTTGTTGTGTGCTGAGCTGCCTGGAGTACAGGAGCTCCATCTATGATTCCTTTCTTCCTGTGGTGAATCTGTAAAAGACCGGTGGTGTTAATAAAGCTTTGTGTGTGTATATATATTTGCAACAATGAATAATATATGAAGGTTATTCACATATTAAAACAAAATATCCAACGCAGAATTCGATCCCGGTTCATGGCTGTTGGGAATCGAGGGTGTTACCCACTCGTCCACCGACTTATTGAATTTGAGAAATAAACTACATACAGTCGACTCTGGATAATTTGAAACTCTTTAATTTGAATCTCTCGATAATTTGAAATGTTTTCCCGGTATCTTGAAAATACTCGATAATTTGAATAAAATCAATATTAATTGGTCCCCTCGGTAATTTGAAGTTGAAGGAATAAGTATCTTGCCACTAATAAACATTTGTGAATAACTGTGCAAATGTGTAAAATAATAAATCACAAATTTTGATCAAACTCTTGTTTAATTGATGTTTTTCCTTCCCTCTCTCTTGATTGTTTAAACTTCTGTTATTTTGAACTCTTGATAAATTGAATTTTTTCTCTTGTCCCTTGAGTTTCAAATTATCGAGAGTCGACTGTATATATGAGAAATAGATATAATTGAGATTTATTATGGTTATTTTTCATTACAGTTTAAATCTGGCTGAGTGTCAATCTAGACCAAGCCTGGCCAACCCGCGGCCCTCGGGCCGCATGCGGCCTGCCATTTAACTTTATATTTCTTTTGTAACTTTCATTTCTCGTCTGTATATTCAAAAACAGAAAATATATTGAAATAAATATAATAATTTTTTTATTTAAAATATGTCCCACAATTTTTAAAATACATATTTGATTCCACAAAAAGGAAGAAAAAAGTTTGGAATAATGGTAATTTATAGAGAGAAATATATATATTTTTTAAATTATTATTTTTTTTTTATTTAGAAAAAGCAGCCGAAAAATAATAAATAAAAACATTAAGCATCAAGGAAGTATTAAGTATTTTTAAATACATTTTAAAGTTAAAATTTTGATATAGTTAAAGTTTTTAGACCTTGTTTACGATTCCGTGCGGCCCGTGGCGTCATTTAGGTTGGCCAGGGCTGGTTTAGACCCATTCATTAAATGAACCAGAAAGTTCGAACAAATTGATTAATTAGGTAAAAAGAATATAAACTAGGTTGATTAAGCATTTACCTAGGGAAATACTTGCTTACTCTTTATAATCTTCTTCTTTCTTATCTCCACTCAATCATATTAAGGTATCAAGATCGTAAAGCCCGAGACTCTTGATGGTGTCTGCCGGGGAAGAATAGAGCTCATCACTGGATGAGTCTATACAGTCAAATAATGAAAATAGTCAAAAATAAAACTCTATTATAGTGTAACGGACTCACAAATACCAGAACCTCCAACTTATAGAAATGAATAAGAATCAATTTTGAGAGAACAATCAATTTCTTTTTCATTAAAAAAATTACACTTCAGCCAGTTGGTTTTATTTTTTCAACGTTTCAACAAAAATCTTTTGTCTTCATTAGGAGAAATAAAAATAAAGCATTTGGTAAGGCATATTAATTTGCATACCAACCCTTTGTACATATATCAATTGTGTTGATATGTATATTTTTTTTATCTTTTCATCTAACTAACATCAATTGTCGGTGGATGAGAGGGTAACACGCTCGATTCCCGACAGTCATGAACCGGGATTGAATCCCGCGTTAAAATTTGTTTAATATGTGAATAACCTTCACATATTATTCATTGTTTCAATTATCATGAACTAGGTTGCTCTTGCTGAGCGGTACCTATTAATGTGATTTGAACCCGAGATTTTCATCTAACTAACTTGCATACTAATTCTGTACATATTTAAAATATCTTTCTTTCTTTTCTTTCAAAATTTTTGTTTACCTTTAAAGTGCAGGTGTCCCTAGGGGGACATAGCGCTCTAAGTCGAAATAAAGAATAGAGTAAGGCCTTAATTGAGAGAATAATTTTTAACGCTTTACCAAAAGCTTTATTTCTCTTTCTCCTGACGAAAACAAAAGATTTTTGTTGAAACATTGAGGAAATGAAACTTTAACTGGTCGAAGTGTCTATTTTTTAAAGGAATATGAATGCCGGCCAAGTAACCTTTATTTTCAAGAGAATCAATTTCTTTATATACACAGTAGAGTATCCATATTCTAAAAACATGGCTAAATACAAATTTTCCTATAGATGTTCTCTTACCAGACTCAATTGAAAGACTTCTCTGAATTTGACATGTCATGGTCTCTAAAGAGTAACTACCTCCAGGAGACACCATGTTTATATATTAGGTTATTGTCTCTCAATAGAGTTTCTTATTTTCATTACTGTAATTTAGTATAACAATTAGGGGTCGGTGGAAGGATGGTCTAAACCGTTGGTTTTCGACCGCTACGACCCGGGTTCGATTCCCGCATTGGGCACTTTTTTTTTTCTGATAAAAAAAATGTTCCAATGGCCCCCAATTCTTGTAAAAGTCCAACCCTACCAGCGATTGCAATTAACCAAACGGGGCTCTGGCCCATTTGTAAGTGCAAAGTCGAACTGCCTTTCACGTGTATAGACATGTGGTGCACTTACAGTAAAAGCAGTTGCCTACTTCTACCCACCATGATTATCATGGCCTGTACCACGTGTACTAGGGATTAAAAAAAATTATAACAATTAGAAATATATAAAAATAAAAAGTACGCTATTCAAAATAATTTTAAGACATTTTATTAGAAAAACGTCGGTTTATTTACACATATTCTATATACATATATATAAACGGTAGTTACCTCATTTAAAACTATGATATATTTCAGGAATTGACTGAATAAGGGCTTGGGTATGAGGATGACTCGAAAATTCTCTGAATTTTTCATTGTAAAACTTTTTAAAGTTTAAATCCACTTTGATTTCTTTAAAAACATATTCTGAAAAGGCCAAGTGAATTTCCTTTTCATTTAAATCAAGAGTCGTTGATTCATTATCTGAAATTATGCTTTCACATTTGCTGACGTTAATTATCCTAGAAAAAGGACGAGATAAAAATGACTCTAATATTCCATCCATTTTTTGCTTTGATCCACTACATCGTTCCATGCGCTCGTAGACTTTACAAAGTAGATAGCTCCAATTTGTACTGAAGAATTGAGGAGAATACTGAGGGTCAAAAATCGCATGAATACAACACATTAAATAGCCTTGGTTATTTTCATGTTTTATATTTTCGAGAAGAGATTCGGTAGCTGTTTGCAAATTAATATTTTCACCTGAAATCTCTTGCATTATGTTGGCTACTTTAAAGATTCCGATTGTATTGATACAAAATACGTAAAAAAGGCTGTAATGATATTGTCCATCTATTTCGAAAAGGAAAAATGATCCTTGCCTATTGTAGATATTATAAAGCATTTGTTTAATTACGTTCTCCTTTTGTGAAGGATCGGCATATTGGATAATAAATTTTGGTAGGTAGAAGGCAAGTCCCGTTTTACCGATGTTAAAAAAGTGGTTGGTAAAGATCCAATAGTTTTGCTGGAAATCTGGCAAATCTCGGAAGCTGTAGAAGAGCCTTCTCAGAGCTACTCCATCAACTCTGGAAATTATATCTAAGTCCGAGTGCAGCATCGTTAGAATTGGTGAACAATTGGTCACAGCTTGCTCCCCACTCGCGACAATGTTGGCAAAGAGTCTGAAGATGAATGATAACATATCATTATCATCCATTTTGATGATTTCTGGGAGTATGGGAAGGAGCTCATTACCTATGGCATCTACCTCTTTTGGACTGGAGTATGCAATTAAGTAATTGAGAGCTTTGAGTACCATATGTAAATAATCTTTTTCGTTTGGTTTGAAGAGGTCTTCATTCACAATTTTTAAAATCTCCGGAAGAAAATGAGGTACGTAAAGTGAAAGTTCTTTAACTTCTTTGAAGACTGAGCAACAAAATTTGATCACAAGATGTCTGTCGTCATTCTTACAAGCCAACAGCACTCGGTAGAGGTACTCCATGGATTGATTGAGGATATCCTGAGAAAATACACCGGAATCTACATTGGAGAAAACTTTAACGATTTGTTCCAAGGTGCAAATCCGAATCACCCAGTTGGTGGAATGACTTGAAGCTAAAACTTGCTGCATTACTGTTTTCAGTAATTTCTTTGGAAGTCTATGGTAAATATTGCAGACAATCCTTATTTCTTCTATTTTAAGGATTGAATGAACATTATTCTCAAAATCTGGTATGACGAAATCTTGAAGAAATTGTGTAATATCATTATCATTCAATGAGGAAAATATACAACTAACCATTTGGATGACTTGGTATCTTTTCTTCCAGTCATTTTCTGAATTGTCTAATAGCATATTGACAATATCAGTTACCTTTTCTTTAACCTGCGAAGAAAACATAATTTCAAAAGTTGAAAGGAATTCTTTAGTTGCTTCAATTCGACTTTCGACTTCAGAATCGACAATTGTCAGATATTCTTCTGGATGTTCTTCAAAAAGTCTAATGACATTTTGTCGGATTTGTAAGTTGGGAAGGACAATATTATCGATTATAAAATAAATAGTTTGTTTTGTGAAAATATTTTCCGAGCTTTTAAAATGAGCCACGAACTTCATCAAAAGTTCCATTCCATATTTTACCATTTTGTCAAAAAATAAATCTTGTCTTGCATTTACCAGCACTTTAAAAATATGATTTAAAAATTTAACCAAATCTTCTTTAACAAATTGAGGATTATCATTCATTATTTGACAAAGGATTTTGAGAATTATTTTCTTAATATGACATTCTTTTTCTGCATGTTCTCCTTTGGTGATTTCAAGGTTCATATAATTTAAAAAATGTAAACGGAAATCATTTTTATTGAGCCTAATAAAAGAATCACATGATGTTGGATAAGCATTATTATAGTATTTAAATAGTTTTAAAATATCTATAACAATATCTAGCGTCAATGCTTTGTTTTGAAATTCATTCGAACTAAGTTCAAGGTAGGCATTTTTAAGAATTTCCAAAGTGTATTCTCCAATATTCTCTACCAATAAAGAAAGACTCGAAATATTAATTTGATTTGCAATGGAAGAAATAAAACGAATTGCAATATCTTTTGACCCACCTTGAAGTTCTTCTCTGAATTTAATGATCAGCCTGACCCACAATACTCTTTGACGTATCATTTCAATTACCACTTTGGTTAAATGATATCGGTAAAAATTATTTGTTTGGAATATCAAATCTGGCAAAGTTTTTTCAAGATTAATTAAAACATTTTCTTTCATTTCTTTCTTTTTAAGCAATTCAACAGCGAAGTTCTTAAAGCTAACAATACTGGCAAATTGAATCTCATTTCTAGGATGTGTACTTGCGATTTCCAGTAGTTTAAATAAGAAAGAATCGGTATGAATTTGACTCTTCAAAAATGTTTCGCCAGAATCACGAATTACTGCATCTGCAGATAGAGTTCTTTCAAGAGCTTCTGCAAAACTATCAATTCTGACTGTTTCTCGATACATTTCTACGTTATTTTGAAAGTATATTCCCAATTTTACAATTTTTTTTTATTAGAGAGAGATATTAATAACCCAGGTGTGTTCCTGAAACACGCAATTTTATTAGATGAATATTTATAAAACGCGTTTTGACTAAAACCACAGATTTATAAATATAAATAATATACATTTTAAATCTGTTTTTTTTTATTATAATAAAAAGGAAAATAACTTTTTGAAAAATATTTTATTTAAAATTCACTAAAAATAAATATTTTAGTTCCTGTCATTAAACAATTAGATTTATATATATGTGAAAAATTATATCTGAATGGCACATGTGCTCCTAGTCAGGATAAACCTTTTCATTTATATATATGAGTAAAAATAAAAGTTTTGTGCTTCAGGAACCTGGGTAATAAACATCTATCTCATAAAAGCAGCGAGAAAAGATCAACGTGAATTTCAAAATTAAATTGATTTAATATAAATACAGTTAAACCTTTCTATAGCGCCCCCTCTAAATAGCGCCTTCCTCTCTATAGCGCCCGATTTTAAATACATAGTACGATGCAAATTACATTAAAAGTGACCTCTCTATAGCACTCTATTTTGGTGAGTCCCAAGAGGGGGCGCTATAGACAGGTTTAACTGTATAGGATCGTCCCCGCCCCCCCCTTTTTTTTAAATCATATAAATCTAATTGTTCAATGGCACAGGAGAGTTAAGCTGCATATATTTTCCTTTTTAGAGCATTTTACATTAAAGCTTCCATTTTTTAAAGGAATTTTTAATTTATTGGTTATTTATTTTATTTTTTTAGTCGTGATTTCCAAATATATATATATCTATCTATATATATATATATATATATATATATATAACTAGCGGACGTTCCTGGCTTAGCCCGGGTTTTACCCGAGTAAAGGTTTGTCTAACGAATCTCTCGATAAAGTGAACATTTTTTCCCGGTCCCTTGAAAAATACTCGATAAGTTGAATAAAATCAATATTAATTGGTGTTCTCGGTAATTGGAAGTTGAAGGAATAGTATCTTGCCTTGGAATTTTATCATTATTCTTGTATGGACGTACCCGGCTTCGCCCGGGTTTTACCCGAGTAAAGGTTTGTCTAACGAATCTCTTGATAAAGTGAACATTTTTTCCCGGTCCCTTGAAAAATACTCGATAAGTTGAATAAAATAATTATTAATTGGTTCCCTCGGTAATTGGAAGTTAAAGGAATAGTATCTTGCCTTGGAATTGTATCATTATTCTTGTCTCAAATAAATTGCAGTGTCATCCTGAATTTTGTCTTTCCTAATTTTCTACATTACAAAATCATCGTATCATCAAGATAATATTTAGAGCAGATTGTTGAATTATAACAGATAAATTAGAATATTTATCTTGATTATTTTAAAGCGAAAAGTTATATCAAAAATTTTATTTGCTAGAAACCTTCCCAGTTCTATACTAAATAACTTCCCAAAGTTTCATGGCGTTCCAATGAGTGGTTTGGTCAGGCATAAAGGACAAACAGACCACACACACACACATACATTCATTTTTATATATATAGATTGAATGTCTGTCTGTCTGTACTCTATAGATTCAAAAACCATACATCCAATCGCCGTGAAATTTTGGGATATTATTAGGTATATCCCCAGGAAGGTTTTTAAAAAATAATTACTTGAATATCTTGAATATCCTTAGAGTTATTTGCAGATTTGTAGATTTAACTCGCAAGCGGCGCCTCCATTGCGACGTGATAACAAGTGTTTTTATCTATAAGTTTTATTATCACTAAGTTTATTATCTTAAAGATTATTTATCAAAAGTAAGATTTCTACCTATTAATTGCGCAAAAGTCAAAGTTAGTTTTATCATTTATCTACAACATATATATTGGGAGAATAGATAAAATGATGATTTTGTAATGTAGAAAATTAGGAAAGACAAAATTCAGAATGACACGGCAATTTATTTGAGACAAAAATAATGATACAATTCCAAGGCAAAGATACTATTCCTTTAACTTCCAATTACCGAAGGAACCAATTAATATTGATTTTATTCAACTTATCGAGTATTTTTCAAGGGACCGGGAAAAAATGTTCACTTTATCGAGAGATTCAAATTTACGAGTTTCAAATTATCAAAATATATCTATTATTTTATTTTTATGAGTTTATGGAGAATTGCTTTAACAAATGTTCGTTAGACAAACCTTTACTCGGGTAAAACCCAAGCGAAGCCGGGTACATCCGCTAGTATATATATATAAACATAGCAAATAATTAAAATTTGAAATATACAGTTAAACCTGTCTATAGCGCACCCTCTTGGGACTCACCAAAATAGGGTGCTATAGAGAGGGGGTGCTATAGACAGGTCACTTTTAATGTAAATCGCATCGTACTACGTATTTAAAATTGGGCGCTATAGAGAGGGAGGCGCTTTTTTGAGGGGGCGCTATAGATAGGTTTAACTGTATATTTAAAATATTTCGGGAAGATGATATTCATGTATCAAAAAGGCACCTCTCTCATTAAATGTTGATCAGAGCAATAACACACTATTGGATCACTCTAGTAAAAAACTTTACTAGTGATGATAAAGAATTAGCTACAGCACCAGTTTTGGCAAATTCAGACAAAAGCCAAACTGTATACCATGTTTTTTTATCATGAATTGTAAAGAAATATCCAATTTCTATTGTATATCAAAAATTGATTACAAGATTTGTGGACAGACAGATATATATGGAAGAAAGTTAAATAAAAGCTTTTAAAAATATATACTAGCTGAAATCCCTAGATCGCAGAATGCCAACTACTCGGAAATACTAGTTGAATGACCCGGTGTATAAGATTAAATTATGCTGTTTCTCATCCACTTGTGTAAAGATCACATGAATTCTATGAGTTCATGGAATTGGGTGTAAGGTGCAGCTTTCGTTGATCATGGCATCATGATCCAGGCACATTTTGGTGAAAGTCTGACTTTGCCTCTAATTTGAGGCCGTTCCTAAAATGTAAGCCTTTGCTGCCGACTCTAACATGAGTACAGACACAGCTCCTCCGTATCCCTGGAGAAGAATCCTTGCTGAGGTCTATCAACCTGGTCAGTTGAACTCAGGATTTTTAAAGAGGTCTACTCCTCTTCTAACAATGCTGCTGTTGGTCCGCGACTGCTTATTGGTCAGTTATTCTGCTTGTTTCACAGCTGGCCTTCATATCTGAAGGTCATTCCCCTATCCGCCACCTGGGGACGTGCCCTGTAGCAGTCAGCTCTGTCGATGGAGTTAAAATCTATGGCCAGCCTCCCATACTCAACCTCAGCATGGAAATTTCTAGTTAACTAGACAACTCAGCAATCAAAACAGGACGCGAGTAAAAGCGCTCAACACTAGTCCATACTAGTGAACTGGACTCCCCGGGTTGCTAGCGCTCTGCGCTCCAGGAACCTGAGTTATAAATATCTCTCTCTTATATTTCATAAATTTTAGTTTGTGTTTGTGTCTTAAATAAATTGCTGTGTCATCCTAAAGCTTTCTTTCCTAATTTTATATATGACAATATCCATCACCAAATTTGTCAGTAGAGAGATTTGGATTAAAAATATCCACGCAACTTCTATAAACAAAGAGAGGAAAATATAACAATGGAATTCAAGCAACGAAAATCTATATAATGAAAAAATCAAGTTACAAATAAGTAAAGTAACAAATCGCTTGAAATCATTCAAGATAAGAAAAGAAAGTGTAACCACAGCACGTGGTAAGTGAAGAACTACTTACTACGCCACTACCTGATCACTTATTTGCTTCTACTCAAAATATAACAATGAAACTTCAAGCAACGAAAAGCTATATAATAACAAATCAAGTTACAAATAAGTATCAAGTAACAAATCGCTTGAAATCATTCAAGATAAGAAAAAGAAAGTGTAACCACAGCATGTGGTAGGTGATGTACTACTGAACTACTAGTAGTACTACTACTGAAAAACTACTCACTACGCCAACTCCTGATTACCCTTTAGATTCAACTTTGCTCTTTGCAAACCATTAACGATAGCCAACAAACAGCATATGGGCAAGTTATACTTTTATCATACATATATGTTGATATTCCTAATGTTGTTCGACCATCAGTTCACTTCGAGTTGAGGCGATTGAATTCTGCTCCAATCGATTTCAAGGACTGTGTCATCAGCGTGAGACGTGGCTGTCAGCCTAGTTGGAGATTCTATATCGTGAAAGTATTGTATTGACATTAGTCGAAGTACTCAAATGTTGCTGTTGACATGACCAATGAAGAGCTTCAGATGTCTCCATACATCTCTATCACAACAGATGTAATGCCCTCTATCTTGAGTGTGTAAAGCTGCTGTTCTGGGTCCATATCAATTTTCTGTTGTTGTTGTTGTCGTGTCCAATGAAGAGTCTTAGATGTCTCCATGCATCTCTATTACAGCAGTCGCAATGTCCTCTATTTTAGGTGTGTAAAGCTGCTGCTCTGCGTCCATGTCAATTTTCTGCAATACTGCGGCCATTGCTGGGCATGAGAATATATAGGTAGGTGTTAGTTCCACACCAAGACAATTGTTGTAACTCCTGTAGGTTCTTGTGCCATCTGGATGTATTATCACCCTTTGATTGATAAAATGAGATTCGAATAATACTTGGGATTATAAAACAATAACGCGCCATCTATATATATAAGAAACAAAACTATCAATCATGAATGTTTTTTCTACAAATAAAATAAACTTCCTACTGCGATGGAAATTAGTGGGAGGGCTTGGTTCATTAGTGGTGAACCTTCCAGCAATTAAAATACCATAACCAAGATTCTATCCTTCATTGTCGCATATACAAGGTATGTCCCATAAGTTCCTGGACTGGGTCCATAAAAAAAAGGTAAGATTTAAAAAAAAAAATTTATTAAAACTTTTCAAAGTAATCCCCCCTTGCTTCAACGCACCAGCGCCATCATTTCTCCCAATTGTCGAAACAGTTTTTATAAGCCTCTTTTGGAATGCTCTTCAATGCTAACAGCGATTTTTCTATTATGTCATCCCTGGTGTCAAAATGTCTTCCTTTTAGAACTGCTTTAAGTTTGGGGAACAGAAAAAAGTCATTTGGTGCGATGTCTGGGAAATAGGGTGGTTGAAGTAGGATTTGTGTCCCGTTTTTCGCCAAAAAGCTAGTCATCAAGTGCGCTGTGTGAGGGCGAGCATTGTCATGGTGTAGGATCCAGCCACCATTAGTCCATTTTTCTGGCCTTTTTTTTCGAATCGATTCCCTTCGACGGCGAAGAATGCCCAAATACATATCCTTGATAACTGTTTGGCCTGCAGGAAGATACTCGTGATGAAAAATGCCCTTTTTATCCAAAAAAGCGACCAGCAACACCTTGTTTCTGGATTTCAATAATCTGGATTTTTGGGTCTAAGCTCACCCTGACATCTCCACTCGGCAGATTGATGCTTGGTTTCAGGATCATAGCCATAGTCCCATGTCTCGTAGCCTGTGATTATCTTGTCTTTCCATTCCGGATCCGTTCTTGTCATTTCCAACATGTCCTCACAGGTTGCAAGCCGACACAGTTTTTGCTCATTAGTGAGAAATCTTGGGATGAATTTTGCAGGAGTCTTTTTGATTTGGTTACGATCCTTCCAATCGTTGTTTTAGAGATGCCTGTGTCTTGCTCTAGCTCCAGCAAAGTGGTTCGAGGATTTTCTTTTATCAAATCGGTGATTTTTTGCACATTTTCATCAGTCTTTTGAAATTTTTGGGCGTCCTTGACGAAGATCATCTTCAATGGAAATTCTGCCAGCTTTAAATCTAGAATGCCATTCAAAAACAATTGTTCTCTTTGGGGAATGCTTTATTAAGCATTTAAAAAGTTTCGGTTGCTGATATTTGAAGTTTCACACAAAATTCTATGCAAATCCTCTGCTTCAATTTTCGTTCCATCGTAAAATCGCCGCAGCGCTATGTGTAACCTTTAAATAAATTAGAATAACTTTGGGGCGCGTGCACGTACCGCCTCGATATTGGTACCACCGTGTAGCCAGATATTATTTCTATAATAAACAGTCAAATTCATTTACATTTTTCATTTATTTATTTTTTTATGGACCCAGTCCGGGAACTTATGGGACATACCTTGTATAAGCAGAATCGTACAATGCAGTGATAGAGTTATAAGAAGCGGTCTGGTGGATTAAAGAATTAGCTCGGAGTGTTCACCATTGATGAGTAAGTCCTTCCACTATATTTTCATCGCAGTAAGGACAGTAGAAGTTTGTTTTATATGTAGAAGAAACATTAGTGATTAATATCTTTATTTCTTAAGAGTTGGTACTGTGAAAAGTGATTTATCATAATATGAATAAGATGCAATAATATACATAATTTATTAGATTACGTTGTGTTTCACGACTCAGAACTCTCCAAGTACTGATGCTAGACTTTCCGGTAGAAAGTTCTGACAGCATGACAATGCACAGCTATACTGTCTCTAATTGTCCGGTAGAAAGTTCTGACAGCATGACAATGCACAGCTATACTGTCTCTAATTGTCCGGTAGAAAGTTCTGACAGCATGACAATGCACAGCTATACTGTCTCTAATTGTCCGGTAGAAAGTTCTGACAGCATGACAATGTACAGCTATACTGTATCTAATTGTCCGGTAGAAGTTCTGTCAGCATGACAATGTACAGCTATACTGTCTCTAATTGTCGAGTAGGAAGTTCTGTCAGCATGACAATGCACAGCTATACTGTCTCTAATTGTCCGGTAGTAGTTCTGACAGCATGACAATGTACAGCTATACTGTCTCAAATTGTCCGGTAGAAGTTTGGTCAGCATGACAATGCACAGCTATACTGTTTCTAATTGTCCGGTAGAAAGTTCTGACAGCATGACAATGCACAGCTATACTGTATCTAATTGTCCAGGAGAAAGTTCTGACAGCATGAAAATGCACAGCTATACTGTCTCTAATTGTCGAGTAGAAAGTTCTGACAGCATGACAATGCACAGCTATACTGTATCTAATTGTCCGGTAGGAGTTTTGTCAGCATGACAATGCACAGCTATACTGTCTCTAATTGTCCGGTAGAAAGTTCTGACAGCATGACAATGCACAGCTATACTGTCTCTAATTGTCGAGTAGAAGTTCTGACAGCATGACAATGCACAGCTATACTGTATCTAATTGTCCGGTAGAAGTTCTGTCAGCATGACAATGCACAGCTATACTGTCTCTAATTGTCCGGTAGAAGTTCTGACAGCATGACAATGCACAGCTATACTGTCTCTAATTGTCGAGTAGAAAGTTCTGACAGCATGACAATGCACAGCTATACTGTATCTAATTGTCCGGTAGAAGTTCTGACAGCATGACAATGCATAGCTATACTGCCTCTAAGCCTCTTTTGGAATGCTCTTCAATGCTAACAGCGATTTTTCTATTATGTCATCCCTGGTGTCAAAATGTTTTCCTTTTAGAACTGCTTTAAGTTTGGGGAACAGAAAAAAGTCATTTGGTGCGATGTCTGGGAAATAGGGTGGTTGAAGTAGGATTTGTGTCCCGTTTTTCGCCAAAAAGCTAGTCATCAAGTGCGCTGTGTGAGGGCGAGCATTGTCATGGTGTAGGATCCAGTCACCATTAGTCCATTTTTCTGGCCTTTTTTTTCGAATCGATTCCCTTCGACGGCGAAGAATGCCCAAATACATATCCTTGATAACTGTTTGGCCTGCAGGAAGATACTCGTGATGAAAAATGCCCTTTTTATCCAAAAAAGCGACCAGCAACACCTTGTTTCTGGATTTCAATAATCTGGATTTTTTGGGTCTAAGCTCACCCTGACATCTCCACTCGGCAGATTGATGCTTGGTTTCAGGATCATAGCCATAGTCCCATGTCTCGTAGCCTGTGATTATCTTGTCTTTCCATTCCGGATCTGTTCTTGTCATTTCCAACATGTCCTCACAGGTTGCAAGCCGACACAGTTTTTGCTCATTAGTGAGAAATCTTGGGATGAATTTTGCAGGAGTCTTTTTGATTTGGTTACGATCCTTCCAATCGTTGTTTTAGAGATGCCTGTGTCTTGCTCTAGCTCCAGCAAAGTGGTTCGAGGATTTTCTTTTATCAAATCGGTGATTTTTTGCACATTTTCATCAGTCTTTTGAAATTTTTGGGCGTCCTTGACGAAGATCATCTTCAATGGAAATTCTGCCAGCTTTAAATCTAGAATGCCATTCAAAAACAATTGTTCTCTTTGGGGAATGCTTTATTAAGCATTTAAAAAGTTTCGGTTGCTGATATTTGAAGTTTCACACAAAATTCTATGCAAATCCTCTGCTTCAATTTTCGTTCCATCGTAAAATCGCCGCAGCGCTATGTGTAACCTTTAAATAAATTAGAATAACTTTGGGGCGCGTGCACGTACCGCCTCGATATTGGTACCACCGTGTAGCCAGATATTATTTCTATAATAAACAGTCAAATTCATTTACATTTTTCATTTATTTATTTTTTTATGGACCCAGTCCGGGAACTTATGGGACATACCTTGTATAAGCAGAATCGTACAATGCAGTGATAGAGTTATAAGAAGCGGTCTGGTGGATTAAAGAATTAGCTCGGAGTGTTCACCATTGATGAGTAAGTCCTTCCACTATATTTTCATCGCAGTAAGGACAGTAGAAGTTTGTTTTATATGTAGAAGAAACATTAGTGATTAATATCTTTATTTCTTAAGAGTTGGTACTGTGAAAAGTGATTTATCATAATATGAATAAGATGCAATAATATACATAATTTATTAGATTACGTTGTGTTTCACGACTCAGAACTCTCCAAGTACTGATGCTAGACTTTCCGGTAGAAAGTTCTGACAGCATGACAATGCACAGCTATACTGTCTCTAATTGTCCGGTAGAAAGTTCTGACAGCATGACAATGCACAGCTATACTGTCTCTAATTGTCCGGTAGAAAGTTCTGACAGCATGACAATGCACAGCTATACTGTCTCTAATTGTCCGGTAGAAAGTTCTGACAGCATGACAATGTACAGCTATACTGTATCTAATTGTCCGGTAGAAGTTCTGTCAGCATGACAATGTACAGCTATACTGTCTCTAATTGTCGAGTAGGAAGTTCTGTCAGCATGACAATGCACAGCTATACTGTCTCTAATTGTCCGGTAGTAGTTCTGACAGCATGACAATGTACAGCTATACTGTCTCAAATTGTCCGGTAGAAGTTTGGTCAGCATGACAATGCACAGCTATACTGTTTCTAATTGTCCGGTAGAAAGTTCTGACAGCATGACAATGCACAGCTATACTGTATCTAATTGTCCAGGAGAAAGTTCTGACAGCATGAAAATGCACAGCTATACTGTCTCTAATTGTCGAGTAGAAAGTTCTGACAGCATGACAATGCACAGCTATACTGTATCTAATTGTCCGGTAGGAGTTTTGTCAGCATGACAATGCACAGCTATACTGTCTCTAATTGTCCGGTAGAAAGTTCTGACAGCATGACAATGCACAGCTATACTGTCTCTAATTGTCGAGTAGAAGTTCTGACAGCATGACAATGCACAGCTATACTGTATCTAATTGTCCGGTAGAAGTTCTGTCAGCATGACAATGCACAGCTATACTGTCTCTAATTGTCCGGTAGAAGTTCTGACAGCATGACAATGCACAGCTATACTGTCTCTAATTGTCGAGTAGAAAGTTCTGACAGCATGACAATGCACAGCTATACTGTATCTAATTGTCCGGTAGAAGTTCTGACAATATAAAAGAGCCCAGAAATGGGACAAAGTTAGTGGTTTAGTTTTTCAGAGCGACGCCGTTATACGGTCGGGTCTCTCACCCCTATCCGCGATGTAGGCATCCGCGGCGCCCGTGGTTCGACTGCCTTCGTCCGTGGTCTACCTCTACCTCTTGGAGTACCATCTAGACCTGCCTCTGTCTCTTGCTGTCCCAGTGCGGGAATCCCATCACACACCCACGACTGCCCAATACATTCCACGTCGGGATTACTACATATATATATATAAAGTTTTCATAATATTTAAAGAAAGTTATAGAAAAATTTGATGTCGAATTGAGAGTATAAAGTCAGTATAGCAAGCTATTACTGAACGATAAAGTAGAATTAAATATAATTTATATGAAAGATAGTTGTATTAGGGAATGAGTAATGATAATTAAAAACAAATTATAAAAATATTACTCTTAGGGTATCAAAAAGGTTTTTTTAAGTAACAACATAGGGTTATAACAAGTTCACGCTGTAGCCTCGGCAGTTACGCGTCATGTAAGCAACACAAAGAAATAAAAAGAGGAAGAATTGAAGGTATTAGGATACAACAACAACAACAACAACAAAAAGCCTTTATTTAGGGCCTCTCGCCCTATACAGGATTCGCCAGTTCACAAAGGATAGGGAGAACACTGTGAGGCCTTTTTCCGGGATATAATCCTGTGGAATCCAAATATCGCCATCGCTATATACCTATTCTTTGATATTTCATTAATCAGTGCCGGAAATGAAGACAAAGTTGCCCCGTTTTATCATTTAGTTTTCGTCTTTCCTCTGACAGAGCAGCACAGTCAAATAAGTAGTGCAACATCTCCGTTGTTATTCCTGATCCACAGAAAGTGCATTTCAGGTCTTCACGCCTCAATAAAATCAAATGGTGTTCTCTGAAAAAAATTGAAAGGGTTCTAAATTGTGCAATTAATCTGATGATAGGAAAAGGGAGTTCACTTAAGAAGTATTCTTCGGTGGTAAACGTTGTATATATGTCGCTATAGTGGGAATATAACTTTGATTGGGTTATTCTTGTTAAGTCGTTTTGTATTGTTTGCTCTATCGCAGTTCTTAATATTCCAGGGATAGCATTCCTCAGTGAATCAGGATCATTACAATAAGTAAGCCACGAGGATCCGTTATTATTGAGTAAATTGCTTAATTGTTTTATAAAACCGATGGGCGCACCTGTAGCACAGGATAATTGCCTCATTCTAGTTAAACATATTCGAGGCAGTCTATTTGTATCCATACTCAGCACCCTCAGCCAATATTTCAAGGTCAATTTCAGAGCTGTTATTATTAATGAGACGCGGCCTGTTTCTGGTCTTATTATGTATCCTGGTGTATATCTAGGCAAATTCAAAAACCTACGAATAAATGTATCTTGTATATGGTCTAATAAATCTTTATACTCTGTTGCCCAAATTGGAGCAGCATACATCAAAACAGCCATCACAATAGAGTCAAACAGTTTCATTGCAGAGTTTAATGAATTAATTTTTGATTTTGCCAATATTGGGGTTGTAGCATTTATTGCCGCAAGTGCTTTTCCTTTGAAAAAGTTTGCGGCTTGAGTGGTTTTAGTTGTACTGACCAGAGGGTATCCCAAGTAATTATATCTTCTTGTTACCATCAGAGGTTTACCATTCCAGTACCATCTATCTTCTCTTGAGGGTTTACCACCATTGCGAAATACCATAACCTTCGATTTGGACTCGTTCAGTGTCATATAGTTCTCACCAAGATATTCTTTCAATATATTAATCTTTTTTGGAGGTTTATCCTCGACTCCCCTATAATAGCAATATCATCTGCATACATCAGCAGGTGAACATCACCAAATTCCGGAAGGTATACACTCGTCAGATCTGAGTTGTCATACATTTTAATCAGGTCCGTCATGAATAATATAAAAAGTAATGGCGATAGTGGCTCTCCTTGTAAAACGCCCGAATGTATCTTAATATTTTCTGTAATTGATCCCCTCCATCTGACTGCCACAGTCGCCTGTTCGTAGTAATTTCTAATTGCATGTATAAATTGATAGCTCACGCCCAGATTGGGTAATTTCTTCCAGAGTAATGAGTGAGGAACTGTGTCAAATGCTTTTCTCAAATCAACAAAAAATACATATAATTTTCCTCTCTTTTTCCTCAGTGAAAGTTGTATTAGAGTGGTCAATGTGAATATCAGATCCACACACGATCGGCCCCTTCGGAAACCCGCCTGATTTTCTGGAATGACGTTTTTTCTTTCTACCCATTCATTCAGTCTTGATCTTAGTATTGTTGTAAAAAGTTTCGATAAATTACTTATCAGTGCTATACCACGCTAATTTGAAGGGTTGTCTTTGTCACCGCTTTTAAAGATTGGATGTATGATCGATTTAGTCCATATTGTAGGATAGTGTCCCATTATCAGAGCTCTATTGTAAAATTGTTCTAATAAACCCATGTATGAGTCTGGGAGTACTTTTATTATTTCATTGGGGATGTCATCAGGTCCACTTGCCTTGTTATTTTTCAAATCTCTTATTGCCCTTCCTATCTCTTCAGAAGTTATCTCTGGATCAAGTATTGGATCGCTCGGCGAGATCCTCACTTCTATATTACAAATCTTCTCTTTTTCCTCAATACTCTTTAATTCGCAATAAAATTCGTGCCATTCCTGTACAGTAATTTCTCCTTGAATTTTTGTTGCTCTTTTAAATAGCGCAATGGTCTTCCAAAAGGACTTTGAATCTTTTATATTTCTCAATATTTCTTGTTTTTCCTGAATATATTTCTTTCTTTTATCATCTAATAAACCGAGATATTTCTTTCTATGGAGAGCATAGCTTTCAAGGTCTTCCTTTCTGTTGGTTCTACGGTATTCCTTCATACTTTCTTTTGTTAGCTTTTTCATCTCGTAACAGTTTTTGTCAAACCATGGTTTAGATTTTCCGGTGGCACCCTTAGTTGAGTGCATTATTCCTGATGTTGACATTGCCTCGGTAATTCTTTGAGTGAAATTATTTACGGAGCTATCGAGATTTGATATTTTTACTACTTGCAATTTCTTTAATTCCTGTTTAAATGTCTTAATTCCCTCAGCTGTCCATCTGTATCTCGTAACACCATATTCTTCTACCTTAGATTTGTTTTCATAGGTGTTTTGGACTGTTAACTTCAGGATAAGAGGAAGGTGATCTGAGTACATCTGGGTTTCTATCCTGAAGTCTGATATTTTTTCCAGTATTCCTTGGGAAACTATGCAGTAATCAATAGTTGATGAGCCTCTCTCTGAAACATATGTAAAGTCTCCCTCTCTGTCTCCTGTTGATCGTCCATTGATTATTGTCAGCGAATTGTCCTCGAGAAACTCGAGGAGTCCTTCAGCCAGTGGTGAAATTATTAGATCTATTGCTTTTCTTTCGGAAACTAAAGAGAGTTGAAGATTTGTTGGATTATACAGTCCCCCGAGCCCTCCAGTTTTAATATTTAAATCCCCAATCAGAATTAGTTCTTTCCCGTCAGTTATCTGTTTTTTCATATATTTAGTTAATCTAACTAAGTTGTTCTGGTACAGTTCGTTTGGAGGGAGATATACAAATATCAAGCAGGTGGTGGGTTTGTCGGTTCCTATGTTTTGTGATAAAAAAAATCGATATCCAGATGTTATCCTTTTCTGTACTGTGCAACCTGTAATGTCCCCCCTTTTTTGACACCCACAATTATTCCTCCTGATCCCCTTCCCCTTTCTGTGGTCTTAGTTGCCGGCTGTTCAAAAATTTGGAAATCCTTTAATGTTATATTTGTGAGATTTATACACCATGTTTCAAGTAAAGCGAAGATCTCGTAATTTTTAATGTACTCGAGAAGTGGAAAAACAGAGCAACCTAAAAAGTCCATTTATATTCCAGCATATTATTGTGTTTACCGTAACTTTTGGTTTTTTAAAGCTAATAGTCTTAAAACTTTTTGTGAATCTTTATTTATATGTATTTTATTTTGTAGTATCTCTGTAAAGTTTCTGAGTTGTCAACATCATTTCGGGGCTGCGTCAACTGCTATGATGTAGAGACCTTTTCACCAACCACTCTACCATCAACGACTTCGTATTTTTGTCCATTTGCAAGAAGCTTATTGTCTCTTAATTTTGAACGTATTCCTTTTTCGGATAGTTCTTTCTTCTTAGAAATCAGTAAGCGGCGTTGTTCTCGGGTCTTCAGAGTGTAATCTTTGTTTACAAAAAATTTATCATCTCTGAATCTGTAAGAATTCCTAAGTAGTGCAATTCTTGTGGTTTGTTTCGGAATTTCAACCAAAATTGGCGCGTTAGCTTTCTTTGAAAGCCGATGACAACGCATTATTTCCGATTCGACTTGTATTTGCATCTTTTCATTTATCGCCGTAACCAATTTGCATAAGGTTTCATCTGAGTTTCCGGCTTCGGGCCCTTTTATACCGTAAAATATAAGGTTATTTTCCCTTATTTTCCTGTCCAGCATGTCACCGTGATCCTCTAGACTTTTTATTCTTAAATCGTTTTTTGTGGCTAATTCCAAGCATGTTTTCTGTGAAGTTTCGATAACGGTCAATCTTTGATCCCATTCATCAAACTTTTGTTCAATGTTTTGTAATCTAGTTTCTAGTCTTGCTCCTAAAGCTCTGTATGGATTTGTATAACAATAGATTTAAGATCATCTTCAATAACTTCCTTTGTCTCAGTAGTTTGTACAGTGGACAGAGTTGTTTGCTTTTTTGTAGGGGGCCCGGGGTTAAGTTCCACGCCACCAATGATTAGTAGTATGGCAATCACTCTTATCAAGTAAGCAAAAGAATACTTTTGAGTTAACGTAAGGTGACAGGATGGGTACATTTTGTTATTATAAGATAGTTTTTTAAAGATGGAAATTTTGCCGGGAGGAAAATGATCTAAAGAGACATGGGTCGCCTCTCCCGTCAAAACAGACGTCTAAAACAGACGCCATCTATTGACCGTCGCCGCAACTAGCGGCCTCGGGTCGGTGACAAAGCCACAACACCAGCTTTGGCAAACTGAAAAGCGTCCACCTGGAGACCATGGTTTCGGGCTGATGGCCCTCGTCAGTCCAGGGCGGACTTTATTCCATGAGATCCACACGGGATCTAATGGAATCTTGACAATCTGCCAAAGAGGTGTTTTGCTGGCAAAGTGGCTGGGCCATATCTATGGCCAAAATATAGATGGAAATTTTGCCGGGAGGAAAATGATCTAAAGAGACATGGGTCGCCTCTCCCGTCAAAACAGACGTCTAAAACAGACGCCATCTATTGACCGTCGCCGCAACTAGCGGCCTCGGGTCGGTGACAAAGCCACAACACCAGCTTTGGCAAACTGAAAAGCGTCCACCTGGAGACCATGGTTTCGGGCTGATGGCCCTCGTCAGTCCAGGGCGGACTTTATTCCATGAGATCCACACGGGATCTAATGGAATCTTGACAATCTGCCAAAGAGGTGTTTTGCTGGCAAAGTGGCTGGGCCATATCTATGGCCAAAATATAGATGGAAATTTTGCCGGGAGGAAAATGATCTAAAGAGACATGGGTCGCCTCTCCCGTCAAAACAGACGTCTAAAACAGACGCCATCTATTGACCGATCAGATGGCGTCTGTTTTAGACGTCTGTTTTGACGGGAGAGGCGACCCATGTCTCTTTAGATCATTTTCCTCCCGGCAAAATTTCCATCTATATTTTGGCCATAGATATGGCCCAGCCACTTTGCCAGCAAAACACCTCTTTGGCAGATTGTCAAGATTCCATTAGATCCCGTGTGGATCTCATGGAATAAAGTCCGCCCTGGACTGACGAGGGCCATCAGCCCGAAACCATGGTCTCCAGGTGGACGCTTTTCAGTTTGCCAAAGCTGGTGTTGTGGCTTTGTCACCGACCCGAGGCCGCTAGTTGCGGCGACGGTCAATAGATGGCGTCTGTTTTAGACGTCTGTTTTGACGGGAGAGGCGACCCATGTCTCTTTAGATCATTTTCCTCCCGGCAAAATTTCCATCTATATTTTGGCCATAGATATGGCCCAGCCACTTTGCCAGCAAAACACCTCTTTGGCAGATTGTCAAGATTCCATTAGATCCCGTGTGGATCTCATGGAATAAAGTCCGCCCTGGACTGACGAGGGCCATCAGCCCGAAACCATGGTCTCCAGGTGGACGCTTTTCAGTTTGCCAAAGCTGGTGTTGTGGCTTTGTCACCGACCCGAGGCCGCTAGTTGCGGCGACGGTCAATAGATGGCGTCTGTTTTAGACGTCTGTTTTGACGGGAGAGGCGACCCATGTCTCTTTAGATAGTTTTTTAAATTCATCGTATTTCTCAACGAGAAATTTAGGCTCTTTAAAACTAACGATAAACAACAATGCAAGTACTATGTATGTAAATTTCATCTTTTATTTATTGGTGTCTGATTTTAGAAAAAAAAGTAAGATTCAACAGTAAGTGCTTGATTTTATTTGGGGTATAGTATTACTAAGTTAATTATATCTTTAAAATTAGGTTCATTAAATATTAAATTAGGTTATTAAAAGTTTATTTACCGGGAGCGAACGCACGTGCTGCTTGCAGTTTGGCCTCCTGGCGGCGAATCCCGGTATTAGGATAATAAAAAGAGAGAGAAAAATATGGTTTTATGGGCTACTAACCAAAAGTTATGATTTTTGAGCCCAATAAGAAAAAGAGCAAAACATATATGTAATAAGTTGAGGTCTGGTGACCTCTTGTAGAATCCTGTCGACTATCTGTAATAAGTTGAAGTCCTGGTAGCCTCTTGTAGAATCCTGTCGACTAACTTTGTGATGATGAAGTGTTGACTCTCGCTATACTGTGTTGACCGAGAGGAACAGTCAGGATGGGGAGTTTTCCAGTACCTCTCTGCACCTTGGAAGACCTTTTACAGTTTTCACAAAGTACAGGCAGTCGTGGTCGAGGCAGAGTGGAAAGCTTGGGAATGTCCACACAAAAAGACGAAGACACAGTTGCACTAAGAAAGTTCCGTGAACAGATAAAAGTTGAGCTAGGAGCGAAAGATGGGGAGATAGAAGTTTCTTACTGTTCTACATTATGGATGAGATGGAACTGAGGTACAACTGACGTGGGCTCGCACAGATGCTGCACTAACTGTCAAGTGACTGTATAGTGACTGTATTTTTGACTAAAGACGGGGGGGCTTATATACCTTTCCTGAGAAAGGGGGTTTTGCATTCCACCAGATGTGAAGAGTGTGGGTGGTCTGGTGACATTCTAAACTAGCGCCGTGGCAGTTTCCATTTTTAGACCTTGTTGTGGGAATTCTAAATCTATCTCGATTTTAGACGTTATGACTTCTATCTATTGCTTAGCTCAACTCTTAATCTATTACAGATTTTTATTTATTTATCCTTAGTTTGTACAAATTACAGTACATATGATGATGTAAAGACACATGTCAATAATGGGTATAATAATTTACAGATGTGTTTCTACTATACAACATTAAAATCTTGTTATAAGTTATATACAATATGGGGTTGTTGGTTCAAATTACCATATATATATATATATATACTAGCCGAATGACCCGGGGAACGCCTGGGTTTTACCCGATTAAATGTTTTTATTCAAATACTATTCATTACAATTATAAATTGGCACCGTGGATGTCACTTTTGTGAAACGTCCCGCTCCAAACTTTGTGTGTTTTTAAAATATGAAAATAAATATGTAAATTTTCACAACGATATTTGAAAATTATATTATTTTGATTTTCAAATACTATTCGTTACAATTATAAATTGGCGCCGTGGATGTCACTCTTGTGAAACGTCCCGCTATAACAACAAGTCGGTGGATGAGAGGGTAACACGCTGGATTCCCGACAGTCATGAACCGGGATTAAATCCCGAGTTAAAATTTGTTAAATATGTGATAACCATCATATATTATTAATTGTTAATTATCATGAACTAGGTTGCTCTTGCTGAGCGGTATCTATTAATGTGATTTGAACCAGAGAAACGTTCCGCTCCAAACTTTGTGTCTGAGAAGCGATATTTTTTATAGAAAGATGATCTGGCTTTTGTTTTCTGCTCGAATGAATGTTTTTCTGTTAGAATTTTGTTCTTGCGTACAAAATAATGAACTGGTTTCACCCGTGGTCTCTGCTTTTAGGAATTTTTCCCGATATAATTTTGTATCTGATAATCAAACATGATACAGCAATATTGTCATCATTTTCTGACTATAAATATATAGTTTTAATAATTGATTTATATATTTTTTAAAATAGCCTATCGTCTTCCCCGTATTTTTTTACCTATGTATGGAAATTTTGGTTTGAATTAGTGAACTACTGCGAATTTGTATACCGGACATACAAACAAACATACAAACATTCATTTTTATATATATAAGATAAGATACTAGCCGAATGACCCGGGCAACGCCCGGGTTTTACCCGATTAAATGTTTTTATTCAAATACTATTCGTTAAAATTATAAATTGGCGCCGTGGATGTCACTTTTGTGAAACGTCCCGCTCCAAACTTTGTGTCTGAGAAGCGATATTTTTATAGAAAGATGATCTGGCTTTTGTTTTCTGCTCGAATGAATGTTTTTCTGTTAGAATTTTTTTCCTGCGTACAAAATAATGAACTGGTTTCACGCGTGGTCTCTGCTTTTTGGAATTTTTCCCGATATAATTTTGTATCTGATAATCAAACATGATACAGCAATATCGTCATCATTTTCTGACTAAAAATATATAGTTTAATAATTGATTTATATATTTTTTTAAAATAGCCTATCGTCTTCCCCGTATTTTTTTACCTATGTATGGAAATTTTGGTTTGAATTAGTGAACTACTGCGAATTTGTATACCGGACATACAAACAAACATACAAACATTCATTTTTATATATATAGAGAAGATATATACAGATAAACCTGTCTATAGCGCCCCCTCTTGGGACTCACCAAAATAGAATAGGGTGCAATAGAGAGGGGGTGCTATAGACAGGTCATTTTTTAATGTAAATCGCATCGTACTTCGTATTTAAAATCGGGCGTTATAGAGAGAGAGGCGCTATTTAGGGGGGGGCGCTATAGACAAGTTTAACTGTATATACAATATAATAAGCATAATAATAGTGAGAAATAATATAACTTTTAAACAATAATATTGCTATTTATTATTAGTAGAGTATTATTTATTTAGATTAAAGCAGATTCCTGTAGCCACGTACAGAAGTCACCAACTACCCGGGCTGTCCTTCTGAACTAAGTCTGTTTAGTTTTATTTACAATACCAGTGTAATTCATGAGAGGTGGATTGCAATTTACAACTATTTACAATAAAGATATATCTTCTTATATATATATAAATCAATGTTTGTATGTTTGTTTGTTTGTATGTCCGGTATACAAATTCGCAGTAGTTCACTAATTCAAACCAAAATTTCCATACCTAAGTAAAAAAATACGGGGAAGACGATAGGCTATTTTAAAAAAATATATAAATCAATTATTAAAACTATATATTCAAATTATTCTACTTAGCTCACGAACAGCGCCCTCTATCAAAGATTAGATTAAATTATGCTGATGCAAACGAATAGATAATGCTAATAACAGACAATTATATAAAAAAAATCTTATTTAAATATATATCACTCGGGTAGATATGCACACGGGTCAATCCCGGGGCGAAGCCCGGGTCACCCGTCTAGTAGATAATATGAACACAATTTAGTGAATCAATATGAGCGAAGCATATTTTTACATTTTGAAAATAGAGCAATCCATAAATAAATATTTAATTAATAAGGCATATATTGGATCAAAATATCATTTATTTTACCAATATTTCAGTTGGTTGAACGCCAACCTTTATTCAAGGTATTATAACATATTAACCTTGATAAAGGTTGGCGTTCAGTCAACTGAAATATTGGTAAAATAAATTATATTTTGATCCAATATATGCCTTTTCAATTAAATATTTTTACATAAAACTTATGTGAGCAATAGTTATCCAGAAATTATTTGAAAAAGTAAAAATAAAAATCAGGTGAAAAGTTTCTTTTAATTTTTATTTTTACTCTTACATATAAATTATATGGCACTTTGCCATCTAGAAAATTCATTAAGCTGCTAAAGGCATTAAGTTTTTCATTTTATTTAATTTTTTATTTTATCTGCCTCACCTTTTTTCTCCATGAATAAGTTAAATAAAAACAAAATTTTATCTTTTATCTATTTACCATGAATAAGTATAAAAAATTAGCTGTCTCTTATCATAGACAAGTACAGTTAAACCTGTCTATAGCGCCCCCTCTAAATAGCGCCTCCCTTTCTATAGCGCCCGATTTTAAATACGTAGTACGATGCGATTTACATTAAAAGTGACCTGTATATAGCACTCTATTTTGGTGAATCCCAAGAGGGAGGGCTATAGACAGGTTTAACTGTATATTGGTATTTTGAAAGAAAAGATAAGAAACTTGGTGAAAACATTATAGAGGTTTCTTCGCGTTAGTCTTGTTCTTGTTACAAAATCACTTTATTAGGTACCGCTCAAAAAGAGTAACCTAATTTATGATATTTGCAACAATCGCCGAATGCCGTGGTCCATTTGGACGAGAAACTCGCCTGTTCAGTGATACGCTAACCATGACGTATGTACGAAGGAACGTGAGGCCACTGGAAAATGCGTTGGACCTGGAGGCTGTTGTTGGGTGCTGCGCTGCCTGGAGTACAGGAGCTCCATCTATGATTCCTTTCTTCCTGTGGTGAATCTGTAAAAGACCGGTGGTGTTAATAAAGCTTTGTGTGTGTATATATATTTGCAACAATGAATAATATGTGAAGGTTATTCACATTTTAAAACAAAGTGTCCAATGAGGGATTCGATCCCGGTTCATGGCTGTTGGGAATCGAGGGTGTTACCCACTCGTCCACCGACTTATTGAATTTGAGAAATAAACTACATACAGTCGACTCTCGATAATTTGAAACTCGTTAATTTGAATATCTCGATAATTTGAAATGTTTTCCCGGTATCTTGAAAATACTCGATAATTTGAATAAAATCAATATTAATTGGTCCCCTCGGTAATTTGAAGTTGAAGGAATAAGTATCTTGCCACAAATAAACATTTGTGAATAACTGTACAAATGTTTAAAATAATAAATCACAAATTTTGAGATCAAACTCATGCTTAATTGATTTTTCCCTTTCCTCTCTCTTGGTTGTTTAAACTCCTGTTATTTTGAACTCTTGATAAATTGAATTTTTTCTCTTGTCCCCTGAGTTTCAAATTATCGAGAGTCGACTGTATATATGAGAAATAGATATAATTGAGATTTATTATGGTTATTTTTCATTACAGTTTAAATCTGGCTGAGTGTCAATCTAGACCAAGCCTGGCCAACCCGCGGCCCTCTGGCCGCATGCGGCCTGCCATTTAACTTTATATTTCTTTTGTAACTTTCATTTCTCGTCTGTATATTCAAAAACAGAAAATATATTGAAATAAATATAATAATTTTTTTATTTAAAATATGTCCCACAATTTTTAAAATACATATTTGATTCCACAAAAAGGAAGAAAAAGTTTGGAATAATGGTAATTTATAGAGAGAAATATTTTTTTTATTTTGAATTATTATTATTTTTTATTTAGAAAAAGCAGCCGAAAAATAATAAATAAAAACATTAAGCATCAAGGAAGTATTAAGTATTTTTTAAATACATTTTAAAGTTAAAATTTTGATATAGTTAAAGTTTTTAGACCTTGTTTACGATTCCGTGCGGCCCGTGGCGTCATTTAGGTTGGCCAGGGCTGGTTTAGACCCATTCATTAAATGAACCAGAAAGTTCGAACAAATTGATTAATTAGGTAAAAAGAATATAAACTAGGTTGATTAAGTATTTACCTAGGGAAATACTTGCTTACTCTTTATAATCTTTATATTTTTTTATCTTTTCATCTAACTAACATCAATTGTCGGTGGATGAGAGGGTAACACGCTCGATTCCCGACAGTCATGAACCGGGATTGAATCCCGCGTTAAAATTTGTTTAATATGTGAATAACCTTCACATATTATCCATTGTTTCAATTATCATGAACTAGGTTGCTCTTGCTGAGCGGTACCTATTAATGTGATTTGAACCCGAGATTTTCATCTAACTAACTTGCATACTAATTCTGTACATATTTAAAATATCTTTCTTTCTTTTCTTTCAAAATTTTTGTTTACCTTTAAAGTGCAAGTGTCCCTAGGGGGACATAGCGCTCTAAGTCGAAATAAAGAATAGAGTAAGGCCTTAATTGAGAGAATAATTTTTAACGCTTTACCAAAAGCTTTATTTCTCTTTCTCCTGACGAAAACAAAAGATTTTTGTTGAAACATTGAGGAAATGAAACTTTAACTGGTCGAAGTGTCTATTTTTTAAAGGAATATGAATGCCGGCCAAGTAACCTTTATTTTCAAGAGAATCAATTTCTTTATATACACAGTAGAGTATCCATATTCTAAAAACATGGCTAAAAAAAATTTTCCTATAGATGTTCTCTTACCAGACTCAATTGAAAGACTTCTCTGAATTTGACATGTCATGGTCTCTAAAGAGAAACCACCTCCAGTAGACACCATGTTTATATATTAGGTTATTGTCTCTCAATAGAGTTTCTTATTTTCATACTGTAATTTATTATAACAATTAGGGGTCGGTGGAAGGATGGTCTAAACCGTTGGTTTTCGACCGCTACGACCCGGGTTCGATTCCCGCATTGGGCACTTTTTTTTTCTGATAAAAAAAATGTTCCAATGGCCCCCAATTCTTGTAAAAGTCCAACCCTACCAGCGATTGCAATTAACCAAACGGGGCTCTGGCCCATTTGTAAGTGCAAAGTCGAACTGCCTTTCACGTGTATAGACATGTGGTGCACTTACAGTAAAAGCAGTTGCCTACTTCTACCCACCATGATTATCATGGCCTGTACCACGTGTACTAGGGATTAAAAAAAATTATAACAATTAGAAATATATAAAAATAAAAAGTACGCTATTCAAAATAATTTTAAGACATTTTATTAGAAAAACGTCGGTTTATTTACACATATTCTATATACATATATATAAACGGTAGTTACCTCATTTAAAACTATGATATATTTCAGGAATTGACTGAATAAGGGCTTGGGTATGAGGATGACTCGAAAATTCTCTGAATTTTTCATTGTAAAACTTTTTAAAGTTTAAATCCACTTTGATTTCTTTAAAAACATATTCTGAAAAGGCCAAGTGAATTTCCTTTTCATTTAAATCAAGAGTCGTTGATTCATTATCTGAAATTATGCTTTCACATTTGCTGACGTTAATTATCCTAGAAAAAGGACGAGATAAAAATGACTCTAATATTCCATCCATTTTTTGCTTTGATCCACTACATCGTTCCATGCGCTCGTAGACTTTACAAAGTAGATAGCTCCAATTTGTACTGAAGAATTGAGGAGAATACTGAGGGTCAAAAATCGCATGAATACAACACATTAAATAGCCTTGGTTATTTTCATGTTTTATATTTTCGAGAAGAGATTCGGTAGCTGTTTGCAAATTAATATTTTCACCTGAAATCTCTTGCATTATGTTGGCTACTTTAAAGATTCCGATTGTATTGATACAAAATACGTAAAAAAGGCTGTAATGATATTGTCCATCTATTTCGAAAAGGAAAAATGATCCTTGCCTATTGTAGATATTATAAAGCATTTGTTTAATTACGTTCTCCTTTTGTGAAGGATCGGCATATTGGATAATAAATTTTGGTAGGTAGAAGGCAAGTCCCGTTTTACCGATGTTAAAAAAGTGGTTGGTAAAGATCCAATAGTTTTGCTGGAAATCTGGCAAATCTCGGAAGCTGTAGAAGAGCCTTCTCAGAGCTACTCCATCAACTCTGGAAATTATATCTAAGTCCGAGTGCAGCATCGTTAGAATTGGTGAACAATTGGTCACAGCTTGCTCCCCACTCGCGACAATGTTGGCAAAGAGTCTGAAGATGAATGATAACATATCATTATCATCCATTTTGATGATTTCTGGGAGTATGGGAAGGAGCTCATTACCTATGGCATCTACCTCTTTTGGACTGGAGTATGCAATTAAGTAATTGAGAGCTTTGAGTACCATATGTAAATAATCTTTTTCGTTTGGTTTGAAGAGGTCTTCATTCACAATTTTTAAAATCTCCGGAAGAAAATGAGGTACGTAAAGTGAAAGTTCTTTAACTTCTTTGAAGACTGAGCAACAAAATTTGATCACAAGATGTCTGTCGTCATTCTTACAAGCCAACAGCACTCGGTAGAGGTACTCCATGGATTGATTGAGGATATCCTGAGAAAATACACCGGAATCTACATTGGAGAAAACTTTAACGATTTGTTCCAAGGTGCAAATCCGAATCACCCAGTTGGTGGAATGACTTGAAGCTAAAACTTGCTGCATTACTGTTTTCAGTAATTTCTTTGGAAGTCTATGGTAAATATTGCAGACAATCCTTATTTCTTCTATTTTAAGGATTGAATGAACATTATTCTCAAAATCTGGTATGACGAAATCTTGAAGAAATTGTGTAATATCATTATCATTCAAAGAGGAAAATATACAACTAACCATTTGGATGACTTGGTATCTTTTCTTCCAGTCATTTTCTGAATTGTCTAATAGCATATTGACAATATCAGTTACCTTTTCTTTAACCTGCGAAGAAAACATAATTTCAAAAGTTGAAAGGAATTCTTTAGTTGCTTCAATTCGACTTTCGACTTCAGAATCGACAATTGTCAGATATTCTTCTGGATGTTCTTCAAAAAGTCTAATGACATTTTGTCGGATTTGTAAGTTGGGAAGGACAATATTATCGATTATAAAATAAATAGTTTGTTTTGTGAAAATATTTTCCGAGCTTTTAAAATGAGCCACGAACTTCATCAAAAGTTCCATTCCATATTTTACCATTTTGTCAAAAAATAAATCTTGTCTTGCATTTACCAGCACTTTAAAAATATGATTTAAAAATTTAACCAAATCTTCTTTAACAAATTGAGGATTATCATTCATTATTTGACAAAGGATTTTGAGAATTATTTTCTTAATATGACATTCTTTTTCTGCATGTTCTCCTTTGGTGATTTCAAGGTTCATATAATTTAAAAAATGTAAACGGAAATCATTTTTATTGAGCCTAATAAAAGAATCACATGATGTTGGATAAGCATTATTATAGTATTTAAATAGTTTTAAAATATCTATAACAATATCTAGCGTCAATGCTTTGTTTTGAAATTCATTCGAACTAAGTTCAAGGTAGGCATTTTTAAGAATTTCCAAAGTGTATTCTCCAATATTCTCTACCAATAAAGAAAGACTCGAAATATTAATTTGATTTGCAATGGAAGAAATAAAACGAATTGCAATATCTTTTGATCCACCTTGAAGTTCTTCTCTGAATTTAATGATCAGCCTGACCCACAATACTCTTTGACGTATCATTTCAATTACCACTTTGGTTAAATGATATCGGTAAAAATTATTTGTTTGGAATATCAAATCTGGCAAAGTTTTTTCAAGATTAATTAAAACATTTTCTTTCATTTCTTTCTTTTTAAGCAATTCAACAGCGAAGTTCTTAAAGCTAACAATACTGGCAAATTGAATGTCATTTCTAGGATGTGTACTTGCGATTTCCAGTAGTTTAAATAAGAAAGAATCGGTATGAATTTGACTCTTCAAAAATGTTTCGCCAGAATCACGAATTACTGCATCTGCAGATAGAGTTCTTTCAAGAGCTTCTGCAAAACTATCAATTCTGACTGTTTCTCGATAACATTTCTACGTTATTTTGAAAGTATATTCCCAATTTTACAATTTTTTTTTTATTAGAGAGAGATATTAATAACCCAGGTGTGTTCCTGAATCACGCAATTTTATTAGATGAATATTTATAAAACGCGTTTTGACTAAAACCACAGAATTATAAATATAAATAATATACATTTTAAATCTGTTTTTTTTTATTATAATAAAAAGGAAAATAACTTTTTGAAAAATATTTTATTTAAAATTCACTAAAAATAAATATTTTAGTTCCTGTCATTAAACAATTAGATTTATATATATGTGAAAAATTATATCTGAATGGCACATGTGCTCCTAGTCAGGATAAACCTTTTCATTTATATATATGAGTAAAAATAAAAGTTTTGTGCTCCAGGAACCTGGGTAATAAACATCTATCTCATAAAAGCAGCGAGAAAAGATCAACGTGAATTTCAAAATTAAATTGATTTAATATAAATACAGTTAAACCTGTCTATAGCGCCCCCCTCTAAATAGCGCCTTCCTCTCTATAGCGCCCGATTTTAAATACGTAGTACGATGCAATTTACATTAAAAGTGACCTCTCTATAGCACTCCATTTTGGTGAGTCCCAAGATGGGGCGCTATAGACAGGTTTAACTCTATAGGATCGTCCCCGCCCCCCCCCCTTTTTATTTTAATCATATAAATCTAATTGTTCACTGGCACAGGAGAGTTAAGCTGCATATATTTTCCTTTTTAGAGCATTTTACATTAAAGCTTCCATTTTTTAATGGAATTTTTAATTTATTGGTTATTTATTTATTTTTTTTAGTCGTGATTTCTAAATATATATATATATATATATATATATAAAATTGAATGTCTTTCTGTCTGTACTCTATAGATTCAAAAACCATACATCCAATCGCCGTGAAATTTTGGGATATTATTAGGTATATCCCCAGGAAGGTTTTTAAAAAATAATTTCTTGAATATTTTGAAAATCCTTAGAGTTATTTGCAGATTTGTAGATTTAACTCGCAAGCAGCGCCCCCATTGCGACGTGATAACAAGTGTTTTTATCTATAAGTTTTATTATCACTAAGTTTATTATCCTAAAGATTATTTATCAAAAGTAAGATTTCTACCTATTAATTGCGCAAAAGTCAAAGTTAGTTTTATCATTTATCTACAACATATATATTGGGAGAATAGATAAAATGATGATTTTGTAATGTAGAAAATTAGGAAAGACAAAATTCAGGATGACACGGCAATTTATTTGAGACAAAAATAATGATACAATTCCAAGGCAAATATACTATTCCTTTAACTTCCAATTACCGAAGGAACCAATTAATAATGATTTTATTCAACTTATCGAGTATTTTTCAAGGGACCGGGAAAAAATGTTCACTTTATCGAGAGATTCAAATTTACGAGTTTTAAATTATCAAAATATATCTATTATTTTATTTTTATAAGTTTATAGAGAATTGCTTTAACAAATGTTCGTTAGACAAACCTTTACTTGGGTAAAACCCGGGCGAAGCCGGGTACATCTGCTAGTATATATATATAAACATAGCAAATAATTAAAATTTGAAATATACAGTTAAACCTGTCTATAGCGCAACCTCTTGGGACTCACCAAAATAGGGTGCTATAGAGAGGAGGTGCTATAGATAGGTCACTTTTAATGTAAATCGCATCGTACTACGTATTTAAAATCGGGCGCTATAGAGAGGGAGGCGCTTTTTTGAGGGGGCGCTATAGATAGGTTTAACTGTATATTTAAAAAATTTCGGGAAGATGATATTCATGTATCAAAATGGCATCTCTCCCATTAAATGTTGATCAGAACAATAACACACTATTGAATCACTTTAGTAAAAAACTTTACTAGTGATGATAAAGAATTAGCTACAGCACCAGTTTTGGGCAAATTCAGACAAAAGCCAAACTGTATACCATGTTTTTTTATCATGAATTGTAAAGAATTATCCAAGTTCTACTGTATATCAAAAATTGATTACAAGATTTGTGAACAGACAGATATATATGGAAGAAAGTTAAATAAAAGCTATTAATAATATATACTAGCTAAATTTTCAAGATCGCAGAACGCCAACTACTCGGAAATACTAGTTGAATGACCCGCGCTGTATATGTATGTATAAGATTAAATTATGATTTCTTGTTCTTGTTTCAAAATCACTTTATTAGGCGACGCTCATAAAGAACAACCTAGTTTATGATAATGGTAACAATGAATAATATGTGAAGGTTATTCACATAAACAAAATGTTAAAGTCGGGAATTGAGGGTGTTACCCACTCGTCCACCGACCCTTTTAATTATGAATTTAGTCAAATAATATTCGTTACAATTATATATATGAATGAAAATAAAAATTGAATGGCCTGGATGATGATGTCAAGAGAGGGGCTACCTGTCAGGGATATGGCTGGTATTGTTGGCGTACAAGGGCCCCCTCTCAATATATGCTCTACCAACGTGTAGTGGATGCTCCGGGGCTGACAGACACCCTCCTTGGTGGAAGCGCGACGACCCCAGGCTGACACTCCGTATAGAAGGCCGGGATGACCACCGACAGAAGAATTTTGATGCCGGCAGCATAGGAAACACCGAATTTCCTATGTGTTGAGTTAGTGAATCTTGAAACAATTGCTCGACACCTTGGAATGAGTTTGGATAGGTGAGAGACGAAACCTCGTGTCTGGTCGAATTCCACCCCCAAGATGGTTATAGTCTTAATAATAGGGATGGGTTGGCCAAGGATTATGAGTCCAGGGTCGGAGTTGGGGCGGACTCTTCGTCACTGGAAGATACAGGCTTGTGTATATATATTAGTATCCGGATTTGACCCGGGCAATGACAGGGTTTTACCCGAGTGAATTTTTACCTGAATATATATTGTAGAGAAATATTTATTTTATGAGCATATTATTAATTTCAATATTTATATATTGATACTCGATATACTACCCTTATTGCTTCTCTTATATTTTGACTTGTACCCATTCACTGATTTGTCTGGTGCAAAGTTTTCTGGAAGACAGGAAAGTGTCTTTCTCCGCGTGGACAGCTACCGCCTTCACATTCTCTCAGCTTAGCACCCCCAAAGGTTATGTACTAAGCCCATTCCTGTGGAATATCATCGCTCAGTTCCTCTTCATCATACCTCCCATTAGAGAAAGTTTACTAGTAGCTTATGCAGACGACTTCACCCTGTTGACTCAAGTTCGGGGCCGACTGCAGACCAAAGCTATTAACACATTTCTGGATCAAATCGCTTCATGGAGCACCGAAAACGGACTCGAGCTGAACCCCAGAAAGACGCAAGTCTGTATCTTCCAGTGGCAAAGAGTCCGCCCCAACTCCGACCCTGGACTCATAATCCTTGGCCAACCCATCCCTATTATTAAGACTATAACCATCTTGGGGGTGGAATTCGACCAGACACGAGGTTTCGTCTCTCACCTATCCAAACTCAGTCGCAGGTGTCGAGCAATTGTTCCAAGATTGACTAATTCAATCCATAGGAAATTCGGTATTTCCTATACTGCTGGCATCACAATCCTTCGGTCGGTGGTCATCCCTGCCCTTCTATACGGAGTCTCAGCTTGGGGTCGTCGTGCTTCTTCCAAGGAGGGTGTCTGATCCCTCTCTTGATACCATTATCCAGGCCCGGCAGGCTTTCCTAAAGGAGATCAAGGAGGGGAACTACTAATCAAAGCCAGAATCTGCTGTGCTGCCATACCCCCCATTCAGACGACTTTTTTTCCTTCAGTTTGAACCTAGAAGGGGTAACAACGCCACTAATTTTCACAGATGGATCAAAAAGTGAATCAGGAGTTAGTGCTGCGATCATCTTCCCTTCCCAAGAACATCAGCCAGTCCTCCTACAGCTTCACCCAGACTGCACTGCCTTTCAAGCTGAACTCTTAGCAATTCTCCGGGCAGCTCAAATCGCGAAGACTAGTCCAACCAAAACAGCAGCGACCATTGCCTCGGACTGTAGATACGCTTTAGCAGCTACCTGCTCCTCAGGACCAACACGAACATCGCTAGTGGCAAATATAATATAAGTCCTTAACAGAGATCCTTACATCAGTCTGTGTTGGGTACCCGGACACACCGGAATCAATGACAATGAACTAGCAGACAGTGCAGCAAAAATTGTCCCTACTTTTGTCCTACCACACTCATGCTCGAAACCTAACACGTGAGGCTGTTCTATCATCATGGACTGTATTATATTCCCAAGACCATTCGACTAGATCCCTCAGGAGAATTGCTGCCACTCCAAGCCATCTCCTCAAATTTCTACCAAAAAACCGCAATGGAGAGGTTTACACCATCATCCTCACGGGCCATGTACTGGCAGACATTACATGTGTGCATCCCCGAAACAGGCCCTACCTGCATCCACTGTTCAGAAGAACCACATAGAGTCGATCATCTTCTCTTTAGCTATCCAGCATTCCTTAGACATAGGATGCAAACAGCCATCCTGCTCGGACTGACCCACCTCAATCCTAGATCTATGGCCAGCCTCCCAGACTCAACCTCAGCATGGAAATTTCTGGTCAACTGGTTTAACTCAGCGATCAAAACAGGACGCGAGTAAAAGTGCTCAACACTAGTCCATACTAGTGAGCTGGACTCGCCAGGTTGTTAGCGCTCCAAGAACCTGGGTTATAAATATCTCTCTCTTATATTTCATGAATTTTAGTTTGTGTTTGTGTCTTAAATAAATTGCTGTGTCATCCTGAAGTTTGTCTTTCCTAATTTTCAACGTGACAGTATCCATCACCAAATTTGTCAGTAGAGAGATTTGGATTAAAAATATCCACGCAACTTCTATAAACAAAGAGAGGAAAATATAACAATGGAACTTAAAGCA
>CP092872.1:17465919-17539465 GCA_030710605.1 Cordylochernes scorpioides | reverse complement strand
TAAGACCTTCTATTAATTTAAGGCATTCCCTAATACCACGCGCTTTCTTAGGGTACAATATGTTCAGTTTACTTGCAATACTTTTGAAACTGCTATCGTTACGGATACCCATCTCCTCTAAGCTTAACCTAACCTCAGGGGATAAAGCCTCGAACATGAGCAATGCTTTGACCTCAGGATCCCATTTGCCTACTCGAGCTTTAAGCTCGACTTCCCGAATGAAAGATTCGAGATTAACCCCATTAAACACTGACAAGTTGAGCATAGAATTCGCAAACATGATGGAGTACAAAAAATAGTAATAAACCACTCAATCAAAGAAAAAAAAACCGCACGTAAAATTACAGGAATTTACACGTGCAAACACCAGTAATCCTGGCAGGCTCGCCAATGACAAAAGTTACTATTTACGGGTTAACACACAAATACAATATTAGGGCCTACAGTAAGAGTAACTTAAACACAGAAAAATCGTGGACTCAAAAGTACAACACAAAAAAAGTAAATAATAAACCACAATTTGTTAAATAAAATAAAAAACAGTACTTAGCTTTATTGCTGCTTAGGTAGGGATCGGACCGGGGTTACACAGGTATGCGCCGAGATTGCCAGACAGGGATATAGCACGCAGAGAACACTTTAAGCGTCCCCACACGATAATCCACCACACTCGCCTCGACTCATACCATAGCCCCATTTATATACAAACATGGCCACATTCGTCCAATGAGAAGGCGGGAGATATTTGTTCACAATCAAACGAAAACACAAATTCTTTCCACTAAAACCTGAGATAAGATATGATAAGATTGCAAATATTTGTCAATATAATTTGACAAAACTTTCACTCGGATAAATGTAATATAAAAAGCCAACAATGAAGAATGAATGTAAGATAAAAAGCCAACAATGAAGAGTAAATATAATATAAAAAGCCAACAATGAAGAATGAATGTAAGATAAAAAGCCAACAATGAAGAGTAAATATAATATAAAAAGCCAACAATGAAGAGTGAATGTAAGATAAAAAGCCAACAATGAAGAGTAAATGTAATATAAAAAGCCAACAGAGTGAATGTAAGATGAAAAGCCAACAATGAAGAGTGAATGTAATATAAAAAGCCAACAATGAAGAATGAATGTAAGATAAAAAGCCAACAATGAAGAGTGAATGTAATATAAAAAGCCAACAATGAAGAATGAATGTAAGATAAAAAGCCAACAATGAAGAGTGAATCTATCTATATATATAAAATTGAATGTCTGTCTGTCTGTTTGTCTGTACTCTATAGATTCAAAAACCATACATCCAATCGCCGTGAAATTTTGGGATATTATTAGGTATATCACCGGGAAGGTTTTTGAAAAATAATTTCCTGAATATCTTGAATATCCTTAGAGTTATTTGCAGATTTGTAGATTTAACTCGCAAGCAGCGCCCCCATTGTGACGATGATAACAATATATCGAGAGATTCAAATTTACGAGTTTCAAATTATCAAAATATATCTTTTTTTTTAAATAAGTTTTAGAGAATTGTTTTAACACACACACACACAAATGTTCGCTAGACAAACCTTTACTCGGGTAAAACCCCGGGCGAAGCCGAGTACGTTTTATAAGTTTATAGAGAATTGTTTTAACAAATTTTCGTTAGACAAACATTCACTCGGGTAAACCCGGGCGAAGCCGGGCACATCCGCTAGTATATATATAAATGAATGTTTGTATGTCTGTATGTCCGGTATACAAATTCGCAGTAGTTCACTAATTCAAACCAAAATTTCCATACATAGGTTAAAAAAATACGGGGAAGACGATAGGCTATTTTAAAAAATATATAAATCAATTATTAAAACTATATATTTTTATTCAGAAAATGATTATGACGATATTGCTGTATCATGTTTGATTATCAGATACAAAATTATATCGGGAAAAATTCCAAAAAGCAGAGACCACGGGTGAAACCAGTTCATTATTTTGTACGCAGGAACAAAATTCTAACAGAAAAACATTCATTCGAGCAGAAAACAAAAGCTAGATCATCTTTCTATAAAAATATCGCTTCTCGGACACAAAGTTTGGAGCGGGACGTTTCACAAGAGTGACATCCACGGCGCCAATTTATAATTGTAACGAATAGTATTTGAATAAAAACATTTAATCGGGTAAAACCCGGGCTTTGCCCGGGTCATTCGGCTAGTAATAAATAATATGTAAAGTTAAATTGGTTACGGATTCATCCTTCTTACTTACTTTAATTACATTACAGTTAGGATAGCCTTATAAACTGCCTTTTCAAAGCAATTAATATTATGGTTAGGAGAGAGGAGCGCTGCTGGAGTCTATTGCTCACCTGCCACATTTTAAACTTACTTGTTTTGCCTACATCTTTTCTCAGTTGTAACTTTTTAAAACTTATTTATTCTTATTAACTTTCATGTATAATTATTTTTATATAATTTTGTTTTGTATAAGTTTCCATACTTTCTTATCGTTGAATTTGCATACTTTTTGTTCTTGAAGATTATATAAGACATTTAGTTAGAAAGTGCTCTTTATAAATCCATTAGTTTTGAAATAAACGTCAAAAGTCGGATGTTTTTTCCAAGTACATCAGTTCACCAGCGCAACAATATTTTTACCAAATAATTATCGTAAAAATAGAGGCTCTCTGGCCGGTATTCGTTATTCTTAAAATTTTAATAAATATAGAATTGGTTTTCGTTCATGCACATTTTTAATCTTACCAGTGATTTTATATATAGTCAAACGGCTCGTTGGAATATTGTAAGTGCAAAGCTTGAACCGTTTTCTACATGTGGCCCTCTGATATATAGATAACTTCTACAAAGGAATGACAATACATCCAGATGGCACAAGAACCTATAGGACATGTAACAACTGTCCTGGTGTGGAACTAACACCTACTCACATATTCTCATGTCCAGCAAAGGCCGCAGCCTTGCAGAAAATTGACATGGACCCAGAACAGCAGCTTTACACACCCAAGATAGTGGACATTATGACTTCTGTGATAGAGATGCATGGAGACATCTGAGGCTCTTCATTGGACACGACAACAACAACATAAAATTGACGTGGACCCAGAGCAGCAGCTTTACAAACCCAAAGATAGAGAACATTGCGAAGGTGATAGAGATGTATGGAGACATCTGAGGCTCTTCATTGGACACGACACAACAACAATGACTTCTATATTTTTACATGAGCTCCCATCCAAACATTTATATCGCGAAATAGATCCAAGAATTTTGTCAAAATTTCAAAATTTAAGTTTTAAATTATCTCCTTTCGAAATCAAACACAAAATCATATATTGCAGAAATCTCGAATATTTCCAAATATCAAGCGATTAATGTTATTTTTAAGATCCACAAAAGTGTATACATGTTTTAAAAAGTTTGTTGAGGGTGAGAGACGCAAGATATAAATCCCATTATAACAATAAAGCTACACGAAAATGCACATTAAATAGTACGTATTTGTTTATTCTTTGTCACTAAACCTGTGTTTATCATTTTCATTCTTTTTTTTTTTCTTATCCCTAGTAAAAGTGGTACAGGCCATGATAATCATGGTGGGTAGAAGTTGGCGACTGCTTTTACTGTAAATGCACCACATGTCTACACATGTAAAAATCAGTTCGACTTTTCTCTTACAAATGTGTCAGAGCCCCGTTTGGTTACTTGCACTCGCTGGTGGGGTTGGACTTTTGCAAGAATCTGAGGCCATTGGAGCATTTTTTAATTATAAAAAAGTGCCCAATGCGGGAATCGAACCCGGGTCGTAGCGGTCGAAAACCAACGGTTTACACCATCCTTCCACCGACCCCTCATTTTCATCCTGAAAGAAAACAAGCATCGATGTAATGGAGTCTTCCGTATTATCAAAAGAAGAACAAAATCGTTCTACAAGAAATTCTACATTCCAATAAAAAGAATCTCATGATAACATTGCTAAGACCATAGGTAGAAGCCACGAATCTATATATATAAAATTGAATGTCTGTGTGTGTCCTCTATGGATTCAAAAACCATACATCCAATCGCCGTGAAAATTTGGGATATTATTAGGCATATCCCCGGAAAGGTTTACGAAAAATAATTTCTTGAATATCTTTAATATCCTTAGAGTTATTTGCAGATTTGTAGCTTTAACTCGCAAGCAGCGCCACCTTGCGACGGAGATAGGCTTAGGTCTGCCCCCACCCCCCCCCCCTCCCCCCCGTCCGGCCGGTCAGTCCAAGTTCCCACCGACCAATCAGAGGGATCAAGAGCCCCCCCCCACCCGTCCGGCCCGCCGGCCAATCAGAGGGATCAAGAGGTCCTGGCGCGCGGGGGGCGGGTGACCTCAGGGAACTACGTCCATCTTCCATAAACGACCATGATTTTATTCAACTTATCGAGTATTTTTCAAGGGACCGGGAAAATATGTTCACTAGATAAAACGATGATTTTGTAATGTAGAAAATTAGGAAAGACAAAATTCAGGATGACACGGCACACAGGGACCGGGAAAAAATAATCACTTTATCGAGAGATTCACGACCATGATTTTATTCAACTTATCGAGTATTTTTCAAGGGACCGGGAAAATATGTTCACTAGATAAAACGATGATTTTGTAATGTAGAAAATTATGAAAGACAAAATTCAGGATGACACGGCACACAGGGACCGGGAAAAACTGTTCACTTTATCGAGAGATTCAAATTTACGAGTTTCAAATTATCAAAATATATCTTTTTTTTAATAAGTTTATAGAGAATTGTTTTAACAAATGTTCGTTAGACAAACCTTTACTCGGGTAAAACCTCGGGCGAAGCCGGGTACGTCCGCTAGTTTTTTATAAATACTGGAAATCAGCTCAATCAAAATATTTAGCACTGACACCTGATCCAACTCGATAATTGGTCGAGGTCAATACCCAATATTTGTATATAACTACGATGCTAATTTGTTATTTATTTATTTTGTCCTACAGGGAGAATCCTGTATGGCACGTGTGCCCAATAAAGGCTATTGTTGTTGTTGAAGCCACGAATTTCTTTATTAATAGATAAACTCGACGCTTTCTTTTAACTTTGGTGTTTTCTTAGTAAGAAATTCATCGCCTCATGATTCTGTTCTTCTTTTGATACTGATCCAGGTGATAATCAAACTTATGGAGTCATCCTTTTTCATCGAAAATCAAATAGTCTCTCATCCGGTAACTCTTCTTTAAGGGGCAAAGTGGAGACTGTGTTTTAAAGATTGCACTGAAAGGAGACCAAATTAACACTGATCCTTATTCTGGTTTCTTGAAATAAAAGATACTTCGGCCAGTAAATCTTTTTATTATCTCAACGTTTCGACCAAATTCTTTTGTCCTCGTCAGGAGCAAACAAAAATTAAAACATTTGGCAAGGCGTTAAAAATTATTCTAATGTTCCAAGGGCGTTCTCACGCGATATTTATAATTTTGTACAACATCTAAAGCACGAGTCGAAAATAAATATTTAAATCACAAAAAACTATTATCTTTGAAATAAATTATAATATATATATATATATATATATATATATATATATATATATATATATATATATATATATAGTAATCCCGATGTGGAATGTACTGGGCAGCCGTGGTAGTGGGTGCGTGATGGGATTTCCGCACTGGGACAGCAAGAGACAGAGGCAGGTCTAGATGGTACTCCAAGAGGTAAAGGTAGACCACGGACGAAGGCAGTCCAACCACGGGCGCCACGGATGCCCAAAGCCTACATCGCGGATAGAAGGTGAGAGATCCCACTGACCGTATAACGGCGTCGCTCTGAAAACAACTAACTGAACAACCAACTTTTGTCCCATCTTGGGGGGCTTTTATATGAGACGCCCGCATATGTTGGCGAGTTCTGATTGGCTCCCATAATCACGCTACCTGTCAGGCGCCGGGTTGTTTATCACGTCTAGCCACCTGTTGACGGGGTGATTGAACTCATTATCATAAACTCTTTGTTTTATTTGTCACTTCCATTGTTCGATACATATTTTATATAGATATGGGTTTATAATAAATATTAGAAGAAGGTTGTGATCTAACTAACTCAAAATATACTACAGAATGTGTCCCCGGTGATGAAGGTTTGGTTGGGGGAATGACATGTAATGAATGATAACCTAACAAACCTATTATAAAAAATAAAAGAAATAATTTGTATACAAATTAGTTAAAATTATTATAAAGTTACAAGTTAAACAGAGAAAGATGTTGTAATGGTGGTGTATCAATGAAATAAAATTTAAGGTTATAAAAATAAAAACGCACAAAATGAATGATACAAGATTAAGAGAAAGTATATAATACAAAATGGTAAATATGGTAAAATGAATCGTACAAGGAAAATAATATCTTATTGCATTAAAGATGAGAGAAAAAAATGAAGTTAGTTTATTGACTGAACGTATAATGTGACGCTAAGGTTGAAAAGGGGAAAGGGGGTATCTGAGCATGTTTCTGCAAAGTAGTATCCCAAACATTCTGCAATGCAATGCGAACTTGTTTAAGTGAGGCATTGTTTTCATTAACAGAAGGCCTAAGATATTCCGTCTGCATCATTAGCTCAGACAGCGAAAAGAGGTGGGAAGATTGATGGAGGTAAAAGGGGGAGGTAGAGGTAAGAGGGATCCCTGTTGTCCATAATGATTGTGCCCGGTTGAATTATGAGGAAAAAAAAAAGTGAAAAGTTGAAAAAATGGTGAATTGATATGATGAGTCGGGCGATGAGAAAAAAAAATATCGCGCTGGATATCCTGAACTCACTATCAGGAATGGTATAGCGAGGAAGGATTGTTCCAGTCGGATTAATCAATGAAAAAAAACAAAAATGTTCGGCGAACTGGAATCCCTTGGAGGGTAGTTGGAGGTTTGAAGGGTGTGGAAAAGGAGAGGTGGATGTAAGAGATTTATTGCTGTCAATTTTGATTGTGTCCGGCTTGTGTGGTGAAAAGAAAAAGTTGAAAAATGAAAAAATGATGAGCCGGACGATGAGAGAAAAAAAAAGAAATTCTAACTGGGTCTCCTGAGCTCACTATTGGGAATTATATAGCGAGGAAGGGTCTTCTAGTTAGTTTAATCAATAAAAAAAAAAGAAAATGGCTAACGAACAATAATCTCTTGATGGGTATAAAAAGTTGGGAGGAAAGGTTCATGGGATAGAGTTAGAGGTTGTAAGGGAAGCGTCAAAAATAACATTTTGAAAATCTATTAAGAAAAAATAAAATGATAAATGTTTTATCTGTTTAAGAAATATTATAAATATTGTTAGGTGTAGGTTTTTTAAAATGGTGTCTAAAATAGTTGAAGTTGTAAAATTCAAAGTCTAAACATGATGAAAAAAAAAGGAAAATAAAAATATTAAAGGTAATAATATATAAAGGGTTGATTGGTATTTGATGGCATTAATGTTGATGGTTAATAAACAAAATTATATTATCGATTAATATTTAAATGCTTTATCTACATCTGTATAAGTTAAAAAACAAAGTCCAACACCACAAAACTAGTAAAACTGTAAGTCTATTTACAAATAAATGAGAGAAAAGTTAAAAGAAAACAAAAAATATTCGTCCCTGAAAAAAGGGAACATATTTACACACAATGTCTAGGTGTAGGTGCAAGATTATTGATATCTTTCGATTTTGGCCTACGGGGAGGCAATGTGGCCCTATATCGCTTTGGTCCGGTCTGAGAAGTTGGTCTTTGCCAGATCTTCCCGATTATATTATGTGAGACCAGACGGGGAGCGATCTTGATCCCTAAAATGATGTCATTGTAGTGGAAGATAGGACTTTAGGTACATGTAGTATGTAGTGCATGTCTTAGGCGCTAAAAAGATTGCAGAGCGTTTTATGCAGTTGGTCTGCAAAATTTCTAGGTGAGCCTACCCAAACGCCGGCTTGTTACGTTTGGGGAACATCATTTGAAATATTAATTTAATAGATCTTTTCTCCATGTAACATTACGTTACATTTAGGGAAATGAGAGGCGACAATTTGACAAAAAAAATTAAAACCTTATTGATTCCTAACAAGGGAGCCGATAATGTAGTGTATGTTCGTATTAAATTGTACCCAAAAGCCCTATAATCGAATGATTGACAGGCAAGAGTGTTGAAGTAGGAAGGAATATCTCTGCTAATGGTCTGCTAATGGTGGATACAAAGGTCATTCCACCCCTTTAGAATTAGGGAAGGAAAGACGAAGTAGAAAAAATAGGGGGGAGTTCAGCGCGTCCTTGAGCTCTCGTTGGGATGAAGATTGGATTTAATTGTCCTTTTAGGAGGCCAAGATGGCGTCTCCTTTGGTCTCATGTACAGGATCGATTTTAGAGATGGTGGGGACCTAATTTTTAAACGGGTTGACAAAACAATAACTTATCCTATAACATTATAAAAATAAGATTTGCTATAAAAGGGATTTTATATAATTTTTCCTATCCGTTTTAATCTGGCAGGTTCCTCTGTTAGAAGGATATTAAATTTAATCTGTAATATTGAAATCGTGGGTGTGAATAATTGGGAAAAGGTAGGCTATAAAAGAATTAATTAATTAACTTCGTCCACGAGGTTCCTGGGATTCTCTAGGTGAAATAACCTTAGTTTCTCAGTAAGTTTTGCGTTAAGATGTTCAGACAGATCGTTAGATTGGAGATTATTAGCGGTGATTAGGTTTAGAAAATTATAAAATAATGAATTTACGAAATTTTTCTAAGAGAAAAGGTTATGGCATGGGTACAAAATTCGGTAGAGTTTCGTAATTAACAATTTAACACAGGAAGGAATGAAATGCAATGGGGTATGGAAATTTTATGGTATGATATTAAGTTTTCGCATATTACATTTATAGTTGTATTTGTAATTGTGGGAAAAATGGGAGGCACATTATGAGATGAGATAATTTTAAATTGATATTTATAAAAATACAAATCTAGGACTAATTTTTTAAAACTTTTAAATATTGAGAAATATCAATTTGAATAGTAATAGGTCAAGTAAAATAAAGAGCGTAATAAATTTAATTATTAATACTATGGCCATAAATAAGGTATTAAAAAAAACACACAAATAAGTTTAGAAAATATGATTCGAGTAATTAAAATATAATATGATTTTTTTATTTAAAATTGAAATTAATGAATTAAAATTTAAAAGTTGCTTAAAATAAAGTAAAAATTGATAAATGAGGGTGTACAAGTTTTAAAATTTGAATTGAAATGCTATAAAAATGGTAAAATAATTGAACTTGATGGATTTATAATAATAATGTTATTGCTATTAAAATGGTATCGAATAATTAATTCAGAGCAAACGGAGATAGTGTTACAATAAATAGTTCTGTAGAGAAAATTCTCCTACCAGATGGATGTCTTGAATGTGTCTTGTGGAGTGGACTGCGATGAGGCTTGGTGATCTTTTTTGCGGTGGTTACCATGAGACATCGTCGATGCTGGTTGGCGGGGCAATGCCAGGACTTCTCGATGAATCTTGTCTGCCTGTTCGAGCCGATGGAGTAAGATGTTCGTGGCGCAGGAGATGTCGATGGGGGCGATGATGACCTCCTCGGTGCGAGGCACGGTTAGTCCCCGAATGGCGTCTGTTAGGTGGCTTACTCGGTATTCGCAGTGGGGCTGCCTGTTGGTGAGGGCATCCGCGACGTATTCGTCTCTGACCTCCGTCATCCTCTGCATGCTGCTGTCCTCAGTCATCCTGTCGACTTTAACGGGTTCTGTAGTAATCCCGATGTGGAATGTACTGGGCAGCCGTGGTAGTGGGTGCGTGATGAGATTTCCGCACTGGGACAGCAAGAGACAGAGGCAGGTTTAGATGGTACTCCAAGAGGTAGAGGTAGACCACGGAAGGCAGTCGAACCACGGGCGCCACGGATGCCCAAAGCCTACATCGCGGATAGAAGGTGAGAGATCCCACTGACCGTATAACGGCGTCGCTCTGAAAACAACTAACTGAACAACCAACTTTTGTCCCATCTTGGGGGGCTTTTATATGAGACGCCCGCATATGTTGGCGAGTTCTGATTGGCTCCCATAATCACGCCACCTGTCAGGCGCCGGGTTGTTTATCACGTCTGGCCACCTGTTGACGGGGTGATTGAACTCATTATCATAAACACCTGTTCGTCTGGGTTATTGCGTCGTCTGGTCTACCTCGTCCTCTTTGTTTTATTTGTCACTTCCATTGTTCGATACATATTTTATATAGATATGGGTTTATAATAAATATTAGAAGAAGGTTGTGATCTAACTAACTCAAAATATACTACATATATATATAATGAGAAATTATAAACAAAAATAAATATTTAAAAAATAATAATATTTACAAAGATTCTGGTTAATTGAAATGCTTTAAATCCGGAAATAATGTTTAAAAATGAGGGTTGTTCTCTAAAAGAGTCATTTTGCGACATCATATTCCCTTCGTTCTAATAGGGCTCAAAAGACGGTCCTAACTTTACACGAGTTCGCTTTGATGAGGATTTTGCTGGAAGAAAACATATTATCTATATAAATAAAGGCCACGTCCCGTCAAAATAGACGAAAAACTATGCTCTCACTCTTTTGATCAAACTAACGGAATCCAATCAATGCCACAACACCAATTTTGGCACATTCTGAACAGGAGATTTTATTTTTATGGATTAAACTCTTTCGAGAAATTTTTAATTAATAATCCAGCCATAGAATTGGCCTGGCCGCACTGTCAGTATTGATGGGTTCTGAGGATTTCCATCGCAGAACTCGTGAAATCAAAGTCTCGACTGACGAGGACCATTAAGCTTGAAACCATGGTCTCCAAGGTAGGTGTTCAGAATTTTCCAGAGCTGGTATTGCATCTCTGTTACTGACCCAATTCAGCTTGTTTGCAGGGACAATATCGATAGATGATGTATATAAATGTTATATTAAAATATTATTTTAATTAGGGTTATATTTCATAGATTCAAATACTCTGCTAAATCGACCGCCAGAGGTCACGCTTCCCTTTAAAAACTCATTGTTGTTGTTTCTCGATGGCCATCGGGGTTCAAAAATAATTTTATTTTGGTTAGCAGCCCCGTAAATGAAGATATTTCCGTTCCGTTTTTCGATGGCCGGCTCAAACCTTTGAACATTATATGTGAATAAGTTTTTTATTTTTTTATTCTTACGCCTTAAGCCAGGCAGTACTTTTATCAAATTATGTTTTTTATATACACACATAAGCCTTTTTATTGGGGCATCCAGCCCTATACATGATTCCCCTCTATTATGTTTTTTTATATATTCCTTTAGTTCAATTGAAGCAATTACGGATCAAAACTATTTTTATTATTATACTTTCAAGATTTTAACCACGACTGCATTAACATAGCTTAATCCTCAAGATGATCAAAAATCAACAGAAATCTATTTATATATATATATATATATCATATATATTGTTTAATTTGACGGGAGAGGCTTGTTCGCTGCGTGGAGGGCATAGGACTGTGGGGGCATACATGGTAGGGATCAGGGTCAGCTAGAACCAAGTTAAAAATCAAATCATGACAAATGTGCTCTATATAAAACAATGAATCAATTAATCAAATAATTTAATCAATTAAATCACTATTTAAATACAAACTAAAACTACAACTGATAAGTAACCATAGAGATAGCTTCCATCATTCTTGGTACCAAATAGAAAACCCCAAAAAACAGACCCTCTAACTAAACAGAAGGAAGGCAAAGCGTTAGAAATTATTCTAGAGAATAATTTCTCTAGATTTCCTCTGACGAGGACAAAAGATTTTTGTCGAAACGTCGAGACAATAAAAAGATTTTGTTCAAATCAATAAGCTTGAGGGATAAGTCTCTTTCAAATAAATTTATTTCAAGCTTTCGGGCACAACCGCCCTTCGACAGGAAAAAAAATATATATATATATATTAGCTACTGAAGTTTTCGGATCTAATCTACATATATATATACATATGTACATACATATGAGAGAAAATGACAGTTATGCAAAGACGGATTTACATAGTGAAGAACACAATAAACCAGAATTTGCTATTTGTAAATATAGAGAGAATTTGCATGTGTAAAATATGTACTGATATGAATAGGACAAATAATATGGCATATCTTGGAAACACAGGAATACATATTGAAATTGTGGTCTCAGAGTTCATGATACAGAGGGGGGTTTGGTGGCTGCAGGGAATATTACATTGTAAATTTCAGGTAAATCAATTTTTCTATTGAGGCTGTGAAATTTGCTTGACAGGAGAGATTCAATAATTAGTCTTTGGTGTTTGCTGGGAATATTGGAATAATGAATTTTAGGTGATGTAATGTTGAAGGAATGGCCAGTTTCGTTTATGTGCTGCAATATTAAGGATCTATGGTCTAGGTTATCGATATTTCTTTTGTTTTCATGAATTCTAATATTGACATGTCTCCCGGTTTCGCCTACGTAGATTTTTGGGCAGTTCAAACATTCTATGGAGTAAATAGCGTTTCGTGGTGTGCTGCGAGGTTCATTAAGTTTCATAATCTGGTTTCGGAGAAGGGATCCAGAGGTAGGTGCGCAGGTGAAGTAGGTTTTGATTACAAATTTCAATAAGAATCTCGCTAATGTGGAGGATAATGGTGAATACGGCATATTGCAAATAGATCTGTATATTGGAGACTTTGTCTTTTTAGTTAGGTCATAAAAAGATTTACTGGCAGAAGTGTCTTTTATTTAAAGAACTATGAAATCCTCTATCTTTACGATATGGTACTTTGAGTTTTTATTTTTCAATCGCAGAAATCGCTTAATTTTTTTAATAATAATAGAAGTTTTCTGCAACCATTATTGATTTTGTGTTCTATTTAAAATCGGATTTGTTATCGTCAATTTCAAATATCATCAACGAAGTAGAACGTGTATTAGGCTCTCCTTGAGGAAAACCGAAATTAGCTGCCTTCGAAGTAATAATGAAGAAGGAAATTATGGAAACAAAACTTCGCTCTAATATAAAATCCTATAAGAAACTTCTTTTCAAACCGAGCACTTCACCCAAAATTGGAAAGAAAGTATGATACAAACGAATTGTGGGTTAATGATGGGAAGTCATTGTATTTCCAATGTGTACGTCTTCAGCCAAATCGACCGATACTGCCGTGAACGAAGAAAGAATTTACAAAGAAAGAATAAATGGAAATTTCCAGAAGAGGCAAGAACCTATGACAATGGCCTAAAGTAGACCAGGGGTCTGCACTCTGCGGTTCGCCAGCCACATACGGCTCTTTGGATGTGAAGCTCTTTATATAGTTCCATACGTAAATATTATTTATGTGAGTACTATTTATTGTTGGAAAGAAAAAAAAGTGTGGCTCTTCAAAAACTTTTAAATTTTGTAAATTGTAATGTTTTACTCTTCCGACTCAAAATTTTGCCGACCCCTGCTTTCGATCCATTTTCTAGGATTCCTATGAGGATTCACCAAGAGAGAATTTTAGCCGCTACTATAGATTTTTCCTTTCTCCTGGCTAAAATGGAAACCTCCAGAATCTGTTAGAACATCCAGTCGATTGACTCTTCCTTCCTGTCTGAAAATCAAGATGGTGCGACCTGTTTTGGAGGTAAGGCCGAAAATTTTGAAAATTGAAAAAGCAGAATCTCCTAATACAGCATTAGAACTGCGGTCTGGTGGGTAGAATTGGAGAAACCGCTAAGAGGGTTCATCACTGATAGTAGACTTGTAAGAAGAGATGTACGATCAAATATATACTTGTGGTAATAAGAGGTGGGGAAAATAAATAAGGACATCACAAGTTGAAAGAGGGACCCAGGCAACCAGAGAAAGAGACGGGACTGGCAGGCCGGGCGGCCGTTCGTGTCGCACACAATCCCCAACTGTCTTAAAAGTCCCGAGGTGTTAACGGGCCCCAGTGATAGCCCCATGGAATATCGCTGGTGTCTCAAGTGACCGGACTTTACCCTCTCTCTGGGTTGTCTGTAGGTTGTCTTTATTATTCCTGGAATAGTGTATACTATGACATTCCCGTATAAACATCTTGAAGAAAGAGGTTGTCTGGCCGGCAGCGCATTAATATATATTTTTTATAAATTAGACACTTCGTTCAGAGAAATTCATAACATTTGTAACGCCTTGTCAAAGTGTTTTATTTTTTATTCTCCTGACAGGACAAAACATTTTCGTCAAAACACTTCGATAAAATAAAACTTATAAGAAATTGATACTAATTTAAGCGTCTCTATTAAAAATTAAACAATTTTATACTGTCCTTGCTGCAATGGTAAAATAATATTGAGAGGACGTAGCTATCAGTGGTGAACCTTCCTAGCGGTTTCTTCTGTTTAATCTACCATACCACTGTAATATTGTATTGGGCTGTTTTCCTTTTAAACTGATACTGAAGCTGACCTCTTGGAAAAAGAATTTTGGATGAAATATGAACACACACATAAAGCTTTAATAGTTCTTGAAAATATACTTCAGCCAGTAAATCTTTTTATTACCTCGACATTTCGACAAATATATTTTGTCCTCGTCAGGAGCAAACAAAAATTAAAACATTTTACAAAGTGTTAAAATTATTCTAAAGCTGCAAGAGCGTTCTCACGCGGTATTTCAAATTCAGAACAACATCTAAAGGACGAGTCAAAAAAACTAATATTTAACTCACAAAAGACTCTTCTAAATAAATTATAATAAATACACATATAAGTAATAATATAAGTAAATGTAATGAGAAATTATAAACCAAAATAAATAGAAAAATTTAAAAAAAATATGCAAATATTCAGTAATAGTATAAATAAATTTATTATTTTATGTACAATTTATACTAACTACTTAACTACTTTTTAACTATCTTTACGATAAAGTTTTTTGAGGACAGTAGAAATATATATAATTATAAATAGATAATATGCTTAGAGATATTGCTCTTCCGCAAACATCAACTAGAATATTTAATCATACAATTACAATATGATGCATTAGCGCGCCATCTGTTATTGAAAAGTGACACTATTCTACATTTGTTTAAAATTAAACAATTTCTACTGCTCTTTTACTGCAATGATAAATTAAAAAATAGTATTTGACCAATATTCTGGTGTAAGTAGATATCAACGATTATTTGATATTTATTCTGATAGATTGTGTAGGTTCCACCAGAAAATGTCAGTTACATAACCAAGAGATGTTTTCCACATTATTTATCCACTTGATACATAACATTCGTGCCATAGATGAACATTTTTCTGGAAAAATATTGATTAATAAGAAATAACGACTATTTCTATTATTATGGATGAAGTATGGAAGGATTAAATGTGAAGAGTAATCTTCTTCTTTCTTATCTCCACTCAATAATATCAGGGTATTAAACTTGTAAAGCTTGAGACTTTTGATGGTGTCTGCCGTGGATGGGTAGAGCTCATTAATGGATAAGTCACCTAGACACCAAGTTTAACTATCAGTTTCGGGAAGGTGACAAAGCCACAATACACCGACAAGAGGAAGCTAGTTCGCGACGACTGTCAATAGACGACGTCTTGTTTTGACGTCTATTTTGACGGGAGAGGTGACCTTTATTTTTATATATTGATGCCTTAGATATTATTTTTGAGCTTTCATGTCTTTGTATATTTTTTCAGCCCTAGATACCATTCTTTGCATGATTTTTCAGCATTAGATATCATTTTTGTCTTTGCATAATTTCTCAGCCCTAGATACCATTGTTGTCTTTGCATAATTTCTCAGCCCTAGATACCATTGTTGTCTTTTTATAATTTCTCAGCCCTAGATATCATTTTTGTCTTAGCATAATTTTTCAGCCCTAGATACCATTCTTTGCATGATTTTTCAGCATTATATATCATTTTTCTCTTTGCATAATTTCTCAGCCCTAGATATCATTTTTGTCTATGCATAATTTCTCAGCCCTAGATATCATTTTTGTCTTTGCATAATTTCTCAGCCCTAGATACCATTGTTGTCTTTGCATAATTTCTCAGCCCTCGATATCATTTTTGTCTTTGCATAATATCTTAGCCTTACATTCCATTGTTGTTTTTGCAAAATTTCTCAGTCCTAGATACCATTGTGTCTTTGCCTAATTTCTCAGCCCCAGATACCATTGTTGTCTTTGCATAATTACTCAGTCCTAGATACCATTTTTGGCTTTGCTTAATTTCCCAGCCATAATCACCATTGTTGTATTTGTATAAATATTCAGCCCTAGATATCATTGTTGTTTTGGCATAATTACTCAGCCCTAGATACCATTGTTGTCTTTGCAAAATTTCTCAGCCCTTGATACCATTGTTGTCTTTGCATAATTTCTCAGCCATAGATACCATTATGTCTTTTGCATATTTCCTCAGCCCTAAATACCCCATTATTGTTTTAACATAATTTCTAAGACCTAGATACCATTGTTGTCTTTTCATAATTTTTCAGCCATAAAAACCATTATTGTCTTTTCATAATTTCTCAGCCTTACACTCGATGGTTGTTTTTGAATAATTTCTAATCCCTAGATACCATTGTTGTCTTTGCATAATTTCTCAGCCATAAAAACCATTATTGTCATTTGTAGTTTCTCAGCCCTACATTCCATGGTTGTTTTTGCATAATTTCTCTGCCCTACACTATATTGGTGTCTATGCATAATTTCTCATCCCTAGATACCTTTGTTGTCTTTGCCTAATTTCGCAGCCCTCGATACCATTGTTGTCTTTACATAATTCGTCGCCTTAGATACCATTATTGCTTTTGCATAATTTCTCATCCCTAAACTCCATTGTTATCTTGGCATAATTTCTCTGCCCTACACTATATTGGTGTCTATGCATAATTTCTCATCCCTAGATACCTTTGTTGTCTTTGCATAATTTCTCCGCCCTAGATACCATTATTGTTTTTGTATAATTTCTCAGTCCAAAAGATACCTTTAAAATACAATATAACGCGGCTGATGATTGTAAAACGAAAATTGCAATTATACCGCGAATGTTTCTTTTATACAAAAATCGAAATTTATTTTAAAGAGAAATAACGACTATTTCTAACTTTAAGGATGAAGTATGAAAGGGTGAAAATATGAAGAGTAATGGCGAACGGAAAAATAAAAGTGTCCAGGGGCGGGAACCGAACCCACGACCTTCCGCTTACCGGGCAGATGCCATGTCCACTAGGCTACCCTGGACATATTTTTCCGTTCGTAAATATTATATAAAGTAATTTAAAATACAATATAACGCGGCTGATGATTGTAAAACGAAAATTGCAATTATACCGCGAATGTTTCTTTTATACAAAAATCGAAATTTATTTTAAAGAGAAATAACGACTATTTCTAACTTTAGGGATGAAGTATGAAAGGGTGAAAATATGAAGAGTAATGGCGAACGGAAAAATAAAAGTGTCCAGGGGCGGGAACCGAACCCACGACCTTCCGCTTACCGGGCAGATGCCATGTCCACTAGGCTACCCTGGACATATTTTTCCGTTCGTAAATATTATATAAAGTAATTTAAAATACAATATAACGCGGCTGATGATTGTAAAACGAAAATTGCAATTATACCGCGAATGTTTCTTTTATACAAAAATCGAAATTTATTTTAAAGAGAAATAACGACTATTTCTAACTTTAGGGATGAAGTATGAAAGGGTGAAAATATGAAGAGTAATACCTTTGTTGTCTTTGCTTAATTTCTCAGTCCTAGAAACCATTGTTGTCTTTGTATAATTTCTTAGCCCTAAAATCCATTGTTGTATTCGCATAAATTCTCAGCCCTAGATAACATTATTGTTTTCGCATAATTTCTCAGCCTTAGATACCTTTGTTGTCTTTGCCTAATTTCTCAGCCCTAGATACCATTGTTGTCTTTGTATAATTTCCATGTCCTTGATAATATTGTTGTCTTTTCATAATTTCTCAGCCCTAGATACCATTGTTGTCTTTGCCTAGTTTCTCAGCCTTAGATACCATTGCTGTCTTTGTATAATTTTTCAGCCCTAGATACCATTGTTGTTTTTGCATAATTTATCAGCCAACACTCAATTAGTCTTCGCATAATTTCTCATCCCTAGATACCATTTTTGTTTTTAATAATTTCTCATCCCTAGATACCATTTTTGTTTTTAATAATTTCTCAGCCCTAGATACCATTTTTGTTTTTAATAATTTCTCAGCCCTAGATACCATTGTTGTCTTTCCAAAATTTCTCAGCCCTAGATACCATTATTGTTTTTTGCATAATTTCTCTGCCTTATATACCGATACCATTGTTGACTTTGCATTATTTCTCCCCTCGATCATGAACATCTACTTACGAACCAAGAGTTGAGTTGTTTTCATAGAAAGTGTTAAAAAGCGCTAGAAAGAATATTTGACACAATCATTTCATTCTCAGTATGTGTCTGTCACTATAGGCGGAGCTCGGGACAGTTGTCTCTACCTTATATTTATATCAATTGTCAAACACTTGCTGAGAGATTAACTTTCATAAACATCCACATACAAGCCAAGAGTTGAGTTGTTTGTAGAAGGTTTAAAATAAGCGGTAGAAAGAATCTTTTGACACAATCATTTTATTCCCTGCCTGTGTCTGTCACTATAGGCGGAGCTCGGGACAGTTGTCCTGTCTGACAGGATGTCCCCTACTTAAGTCCTCACCGCCATCCTTCAGTTTCTGGATGACTCTCTGTATCAGGTCCTCAGGCAGGCTGGAACCTCGGGAGAGGATGTCCACGTAGCCTGCGACATTGTCAGGTGAGATGACATTCTCACAGGGATACCTGGCTTCAATAAAGCCAAGCCTCATTGCCATAACTTCCAGGATTCATTAATAAGCCGACATACCCTTAATGATACCTGCCGACACTCTTCGTGGATCAATTAAAGAAACTCACTGGATTAACGGTCACCGAGATGGTACATTGAGCTCAAGACAAAGATGGCTGGCGTCACATCGTGTTTGGGATGTAATACGTACAGTGGGCCACAACGTTCGATCGCGAATAAACTTGTTTATTATATACTCTCAAATAAAGTCTGTGACCAACGTAAATACCCAAATAGTAATTCTACAACCAGTACAAGATATACACCGTTTACTTCAGTGGGCGAGATTCTAGATAATTTCTTATTGTGTTCATTAAGTAAGGATAAACTCCATAAAGAATAGATCAAAACAGAATAACGAGAAAGGCTAACGAAGATTTATATATTTAATCACATAACTGGCAATCTTCCATGACTTCAAGATTCGAGTAACTCAAATATTACAATCAAATGAGTTTTCTCTTCATTTTGTTGCTGTTAAATGAAATGGTCATTGAAGCTAGAGAATTTTATAAAGGATAACCGTTCTTAAACGGGCAAAATTATATCAGAGAATGAGCGTGGGAGGTTTTTTTATATATGTATAATAAGTAGCTATCCATCAAATGTAGATCTCACCCTGTCGTACTCACTAACAGATATAATTTTCGAAACTATTTTAAACGCGTGAGATTCTTTTTAAAATTAAACAATTTCTACTGCCCTTAATGCAATGGAAAAATTAAAGGGAGGGCCTGACTCATCAGTGGTGAACCCTCCCTGCGGTTTCGCCAGTTTAATCTACCATACCGCTGTTATATTGCATTTTCGGAACTTCCTTTTATAGTGATACTGTTGCTAGACTCTTGGAATGGGTATTTAGATGAACTATGGACATAAGCTTCGAGGACAGTAGAATTACATACAATTATAAATATATAATATGCTTCGGGCAATCGCGCTTCCGCAAATATCAAATTGTGTCTTTAGAAATTGTTTAATTTTAAAAAGAATCTCACGCGTTCAAAATAGTTTCGAATTTTGATAACAGATGGCGCGCAAGTGCATCGTAAGATATAATTTTGCCTGTTGAAGAGCGAAAGCTCGCAATTAACAAACTTTTTGCGAAAGGTTTTTGATCGTCTTATAAAAGGTTATCGCAATTTTCTTATATACAGTGAAATATCTGCTCACCCTGGTTTAAGAAATAAAATCAGAAGTGAATATATGGAATCTCTCAACTTACTTCTGTAGAAGGTACACCACCAGAACACGGCGTAGGTTTCGTGGTCCGACTCCACAGGGACCATTGGACCCTTGCCTGCACACACGGTGTGAGACTCCTTACGGATCACAGAGTCCGTGAATCACTGACCGACTGTGGCCACAGCATGATACTGCAGTGGTGAGGCGGACTCCTGGGTCACGTGGTAGTAGTAGTTGCGCACTCCCCCACTGCGCACCATACATACCATCATTTAATGTTTGAACATCCCTTCGATGTAATGCTAGGAACACAACTTGGTCAAATCACATACAAAATTATAATTTACGTTCTCAGATAATCCCAAGTTTATAAAGGTACAAAGTCGTAAAGCAAAGAGATTCTTGTAAAGTTTTTCTATTTAGCTGAGCTTTCGTGCATTTCTGTTCTTGAGAAGAGCAATTTAAAATTGAAAAGTTAAACCTTAAATCTATATCTACAAACTTCTCTATATATTGTAGATAAATATGTTATTCTTGTAAGGATGTTCTCATTAGAGAATACACATTTAGAATAAAATGTTAAACAAAATCAAAGAAAATAATTCTAAAGAGCGTAATTAGGTATGTGTGAAGATCCAACTTACTCGAACTCTGTGATGTAGCGTTCGTCGAATTCAAATCCATCACCGGCCGCTTTGGTGAGGTTGATGGCTTTACAGGGCAGGTTGAGGGGAAAGCTGCTCCATACGATACGCCAGTTCCCCAGGACCTATGGCATACACATAAGTACTGGTGTACACATGGTTTGGCTGGGATATATGGAATAGCCATGGGATACGCCAGTTCCCCAGGACCTATGGCATACACATAAGTACTGGTGTACACATGGTTTGGCTGCGATATATGAGATAGCTATGGGATACGCCAGTTCCACAGAACCTATAGCATATACAGGTTAACGGTGTACACATGGCTTGCTTAGTATACATGGAATAGCCATTGCGATAAGACAGTTCCCCAGGACCTATGGCATACACATAAGTACTGGTGTACACATGGTTTGGCTGGGATATATGGGATAGTCATGGGATACGCCAGTTCCACAGAACCTATAGCATATACAGGTTAACGGCGTACACATGGCTTGCTTAGTATACATGGAATAGCCATTGCGATAAGACAGTTCCCCAGGATCTATGGCATACACACAAGTAGTTATGTTAACGGTGTACACATGGCTTGGTTAGTATACATGGAATAGCCATTGCGATAAGACAGTTGCCCAGGAGCTATGGCATACACACAAGTAGTTATGTTAACGGTGTACACATGGCTTGCTTAGTATACATGGAATAGCCATTGCGATAAGACAGTTCCCCAGGATTTATGGCATACACACAAGTAGTTATGTTAACGGTGTACACATGGCTTGCTTAGTATACATGGAATAGCCATTGCGATAAGACAGTTCCCCAGGATTTATGGCATACACACAAGTAGTTATGTTAACGGTGTACACATGGCTTGCTTAGTATACATGGAATAGCCATTGCGATAAGACAGTTGCCCAGGAGCTATGGCATACACACAAGTAGTTATGTTAACGGTGTACACATGGCTTGCTTAGTATACATGGAATAGCCATTGCGATAAGACAGTTCCCCAGGATCTATGGCATACACACAAGTAGTTATGTTAACGGTGTACACATGGCTTGCTTAGTATACATGGAATAGCCATTGCGATAAGACAGTTCCCCAGGAGCTATGGCATACACACAAGTAGTTATGATAACGGTGTACACATGGCTTGCTTAGTATACATGGAATAGCCATTGCGATAAGACAGTTCCCCAGGATTTATGGCATACACCAAGTAGTTATGTTAACAGTGTACACATTGCTTGCTTAGTATACATGGAATAGCCATTGCGATAAGACAGTTCCCCAGGATTTATGGCATACACCAAGTAGTTATGTTAACGGTGTACACATGGCTTGCTTAGTATACATGGAATAGCCATTGCGATAAGACAGTTCCCCAGGATCTATGGCATACACAAAAGTAGTTATGTTAACGGTGTACACATGGCTTGCTTAGTATACATGGAATAGCCATTGCGATAAGACAGTTCCCCAGGATTTATGGCATACACCAAGTAGTTATGTTAACGGTGTACACATTGCTTGCTTAGTATACATGGAATAGCCATTGCGATAAGACAGTTCCCCAGGATCTATGGCATACACACAAGTAGTTATGTTAACGGTGTACACATGGCTTGCTTAGTATACATGGAATAGCTATGGGATAAAACAGTTCCCCAGGATCTATGGCATACACACAAGTAGTTATGTTAACAGTGTACACATTGCTTGCTTAGTATACATGGAATAGCCATTGCGATAAGACAGTTCCCCAGGATTTATGGCATACACCAAGTAGTTATGTTAACGGTGTACACATGGCTTGCTTAGTATACATGGAATAGCCATTGCGATAAGACAGTTCCCCAGGATCTATGGCATACACAAAAGTAGTTATGTTAACGGTGTACACATGGCTTGCTTAGTATACATGGAATAGCCATTGCGATAAGACAGTTCCCCAGGATTTATGGCATACACCAAGTAGTTATGTTAACGGTGTACACATGGCTTGCTTAGTATACATGGAATAGCCATTGCGATAAGACAGTTCCCCAGGATTTATGGCATACACCAAGTAGTTATGTTAACGGTGTACACATGGCTTGCTTAGTATACATGGAATAGCCATTGCGATAAGACAGTTCCCCAGGATCTATGGCATACACACAAGTAGTTATGTTAACGGTGTACACATGGGTTGCTTAGTATACATGGAATAGCCATTGCGATAAGACAGTTCCCTAGGATTTATGGCATACACCAAGTAGTTATGTTAACGGTGTACACAATGCTTGCTTAGTATACATGGAATAGCCATTGCGATAAGACAGTTCCCCAGGATTTATGGCATACACACAAGTAGTTATGTTAACGGTGTACACATGGCTTGCTTAGTATACATGGAATAGCCATTGCGATAAGACAGTTCCCCAGGATTTATGGCATACACCAAGTAGTTATGTTAACGGTGTACACATGGCTTGCTTAGTATACATGGAATAGCCATTGCGATAAGACAGTTCCCCAGGATCTATGGCATACACACAAGTAGTTATGTTAACGGTGTACACATGGCTCGCTTAGTATACATGGAATAGCTATGGGATAAAACAGTTCCCCAGGATCTATGGCATACACACAAGTAGTTATGTTAACGGTGTACACATGGCTTGCTTAGTATACATGGAATAGCCATTGCGATAAGACAGTTCCCCAGGATTTATGGCATACACCAAGTAGTTATGTTAACGGTGTACACATTGCTTGCTTAGTATACATGGAATAGCCATTGCGATAAGACAGTTCCCCAGGATTTATGGCATACACACAAGTAGTTATGTTAACGGTGTACACATGGCTTGCTTAGTATACATGGAATAGCCATTGCGATAAGACAGTTCCCCAGGAGCTATGGCATACACACAAGTAGTTATGTTAACGGTGTACACATGGCTTGCTTAGTATACATGGAATAGCCATTGCGATAAGACAGTTCCCCAGGATTTATGGCATACACCAAGTAGTTATGTTAACGGTGTACACATGGCTTGCTTAGTATACATGGAATAGCCATTGCGATAAGACAGTTCCCCAGGATTTATGGCATACACCAAGTAGTTATGTTAACGGTGTACACATGGCTTGCTTAGTATACATGGAATAGCCATTGCGATAAGACAGTTCCCCAGGATTTATGGCATACACACAAGTAGTTATGTTAACGGTGTACACATGGCTTGCTTAGTATACATGGAATAGCCATTGCGATAAGACAGTTCCCCAGGATTAATGGCATACACCAAGTAGTTATGTTAACGGTGTACACATGGCTTGCTTAGTATACATGGAATAGCCATTGCGATAAGACAGTTCCCCAGGATTTATGGCATACACCAAGTAGTTATGTTAACGGTGTACACATTGCTTGCTTAGTATACATGGAATAGCCATTGCGATAAGACAGTTCACCAGGATTTATGGCATACACACAAGTAGTTATGTTAACGGTGTACACATGGCTTGCTTAGTATACATGGAATAGCCATTGCGATAAGACAGTTCCCCAGGATCTATGGCATACACACAAGTAGTTATGTTAACGGTGTACACATGGCTTGCTTAGTATACATGGAATAGCCATTGCGATAAGACAGTTCCCCAGGATCTATGGCATACACACAAGTAGTTATGTTAACGGTGTACACATGGCTTGCTTAGTATACATGGAATAGCCATTGCGATAAGACAGTTCCCCAGGATTTATGGCATACACCAAGTAGTTATGTTAACGGTGTACACATGGCTTGCTTAGTATACATGGAATAGCCATTGCGATAAGACAGTTCCCCAGGATTTATGGCATACACACAAGTAGTTATGTTAACGGTGTACACATGGCTTGCTTAGTATACATGGAATAGCCATTGCGATAAGACAGTTCCCCAGGATATATGGCATACACCAAGTAGTTATGTTAACGGTGTACACATGGCTTGCTTAGTATACATGGAATAGCCATTGCGATAAGACAGTTCCCCAGGATCTATGGCATACACACAAGTAGTTATGTTAACGGTGTTCACATGGCTTGCTTAGTATACATGGAATAGCCATTGCGATAAGACAGTTCCCCAGGATTTATGGCATACACCAAGTAGTTATGTTAACGGTGTACACATGGCTTGCTTAGTATACATGGAATAGCCATTGCGATAAGACAGTTCCCCAGGATTTATGGCATACACACAAGTAGTTATGTTAACGGTGTACACATGGCTTGCTTAGTATACATGGAATAGCCATTGCGATAAGACAGTTCCCCAGGATATATGGCATACACCAAGTAGTTATGTTAACGGTGTACACATGGTTTGCTTAGTATACATGGAATAGCCATTGCGATAAGACAGTTCCCCAGGATATATGGCATACACACAAGTAGTTATGTTAACGGTGTACACATGGCTTGCTTAGTATACATGGAATAGCCATTGCGATAAGACAGTTCCCCAGGATATATGGCATACACACAAGTAGTTATGTTAACGGTGTACACATGGCTTGCTTAGTATACATGGAATAGCCATTGCGATAAGACAGTTCCCCAGGATTTATGGCATACACACAAGTAGTTATGTTAACGGTGTACACATGGCTTGCTTAGTATACATGGAATAGCCATTGCGATAAGACAGTTCCCCAGGATTTATGGCATACACACAAGTAGTTATGTTAACGGTGTACACATGGCTTGCTTAGTATACATGGAATAGCCATTGCGATAAGACAGTTCCCCAGGATTTATGGCATACACACAAGTAGTTATGTTAACGGTGTACACATGGCTTGCTTAGTATACATGGAATAGCCATTGCGATAAGACAGTTCCCCAGGAGCTATGGCATACACACAAGTAGTTATGTTAACGGTGTACACATGGCTTGCTTAGTATAAATGGAATAGCCATTGCGATAAGACAGTTCCCCAGGATCTATGGCATACACACAAGTAGTTATGTTAACGGTGTACACATGGCTTGCTTAGTATACATGGAATAGCCATTGCGATAAGACAGTTCCCCAGGATCTATGGCATACACACAAGTAGTTATGTTAACGGTGTACACATGGCTTGCTTAGTATACATGGAATAGCCATTGCGATAAGACAGTTCCCCAGGATTTATGGCATACACACAAGTAGTTATGTTAACGGTGTACACATGGCTTGCTTAGTATACATGGAATAGCCATTGCGATAAGACAGTTCCCCAGGATCTATGGGCATACACCAAGTAGTTATGTTAACGGTGTACACATGGCTTGCTTAGTATACATGGAATAGCCATTGCGATAAGACAGTTCCCCAGGATCTATGGCATACACACAAGTAGTTATGTTAACGGTGTACACATGGCTTGCTTAGTATACATGGAATAGCCATTGCGATAAGACAGTTCCCCAGGATATATGGCATACACCAAGTAGTTATGTTAACGGTGTACACATGGCTTGCTTAGTATACATGGAATAGCCATTGCGATAAGACAGTTCCCCAGGATCTATGGCATACACACAAGTAGTTATGTTAACGGTGTACACATGTGTTCCACCCTAAATATGCAAAATTGTTAGAATTTACTTTTGTTAATTATTGTTAAATTATGTAAATTTTAGAAATGTATATAATCTTGATTTTAGAAAATAAAGACAGTTATTGAGTGTACGTGGTTGAGTCATTAGAGTTGGTGAGACAAGAGTTATTAAGTATACGTGGTTGAGTCATTAGAGTTGGTGAGACAAGAGTTATTAAAGTATACGTGGTTGAGTCATTAGAGTTAGTGAGACGAGACAATAGCAGTTATTCAAGTTTGAAGGAGTTAGCTCGCTGAGTCAAGAAGCATATAATTAAAACCAGCGTTAAAATAAGAATTAGGCGGTGATTCCTCCTTAGTGCCAGGAGGCCAAAGCCAATTCGATTCATGGTCCCTCGAGAGCCTGATTAGGATTTGAAACAGAAGAAATTTAGCAAAAACTCAGCGAGAATACAATTGCAAATGTCTCGAGACGAAAGGATCCTCCAAAGAAAGTTAAGTTACCAGAAAAGGAGAATTGATGGATTTATTGAAAGTGTGGATTCAATTATTGAGGCAGGTGAAACAATACGCTTAGAAATAATGGGTGAAGAATTAAAGGAGATCAAAGAAAAAATTGAGAAACTCTACGACGAGCTGTTTTCTTTGGATGAAGTTGATATAGATAAAGAAAGTGAGGCATGTGATAGTTCAATGAACAAGATTGGAAGCTTGAGGGTAAAAATAGAAAATGAAAGAAAACTCAAAGACAAACTGGCGGACATAAAGCCAAATGGCTCTCAGGCAAATATAAAATTGCCTCAATTTGACTTACCGATATATGATGGAGATATGGGCAATTGGATCAACTTCAAAGAGCTATTCCTCACCACCATCGATGCACATCCAGGTTAACTAATATACAGAAGTTACAATATTTGAATTCTGCAGTAAAAGGCGAAGCGGCCAGATTAATAAGGGGTTTCCCTTTACTAAGTGAAAATTATGGCCAAGCATGGAGTACACTGTTATCAAGATATGATAACCCGAGAGAGCTAGCTTATGCCCAGGTGTCAAAAATATTTTCTCTCCGGGCAATTAAGAATCCATCGGCTAAGTGTCTCCATGAATTCATGGATGTTTGTAATGAAGCCATAAGAAACTTAGAAACGCTGGAATTGAAGAGAAATAAATTAGTGGATGTGATCCTGGTGCACTTCCTCCAGCAGAAGTTGAGTGAAAATCTAAGGTTGGATTGGGAACTGTCAGTGGACAACACTCTTCCTTCTTATGACAAGTTCATAGCGTTCATTTCCAGACATGCGAGAAGCATGTCTTGTGCTGTCAGGGAATGTTCAAAAAGGGAAGAAACCACCGGATCGAGATTTCCCAAATGCCAAAGCTACGGGATGCTAATTGAGAATCGGACACTTGCATATTATGCAAATCTAAGCATCATCCACTATACATGTGCAACTTATTTTGCAAAATGCCTTTAAAAGAAAAATTAAATGTAGTAAAAGGTCATAAATTGTGCTTCAATTGCTTGAGGAAAGGCCATTTCTCATGGAATTGTAGGCTGAACCAACGATGCAAAGTATGCAAGGGAAAGCACCACACGATGATTCATTATGATAAACCGAGCACGGAAGGCGCTTCGGCCCCAAGTTGAGAACACAACTCCGAAGGAACATGAAAGTGCTATCAATTTAACTAATACTCAACAGGCAAACTGCAATGATAGCCACGTACTACTCGCAACAGCTAGAATCAAGATAAAAAATGGACTCGGAAAGTTATGCACCTGCAGAGCCCTACTGGACAGCGGTTCCCAAGTCACCATGATAACAAAAGGATGCTGCGAAAGATTGGGACTTGTCCAAAGGAAATCAGATCGGATGATTATAGGGGTTGGAAACACACCAGTGCAGCATTCTTCATCGACAGTAAGTGTGACATTTTGTCCACTGAATAATTCTGAGGAATTCTCGGTGGAGGCAGTAGTCACGGGAGTGCTCACTTCAGAAATTCCGAACTTCAGGTTGAAAGACCCTAATTGGCCAACTTTGAAGAACCTCAAATTGGCAGACCCAGAGTTCTACATACAAGCCCCAATAGATATGATATTGGGAGCAGATATATACACTGAACTTATGTTGAATGGCTCTATATCTCTCGGAGAAGGATTGCCAATGGCTATTAATACAAGACTAGGTTGGGTACTTCTAGGAAAACTCATGGGAACATCGGAGAGTAATACAGAAGTCTGTAACCTGAGTTTACAATCTGAACCAGAACTAGAATTCGTAATGAAAAGATTCTGGGAAATTGAATCTGTGCCGTCACCGGATCTTTGTACACAGGACGAAGATTGTGAAAGGTTATTTTCGAATAACCATGGCAGAGATAGCCATGGAAGGTATTGGGTAAAATTGCCATTCAGACAACATCGACCGCTTCTGGGTGAATCAAGAGAAAAAGCTTTAAGAAGGTTCCTTTCGTTGGAAGGAAAATTGTGTAAGAATGTGAAATTATATGACCAATACCGGGGATTCATGAAGGAATATGAACACTTAAACCACATGGAAAGGGTCCCAATTGCAGAAGTGAAGCGAGAATTGTGCAGATGCTATTACATGCCTCATCATCCAGTAATTAGAGAGCAATCCACTACAACCAAAATGAGAGTTGTGTTTGATGCATCAGCTAAATCTGAAAATAATGTTTCTTTAAATCAATTTTTGCACAAGGGACCAAAAATCCAACAGGATGTATTTTTCATTCTCCTCAGATTCAGAACGTATCCTGTCGCCATAACTGCTGATATAGAAAAGATGTACCGCCAGATAAGAATTCATCCAGAAGATGCGGACTATCAGAGGATATTGTGGAGACCATCGCCAGAAGAGCCTGTGGTGGACTATCGACTACTGACTGTTACCTATGGTACAACTTCGGCTCCATTTTTGGCAATGAGAACATTACAACAGTTAGCAGAAGATGAAGGCCAAAATTATCCTGAGGCTTCTAGGGTGACCTTGAATGATTTCTATGTCGATGATCTGCTAACAGGAGCTCAAACGATTGCTGAAGCCAAAGAACTAATAGACCAATTAAAGGACTTAATCAAAAAGGGAGGGTTTCACTTAAGAAAGTGGAATTCAAATTGCCACGAGATAGTGTCTCATGTCGAGGAAATAAACGAAGAGAGGAAAATTAACTTGGAGAAAGGAGCCATATCCAAGATTTTAGGAATTGTATGGGATCATGTACAAGATACGTTTAGAGTTAATATAACTCTTCCTGAGGAAGTTGTTACCAAAAGAGATCTTCTCTCCAATATTGCGAGGATTTTCGATCCAATTGGTTTCCTCTCACCTACTACAGTGGCAATGGCGAATCTCCAGAGGCAGACCGCGGTCAAAGAAGTCGAGGATTTAGAAGGGCTACCAGTCTACCACCGCGCCATATTGAAGGAAAATGGAGAGTGGCCAGAAGTTACCAAAGCCATCCAATGTAGCTACCCGAAGGTCTTTGTCGGCGACGGAACTTATCTTTACCTCCTCATAGAAGATGTGGAATCTCTAGATGGCCCGAATGTCCGCTCGGTATTGTACCAATACCACATCCCTCACAAAAAATGGATCTGGAGAAAAGTGAATGGTTTCGCTCCAATAGTTATTTCCAAGTCTATCGTTTATGCCTCTCACGATAAAAGGGTGTACTTTGTAGGAGGGAGAATACACTCTAGAGGGAATAAGGTAACTTGCACCGACAATATTGTCCGAGTGAAACTTAAAGAGGGTCGGGCTTCTGTTCTAGTGAAAAGCAGGAAGTCGCCCCTAACTGACCTCTTGGTCCTGGCAATGACATTTGCACCATCGGCGTTCTTGTTTATGCTTGCAGAGACCCGCGACCACTCTACTTACAAGGTTTTCTCCTATCATCTCCTAAACAAAGATTGGCATCTGATTGGATCAGACAAAATATTTTGGAAAGAGAAATTTCTCTCTCTTCAGATTTGCTATACCAACAAGAAACTTTTACTATTCCCTCGAATGCAGTGGGAACAACACTTCTGTAATCTGTATAACTACCGACTTCAAACAGATTCCTGGGGGTGTTATACAACTATTCCGATTCTTGGTGAGAAAGAGGGCTATCCAAAAAATATCAATCACTTTACTATTGTGCAGGATTGGGTAAGAGCTGTATTTGTTCACGCTGGGAAGGAGTCGAAATATTTATGGAAGTTGAACCTGAAGTCTAAACAATGGACTGAACTACCAACCTATGTCAAATACAGAGATAGTCAATACACTGCTGTAGCTTTGGACCTGGTGTTCATATTGGGACCAGCTGATAAAGAACACGAGACTGCAGAGAAGTATTTGTCGTTCTTCAAGACCAGAAGGTGCGAGTTGCCCAAGTTCGGGCTGCTACCGGAGTCTACCTACGACCTATTACGAAGTTGGCTCCGCTTCCCTTCAAATCTGAACCAGGGTTCAGCGGCCGGGGGGAGTATGTTCCAGCCTTAAATATGCAAAATTGTTAGAATTTACTTTTGTTAATTATTGTTAAATTATGTAAATTTTAGAAATGTATATAATCTTGATTTTAGAAAATAAAGACAGTTATTAAGTGTACGTGGTTGAGTCATTAGAGTTGGTGAGACAAGAGTTATTAAGTATACGTGGTTGAGTCATTAGAGTTGGTGAGACAAGAGTTATTAAAGTATACGAGGTTGAGTCATTAGAGTTGGTGAGACAAGAGTTATTAAAGTATACGAGGTTGAGTCATTAGAGTTAGTGAGACGAGACAATAGCAGTTATTCAAGTTTGAAGGAGTTAGCTCGCTGAGTCAAGAAGCATATAATTAAAACCAGCGTTAAAATAAGAATTAGGCGGTGATTCCTCCTTAGTGCCAGGAGGCCAAAGCCAATTCGATTGCTTAGTATACATGGAATAGCCATTGCGATAAGACAGTTCCCCAGGATTTATGGCATACACACAAGTAGTTATGTTAACGGTGTACACATGGCTTGACTGATGTTTGAGGAAACTTCATTACAATGTGCAACATTAAGCAACTCAAACTCCCACTCATAGACAAAACTTAAGGAAGTTGTACCTTTTAGCATGTATAACGGAATTAATACAATAACTCTGAAAGATATCACAGTGACCTCTATTGAAGACGCACGAGATGACCAAGTGTGAACAAAATTGCCTCTGTCTCCTTCAAAAAAAAAAAAAAAAAAAAAGAAAAAAAAAAACAGATGACCGTTACATCAAAGACTTTCCACTTCCTTTAATGCTGTCCATGAGTGTAAATTGTTTCTATCCTTCGAAAAGGTTTGTCCATTTATAATTTGTATTCGCATATACTTGCTGTAATTGTCTTACAGCAAGATTTCATTTCGGCGCAAACAAGCTACCTTTGTTTAACGTTATTTTATTTTCTCTATACCATTTGAAAATATGCTTTTATTGATTTCCTCTTTTATTTAAAAGTTGTTTCAAACTATTCGCCGTAAATTCTTAAAGGAATAAAAGAAGGTTGTGTCATATGACAGATTTGGCATTGAAGGAAGTGTTCTATGATTGGTAAAGAAAGGAAAAAGTGCCTATTGGTCTTCCTTGTAATGATAAATTTCTGATAGAAAACAATCAGACGATTGTGCTGGAGAATATATATTCATGAGCACATTCATCAGTACGCGCTAGTAAACTATTTCCCCATTTGAAAATGATTGATAAGTGTAAAAGATTGACTTCAATTAGTATTTTAACATTCGTAAAAGAAGAAAGAAAAGAGTATATGTAAATACGTAAAAAGAACAGAAAATTTGATAGTTTTCTCAAATGTAGTAACGATGACAATTGGATAGATCATATTAAAATATTAGTTGTAAGAATTTTGTAAGAGAAAAGAGCAGAGAGGGAGATGAAACTGAATTGGAAAGGGATTACAGCATGAAATCTAGCTCCTTACGCATATAATCCTCTGGACAATGACCCTGACCAAGAATTATTCTCGCTAAATACGAACAATTTGCATCTGTTAAGATAAATTTCTTTATGCCTATTCAATGTTAATTAATCTGATGTTGTAGAATGTTTGGAAAAGATCTTAGATGAATATATGTATGTAAATAAATAATATAATAATTGTAGAATGGGTTTTGGCCAATTCAAGTTGTACACTCATGAACAAAACAAAGGAAGTTGTACCTTTTAGCGTATATATCGGTATTCAGACAATAACTCTGAAAGATATTTGATATACAGTGACCTTTATTGAGGATACACGATATAACCAAGTGTGAACAAAAATGCCTCTGTCTCCTTAAAAAAAAAAAAAAAAAAAAAACAGACGAGCAGCGGCAACTTTTCACTTCCTAAGTTTTGTCCATGAGTGTAGACTCAACGACCCTTATAAAAAGTTTTTGTCCTGACATTCAACGGCAGGCTGTCTTACTTTTCAAAGGTAGAAAGCATATCAGCAAAAATTGTCTTTTGTCAATGTCTTTTGTTTGGAATATAGCGATAAAAAGACAATACTTCGCTATAATAAAGCATTCCATCTTATTATATTGATTCACCCAATTTTATAATTTGATATTCAAATGAAGGATTATCTTTATTCACAATTCAAATTTTTCGGAAACAAAAGGATTTCTTTTTGCAGATAAAATACGATTTATTTTAAATACTCAATCAAGTAGTCCGCAAAATGTTTATTTTCTAATATACACTGGTCCGCAAAATTAAAGGAACAACATATTTTTTCATTTATCTCAAATTTTATTGAACATTTATCAATGGAATTTTATACACAAATTTATTATTTCATTATTGATTAGAATACCCGAAATCAAAGAATTATAACACGTATTTTATGCAAATTAGCCGGTCAAGCAATGATCTTCTTGCAGTCAGTGCATAAATATCTTGGATATTGTTGTTAATATAGGGTGTGATCGCCTTTAACTGATAGACAGGCTCTACATCGGTGACCCATACTAATAATTAGGGAGTTTATCAGCTCCTGTGGAATCAACGCCCACTCTTGTGTTAAGGCTGTTTCTAGCTCATGAGTGTTTCTTGGAGGGGGTTGGAGGGATGAGATCCGCCGTCCTAGGTTGTCCCATACATGCTCAATGGGATTTAGCTCTGAGGATCGAGCTGGCCAATTCATCCAAGCAATTGCATGGTTTTGGAGAAAAGTGTCGACCACACCAGCCCTATGTGGACGGGCATTATCATCCATTAGAAGAAAGTTTTCTCCCATTTCCAATGCTTGAGGCATCACATATGCTGCCAAGATCTCGTCCCGATACCTCTGTCCAGTCAGGGTTCTTTGCCGAAAAATATGGAGTGCTGTGCGAACGCCCAAGAAGATTCCAGCCCAGACCATAAAACATTGGCATCTGTAGGAATCCTCTTCAACCATATTTCGGGGATTATTTATGGTTCCTACCTCTCTCCAGACAAAGACACGACGATAATAGCTGTTTAGAGAGAATCTGGGCTCATCAGTGAACATTACACGTCTCCATTCATCTGGATTCCAGGCGACATGTTGTCTGCGCCAAAGTTCCCTTGCTCTCTTTTGAGGTGGTGTCAACGGCACACAAATTATGGGTCGTCGAGCATAGAGGCCCTTCGTGTGAAGCCTTCTGCGTATTGTTTCAGTTGAAATGGGAGAAAACTTTATTCTAATGGATGATAATGCCCGTCCACATAGGGCTGATGTGATCGACACTTTTATCCAAAACCATGCAATTGCTCGGATGAATTGGCCAGCTCGATCCCCAGACCTAAATCCCATTGAGCATGTATGGGAGAACCTAGGACGGCGGATCTCATCCCTCCAACCCCCTCCTAGAAACACTCATGAGCTAGAAACAGCCTTAACACAAGAGTGGGCGTTGATTCCACAGGAGCTGATAAACTCCCTAATTATTAGTATGGGTCACCGATGTAGAGCCTGTCTATCAGTTAAAGGCGATCACACCCCATATTAACAACAATATCCAAGATATTTATGCACTGACTGCAAGAAGATTATTGCTTGACCGGCTAATTTGCATAAAATACGTGTTAGAATTCTTTGATTTCGGGTATTCTAATCAATAATGGAATAATAAATTTGTGTATAAAATTCCATTGATAAATGTTCAATAAAATTTGAAATAAATGAAAAAAATATGTTGTTCCTTTAATTTTGCGGACCAGTGTATTATCATTAGCAAGTTTTTGAATTGAAGAACTCTTCAACACGCCTTTCTTCCAAATATATACATTTCAAAATAAATATTTGTAAATAAGCCCTTACGCCTGGCTGGACTCGAGGTCATCATTCTGAAATTTCCTCCGAGATGGAATTCAATTTATATCTGACTATTTCCTCTCAATATGAATTCAGTAAGCATCACATCCTCAATCAACATTTAAAAATACCGCAAACATAACACGACACATTAGTGACCACTTTAAACACCAATTGGCAACACTTTTGTTTTCCTTGATCACACGCGATGACGATGTTTTGAATTTTAAAATTACAATCAATAAAGAGAAAGGATTTTTTGTCCACAAATATTGAAGGTTACTTTCTCAATAGAATTGGAAACACACAAATCCAATATCTAAAATATACACAAAAAAAAATCGAATTTCAAAATTTTTAAATATTTGTGAACAATATTATATAAATGTTTAAAATATTTTAACACAAATTATTATAAATATATTTTTAATATTCACAAAAGTAAACAACAGACAACTTATACCTCAGTTTTAAGTATTTTAACCAGCGCCATATCTCAAGTCGAATGGTTGCTCTGTCCCTGTATAACTTTTACAAACAGTAAGTAGGAACTTGGATTTATCTCCTCCACTACATGATGGTGATTGATCATCGTGAGGATATCCTTGCAAGCCGGCAATAAGAGAGGAGAGTCTGTATAAGACTGGTGTCTCAATAAAATCTTTGTGTGTGTGAAATATATTTTTAAAATGTATATTTTATTATAATTCCGATATATAGAGAGAGGTTTCTAATCCAACAATATATTCATATTGTAATACAAATTTGCAATGTTTATATAATAATATCAAATCAGACGCGATATCCCAACAAGGAATAATTACGTCAAAGAACATCGCTATTTAAAATATCAAGTTTACATTTTCAATTTAGAAATTACAAAGTTCAAGAAAAAAAAACCAATTTGATATAGTAGTTACTGTGTTTAGAGAGTTATAAAGTGTGTAACAAAAATAAAGAAGAATATAAGAAAAGCTATTACAAGAAAAATAAAATCAAAATTATATATACCAGAATAGATATCCTACACCAAGGAAAACAAAAACAAAAAATTCAAGGTAATTCTATTGTTCAAGTAATGATGCATTAGCGTGCCATCCGTTATGAATATTCAAAACTATTAAAGACGCGTATAATTCTTTTAAAAATTAAACAATTTCTACTGCTGGGAGGGTTCACCACTAATGAACCAGGCCCTCCCATTAATTTTTCCATTTCAGTAAGGGCAGTAGAAATTGTTCAATTTTTAAAAGAATCATACGCGTCTATAATAGTTTCGAATTCTATAGTTTAGTGTTGGAAATGAAAATAATAAAATAATAAAGACCAAAATACAAATTGGCCTTATCTGGTTTCCTCAACCGAGTAAGAAAATCATAAATATATCTACAAAATGTCTTCTTCTTTCTTATCTCACATACAAAATTTCTACTTCTTTCTTATCTCACACACAAAATTTCTTCTTCTTTCTCATCTCACACACAAAATTTCTTCTTTCTTATCTCACACACAAGATTTCTTCAATTTTTGAAATGCGTCTCTACTATTTATAAACATATATAGTTACATGAATTCAATATCTTCCAGCTTTTTGTAGTTCTGGATGATAAGACATTCTATTGATAGGTGACTGGAATCCTGTTTCCACACCTTGGATTGTCGACTGCTCCTATACCGAACAAAAAGTCCTCAAAGTTTCCGTAGTTGGTAACAAATTGAACATTGAAAAAGTCAAGGCGAAAATATTTAGTGATGCCTTTAGGAAAAAACTGACGAAATATATTAGTACAGTACAAGCTCCCTGTAAAGGACAACACCTAATTACAGAGCCAAACTGTCCTTTAGAGAGAGGTGTCCTCTTACCGGAGAGTTGCTGAATAATAAAAATTGTAATTTTAGAAATGAAAACTGTCCTTTGTAGAGAGGTGTCTTTTAGCGCGAGTGTCCTCTCATGGAGGTTCTACTGTAATTATAAATATATCGTTCATTCTTGTCTTTGTGAAATCATTTATAATTGTTGGGAAATTTGGTCGGTGAATACAGTTAAACCTGTCTATAGCGCCCCCTCTAAATAGCGCCTTCATCTCTATAGCGCCCGATTTTAAATACATAGTACGATGCGATTTACATTAAAAGTGACCTGTCTATAGCACCCCTTCTCTATAGCAACCTATTTTGGTAAGTCCCAAAAGGGGACGCTATAGACAGGTTTAACTCTATTTGTTTATCTTCCTCGGATAATTGATCTAAGCCATATTTGATTAATCTTGTTTAGCTATAATCAGATAAGGGAGGAAGCTCTATCAGACAATGAACACAATTTGAAGAAGTTGTTTAGAACGCTCTAATAACCCATAGAATGATTTGATATTTCTTGGGATTTTGTTTGCAGTGATTATTAATATGGTTGAACCAGATTATAGCTCCATAGATATAAATTTATATTGCATAAGATTCATTAATACAAATTTATATTAATTATTAAAAGAGTATTCTGTCATCGCAGTAAAAGTAGCAGTAATAAGAGTAGTAAATCAAAAATAAGCGTTATCATATTATGTATGCTTCATAGGTAGAATCTCATTTATTTCAATGTTCTACTAATTAGAGTCCATACGAGTACACGCTTGTTCGGCTGTACAACTACTACGATAGGAACTATACAGAGATGATTAGCACAGCCCCTGTGTTCGGTGGTACAACTACTACAATAGGAACTATACAGAGATGATTAGCACGGCCCCTGCGCAAGGATGACACGTAAAATCTTAAGCGTTCCTTATCAGAGTACGTTCACCTCCATACTCTCTTAATAAAGTTGAGAATACTTCTCGCCTTTTAGAATGTATATCGGGATTCAGACAATCTTTCTGAAAGATATTTGATACACAGCCACCTCTATTGAAGACACACGAGATAGCCAAGTGTGAAAAGTTATGACTCGTGGCTTTATCCTGGTGACGCCAGACGGATTTCGAGTCATTTGGATACAATAGATATATAGGGGTGGTCCAGATAGTCCTCTTACCTTGTTGAAGTCGAAGTCCGCCTGGGGCTCTGGGCGGCTGGTACACCGGGCAGCCAGGACCGCTGTGACGGCGAGGGTCACCGTCGCGACACACCGTAGCAGCCACATGTCACCTCTGCTGTCCTGTATGTCACCGCCCGCTGTTATACCCCTCGGTGACCTTCCCGCTGTTTCCTTGTACGGGCCGTTCGATCCACCGTGTGTGTAAACCATGTACAGCACTGAGTTCGTTATATGAAACACGAATTCGCATGTCATCCTTGCGCGAGTGCCATGCTAATCTTCTCTGTATCCTTCCTATTGTAGTAGTTGTAACGCCGAACACAGAGCCCAGGCTAATCTTCTCTGTATCTTTCCTATTGTAGTAGTTGTACCGCCGAACATATATTCCAATGACGCTGTAAAAAACTTGGCATTTCAATATTAATATATATTTAAAGAAAATATATTATTTAAAATTTAATAAATGTTTTCAAAAATATTATGTGTTTCAAAAATATATTTAAACGCATATAACAATATTTATATACGTTTATAAATCTATATATAGGTGGATTGGATGTTTTCTAGAATCGTTTTAACAAATGTTCGTTAGGCAAACTTTTACTCCGGTAAAAACTGGGCGAAGCCGGGAACATTCGCTAGTAAAATAATAAATACTTTGTTGCAATATATACACACTCATGGACAAAATTTAAGGAAGTCGAACAGTTAGCATGTATATCGGAATTCAAATAATAACTCTGAAATATATTTGATTGACAGTACCTTAATTAAGGACACACGAGATAACCAAGTGTGAAAAAATTTCTCTGTCTCCTTCAAAAAAAAAAACAGACGACCAGCGGCATCATAGACTTTCATCTTCCTTAAGCTTTGTCCGTGAGTGTATATATATATACATAGTTATATATGATAATATTTAGCTTCAATATTCCACAGGCCCAAGCACTTAAAGCAGTGTAATTATCCCAATGTAAGACTTTGGTTCATTTTGTGTGATAAATATAATTCAATTCTATGTGTGCATACACACATGATAACACTTTCAAAAACAAAAGTTTTATTCTTCCATCCATCATAATACTATTGCTTTGTATTTGTTAATATTCCTGTAGATAGTGACAAAAAATAAATATATTGCATAGTAGTTTTTTATTTATTCTCATTGTTAATTTATATAATTTTTTATGTTTCAAGTTTTTTGCTAGGTTGATTTGCAATGATACGTTTGGATAGTCATTGCTATATAAATTCGTGTATCTTCAATTTTAGAGTAGACTGTTGTTTGGTACCGAAGAAATTGACAAGGAACCTAAGTAGTGTCATCGGAAATGGAAGATTGTAGTAAATGTTTAAGCGGAGTTACCAGAGGGATCTACCCCAGCCCATATGCAACCTCAACATTAACAGAGAATTAACAACAACAATTTAAAGAATCATAACAGGACATTTTAAAAGGAATGAAGATAAACACAGACATGACTAGATCCTACAGGAACTGAAATAACTGTTACAACACCCAAATCACTCCGGATCATATATACCCGGCTATCCTTGAAGCCCTCTATATGGCAGACATCAATCCAGAAGAGGACATCCATACGGACAAGGCACCTTTGTTGGGTGGTATTGTGATCAGAATGCATGGACCGATCTGATTTACTCCATGGACAAGACACCATCACCACCTCAGTTGGCCAGTATTGTAATCAGGGTGCATGGACCGATCTGATCTGCTCCATGGACAAGACACCAACAACAGAGGGATCTTCGAGCATGAGCTGTAGCCGCAGACGATAGCTTTATAATTTCCGTTGGAACTACCAAGCAGAGATGAGACCGTCGTCTGTAGAGGTGTAACCGTTTTCTGCAGATTTCGCCATTTGCAGAGAGAGAATATCCACACCTGACCTTTTTTCTATATTATCATTATTTTTCACATATATATGATTAATAGGTATTATATTATATAAGTTTATTAATTATCATATATTATATACAGTAGAACCTCCATGAGAGGACACTCACGCTAGAGGACACCTCTCTACGAAGGACAAGTTTTCATTTACAAAATTACTGCTTTTACTAATTAGCAACTCTCCGCTAAGAAGACACCTCTCCATAAAGGAGACTTTAGGTGTGCGAATAGGTGTCTTTTACAGAGAGGTTCTACTGTATATATATAGATTATATCTAGCCTTTATTTTAAAATATAAATTTACATTTAAAATATGATGAATATTTAACAAAAATAAAACAACATTAATGTTTAGACTAAGCGTAAATGTAAACGATAAAAATTGTCAAACAGTAACCTGTGCACGTAAAGGTCCAATCCCAGATGTAATGGATTATGGGGCAATGGCATCTGTACAGAATTGGTTCATTGTGGGAATAATGACTATCACCAATATATTGACAGCCTTGTATCACGCCCGTCGTGACCAATGTCCTCTTCAACCGTATAATGCTCGCACTCACAATGCTGTCATCGCAAGACAAGCCTTGTAGAGTGTCCCCTGATTTATCTTCAATGGACATGTATAGGAGGCCATGAACATACATTTTATGCATAAAATACTGTACAGTAATTTACAGAACAGGTCATCAAGGCATGGAGATGAAATATTGAAGGAATAATGACTTTCACCAATGCACGGACAGATAGCCTGCTATCACGTTCTTTGTGACTAATGTCCTCTTCAACAGTATAATGCTCGCACTCACAAAGAGCGTCCCCTGATTTATCTCCAAATAAACATGTATAGGAGGCCATTAACATACATTTTGGGGGTAAAATACTGTACAATAATTGATAGAACAGGTCATCCAGACATGGAGATGAAATATTGAAGGAATAATGACTGTCCACCAATATATGAACAGAGAGCCCGGTACCACATCCTTTGCCACCAATGTCCGCTACGGCATCTTTCAACAGTACAATTCTCGTCAAATGACACTGATGTCATCGCAAGAATAGCCCTTGCAGAATGTCCCCTGATTTATCTCCATATGAATATGTATAGGAGGCCATGAGAACATGCATTTTGTTCATCATTACTTACAATCACGTACTGTACAACAATTTACCGAAATGGTCATCCAGGCATGGATATAAAATATTGAAGGAATAATAACTGTCCACCAATATATGGACAGATAGCTTGGTATCACGCCCTTTGTCACAAATGTTCGCTACGGCATATTTCAACAGTATAATTCTCGTCACATGACACTGCTGTCATCTCAAGACAAGCCTCTCAGAGTGTCTCCTGATTTATCTTTTAATGAACATGTATAGAAGACCATGAACATACATTTAATGCATCATGACTTTGAAGCACGAACTGTACAACAATTGAACGAAGTGGTCATCTAGTCATGGAGAGAAATACCCCAGGATTACATCCTACCACCATTTTTGATTCAATGTCTTCAAGGATTCGACAGTATATAGGTACTCATGATGGACACACTTCTTACTGTAACACCTTCAGTGAAGCAAAAAACTGTGTTCAGTTCTTTTCGTTTTATAATAATTCGATCTATAAAATTGTTCTATAGACTTATTTTCGCTGGTTTTTATGTAATTCACTTTTCAACCTAGAGGTATAGTTGGGGCACAAGTCTTCCCCCTAAAATGTAGCGGGATTTCCAAAATCCTAACTAGTGTCAAAGCACTGGTTTTACGAAAACTCAACAACTCACTTTATTTCCAATCACAATATTATACACAATGATTTTACGCACGTGAGCAGTAATAGTAACATAAAAGTAACCCAGGCTCCTGTAGAGTATCCATAGATCACCAACTACCCGGGCTGTCCTGTGGAGTCTGTCTTGGTAGCCTTAGTGAACCAGTTCACCAAGTGTTTCCAGGCCGGTGTGTTTCTTGGTAGATTCAATAGGGCAGTGTCATTGAATGAGGACAGTCCGATAAGTGCATCCGTTTGAAATCGCTGTAGTTCAAATGCTGGGCAGCTGACATGCTCTACGGTTCACACGTGACAAGACATCCCCGGTCAAATATATCATAGATATACACAGAGTTATTAAAAAATAATAATAAAACTCGAACAAATAGCCTTCTCTACATTTTTTTATGCCAGGTTTCGTAATATTTCAACAGCTACTTATGGGTTGTATGTAGCAATTGATATTTCTACTGGTTTAGTAAGTATTAACCAATTTTTTTCAACAAGTATAAATTCGTATATGATATTGTTGCACCAAGTTGCAGCTTTGCAGGGTCTTCGACCTTGGTTTCTTCCTTCTTGGTGTTATACACGTTTTCCGAGTAGGTTTCCATATTCAAAGCAAATAAATAAAAGTAAATAAAAATAAATTACCTTTTAAAGTTATTGTGTTTATTTATTCGTCGTCTTCCTCGTAGGTCGTGATCCGCAGTCTTCTTCTCGGGCCTCTCTCGCTCCAATAACCAATCAAGATATATGTACAATAAAATATTACAAAAGGAATAAAACTATAAAAAGGAATGATGATAATCTAAATAATCTGTTTTGAATAAATATTGAATATCATAGAATAGTTTGAATAAATGTAGGGCGCATTAAAATTGACGCAACAATATATTGATCACCTATATATTGACACAGGAGTAACAACTTGCTACAACTGTTAGCTTAGAATTGAGCATTGTACATTAAATGCATTGAGTAACAAAGCTGTAATAATGTAAGAATGTTTTTATGAAAAATAGACACTTCGGCCAGTTAGAGTTTTTTATTTTCTAAACGTTTCGACAAAATTATTTTGTCTTCGTCAGGAGAAGTAAATAAAAATAAAGCATTTGGCAAGGCGTTTAAAAAAATTCTGAGGTTGCAAGGGCGTTCATACGTGATTTTTCGAATTTAGTACAACATCTAAAGCGCGAGTCAAAAACAAATATTAAATTCGTCAAAGACTATGATCTTGGAGAGAAATAAATAAATATATAAAAATAAAATTATAATCAAAATAAATAAACGTGAATGTAAGAATATCGTGACCATACGGTATTATTGTAATTATTGTTTAAAAAAAGAAAATAAACATTGCACATCAAGGAAATTGGAATCAAACCCGATGGGGATAACAAGGCAAAAAAAGAGTATTTTAAAACAAAGACTTCCAAGGCTTGTTTGGCAATTTAAAAAAAGATTTTATCAAACAATTCTCCATTTTGGCAAAATAGTAATCACCTTTACAATATATATATATGCTGTGTGTTTAACTTCCAAATAATGATAAGGATAGACTTTTATTTCGAAGAAAAAAAAATAATTCCTTATAACAGAAGATTTTATACAAAAAAGTGTTTCGAAGATATTTGTAAATAGCACGGTTTCTTAATATAAGGAAACAAAATGAAAGTTTTTCATTACGTGTGTGTGAATATGGAAAAAATTAATAATAAGTTATTAAAGAAAAAAATTGAGTAGGAATAAAAATATTACACTCATGAACAAAACATAAGGAAGTAGAAATTCTTTGAGGTCGCCAGTTATCCCGTTTTTTTTTTTTTTTTTTTTTTTTTCGTAGGAGACAGAAAGAGTTTTGTTCACCCTTGTTATCTCGTGTATCTTCAATAAAGGTCACTGTAATATCTTTCAGAGTTATTTTCTGAATCCCGATACACATACTAAAAGGTACAACTTCCTTAAGTTTTGTCCATGGGTGTATCAAATATCTTTCAGAGTTATTGTCTGAATCCCGATATACATGCTAAAAGGTACAAGTTCCTTAAGTTTTGTCCATGGGTGTATCAAATATCTTTCAGAGTTATTGTCTGAATACCGATATACATGCTAAAAGGTACAACTTCCTTAGTTTTTGTCCATGGGTGTATCAGATATCTTTCAGGGTTATTGTCTGAATCCCGATATACATGATAAAAGGTACAACTTCCTTAGTTTTTGTCCATTGATGTATCAAATATCTTTCAGAGTTATTGTCTGAATCCCGATATGCATGCTAAAAGGTACAAGTTACTTAAGTTTTGTCCATGGGTGTATCAAATATCTTTCAGAGTTATTGTCTGAATCCCGATATACATGTTAAAAGATACAACTTCTTTAGTTTTTGTCCATGGGTATATCAAATATCTTTCAGAGTTATTGTCTGAATCCCAATATACATTCTAAAAGGTACAACTTCCTTATATTTTGTCCATGAGTGCATCAAATATCTTTCAGAGTTATTGTCTGAATTCCGATATACATGCTAAAAGGTACAACTTCCTTAAGTTTTGTCCATGGGTGTGTATCAAATATCTTTCAGAGTTATTACCTGAATTCCGATACACATGCTAAAAGGCACAACTTCCTTAGTTTTTGTTTATGGGTGTATCAAATATCTTTCAGAGTTATTGTCTGAATCCCGATATACATGCTAAAAGGTACAACTTCTTTAAGTTTTATCCATGAGAGTATATATCAAATATCTTCCAGAGTTATTGTCTGAATCCCAATATACATGCTAAAAGGTACAACTTCCTTAAGTTTTATCCATATGAGAGTATATATCAAATATCTTCCAGAGTTATTGTCTGAATCCCGATATACATGCTAAAAGGTACAACTTCCTTAAGTTTTATCCATATGAGAGTATATATCAAATATCTTCCAGAGTTATTGTCTGAATCCCGATATACATGCTAAAAGGTACAAGTTACTTAAGTTTTGTCCATGAGTGTAGATCACACATCAAGTATAGAGAATATATAATTAGGGAAAGTTATTCTTCAAATTCATCTCATACTTTACTGTATTGGCTCAACCATTGATGAGCTCTACTCTTCCCCGGCAGACACCATCAACAAGTTTACAAGCTTGATACCGTAATATGATTGGGAGGAGATAAGAAAGAAGAAGAACTCTCACTTCACGATATCAGAAAACAAGCATTTTTGAGGACATTCACATTGAAACTGATGATATATTGAGGAAAGCCATCTTTCACCTCTAAACAACCAAAGAATTTACAATATGTTCTTTTGTGTTGAAGAACTAACAGTACTGGTCGTAATTCAGAGAGAGGGAGAAAAAGAGTTTTTCTGCGGCCTCCATATTGTCCGACAGTGGTAATCATAGGCTTGGGTGCACAGTAAGAATGGTTCTTTGAGTGAAATATGGGCGAAACAATCCAATTCTCTTGGGAAATACTTTCAATTTCTTCAGTAAAAGTGAAATAAGGAAAGTTTGGGATGACCCGACACAATCTTCCTTCCATTTATCCCGTTAATAATCCTGTTGTAATGTCAGCTCTCTTCATTCAAGGACTTTGTTGGGTTTTGTTGTTTTCTGAAGGATTCGACTTCTCAACTTAAACTACCTTTACGATTTCTATCTACCTAAGTTTTAACATTCATTTGGGCCTTGTCTAACCCCGTTTTGCCTCTTATATGATAGTTAATTCGCAACATTAGCATATTGAGGTTATTTCATTTTTCAATTATGAAAATATTACTTGTCAACTTGAAGAACCTTTACTAATTCTCTTTACATTTGGGCCTTGTCTGACCCCGTTTTGCCTCTTATATGATAGTTAATTTGTAATATAAGCATATTTAGATCATTATTTGATTTTTTCTATTATGAAAATATTACTTGTCAACTTATATATATGAAGAACCTTTACTATTTCCCTCTACCTAGGTTTTACCATTCATTTGGGCTTTGTCTAACCCCGTTTTTCCTCTTATGTGATAGTTAATTAGTACATTAGTATATTTAGATCATTATTTCGTTTTATATTATTACGAAAATATCGTACCCTTTATAACTTCTATAACAAATAAATTTACTCGCAATGTGTTTCTTTTCAATAATTTCCTCAAATATTATCTCTACAGACCTTACTGCAATGATATAAGTTATTGAATGAGAGGGCTTGGCTCATCAGTATTGGCCACACTGCGTGTTTGTGCTAAAGTAAGTTTCCATACCATGGTTGTGGTTTCATACTGCATGGTTGGGGTAAATGAAGTTTCCATGACATCGTGAAGACCCACGACGCCAGATCTACACTACAAAGACAGCGCCACATTGCGTGGTTGTGCTAAGGAATATGTCCATACCATCTTGAAGACCAACGATGGCAGTTCTATACATTAGAGACGGGCCACACTACGTGGTTGTGCTAAGGAATATGTCCATACCATCTTGAAGACCCACGATGGCAGATCTATACATTAGAGACGGGCCACACTACGTGGTTGTGCTAAGGAATATGTCCATACCATCTTGAAGACCCACGATGGCAGATCTATACATTAGAGACGGTCCACACTACGTGGTTGTGCTAAGAAATATGTCCATACCATCTTGAAGACCAACGATGGCAGATCTATACATTAGAGACGGTCCACACTACGTGGTTGTGCTAAGGAATATGTCCATACCATCTTGAAGACCCACAATGGCAGATCTATACATTAGAGACGGGCCACACTACGTGGCTGTGCTAAGGAATATGTCCATACCATCTTGAAGACCCACGATGGCAGATCTATACATTAGAGACGGTTCACACTGCGTGGTTGTGCTAAGGAATATGTCCATACCATCTTGAAAACCAACGATGGCAGATCTATACATTAGAGACGGGCCACACTACGTGGTTGTGCTAAGGAATATGTCCATACCATCTTGAAGACCCACGATGGCAGATCTATACATTAGAGACGGTCCACACTACGTGGTTGTGCTAAGGAATATGTCCATACCATCTTGAAGACCCACGATGGCAGATCTATACATTAGAGACGGTCCACACTACGTGGTTGTGCTAAGGAATATGTCCATACCATCTTGAAGACCCACGATGGCAGATCTATACATTAGAGACGGTCCACACTACGTGGTTGTGCTAAGGAATATGTCCATACCATCTTGAAGACCAACGATGGCAGATCTATACATTAGAGACGAGCCACACTACGTGGTTGTGCTAAGGAATATGTCCATACCATCTTGAAGACCAACGATGGCAGATCTATACATTAGAGACGGGCCACACTACGTGGTTGTGCTAAGGAATATGTCCATACCATCTTGAAGACCCACGATGGCAGATCTATACATTAGAGACGGTCCACACTACGTGGTTGTGCTAAGGAATATGTCCATACCATCTTGAAGACCAACGATGGCAGATCTATACATTAGAGACGAGCCACACTACGTGGTTGTGCTAAGGAATATGTCCATACCATCTTGAAGACCAACGATGGCAGATCTATACATTAGAGACTGTCCACACTACGTGGTTGTGCTAAGGAATATGTCCATACCATCTTGAAGACCAACGATGGCAGATCTATACATTAGAGACGGTCCACACTGCGTGGTTGTGCTAAGGAATATGTCCATACCATCTTGAAGACCAACGATGGCAGATCTATACATTAGAGACTGTCCACACTGCGTGGTTGTGCTAAGGAATATGTCCATACCATCTTGAAGACCAACGATGGCAGATCTATACATTAGAGACGGTTCACTCTGCGTGGTCGTGCTAAGGAATATGTCCATACCATCTTGAAGACCAACGATGGCAGACCTATACATTAGAGACAGTCCACACTGCGTGGTTGTGCTAAGGAATATGTCCATACCATCTTGAAGATCAACGATGGCAGATCTATACATTAGAGACGGTCCACACTACGTGGTTGTGCTAAGGAATATGTCCATACCATCTTGAAGACCAACGATGGCAGATCTATACATTAGAGACGGTCCACACTACGTGGTTGTGCTAAGGAATATCCATACCATCTTGAAGACCAACGATGGCAGATCTATACATTAGAGACGGGCCACACTACGTGGTTGTGCTAAGGAATATGTCCATACCATCTTGAAGACCCACGATGGCAGATCTATACATTAGAGACTGTCCACACTACGTGGTCGTGCTAAGGAATATGTCTATACCATTTTGAAGACCCACGATGGCAGATCTATACATTAGAGACTGTCCACACTGCGTGGTTGTGCTAAGGAATATGTCCATACCATCTTGAAGATCCACGATGGCAGATCTATACATTAGAGACGGTCCACACTACGTGGTTGTGCTAAGGAATATGTCCATACCATCTTGAAGATCCACGATGGCAGATCTATACATTAGAGACGAGCCACACTACGTGGTTGTGCTAAGGAATATTTCCATACCATCTTGAAGACCAACGATGGCAGATCTATACATTAGAGACTGTCCACACTGCGTGGTTGTGCTAAGGAATATGTCCATACCATCTTGAAGATCCACGATGGCAGATCTATACATTAGAGACGGTCCACACTACGTGGTTGTGCTAAGGAATATGTCCATACCATCTTGAAGACCAACGATGGCAGATCTATACATTAGAGACGGTTCACTCTGCGTGGTTGTGCTAAGGAATATGTCCATACCATCTTGAAGATCCACGATGGCAGATCTATACATTAGAGACGAGCCACACTACGTGGTTGTGCTAAGGAATATTTCCATACCATCTTGAAGACCAACGATGGCAGATCTATACATTAGAGACGGTCCACACTACGTGGTTGTGCTAAGGAATATTTCCATACCATCTTGAAGACCAACGATGGCAGATCTATACATTAGAGACGGTCCACACTACGTGGTTGTGCTAAGGAATATGTCCATACCATCTTGAAGATCCACGATGGCAGATCTATACATTAGAGACGGTCCACACTACGTGGTCGTGCTAAGGAATATGTCCATACCATCTTGAAGACCCACGATGGCAGATCTATACATTAGAGACGGTCCACACTACGTGGTTGTGCTAAGGAATATGTCCATACCATCTTGAAGACCCACGATGGCAGATCTATACATTAGAGACGGTCCACACTACGTGGTTGTGCTAAGGAATATGTCCATACCATCTTAAAGACCAACGATGGCAGATCTATACATTAGAGACGGTCCACACTACGTGGTTGCGCTAAAGTAAGTTTTCCATGACATCTTGAAGACCAACGATGGCAGATCTATACATTAGAGACGGTCCACACTACGTGGTTGTGCTAAGGAATATGTCCATACCATCTTGAAGACCAACGATGGCAGATCTATACATTAGAGACAGTCCACACTACGTGGTTGTGCTAAGGAATATGTCCATACCATCTTGAAGACCAACGATGGCAGATCTATACATTAGAGACGGTCCACACTACGTGGTTGTGCTAAGGAATATGTCCATACCATCTTAAAGATTCACGATGGCAGATCTATACATTAGAGACGGTCCACACTACGTGGTTGCGCTAAAGTAAGTTTTCCATGACATCTTTAAGACCCACGATTGTAGATATATGCACTATATATGGCGCCCTGCTGCATGGTAGTGGTGAATAAAGTTTCCATGACATCGTGAAGACCCACGACGCCAGATCTACACTACAAAGAAGGCGTCACACTACGTGGTTGTGCTAAGGAATATGTCCATACCATCTTGAAGACCCACGACGCCAGATCTACACTACAAAGACAGCGCCACATTGCGTGGTTGTGCTAAGGAATATGTCCATACCATCTTGAAGATCAACGATGGCAGATCTATACATTAGAGAAGGTCCACACTGCGTGGTCGTGCTAAAGTAAGTTTTCCATTTCATTTAAAGACCCACAATAACAAACCTTAACTCAACAATTGAGGCTACAACATCCCCATACCATCATGACGATGTGACCAGCACATCTAACAAAGATCCTTGGCCTGGCGTCACTCAACCGTGGCAAGGCCATAGCGGTGATTTGCCATCCCCTATTACAGCGCAGTTATTGTTTTTAAGTGGACCCACAACGCCATCAGCGACGCTAAATCTGTCGTCCTGCAGGTCTATAATTACGTCACCTTTCCTGCTCATCAGACTCGGGTTAGCAATTTGGCTACAATGAACTTAATAACTCCATTATCATCAATCTCTATAGCATCTCTAATTTCGAACTGTTCCTGAGATAGGGAAGTAAACAACGTTTAATTGATTTTTGCTTCAACAGATGGCGCTCTGCCATTTAAATTGCTAATGTGAACGATCAGGATGTTCCTATTTTGTTTCTCGTGTTTTAAATGACAAAGTTTACGGGTTAACACACAATGTGCAATTTACTATGGCTTAAAGCAGGGGTTGGCAAACTGCGGCTCGCGAGCCACATGCGGCTCTTTCGATGTGAAGCTGCGGCTCTTTATATAGTTCTATACGTAAATATTATTTATGCGAGTACTATTTATTGTTGGCAAGAAAAAATTTTGGGTCTTTAAAAACTTTGAAAGTTTGTAAATTGTAATTTTTGGCTCTTCCGGCACAAAAGTTTTCCGACCCCTGGCCTAAAGTAAGAGTAACTTAACACACAGAAACGCATACACTAAGAGTACAACAACAACAAAAGGGAGTTAAATAAAAACTCATGATTTGTACAATAAAATAAAAACAATACTTATATTTTATTGTAGCGTTGATAGGGATCTGATCGGGGTCATACAGGTATGCAAGGAGATCACTAGATACGGATAAAGCACACAGAAAACACTTTAAGCGTCTCCACACAATAATCCTTACTGGCCCCCTCGCATTCCCTTAGCCCCCTCTTATATACAAACATGGCCACATTTGTCCAATGAGAAGGTGTGAAAGGTCGATTCACTTAAAAAACGAAAACAACATTCTTCTCGCTAAATACCGAGAGGTGTGGTGAGTGAGTGGGTAGAAGTTGGCGACTGCTTTTACTGTAAGTGCACCACATGTCTACACATGTGAAAAGCAGTTCGAGTTTGCACTTACAAATGTGCCAATGCCCCGTTTGGTTACTTGCACTCGCTGGTGAGGTTAGACTTTACAAGAATCGGGGGCCATTGGAGAATTTTTTTTTTATCAGAAAAAAAGTGCCCAATGCGGGAATCGAACCCGGTTCGTAGCAATCGAAAATCAACAGTTTAGACCATCCTTCCACCAACCCCCCAAGAGGCATAAAACTGCTTATGTTTGTTAATATAATTTGACATGAATCTTTCCCATATCTCGGTAAAGTGAAGTCTTGTGTTTGTAGTTGTACCATGAGAGAATAAGGAGACTAATGCATTGTTTATTGTAGAATTCCGTGGTGACAACATGGTGTCATCGGTCCAGCTCGGCGATACATCCCGAGATAAGCTGGGAGGGATTCACCTCCTGGAGTTCCACCGCCTGGACACCGCGACACATATATGTCACACTCAATCAACTCTATACAACTCTGGAGTGTACGAAATTTAACACTTTGAGGACGGAAGATTCCACAGTTGCATAGGCAGGCAATCGGGGCTGCTGGAACGGCGGTCTCACGTAATGTTTTACATTAGGTCAGCTGAAATCCCCCCAACCCACTGATAGATAGACAAGAAGGGACAAGATCCCGGTGGACGCGAATTCGTGTCGGCCGCCGGCGGTTTTATATTTAATTTTGAAAATCGAGGACGCGAATTCGCGTCCTTCGGGCTCGATGCAAAATCGGCAAAGACGCGCGTCCCTCGGTTCGAAAGTGTTAAACTAAACACAAGGTAATAAGACCAAATAAATAAAAAGTGTGACATTTCTGTTACAACGCTGTTACCGAAACATCACACACTATTTATTTATTTGGATTTGGTCTTATTACCTTGTGTTTATAATCTATAATCCAAATTGTGCATTATCATTAGATTTTGTCTTATTACCTTGTGTTTATAATCTACTAGACGGGTGACCCGGGCTTCGCCCCGGGATTGACTCGTGTGCATATCTACCCGAGTGATATATATTTAGATAAGATTTTTTTAAATAATTGTTTGTTATTAGCATTATCTATTTGTTTGCATCAGCATAATTTAATCTAATCTTTGATAGAGGGCGCTGTTCGTGAGCTAAGTAGAATAATTTGAATATATTGTTTTAATAATTGATTTATATATATTTTTTTTAAATAGCCTATCGTCTTCCCCGTATTTTTTTACCTATGTATGGAAATTTTGGTTTGAATTAGTGAACTACTGCGAATTTTATACCGGACATACAAACAAACATACAAACATTGATTTATATATATATATAGATAATCCAAATTGTGCATTATCATTAGATTTGGTCTTATTACCTTGTGTTTATAATCTATAATCCAAATTGTGCCTTATCATGAAATTTAAACTATTTTTGACGCCTATGCTTATGTTTACATTTAAAACATTTTATACTACCCTTACTGCCATGATAAAAATAATGTGAGGACCCAACACACACACAAGAAGGGGCATCATTGCAGTAAATACAGTAGAAATTTGTTTTAATGCAAAAAGAACCATACGCATCAAAAATAGTTTAAATTTCTTATAACAGATGGCGCGGTAGTGCATCATATTGGTATTTATCATTATATAATCTGGAATAATGAATCTGTATATAACCTTATATGGACATTGTAATAAAGTAGGTTCAATCTCTCTCTCTCTCTCTCGAGCGGTAACTTGAGCGGCGAGGATGCACGGGCGCGCGCTCCTGCCCCAAACTTTGCTGGCATTTTAACCGCCTCCGAAGAGAAGAAAAATATTAGAATTTTTTATGGAATTCCCCACCGACTCTACAATGGCCTTGGCTGAAAGCTAATTGCCATTTGGACTTGCTGATGCTATCAGCGCCCTTCAGGCCACTGCGGCATTTGTTGGGGAAACAGAGCAACCTGGGCCTGGAATAGGCAAACCTTCTACCAACTGGGCCGAGCTCGTCGACCAGGAAAAAACAACTCCCAATGGAGGAAGACATCACCGGCTGAAAAAACCTTTTTTTTCTGCATTACACTATATATAATTTTATATGAGCATTAAAGTATGTTTAACCGTCTCTCTCTCTCCAGGCACTCTCGCAGTCCATCGGTGGTGGAGTCTTTCCCGCGGTGGGCGCCACCAATGAAGACCTTGTATATATTTATATATATATGTATATTTATCAATTATTGTATCTATTTATATCTATTTATTCATATATCTATCATTATTAATCTTATTTATTCATTTTATGTAGTTAACCTTATATAATCTTATATGGACATTATAATAAATCAGTTTCTCAATCTCTCTCTCTTTCTCCCTCCCTCCATCCATTAATTTATAAATTTATATATTTTTTCATAGTTATAAGCAATTAAAAACTTGTTTTACACGGATTAATTCATATGGATTTATTTATAATTTAAAACGACCAATAAAACTGTTAACATAAAATATATTATGATGTATTAGCGCGCCATCTGTTATGAAAAATCGAAACTATTATAGACGCGTATGATTCTTTTTAAAATTAAACAATTTCTACTGTCCTTACTGCAATGGAAAATTAATGGGAGGGTTCACCACTGATGAGCCAGGCCCTTCCATTAATTTTTCAATTGGAGTAGGGACAGTAGAAATTGTTTAATTTCAAAAAGAATGGTCTCCATAATGGTTATCGTGAGAGAAACAAGTTCCATGGACCAATCTTTATATTAAGAAAAAGGCATCTCCTTATCGTGCAACTGAATGTTGCTGATGGCTTGCGCCATCTATCGGAATAAATATGAACTATTCTCGTTGATTTTTAATTATTTCAGAATTGGCCAAATACCCATTATTGATTAATCAAGAAAAGCTAACCACGGACGCGTTTCGGGCTGTTGGCCCTCATCAGCGTGGTGCAAGCTGTACCTCAGCTGTCCATGGTTAGCTTTTCTTGATTAAACAAGAATGGGTATTTGGCCAATTGTGGAATAATTAAAAATCAACGAGAATAGTTGATATTTATTCCGATACATGGCGCAAGCCATCAGCAACTTTCAGTTGCACGATAAGGAGATGCCTTTTATTTAAATTTTTGCACCTTATCCCAGTACAATATTACATTTGTACTATTTTTCCACAATCTTTATATGCAAAATTATGGTGGGAATTTCTGGAAATATAACATTTTATACGCTGTACATAGCTTATCTATCTCGTTTCCTTTACATTGCTTGCGAGGAAATAAATATTATTTATTTATTTTTTTTTTCAAATAACAATACATCTAGAATTTTTAATCATTGTTTGTGAGTAGAATAGGTAGTATAACAAGCTTTCTTAGACATATACATTATGAAAATAGGGCAATCCATAGAGATATCTTTATATAAAAAGGCATATAAAATAATAATAATTGATAATAATAATTTAAATAATAAAAAAACATATATTGGATTGAATAAAAGATTTATTTGTCAATATTTTGGTTAGCTGAACGCCAACCTTTAAATAAAGATGAGTCTATTTTCAGTGATAATTTAATAAGGCGTTCAGCCAACTGAATTATTAGTTAATAAATTATGTTTTGATATAATAAATGACTTCTTATAAAAACGTAACATATATATACAATAATTCTACTTACCACTTTCGCGTTGAAGCAATCTTGGACCTGCAACAAAATATAATCAATTAATTTGTCAAATTATATTGACAAATATTTGCACTTTTATCTCAGGTTTTAGTGGGAAGAATTTTGTTTTCGTTTGATAGTGAACAAATCTCTCCCGCCTTCTCATTGGACGAATGTGACCATGTCTGTATATAAAAGGGGGCTATGGTATTGCGAGGAGGATCCTGGTCACGGCACCTTTTGCAATTAGTCGAGTTTAAGATAGATAGATTGCGAGGAGAAGTGTGGTGGATATTTGTGTGGAGACGCTTAAAGTGTTCTCTGCGTGATTTATACGTGTCCTGGTGATCTCCTCGCATACCTGTGTGACCCCGGTTCGATCCCTACCAACGCTACAATAAAGGATAAGTACTGTTTTGTTTTTATATAGCAATTCGTGAATTTGTTCTTTTTTTTTTTTTTGCTCCTTTTTATTGTTTCTGTTGTACGTGTTGTACGCTTTTCTGTGTGTTAGTTACTCTCACGGTAGACCCTAGTTTATTACAACTTTGCGTATTAACCTGTAATAGTAACTTTTGTCAAACTAGTTGTGAAATAATAAAAGGCACAATTCCTATCTAAGTAAACGCCACACACTACGCGCTGACGTAGGAGCGTCTCAACAATCTAACAGACATGGGTTTCTCTACCTCACTAGGCTTGTCTACTTGGAAACTACAAGAGAGGAAACTACAAGATTAAAACTTCAATAAAACTTAAGAGAGTGGGGCTGTAATTCTATATCCATTCGTAGATTGAATAATCAGGTAATATGAGCGTAGTGTTTAGAGAATAATTTAAATTTTTGTTCTATGAATCAATTCCATTAAAAAAACACTTATAATACAAGTAGTTATACAACAATCTTATATTAAAGTCAACGAGGGTGTCAAACTTCGAACACATTTTCATTCTCTATTTAATTCACTATATACATATTCACTGGTGATTCTCCACCAAACTCTGCAGCGGTGGCAGAGGTGCCATATTCATTGTACATAGTGTATATAATGCATATATATATATATATATATATATATATATATTTAATGATCTCTTTTTAAATAGTACAGATTGTGCACTTTGCATGTATTGACAAGATGTCAATAAAATTATTTTAATTGTCCATTGTCTATAAATATAGTCAAGTAGCTCTACAACCCCGGTCACAGGAAGCTCCATGGGACACCTGTCAATCAACACTGGACTCCGGGGAACCATCACAGGTGTGAGGGGTTCTCGGAATCTTATCGGCAAATAAGGAAAACGAGACGTCTCGGTGGCTGCCCACTCTCATTATTATTATTTTTACCTTGGGATAAGTTGTTATATTATTTGATTCTCTCTCTCCCTATAAATACCTCTTGTATATAATTTTATTGGAGAACTAAAAGGTAAATACCCTTTATAATAAATTAATTATTTCCAAATTTCCCCTTGCTTTATTTATCTCCGCGACACTCCGCCTTTTCCAGATGAAAGAGGAGGAGGGGAGCAGTAACAAGCTCACTAAAAAACCTGGGTTCAGCTGGCCCAGCTGATAGTACCCTGTAAGGGCTCCTAATCCAGGGATACAGGATGAGCAGCGTTTGTACTCTATGTTAGGAGCGGCTGCACATGGCATCTGTTCCTCATGTCAGAGGCAGCCATTTATTTAAGAGTTAAGTCGGCCTGACACTGAGTAGTGCTCCCAGTCTTAATGACAAAGGCAGAGGCATTCTACTTCACCCAGTCATGATGGTTGTCAACAAACACCATCAACAAGCTTTACAAGCTTGACACCCAAATATGATTGAGTGGATATAAGAAAGAAGAGAGATCTCCACGACAATATTATAGAGAACATTCATTTTAATGAATGAAAGGAAGAAAAAATTGCAACAAGTTTATTTTATTCTTAAATTTGGCAAGCTTTCAGGCGTTAGCCTATCATCAGGCCGACATCGCATATATTTGCGATGTCGGCCTGATGATAGGCTAACGCCTGAAAGCTTGCCAAATTTAAGAATAAAAGAAACTTGTTGCAAACAATTTTTTCTTCCTTTCATTCATTAAATTACTGATTGCAATTATTTAGGTTTTTATAGAGAACATTCACTGAAGTCTGGCACTTGTGAAATACCGAAATCTCTAACGGAAGTTTCCAAATTGTCTGAAGTTGTCAACACTACCGAGGCGAGTCCTACCTTCTTTTTTACAATGTATACATTCCTAACACAATGTATTGAGAAACAAAATTACATGCTGATAAATTAAATCATGATGTTTTTAAGCTAAGAAAATTAAGAGTAATAGCAAAATTAAGGAAAATCGTTTCGTTTATTCCAAATATGTTCTGTTTTAACCTTATATAGAATATTGAATATTAGCGTCTGAAATTTAAAAATTCTTCAGATGTTTTTTCGAAAAATATTTAGCAAGAAGCAGCAAATGCAAGATAACTAGCAAAAGTTTAACCTTACAAGAGCTGAAGAGATTCAGCCATAATCCTCCAGAATAAGTAAATACCTGCGGGTACAAGAGCTGAAGTTTCTACCATATTACTCCAAAATCAGTAAATACCTGCGGGTATAAGAGCTGAAGGTTCTACCATATTCCTCCAGAATCTGTAAATACCTGCGGGTATAAGAGCTTATGGTTCTGCCATAACCCTCCACAATCAGTAAATACCTACGGGTATAAGAGCTGAAGTTTCTACCACAATCCTCCACAATCCGTAAATACCTACGGGCATAAGAGCTGAGGTTCTACCACAATCCTCCAGAATCTGTAAATACCTGCGGGTATAAGAGCTGAAGTTTCTACCACAATCCTCCAGAATCTGTAAATACCTGCGGGTATAAGAGCTGAAGTTTCTACCACAATCCTCCACAATCAGTAAATACCTACGGGTATAAGAGCGAAGTTTCTACCACAATCCTCCAGAATCTGTAAATAGCTGCGGGTATAAGAGCTGAAGTTTCTACCACAATCCTCCAGAATCTGTAAATAGCTGCGGGTATAAGAGCTGAAGTTTCTACCACAATCCTCCAGAATCTGTAAATAGCTGCGGGTATAAGAGCTGAAGTTTCTACCACAATCCTCCAGAATCTGTAAATACCTACGGGTATAAGAGCGAAGTTTCTACCACAATCCTCCAGAATCTGTAAATACCTACGGGTATAAGAGCTGAAGTTTCTACCACAATCCTCCACAATCAGGAAAGACCTACGGGTATAAGAGCGAAGTTTCTACCACAATCCTCCAGAATCTGCAAATACCTGCGGGTATAAGAGCTGAAGTTTCTACCACAATCCTCCAAATCAGTAATTACCTACGGGTATAAGAGCGAAGTTTCTACCACAATCCTCCAGAATCTGTAAATGCCTGCGGGTATAAGAGCTGAAGTTTCTACCACAATCCTCCAGAATCTGTAAATACCTGCGGGTATAAGAGCTGAAGTTTCTACCACAATCCTCCACAATCAGTAAATCCTACGGGTATAAGAGCGAAGTTTCTACCACAATCCTCCACAATCAGTAAATACCTACGGGTATAAGAGCGAAGTTTCTACCACAATCCTCCAGAATCTGTAAATAGCTGCGGGTATAAGAGCTGAAGTTTCTACCACAATCCTCCAGAATCTGTAAATACCTGCGGGTATAAGAGCTGAAGTTTCTACCACAATCCTCCACAATCAGTAAATACCTACGGGTATAAGAGCGAAGTTTCTACCACAATCCTCCAGAATCTGTAAATACCTGCGGGTATAAGAGCTGAAGTTTCTACCACAATCCTCCAGAATCTGTAAATACCTGCGGGTATAAGAGCTGAAGTTTCTACCACAATCCTCCACAATCAGTAAATACCTACGGGTATAAGAGCGAAGTTTCTACCACAATCCTCCAGAATCTGTAAATAGCTGCGGGTATAAGAGCTGAAGTTTCTACCACAATCCTCCAGAATCTGTAAATAGCTGCGGGTATAAGAGCTGAAGTTTCTACCACAATCCTCCAGAATCTGTAAATACCTGCGGGTATAAGAGCTGAAGTTTCTACCACAATCCTCCAGAATCTGTAAATACCTACGGGTATAAGAGCGAAGTTTCTACCACAATCCTCCAGAATCTGTAAATACCTGCGGGTATAAGAGCTGAAGTTTCTACCACAATCCTCCACAATCAGTAAAGACCTACGGGTATAAGAGCGAAGTATCTACCATAATCCTTCATAATCAGTAAATACCTGCGGGTACAATATCTTAAGGTCCTACCATAATCTTCCAAAATCAGTAAATACCTGCGGGTACAAGAGCTGAAGTTTCTACCACAAACCTCCACAATCATTAAATATCTGCGGGTATAAGAGCTGAAGAGATTCAGCCATAATCTTCCAAAATCATTAAATATCTGCGGGTACAAGGACTGAATGTGCTCTACCATAATCCTCCAGAATCAGTAAAAACCTGTGAGTACAATAACTGAAGATTCTACCATAATCCTTCATAATCAGTAAATACCCGCGGGTACAAGAACTGAAGGCACTACCACAATCCTCCAGAATCAGTAAATACCTGCGGGTACATGGACTGAATATTCTCTCGGTCACATTCGCACATTTCCTCGTCCACCGGCATCTCGAAGGCAGTCAAGCAGCTCGCCAGAAGTTGGTAGCCCTGGACATCCAGAGAGAAATCATCCCGGTCAGTTCTGTCCCAGTATTCCACTTACTTTGAGCGGGAATTCTCTCAGGGCGCATTTGTAGAGTTGTTGCTGCTGGTCGGCCGGGATCTCTGCGCGCCATATCACCTTCTGAGTTTGTAGGACTGGGGATATACATAATATACATTTATATTACGATGCACTAGCGCGCCATCTGTTATGAAAATTAGAAACTATTTTAGACGTGTAAGATTCTTTTTTAAATTAAACAATTTCTACTGCCCTTACTGCAATGTAAAAATTAAAGGGAGGGCCTGGCTCATCAGTGGTGAATCTTACCAGCGGTTGCTAGACTCTTGGAATGGGTATTTTAGATGAACTATGGACATAAGCTTTTAGGACAGTAGAATTTAATACAATTATAAATATGTACCGTTCCAATTAAAAGAACGAGTAAGAATAAATAATGAGGAGATCTATTACATTAGAAAACCCGACTTTATTACTCTCTTGACCTATATATACACATCGCGCCACTCGCGGACATGCAAATATATTCACCTATCAAAAGAAACAACATGTAAACTATATAAAACAAAACAATACTATGCAAATGTCGCGAGGTATGCGACATTAAGAATAAAATTTGCATATGGAATCATTACAGCACCCGCCACCGAAGACCCATCATCACTCCTGAGATGAGACTCCTGGTGGTCCATGATAAAATTGTCCTCCAGCCATTTGGTGATGGTGATTCGGCTATTCCAGATGATATGGATAGTATAACTCTGTTTAGAAAGCGTTTTACTTTCTTCTACCTTTGATTCATCATATTCACCTATTTCTTGTACATCATCTTCCATATCCTCCAATGATATTCTGAAACATTTCTCGTAAAGGGAATTTTGATGGCTAATAAGAAACTTCCATTTTGAAGGCTCATCTTGTGAATAGCGTAAAATCTCCATTGTTAGTAGGTATAGGACTATCTTTAGAGCCATCTCCATCTTGTGATTCACTTTATCGAAATCACCTATTCCTAATTTCATATTTCTTTTTTCACCGCTTGTTTGAAACGAATAAATTCCCTTCCCGAGAGTCTCCAACAGAGTATCGTAACAAGGTAGCTCTCTCAAAGCTTCTTCGCCGATACCAGGCTTTGGTTCTTTTTTGCCAATACCAGACTCCTTAGTAGGTTCTTTTTCTCCAGCCTGGGTGTCAAGGACATCAATAATGCAATCAGAAAGTTTTTCTGTATTCTCTGAATCTTTGTCAACTTCCCCAGCTTGAGTGTTAGGAACATCCATAACGCAATCAGAAATTTCTTCTGTATTCTCTGAATCTTTGTCAATTTCCCCAGCTTGAGTGAAAGTGGCATCATCAAGATCACAGAGTCCTGCATTATCTGCATCAATATCAGCAATAACATCCTCTTTCGTAAGAGACTCTGCACTTTCAGTTTCTATAACTGACTTTTTATCAACTTGAGCTTTTTCACTTTCTTCAACCTCAACATAATTTCTTTCAACTTCAGCCTTTTCACTTTCATCTGCTTCAACGAATTTTTTCTCAACTTCGGCTTTTTCACTTTCTTCAACAACAGACTTTTTCTCAACTTCGGTGTTAGGAACATCAATAATGCAATTAGAAAGTTCTTCTGTATTCTCTGTATCTCTATCAATTTCCCCAGCTTGGGTGGTAAGAACATCAAGGCCATTAACCAAAAGTTGCTGCCTCACCATCGTCCTGATTTCAGACTTTTCAAGACTTTTTAGAGACTCAATATTTGCTTCTTCCTCTTCGTCTACATCTTCTTTTATATTTCCACAAAGAATGCTCATCATCAAGTTCTGTTGCTCCATCATTTCCCTGAGGAGACTTTCCATGGTATATCCTGCCGGCTGCGCCATGTTGTACCGTTCCAATTAAAAGAACGAGTAAGAATAAATAATGAGGAGATCTATTACATTAGAAAACCCGACTTTATTACTCTCTTGACCTATATATACACATCGCGCCACTCGCGGACATGCAAATATATTCACCTATCAAAAGAAACAACATGTAAACTATATAAAACAAAACAATACTATGCAAATGTCGCGAGGTATGCGACATTAAGAATAAAATTTGCATATGGAATCATTACAAAATATATAACATTCATCGAGCAATCACTCTTCCGCAAATATCAAATTGTGTCTTTTATTAGAACATTTATATTACGATGCACTAACGCGCCATCTGTTATGAAAATTGGGAAATTATAAATATACATTCTCGGGAGAGGTTAAATGTAGATGTTGTTCTTGAGAGAGCATCACATTTCACAATCATCACAAGATTTGCGCCAACCAGACTGAACGATATGGATGGAATCAAGTTTGAATAAAATATTTTTTAAAGAAGATGACTAGAAGATACGTAGTGTTTGTTATGTCTCTCCACTAAGAATGTGTAAATATGATTACCTATTTACATATTGTTACTTTCTACCATTGTTTGCGCTGGTAATTCATTCCTGGAACCAGTCTATATAAGACGAAATGTCTTAATGAAAGGTCTTATTGCATAGTCTTCTATATATACACTCATAGACAAAACTTAAGGAAGTTGTACCTTTTCGCATTCAGGAAAAATATACCAGGACTCCAGGGAAAAGTATCTATTCAAAATGTTATCCCTGGATTACCTTTCCCTATGGATTCCTGATATATTTTCACTCAATATATTTTAATAAATATATTTTTAAAGAAGAAAAAACGTTGTATGGGAATGGGAATGTATGGGAATTCCACTGTTATATAAGCAAATAATAAGTCGTTTTTACTTAAAATATGAAACTTCCTTTGTTCATGAATGTATTGTAGCCGTAACCAAGATGAATGGTACATTTGAATTCTGGATATAAAATCTGAAGTTAGAGGACTTCAAAAGAATTCCAGAGAAGAAGTCCAGCAAGGACTTACCGCAGTAGGACTCGCAGTACATGATGTAGGACCGTCCAACAGCAGTACCCAGGATTCCCAGAAGAACAGACAGACAAGAGCTGTTCTCATCATGATGGCGTTTAGCTCTCGTGTCCCACCCTCATCCTTATATCTGTCAGCCTCTCGAGGAAAGAAAGACAATTCCTCATTGTTGGTTCTGTGTTGTTCTGGTGACAGAGATGGTCCCATTGATATGCAAATACGTGTTATCGCCAAGTTCTCTGGCACCAGCCATTGTCAACTTGTCCTCGACAGATAGGATTGTGAGATGAGCATAATGCAGCTGTTCCTACATCCTGACTTTTTATGTCTGTTGATACGCTGAAGGAAAAAAGAAATCTTTTGTTTGATGCATATACTTATATATATATATATTTGTTTGAAAGTGTTGAAAGTTGCAATTCGAGAATATTTCTATGATATATTAATCTGTTGCTTATATCTTTTTGAACTTTGTTGTATATATGTTAATTTGTTTCACTGTTTTTAGTATCCTTCTATGTTCATAGTTATTCACTTATTTAAAAGAATAAAGGATCTTTTTGTGATAAAATTTCAACGTTTATTCTTCCTTTCCGCTGAATTTTTCAACAGAAAGACAACAAGATAAAATTTGTAATAATTATTTTTGGCAATGTGTTTCTTTTCAAATATATCATCGAATATTATTTCTAAAGACCTTACTGTAATGATAAAAATGTAATGATTAATTTAGCGAACGACGCTGAGAAGGTTCACTACTGTTGAGCCAAGCCCTCTCATTCACAATTTTTATTATAAAACGATAACGTGATAGCTATAGTACATATAAGAATGGAAGCATCAAAATACGAAATTTTCTTTTAAACGTAAAAAAAAAACTTCTACTGTCCTTACTACGATGAAGCATGATGCTGAGATGGTCCATGAGTCCTGTAAGAGCTTCAACTGAACCGAATGCGATGTCACTCGCTTACTTATCAGAGATGTTGAAGTCACTGAGGACCCACACATCTTCTTGGGTAGCAACAGACACTATGTTCTATAGCTACTGGAGCCGCTCGCCAAGAGACAGTTGACAATTGATGAACGTCATCTGTTCACCACGGGCATTGGCGGAGACTATGGCGATGTTATGCCCTGCCACAGGACGTTTCCAGAGGAAAGAAATGCCTGGTACGAGGACACAGGTAATGCCGGATCCCCTGGCGGCCTCATGTGGCACGATGACGGCACTAAAGCCGAAGAAGAGGTAATTTACATTGTCCAGGTTTGTGATATTGGTTTCTTGGATGAAGGCACATCTACCATGTGCTGCCCCAAGAAGCAGCACAGCTCAATACTTCTTTGGCGCGTATTCAGACACGCAATGCGGAAATGCATCACGTGGGTTTAGGCTTGTCTCTAATGTCGGCAAGTCTCTTATAGAGGACAGTTGGTGGTCTGCGGACCTTCTATAAATTTGTTGATAAGGATGTGTAGGCCTAAAAATTGTTCATTTTCAGGGTTTTATGGAATTCGGTAAAGAAAGTAAGAAATAGTATGGCCCAGTTGATATTTTTCCGATCCAAGAAGTTCGGCATCAAAGAAAAGTGAATTTGAAAGGCGACTAAGAAGGGTATTTAGCTGCTTTCGGGTCTTTAATCTGGCGTTGGGCGTTAACTGTTGTTGGTTGGAGAGCTCATCCTTTTTTTCCAGGACTCCGTCTATGGGCGGAAAGTCGTTCAGTTCTCTAGTCGTTGCCGTAGGTTCCGGGGGGGGGGGGGGGGGGGGTTGGAGATGTTAAGTCAGTAAAGGTGCATGCGGAGCTTATCAAAAACTCATTTTCATTTGTCACTTCTGGACACAAGATATTTTATGGTAGACAAACTAGAGGAGCGTCACGGTATCTGAAGATATCTTCTTATTGAATGGATGATGGAGGGGGGGTACTTAGTTTTAGCAATCTGACGGAAATTCTTCCTGCGATGTCTCTGCTTACACCATTTGAAATATCCCGTGAGAGCTGCATGCGGGGGTGGGGGTGGTATTTCCTTTAGTACTAATGTTAAACTTCGCATGTAATTGGGAGAGCTTCAGCCTATCCTTAATCAGAACCAAATCATCTCGTCGGCACTCCATCCACTTGTACTTACCAGATTTCTTTACCACTTGGACGATAGAGACAACTTGACAAAAAGAGCGAAATGCTTTGCTGACATCTTCGTCTATAACCATAAAGAGCAGGTTGATGAAAGCGATATTTTCCACTCTTTTTATCAGGAAAAGCCTTTAGAAGTACCCAATCAATTTCTAGGCCCCCTTCTGAAAAATCTTTCGGCCATTTTAACGTTGGCCAGGCCAACCAGAGCCTATCCTGAGACCGCAACCAGTGCCAAGCAATTTCTCCAGGGTAGCAATGTAGCACACCTGGGTGAATTCCTGGTAGAATTCCAGGTAGACCATTTGGTCGAGGTCCTGCATTTCTCCAGCAGCTGCCTCGTTGTTATCATCTTTACTGTCTTTCTAGACCGAGGATATTGGCGACGCGGTGTTGCTTTTCCGCCTTGACGTAGTTCCGTTTTTCCCTGAGGAAAAAATTATATATATTTCTGGAGGGCATACACTCATGGACAAACTTGATTTTTCCTGGCCACTTGAAATCCGTATATTTGAAGAGGTATTACTGTATATAGTTATATTAAGACTCACTCATTATTAAAACTGAGCACCATTTTTTAGTATCGATATTATTTACCGCTAAGGTTTTGAACATGTCGCCAAATTCACTCAAATAAGAATATTACAACAGCCTGAAATAGAGAAAATTGCGATCGCAAAGTTGTATATTACTTGGATGGAGAATTGTCAGTACAGCACCATACCACCGCTCCGCATGCATATGCCTAGAACTCGTGCGGGAGCTGAGCCGCTCGAGAACCTGTAAGGTCAGGCAGTAGTTTTTTGAATGAGAGGATGCTAACTTTAGATGGAGATCTGATATAGCCTCAGATTTAAATCTGCAAACACAATACAAAAGTTGGTTCTTTACGTGAAGATAGCCTAGGTTTCAGAAAAGTTGATGAGTTACTAATTGGAGACAGCACAATGAAGGTATCTGCCTAAAACAATGGGTTAGAGATTTATATAAGTTGCTTGGCGATTCGTTCTCTTTGGTCGGGGGCTGCTGCTCTTTTATATAGTATGTCTTACGTACACAAACCGTGTACTATAGAGAGGTACACAAGATGGGTACTATAGGGTAACATTTGAGCAGCAGCCCCATTAGCAGTCCCACTACGAGAAGGAAGAGAACATGGGACCGCCTGAAACACACACGGGGTGAGACACGCGGAGACTTCCATCATTGTGCGCGAACCAGTTTCGAATGTTTTACACCCACTCTGATCTCCCATATCGTACTTGAGACCCATATGCCCGCTCGTACTCGACTGTGGCCAGATTCATCCGAAGAGAGTCTCGACACCACAGTCTTGCGTACATGGTAAAGCTGAGTCTCGTTCCTCAGGGCTGAGGGGTCATTCTACTAATGGTTGGCTCTCAGGAAGTATCTCCTTAAACTATAAAATGGGGTAGAGTATCTCAACGCAAGAAGTCAGAAACGGCTCCTACCTGAACGAACGTCAAACACGGGTTAGATTCCAACGGCTTCAGCGGCTGATCTGTAAACGTAAGTGGCTGTTAGTTCCAACAAACAGCTGACATCAAACTGGAAGTACAGGACAAGTTTGGTGGCAGAGGTTGAAAGTTGCAGCAGGTCCAGGGTTTTGGGCTGCAACAATTTTTTATTGTAAAAGGTCACTCACCGGGCATCCACCTTTGGCAACTGGCTTGACCTAGACGTGAAACAAGAGATATTAAATCACAGTTTGGCGTCAAGATCCGTCTTGACTAACCTCGGGAGAAACTTCAGGACACGTTTCTCTTCATTCTTGTGGAGTCGCCATCATTGAAGAACTGAAACACCACAACACACAGCCTCCTCCCTCTCTAGCTATACATACTTACTCGGTAGTCTGGGATCCACCATTGAAGAAGTGAAACACCCAACACACAGCCTCCTCCCTCTCTAGCTATACATACTTACTCGGTAGTCTGGGATCCACCATTGAAGAAGTGAAACACCCAACACACAGCCTCCTCCCTCTCTAGCTATACATACTTACTCGGTAGTCTGGGCTCCATCATTGAAGAACTGAAACACCCAACACACAGCCTCCTCCCTCTCTAGCTATACATACATACTCGGTAGTCTGGGCTCCACAATTGAAGAACTAAAACACCCAACACACAGCCTCCTCCCTCTCTAGCTATACATACTTACTCGGTAGTCTGGGATCCATCATTGAAGAACTGAAACACCCAACACACAGCCTCCTCCCTCTCTAGCTATACATACTTACTCGGTAGTCTGGGATCCACCATTGAAGAAGTGAAACACCCAACACACAGCCTCCTCCCTCTCTAGCTATACATACTTACTCGGTAGTCTGGGATCCACCATTGAAGAACTGAAACACCCAACACACAGCCTCCTCCCTCTCTAGCTATACATACTTACTCGGTAGTCTGGGATCCACCATTGAAGAACTGAAACACCCAACACACAGCCTCCTCCCTCTCTAGCTATACATACTTACTCGGTAGTCTGGGATCCACCATTGAATAACTGAAACACCCAACACACAGCCTCCTCCTCTCTAGCTATACATACTTACTCGGTAGTCTGGGATCCATCATTGAAGAACTGAAACACCCAACACACAGCCTCCTCCCTCTCTAGCTATACATACTTACTCGGTAGTCTGGGATCCACCATTGAAGAACTGAAACACCCAACACACAGCCTCCTCCCTCTCTAGCTATACATACTTACTCGGTAGTCTGGGATCCACCATTGAAGAAGTGAAACACCCAACACACAGTCCTTTTATACCTCATCCCTAAGGTTAGAAATAATCGTTATTTCTCCTTAAAATAAAATTTGATTTTTCGTTGAAAAGAAACACATGCGGGATAATTTTCAAATATCGTTTTACAAACACAATTATATTGAATAATATTTTGAAAAAAAGCATTCTTCGTTGGGCAAATATACACTTCTGCAGAACCCGGACATCATTTTTCAAAGCTATGATGATATTATTGATAATGAATTAATATCATCACACACACACAACATTATATTTATTATCAATGATAAATTTTAAATTTGCCTTTGTCACGAAATATATTTGTTATTATCCCTCGAGTATACACGTGGTACAGGCCATTATAATCATGGTAGGTAGAATTTGGCGAATTTATTTAATTTAGGTGCACCACATATCTACATATGTGAAAAGCGATTCGATTTTTTGCACTTACAAGTGTGCAAGCCACGTTTGATTATTTGAACTCGCTGGTGGGGTTGGACCTTTGCAAGAATCGGGGGCTATTTGAGCATTTTTTTAATTAGAAAAAGTGCACATTGCGGGATTTGATTCCGCGTCGTAGCGGTCGAAAACTGCTAAGATCACTTGTCTACCGACCCCTGTGTTTAATTATGAAAGTTAAATGCATTTATAAAGCAAAAATTCACCTTTATATTAGCTTTTACTTTATAGATATAACTAGCCGAATGACCCGGGCAACGCCCGTGTTTTACCCGACTGTAGATGTTACAACGGTGATTCTTAGGTCGCTGGTTCAAATCCGGCTCGAGGGAGCCGGCGAGCACGTGACCTCCCTGTGCGCGGGCATCCGTGACAGAGGCCGATGAGGAAAGACGGTCGTGACTATATATAGGGATTGTTTATAAAATAACTATAGAAACAACTATTAAAACAATCTTTTAAATCATATTTTAAATAATTTACAAAATAGATTTAAACGTTACACGTTTCTTAAAATATTATATGCCATTTATGAGGTTTCCCAGAATAATTTTTATCAAGATCTGAACTTAAAATTATGGCGCGGAGGAAGTTCTTTTTAAAAAGAATTAAATTATTCTTTCCTTTCTATATAAAATTGAAGAGATTTTTCCTAAATTTTGTACCAACTACTGAATTAAAACATCCTGATTTTTCATTTTATGAAATTGGAAGCGCTGTGACAATTCCAAATTCCAAAATAACTTTACTAGGTTCCGCTCAAAAAGAGAAACCTAGCTTATGATATTTACAACAATAAATAATATATTTATATATGTGTAAAGGTTATTCATATATTAAATCAAAGGGTCCAATGCCGGATTCGATCCCAGTCCATGGCTGTCGGGAATCGAGAGTTTTAATCACTCCTCTACTGACTTCTTATTTGCTGACAATATTGTAGTTAACAATATGGCAACTAATTATTTATCATAATCTAATTATTTTAAATCAAATTGCATAATTTTATTGGGCAAAGTTGAACAATTTATCTGAATTAAGAAACAAATAATATATAAGCGGAGACCAAATTTGATAACGCTCTTGCTGTCAAAAAATGTAGAGATAAACAGAAATACAATCTGTATTACATTTGAAACGAAGTGGAATTAATTCCTTCAACTATGAAAGAAATAATAATTGCTTACAAAAGCATATGTACATTCTCAACATGCCGAACATTTTAATGAAAGCTATGACTTCCAATTAGAAACTAGCCAGGATTCTAAAATCTGGCATGGGCGTATATAAACCATTTGAAATTTTTCATTTCGGTACTTAGACTACTGAATATTGTCTTAGGAATATAACGTCTGGAACCTGAGTGCAGGTAAAGAAATGCAATTTTTTCTATTAACAAAGATCTTGTAAAACAATCTTGAGTGGGAGACGAGGGCTGCAAAATCTAGCCTTTCGGCATAGGATGCGGCAAAATTATATGGATATGCATATATGCCAAATCTGACTCTTGCTGAAGGCCGATTGAGGTCTTCTTTGAAGGTTCAAGGCTGTGCAATGGCTAACCTTTGGAATTCATTGACTCACGACAGAGCTGCAAAATCTAGCTCTTGTCATAGACCACATGACATTCTATTGGGCACAACGAAGAATGTAAAATTCGGTTCTTGTCACTTCAAGCATATTGTCACGCGTGTCCCTTCCGGTTCTTCGCGACGACGCCGCTTCCTCCACCGTGGTTCACCTACTCGGGCTTCGTTGCTTCACCTCTACCCTGCAGCCAGCTCAAAGACCCTGATAACCGCTAACCATGTGGATATCCTTTCCCCCTCTGGCAGTATCTCTCGGCCTTACCATTGGTGGGGGGACACGAGAGACTTACCAGAAGAGTTACTACTATGCTGTTGAAAAGAGAGAGAGACACAACAGCACCAGGCAACAAGTCTTCTAACACTCCTCTTTTCTTGTCATCTTTAATACACATTACATAATAACTCAAATATCAATTAACGGGTAACAGTAGCAAACTCCGAATAGTTCATTGGAACGCGTGCAGCCTTCAGAACAAAATGCAACAATTCAGGAATTATGAATACAATATAGATATCATAGATATATATATATCGCTCTAATATCAGAAAACTGCCTCAAATCCTGTCACAGGATGAATATCCCCAACTACAACATTGTCCGCAATGGCAGGCTTTCTGGACAGGGTGGATACATAGCAATTTTCATCCATAATAAATAATATTGCGTTCCAATCTAATGCACAAGTTTGGAAACCACAGGAATAACCATTAAATATAAAAATGGAACATCCATAAACATATATTCGTGATAGAAGCCACCAAACACGCCCCTTGACCCAAAGGACTTCAATAAAATATACAAAACAGATACTCCAACAATCCTAACCGTGGATCTGAACTATAAATATCCCCCTGAGGTTTATACTCCACTAATCTAAATGGCAAGATCCTACAAAAAAAAACATTGATGACTTGAACCTGGATCTAAGCTAACCAGACGAACCCACACATGACTCGCTACCTGACATCCTAGACATTGCGATTCACAAAAACCGTAGTCGGACCTTCTACTCAAAGGTCCACCACGAAATGATCTCTGATCACTTTCCACAGTTCTCCTATTCTTACAACACTTTAAGATCGCCCGCTCCAACAAAAAAATCAAAATCATCGACTGGGCTCTTTTCAAATACTAAATGAAAAATTCTCTAAACCGCCAACACACACTGCAGAAACGCCAAAAGAAAGCCATAGCCTTCATCAAGGGGGGGGGGGACAAACAAATCATTTAAAATCTATAAAAACCACAAAATATAAAGAACCAGACATCGAGAGAAGGTACTCAGCTCACATTAAAAATAAAATTCGAAAAAAAAATAGACAAAGGAGAAAAAGAGGAAAAACTTTTGATCCCAACGGAAAAAAAAAAGCCTACCTCTCCGCACGAAGAGAATCGCAAAAACTAATCAGGGAACATATTAACAACAGCTGGGACACCTACACAGAAAACCTGGTCGTGTCTGGTCGAAAAATATGAAAGGTTATAATACGCCTCACAACTCCAAAGAAATAAGAAATTATCGTCAAAATAAGTAACAATCTGACACTGCGGAGGCAGCTGAAACACTAGTAGATAGTTAGAAAAACAGTTCAGTCCCAGTCCCCTTACCTCTTTCTCAAAATCAAACAGATCCATATTCAAAGGAGTTAACTAATATATCCAAACAAACAAAAAATAGATCTGGAAGTTACTAACTGTATATAATTCGTTCCATGTGGCCTCCTTTAAGATATAGAGATGTAAAATGCGTTTGCATAACTCTTTTAAAGTTGAATGAGACCCACAGAAACTTAAAATTTATCACCTACCCCTGAAAATATTGGTAAACTATTTAGTGAAGTTATTTTTTTCTCGTCAGAAAAAAAAAAGTCTAAAATTAGTTTAATAATTACAATAAAATATCTTTGGAGGGGGGGGGGGGGGGGGGGGGGGGGGGGGGGGGGGGAATGAAGAGATAAAAGATATACAAAGTGAAAAAACTCAAACTCAATGAAGTCCTTATAAATAGGATTTTATATAAATTCAAATAAAAGGAAATAATATTAGCCCTAAAAATGATTTAGGAACATGGGATTGTAAAATATTTTGCCCAAAAATGGTGTATTAATAAATATAACATTTATTTTAGCTGACGTTAAAACGTTATAAAAAGACAATTTCTCCTTCTCGTTTTTTATTTAATTCAGCCAAAATGTACATCTTTAATGTATAAAATTTTATTATGGAAACTACTTAGAATTTTTTTTTTTAAGTGTTAAGGCATTTCTGCCCTTTATTATTTGTTTATTTTATATTGATTGTTATTGAAAGGACAAATGACTCGACATCTCTGCAGAAGGTTGATGTTTTGGTGTCTCTTACGTATAACCGCCTGAATAAATTGTTGAGTGTCATTCGTTTAACTTTATTAATTTTAACAGTGAAAGATATAAAGTCCAAAAAATGGCAACAATGGTACGTATTTTAAAGTCATGTATTGAATCGATACAAATTAGTATACTATGTACACATTATAAAAATATTCTTATCTTTATAACATAACCATGATAACTTTTGATTTAAAATACTTTATTTAAAGAGACAGCATCGCATTAAAAAAAACTATTTTCAATAAACCTATCGCTTCCCAAATACATCTTACATATTCTTATCGTTAGCTAATTATATTTAATATTGTAGGAACAATTATACCATGTTTAAATATACATTTTCAACATATTTGTAGTACTGTGTGTATATCAAATATATAAAGGTTAAGATTCATAAAAGGATAAAAATCATAATTAGATGACTATTTTAAAAATAATTTTGCAAAAATTGTCATATAAAATAGAACTAGGTTCTCACTTGGAGCCTATGGAAGTGTTAGAATAATTGGTGAGGCAATAAGAGACTAGTTAAGAATTCCAAACAGAAGAACTTCTGGTCAAACCCCGAGATGGTATATCTTGGGGTAACATCATTGAACCAATGTGCATAAGACTTCCTTCTGATAACTTTTTATTTAGTAGAACCTCCATGAGAGGACATTGCCCCCAAAGAACACCTCCCTACAGAGGACTTTATTACCAAAATGACCATTTTTCACTATTTAGCTTCTCTCCAATAAAAGGATTCCTCTCTCTAAAATACATTTTAGTTCAACAACTAGGTATTGTCTACAAGGTAATAAGGCCAAATCCAAAAAAATAGTGTGTGACGTTTCTGTAACACCATTCTTACCATCTTCAGACAAAAGAAAATTAAATTTTTAACATATTTTATTCTTTTGTCTGATGATGATAACAATGCTTGATGGTAAATTGTTTACATAACCAATCTTTAGACGGAGGATTTCTCTCTCCTCCTCCCGTGACGGACAGTAAAACATGTAGTGTGGAAAGTCCTGGCTAAATTCACTATTACACAGAGAGCCCTTTAAGTTCTTAAATTCCAGTAATAAAACATGATTATGTTTAAATAGTGAAAAAATAATAGAAGAAAATAAGACCTAATCCAAATAATTTATTAGTGTGTGACGTTTCGGCAACAGCATTGTCATCATCATCAGACAAAAGAATAAATGAGAAAAAATATTACAGCGTAAGTTCTTAAATAGTACTGTTATCAAGTTTAAATTATTTGTCATCTTGTTTAAACACTTGATAACAGTACTATTTAAGAACTTGCTGTAATATTTTTTCTCATTTATTCTTTTGTCTGATGATGGTGACAATGTTGTTGCCGAAACATCACACACTAATAAATTATTTGGATTAGGTCTTATTTTCTTTTATTATAATCTATAATCCAAATTGTGCTTTATCATTAGTGAAAAAATAATTCTTACTTAGGCAACGCAGTGCTTTACAGTTATTGGAAAATCACCATTGAGGTATGACTCCATTGTAGTTGATTAGTTTGGGCTCTAAAATCCTATACTTTGGTTAGTAACCCGTGAAACTATATTCTCTCTGTAGTTGATGTATGGGAATGTTTATAGTGAGAATAAAGTACAGAGTTTCTTATTCTTTCATAGTCCAACTGTATAGACTGGTGTATTGGAGTTCTGATAACTTGAGGAATGTTTCTTTGTCTTCTTTCTTATCTCCACTCAATCATATTAGGATATCAAGCTTGTAAAGCTTGAGATCATGACTGGGTGAAGTAAAATGTGTCTGCCTTTGTCATTAAGACTGGGAGCACTACTCAATGGCAGGCCGACTAAGCTCCAAAAGAAATGGCCGCCTCTGACATGAGGAACAGATGCCATGTGCAACTGCTCCTAACATGGAGTACAAACTTATCCTGTATCCCTGGATTAGGAGCCCTTACAGGGTACTATCAGCCAGGCCAGCTGAGCCCAGGTTTTTTAGTGAGCTTGTTACTGCTCCCCCTCCTTATTTTTCATCCGGGCTTGGGACCGGCAAAGGCGGAGTTTTTTAGATGTTTCTTTGTAAAGTATTGAAATCTACACATCCAACACAAGCCATCAGAAACTGGTGTTATTTAATATCTCCGGCACACTTTTTACAAAACCAAAATTGATTGTTTTAATCATGATAAAGAGGGGGTCGGTGGAAGGCTGGTTAAACCGTTTGGTTTTCGACCACTACGACCCGGGTTCGATTCCCGTATTGGACACTTTATTCTGATCAAAAAAAAAAAAAATGCTCCAATGGCCCGCGATTCTTGCAAAAGTCCAACCCCACCAGTGAGTGCAAGTAACCAAACGGGGTTCTGGCACATTTGTAAGTGCAAAGTCGAACTGCTTTTCACATGTGTAGACATGTGGTGCGCTTACAGTAAAAGCAGTCGCTAACTACC
>CP092872.1:17318102-17465819 GCA_030710605.1 Cordylochernes scorpioides | reverse complement strand
GGAGGAGGGGGAGCAGTAACAAGCTCACTAAAAAACCTGGGCTCAGCTGGCCTGGCTGAAAGTACCCTGTAAGGGCTCCTAATCCAGGTATACAGGATGAGCAGCTTTTGTACTCCATGTTAGAAGCGGCTGCACATGACATCTGTTCCTCATGTCAGAGGCGGCCATTTCTTTTGGAGCTTAGTCGGCCTGCCACTGAGTAGTGCTGCCAGTCTTAATGACAAAGGCAGACGCATTCTACTTCACCCAGTCATGATCTCAAGCCTTACAAGCTTGATATCCTAATATGATTGAGTGGAGATAAGAAAGAAGACAAAGAAACATTCCTCAAGTTATCAGAACTCCAATACACCAGTCTATACAGTTGGATTTTATGTAAGAAACTCTGTACTTTATTCTCACTCTTCTATACAACAACTACAGAGAAAATATGGTTTCACGGGTTACTAACCAAAGTGTAAGATTTTGGAGCACAAACTAATCAACTACAATGGAGTCTTACCTCAATGGTGATTTTCCAATAACTGTAAAGCACTGCGTTGCCTAAGTAAGAATTATTTTTTCACTAATGATAAAGCAAAATTTGGATTATAGATTATAATAAAAGAAAATAAGACCTAATCCAAATAATTTATTAGTGTGTGACGTTTCGGCAACAACCAGACCACTTCTCCGAGCTCTAATACTGTATTGGACGATTCTGCTTATATACGCAGCACTGAAGGGTGCCCTCTGAAGCCCTCCCAATATATTTTTTCATCACAGTAAGGACAGTAGAAGTTTGTATTATGTGTAAAAGAAACCTTCGTGCTTTTAAATCCTTCATTTTACAATCACAGGCCGCAGTGCATTGTCACCATCATCAGACAAAAGAATAAATGAGAAAAAATATTACAGCGCAAGTTCATAAATAGTACTGTTATCAAGTGTTTAAAAAAGATAACAAATAATTTAAATTAACACAAAGCAATAACGCGCCATCTATACATATAAAATGAAAGGATTTAAAAGCACGAATGTTTCTTTTATACATAATATAAACTTCTACTGTCCTTACTGCGACGAAAAAATATATTAGGAGGGCTTGGCTCATCAGTGGTGAACCCTCCCAGCGGTTTTGCCAATTTAATCCACCAGACCACTTCTCCGAGCTCTAATACTGTATTGGACGATTCTGCTTATATACGCAGCACTGAAGGGTGGAATCTGAAACCCTCGCAATATATTTTTTCATCGCAGTAAGGACAGTAGAAGTTTGTATTATGTGTAAAAGAAACCTTCGTGCTTTTAAATCCTTTCATTTTACAATCACTGGCCGCAGTGCATTATATTGTATTATAAGTTACTTTATGTATTATTTACGAACGGAAAAATATGTCCAGGGTAGCCTAGTGGACATGGCATCTGCCCGGTAAGCGGAACATTGTGGTTTCGATTCCCATCCCTGGACACTTTTATTTTTTCGTTCATCATTACTCTTCATAATTCACCCTTTCATACCTCATCCAAAAAAGTTAGAAATAGTCGATATTTCACCTTGAAATAAATTTTGATTTTTCGTTTAAAAGAAACTCATGCGGTGTAACTTCAAGTGTCATTTTACAATCACGGGCCGCAGTGCATTATATTGTAAATATTTTAAACACTTGATAACAGTACTATTTAAGAACTTGCGCTGTAATATTTTTCTCATTTATTCTTTTGTCTGATGATGATGACAATGTTGTTACCGAAACGTCACACACTAATAAATTATTTGGATTAGGTCTTATTTTCTTCTATTATTTTTTCACTATTTAAACATAATCATGTTTTATTACTGAAATCTAAGAACTTAAAGGGCTCTCTGTGTAATAGCAAATTTAGCCAGGACTTTCCACACTACATGTTTTCAATACAATATAATGCGGTTTGTGATTGTAAAACGATATTTGAAATGATCCCGCATGTGTTTCTTTTAAACGAAAAATTGAAATTTATTTTAAGGAGAAATAATGATTATTTCTAACCTTATGGATGAGGTATGAAAGGATGAATTGTGAAGAGTAATGATGAACAGAAAAATAAAAGTGTCCAGGGATGGGAAAAGAAACACATGCAGGATAATTTTCAAATGTCGTTTTACTACATGTTTTACTGTTCGGCATTGAAGAAGGAGAGAGAAATTCCTTCGTCTAAAGATTGGTTATGTAAACATCAAGCATTGTTATCATCATCAGACAAAAGAATAAAATATGTTTAAAATTTAATTTTCTTTTGTCTGATGATGGTAAGAATGGTGTTACAGAAACGTCACACACTATTTGGATTTATTTGGATTTGTTATTATTACCTTGTAGATAACATCTAGTTGTAAAGCTAAAATGTCTTTTAGAGAGAGGATTCCTCTTATTGGAAAGTAGCTAAATAGTAAAATAATGTTCATTTTGGTAATAAAGTCCTCTGTAGGGAGGTGTTTCTCTGGGTGCAGTGTCCTCTCTCATGGAGGTTCTACTAAATAAAAAGTTATCAGAAGGAAGTCTTATACACATTGGTTCAATGATGTTACACAAGATGAACCATCTCGGGTTTTGACTAGAATTTCTTCTGTTTGGAATTCTTAACTAGTCTCATTGTTTCACCAATTATTCTAAAATTTCCATGGGCTCCAAGTGAGAACCTAGGTCTATTTTATATGGCAATTTTTGCAAAATTATTTTTAAAATAGTAATCTAATTGTGATTTTTATCCTTTTATGAATCTTAACCTTCATATATTGGATATACACACACTACTACAAATATTGAAAAATACTTAATATATATTTAAACATGGTATAATTGTTCCTACAATATTAAATTAGTTAACGATAAGAATATGTAAGATGCATTTGGGAAGCGATAGGTTTATTGAAAATAGTTTTTTTTTATGCGATGCTGTCTCTTTAAATAAAGTATTTTAAATCAAAAGTTATCATGGTTATGTTATAAAGATAAGAATATTTTTATAATGTGTACATAGTATACTAATTTGTATCGATTCAATACATGACTTTAAAATACGTACCATTGTTGCCATTTTTTGGACTTTATATCTTTCACTGTTAAAATTAATAAAGTTAAACGAATGACACTCAACAATTTATTCAGGCGGTTATACGTAAGAGACACCAAAACATCAACCTTCTGCAGAGATGTCGAGTCATTTGTCCTTTCAATAACAATCAATATAAAATAAACAAATAATAAAGGGCAGAAATGCCTTAACACTTAAAAAAAAATAATTTTAAGTAGTTTCCATAATAAAATTTTATACATTAAAGATGAACATTTTGGCTGAATTAAATAAAATACGAGAAGGAGAAATTGTCTTTTTATAACGTTTTAACGTCAGCTAAAATAAATGTTACATTTATTAATACACCATTTTTGGGCAAAATATTTTACAATCCCATGTTCCTAAACATTTTTAGGGCTAATATTATTTCCTTTTATTTGAATTTATATAAAATCCTATTTATAAGGACTTCATTGAGTTTGAGTTTTTTCACTTTGTATATCTTTTATCTCTTCATCCCCCCCCCCCCCCCCAAAGATATTTTATTGTAATTATTAAACTAATTTTAGACTTTTTTTCTCGTCAGAAAAAATAACTTCACTAAATAGTTTACCGATATTTTTCAGGGGTAGGTGATAAATTTTAAGTTTCTGTGGGTCTCATTCAACTTTAAAAGAGTTATGCAAACGCATTTTACATCTCTATATCTTAAAGGAGGCCACATGGAACGAATTATATACAGTTAGTAACTTCCAGATCTATTTTGTGTATGTTTGGAGATATTAGTTAACTCCTTTGAATATGGATCGTTTGATTTTGAGAAAGAGGTAAGGGGACTGGGACTGAACTGTTTTTCTAACTATCTACTAGTGTTTCAGCTGGCCTCCGCAGTGTCAGATTGTTACTTATTTTGACGATAATTTCTTATTTCTTTGGAGTTGTGAGGCGTATTATAACCTTTCATATTTTTCGACCAGACACGACCAGGTTTTCTGTGTCGGTGTCCCAGCTGTTGTTAATATGTTCCCTGATTAGTTTTTGCGATTCTCTTCGTGCGGAGAGGTAGGTTTTTTCCGTTGGGGTCAAAAGTTTTTCCTCTTTTTTCTCCTTTGTCTATTTTTCGAATTTTATTTTTAATGTGAGCTGAGTACCTTCTCTCGATGTCTGGTTCTTTATATATTTTGTGGTTTTTATAGATTTTAAATGATTTGTTTGTCCCCCCCCCCCCCTTGATGGAGGCTATGGCTTTCTTTTGGCGTTTCTGCAGTGTGTGTTGGCGGTTTAGAGAATTTTTCATTTGCTATTTGAAAAGAGCCCAGTCGATGATTTTGATTTTTGTGTTGGAGCGGGCGATCTTAAAGTGTTGTAAGAATAGGAGAACTGTGGAAAGTGATCAGAGATCATTTCGTGGTGAACCTTTGAGTAGAAGGTCCGACTACGGTTTTTGTGAATCGCAATGTCTAGGATGTCAGGTGGCGAGTCATGTGTGGGTTCGTCTGGTTAGCTTAGATCCAGGTTCAAGTCATCAATGTTTTTTTGTACGATCTTGCCATTTAGATTAGTGGAGTATGAACCTCAGGGGGATACTTATAGTTCAGATCCACGGTTAGGATTGTTGGAGTATCTGTTTTGTATATTTTATTGAAGTCCTTTGGGTCAAGGGGCGTGTTTGGTGGCTTCTATCACGAATATATGTTTATGGTTGTTCCATTTTTATTAGTAAATTAATTTTTATATTTAATGGTTATTCCTGTGGTTTCCAAACTTGTGCATTAGATTGGAACGCATTATTATTTATTATGGATGAAAATTGCAATGTATTCACCCTGTCCAGAAAGCCTGCCATTGCGGACAATGTTGTAGTTGGGGATATTCATCCTGTGACAGGATTTCTGATATTAGAGCGATATATATATATATCTATGATATCTATATTGTATTCATAATTCCTGAATTGTTGCATTTTGTTCTGGAGGCTGCAAGCGTTCCAACGAACTATTCGGAGTTTGCTACTGTTACCCGTTAATTGATATTTGAGTTATTATGTAATGTGTATTAAAGATGACAAGAAAAGAGGAGTGTTAGAAGACTTGTTGCCGGTTGCTGTTGTGTCTCTCTCTCTTTTCAACAGCATAGTAGTAACTCTTCTGGTAAGTCTCTCGTGTCCCCCCACCAATGGTAAGGCCGAGAGATACTGCCAGAGGGAAAGGATATCCACATGGTTAGCGGTTATCAGGGTCTTTGGGCTGGCTGCAGGGTAGAGGTGAAGCAACGAAGCCCGAGTAGGTGAACCACGGTGGAGGAAGCGGCGTCGTCGCGAAGAACCGGAAGGGACACGCGTGACAATATGCTTGAAGTGACAAGAACCGAATTTTACATTCTTTGTTGTGCCCAATAGAATGCCATGTGGTCTATGACAAGAGCTAGCTGCAAAATCTAGCAGCTCTGTCGTGAGAGTCAATGAATTCCAAAGGTTAGCCATTGCACAGCCTTGAACCTTCAAAGAAGACCTCAATCGGCCTTCAGCAAGAGTCAGATTTGGCATATATGCATATCCATATAATTTTGCCGCATCCTATGCCGAAAGGCTAGATTTTGCAGCCCTCGTCTCCCACTCAAGATTGTTTTACAAGATCTTTGTTAATAGAAAAAAATGCATTTCTTCACCTGCACTCAGGTTCCAGACGTTATATTCCTAAGACAATATTCAGTAGTCTAAGTACCGAAATGAAAAATTTCAAATCGTTTATATACGCCCATGCCAGATTTTAGAATCCTGGCTAGTTTCTAATTGGAAGTCATAGCTTTCATTAAAATGGTCGGCATATTGAGAATGTACATATGCTTTTGTAAGCAAATATTATTTCTTTAATAGTTGAAGGAATTAATTCCACTTCGTTTCAAATGTAATACAGATTGTATTTCTGTTTATCTCTACATTTTTTGACAGCAAGAGCGTTATCAAATTTGGTCTCCGCTTATATATTATTTGTTTCTTAATTCGGATAAATTGTTCAACTTTGCCCAATAAAATTATGCAATTTGATTTTAAATAATTAGATTATGATAAATAATTAGTTGTGTGTGCCCTATTGTTAACTACAATATTGTCAGCAAATAAAAAGTCAGTAGAGGAGTGATTAAAACCCTCGATTCCCGACAGCCATGAACTGGGATCGAATCCGGCATTGGACCCTTTGATTTAATATGTGAATAACCTTTACACATATATAAATATTATTTATTGTTGTAAATATCATAAGCAAGCATAAGCAGTGTCTCTTTTTGAGTGGTACCTAGTAAAGTTATTTTGGAATTTGGAATTGTCACAGCGCTTCCAATTTCATAAAATGAAAAATCAGGATGTTTTAATTCAGTAGTTGGTACAAACTTTAGGAAAAAATCGCTTCAATTTTATATATATAGAAAGAGGAGAGAATAATTTAATTCTTTTTAAAAATAACTTCCTCTGCGCCATAATTTTAAGTTCAGATCTTGATAAAAATTATTCTGGGAAACCTCATAAATGGCATATAAATTTTAAAGAAACGTGTAACGTTTAAATATATTTTGGAAATTATTTAAAATATATGATTTAAAAGATTGTTTTAATTGTTGTTTCTATAGTTATTTTATAAACAATCCCTATATATAGTCACGACCGTCTTTCCTCATCGGCCTCTGTCACGGATGCGCGCGCACAGGGAGGTCACGTGCTCGCCGGCTCCCTCGAGCCGGATTTGAACCAGCGACCTAAGTATCACCGTTGTAACATCTACAGTCGGGTAAAACACGGGCGTTGCCCGGGTCATTCGGCTAGTTATATCTATAAAGTAAAAGCTAATATAAAGGTGAATTTTTGCTTTAAAATGCATTTAACTTTCATAATTAAACACAGGGGTCGGTAGACAAGTGATCTTAGCAGTTTTCGACCGCTACGACGCGGAATCAAATCCCGCAATGTGCACTTTTTCTAATTAAAAAAATGCTCAAATAGCCCCCGATTCTTGCAAAGGTCCAACCCCACCAGCGAGTTCAAATAATCAAACGTGGCTTGCACACTTGTAAGTGCAAAAAAATCGAATCGCTTTTCACATATGTAGATATGTGGTGCACCTAAATTAAATAAATTCGCCAAATTCTACCTACCATGATTATAATGGCCTGTACCACGTGTATACTCGAGGGATAATAACAAATATATTTCGTGACAAAGGCAAATTTAAAATTTATCATTGATAATAAATATAATTATGATATTAATTCATTATCATTAATATCATCATAGCTTTGAAAAATGATGTCCGGGTTCTGCAGAAGTGGATATTTGCCCAACGAAGAATGCTTTTTCAAAATATTATTCAATATAATTGTGTTTGTAAAACGACATCTGAAAATTATCCCGCATGTGTTTCTTTTCAACGAAAAATCAAATTTTATTTTAAGGAGAAATAACGATTATTTCTAACCTTAGGGATGAGGTATAAAAGGACTATGTGTTGGGTGTTTCACTTCTTCAATGGTGGATCCCAGACTACCGAGTAAGTATGTATAGCTAGAGAGGGAGGAGGCTGTGTGTTGGGTGTTTCCGTTCTTCAATGATGGCGACTCCACAAGAATGAAGAGAAACGTGTCCTTGAGTTTCTCCCGAGGTTAGCCAAGACGGATCTTGACGCCAAACTGTGATTTAATATCTCTTGTTTCACGTCTAGGTCAAGCCAGTTGCCGAAGGTGGATGCCCGGTGAGTGACCTTTTACAATAAATAATTGTTACAGCCCAAAACCCTGGACCTGCTGCAACTTTCAACCTCTGCCACCAAACTTGTCCTGTACTTCCAGTTTGATGTCAGCTGTTTGTTGGAACTAACGTCCACTTACGTTTACAGATCTGCCGCCGAAGTCGCTTGAATCTAACCCGTGTTTGGCCTACGTTCAGGTAGGAGCCGTTTCTGACTTCCTGCGTGCAGATACTCTACCCCTTTTATAGTTTAGGGAGATACTTCCTGAGAGCCAACCATTAAAAGAATGACCCCTCAGCCCTGAGGAACGAGACTCAGCTTTACCATGTACGCAAGACTGTGGTGTCGAGACTCTCTTCGGATGAATCTGGCCACAGTCGAGTACGAGCGGGCATATGGGTCTCAAGTACGATATGGGAGATCAGAGTGGGTGTAAAATATTCGAACCTGGTTCGCGCACAATGATGGAAGTCTCCGCGTGTCTCACCTGTGTGTGTTTCAGGCGGTCCCATGTTCTCTACCTTCTCGTAGTGGGACTGTTAAGGAGGCTGCTGCTCGCCATGTATCTTTATAGTACCCATCTTGTGTACCTATCTATAGTACACGGTTTGTGTACGTACAAAGAATTGACACACCGCTTAAAAGAGCAGTGGCCCCCGACCAAAGAGAACGAAGTGCCAAGCAACTTATTTAAATCTCTAACCCATTGTTTGATGCAGATACCTTCAGTGTGCTGTATCCAATTAGTAACTTATCAACTTTTCTGAAACCTAGGCTATCTTCACGTTAAGAACCAACTTTTGTATTGTGTTTGCAGATTTAAATCTGAGCCTAAATCAGATCTCCATCTAAAGTTAGCATTCTCTCATTCAAAAAACTACTGCCTGACCTTACAGGTTCTCGAGCGGCTCAGCTCCCGCACGAGTTCTAGGCATATGCATGCGGAGCGGTGGTATGGTGCTGTACTGACAATTCTCCATCCAAGCAATATACAACTTTGCGATCGCAGTTTTCTGTATTTCAGGCTGTTGTAATATTATTATTTGAGTGAATTTGGCGACATGTTCAAAACATTAGCAGCAAATAATATCAATAATAAGATAACGGTTCCCGGTGTTAATAATGAGTGAGTCTAGATGTAACTATATACAGTAATACCTCTTCAAATATACGAATTTCAAGTGGCCATGAAAAATTAAGTTTTGTCCATGAGTGTATGCCTTTCAGTAATACTGTATATATCATTTTTTTTCGCAGGGAAAAACGGAACTATTTACGTCAAGGCGAAAAAGCAACACCGCGTCGCCAATATTCTCTGTCTAGAAAGACATTAGAGGAGATGATAACAACGAGGCAGCTGCTGGAGCAATGTAGGACCTCGATAAAATGGTCTACCTGGAATTCAACCAAGAATTCACCCAGGTGTACTACATCGCTGCCCTGTAGAAATTGCTTGGCACACTGGTTGCATATATCAAATGGGAAAGGTCTCAGGATAGGTTCTGGTTGGCCTGGCTAAAGTTAAAATGGCCAAAGAAATTTTTAGAAGGGGGCCTAGAAATCGATTGGGGACTTCTAAAGGCTTTTCCTGATAAAAAGAGCGCAAAAGATCACTTTAAACAACCTGCCTTTGTGTTTATAGACGAAGATGTCATCAAAGTACTCCGCTCCTTCTGTCAAGTTGTCTCTATCGTCCAAGTGGTAAAGAAATCTAGTAAGTACAAGTAGATGGAGTGCCGACGAGATGATTTGGTTCTGATAAAGGATCGGCTGAAGGTCTCCCAAAAACCTGCGAAGTTTAACATCTGTACTAATGGAAATACCATCCCCCCTGCATACAGTTCTCACGGGATGTTTCAAATGGTGTAAGCAGGGGCATCGCAGGAAGAATTGCCGTCAGATTGCTAAAACTATGAACTCCCCTCCATCATTTGTCCAATAAGAGGATATATTTAGATAGAGTGGGGCTCCTCTAGTTTATCTACCAGAATATATCTTGTCTTCAGAAGTGACAAATGAAAATGAGTTTTGTTAAGCTCAGCACGTACCTTTACTGACTTATCATCTCCAAACCTCCCCGGAACCTATGGCGACGACTAGCGGACTGAACGACTTTCCGCCCATAGACGGAGTCCTGGAAAAGAAGGATGAGCTCTCCAACCATCAAGTGTACCAACAACAGCTAACGCCAGACTAAAGACCCGAAATCAGCTAAATACCCTACTTAGGTGCCTTTCAAATTCACTTTTCTTTGATGCAGAACTTCTTGGATCGGGAAAAATACTGTGCTTCTTACTTTCTTTACCGAATTCCATAAAACCCTAAAAATGAACAATTTTTAGAAGGTCCGCAGACCACCAACTGTCCTCTATAAGAGGCTTGCCGACATTAGAGACAAGCCTAAACCCACGTAATGCATTTCCGCATTGCGTGTCTGAATACGCGCCAAAGAAGCATTGAGCTGTGCTGCTTCTTGGGGCAGCACATGGTAGATGTGTCTTCATCCAAGAAACCAATATCACAAACCTGGACAATGTAAATTACCTTTTCTTCGGCTTTAGTGCCGTCATCGTGCCACCTACGGCAGACAGGGGATCCGGCATTGCCTGTGTCTTCGTATCAGGCATTTATTTTCTCTGGAAACGTCCTGTGGCAGAGCACAAAATCGTCATAGTTTCCATCAATGTCCAGGGTGAACAGGTGACGTTCATCAATTGTCATCTGTCTCCTGGCGAGCGGCTCCAGTAGCTACAGATCATCATGTCCGCTGCTACTCAAGAAGATGTGTGGGTCCTCAGTGACTTCAACATCTCCGATAAGTAAGCGAGTAACATCGCATTCGGTTCAGTTGAAGCTCTTACAGGACTCATGGACCATCGTAGCATCATGCTTCATCGCAGTAAGGACAGTAGAAGTTTGTTTTACGTTTAAAAGAAAATTTCGTATTTTGATGCTTCCATTCTTATATGTACTAAAGGTAGCATGTTATCGTTTTATAAAAAAAATTGTGAATGAAAGGGCTTGGCTTAACAGTAGTGAACCTTCTCAGCGTCGTTCGCTAAATTAATCATTATATTTTTATCATTACAGTAAGGTCTTTAGAAATAATATTCGATGATATATTTGAAAAGAAACACATTGATAAAAGTAATTATTACAAATTTTATCTTGCTGTCTTTCTTTTGTAAAATTTGAGAGGAAAGGAAGAGTAAACGTTGAACTTTTATTTTAAAAAGATCCTTTATTCTTTAAAAAAGTGACTAACTATTAACATAGAAGGATACTAAAAACAGTGAAATAAATTAACATATATACAACAAAGTTCAAAAAGATATAATCAACAGATTAATATATCATAGAAATATTCTCGAATTGCAACTTTCAACACTTTTAAACAAAAAATATAAGTATATGCATCAAACAAAAGATTTCTTTTTTTCCTTCAGCGTATCAACAGACATAAAAAGTCAGGATGTAGGAACAGCTGCATTATGCTCATCTCACAATCCTATCTGTCGAGGACAAGTTGACAATGGATGGTGCCAGAGAACTTGGCGATAACACGTATTTGCATATCAATGGGACCATCCCTGTCACCAGAACAACACAGAACCAACAATGAGGAATTGTCTTTCTTTCCTCGAAAGGCTGACAGATATAAGGATGAGGGTGGGACACGAGAGCTAAACGCCATCATGATGAGAACAGCTCTTGTCTGTCTGCTCTTCTGGGGAATCCTGGGTACTGCTGTTGGACGGTCCTACATCATGTACTGCGAGTCCTACTGCGGTAAGTCCTTGCTGGACTTCTTCTCTGGACTTCTTTTGAAGTCCACTCTCTTCAGATTTTATATCCCGAATTCAAATGTACCATTCAACTTGGTTACTACATCCTATGGCCCTACATCATGTACTGCGAGTCCTACTGCGGTAAGTCCTGGCTGGACTTCTTCTCTGGATTTATTTTGAAGTCCACTCTCTTCAGATTTTACATCCAGAATTCAAATGTACCATTCATCTTGGTTACTACATCCTATGGTCCTACATCATGTACTGCGAGTCCTACTGCGGTAAGTCCTTGCTGGACTTCTTCTCTGGATTTATTTTGAAGTCCTCTCACTTCAGATTTTATATCCCGAATTCAAATATACCATTCATCTTGGTTACTACATCCTATGGTCCTACATCATGTACTGCGAGTCCTACTGCGGTAAGTCCTTGCTGGACTTCTTCTCTGGATTTATTTTGAAGTCCTTTCACTTCAGATTTTATATCCCGAATTCAAATATACCATTCATCTTGGTTACTACATCCTATGGTCCTACATCATGTACTGCGAGTCCTACTGCGGTAAGTCCTTGCTGGACTTCTTCTCTGGATTTATTTTGAAGTCCTTTCACTTCAGATTTTATATCCCGAATTCAAATATACCATTCATCTTGGTTACTACATCCTATGGCCCTACATCATGTACTGCGAGTCCTACTGCGGTAAGTCCTGGCTGGACTTCTTCTCTGGATTTATTTTGAAGTCCACTCTCTTCAGATTTTACATCCAGAATTCAAATGTACCATTCATCTTGGTTACTACATCCTATGGTCCTACATCATGTACTGCGAGTCCTACTGCGGTAAGTCCTTGCTGGACTTCTTCTCTGGATTTATTTTGAAGTCCTTTCACTTCAGATTTTATATCCCGAATTCAAATATACCATTCATCTTGGTTACTACATCCTATGGTCCTACATCATGTACTGCGAGTCCTACTGCGGTAAGTCCTTGCTGGACTTCTTCTCTGGATTTATTTTGAAGTCCTTTCACTTCAGATTTTATATCCAGAATTCAAATGTACCATTCATCTTTGGTACCATTCATACATTCATGAACAAAGAAAGTTTCATATTTTAAGAATAAACCACTTCTCTCTCTTATTTGCTTATATAACGGTGGATTTCCCATACATATTGTAGCGAGTATTTATTATTTTATTAACAGAGTATAATTTTTTATGTTTATATTTTCTACTCTGTAAACTTTACCTCATTGCTTATCTTTTGTTTATCACTCATAGTGTCACCCGATGCATTTCTTCCCTAATTTTCCACGTGGCAATATATATTCGAATGTTCTACTCTTTTATAAAAATAAAATATAATAATAAATAAAAATATATAAATGCTGAAAGGTACAACTTCTTTAAGTTTTGTCTATGAGTGTATCTTTCAGAGTTATTGTCTGAATCCGGATATAAATGCTAAAATATACAACTTCCTTAAGTTTTGTCTATGAGTGTATATACAAGAATATGCAACAAAGCCTTTCATTAAGAGAGACATTTCGTCTTATATAGACTGGTTCCAGGAATGAATTACCAGCGCAAACAATGGTAGAAAGTAGCAATATGTAAATAGGTAATCATATTTACACATTCTTAGTGGAGAGACAAAACAAACACTACGTATCTTCTAGTCATCTTCTTTAAAAAATGTTCTAAACTTGATTCCATCCATATAGTTCAGTCTGGTTGTCCGAAAATCTTGTGAGGATTGTGAAATGTGATGCTCTCCCAAGAAATATATCTACATTTAAAGTCTCCCGAGAAGGTATATTCTGTATATTCCCAGTCATACAAACTCAGGAGTGACTTGGTGCGCAGAGATCCCGGCCGACCAGCAGCAACAGCTCTACAAATGCGCCCTGAGAGAATTCCCGCTCAAAGTAAGTGGAATACTGGGAAAAGAACTGACCGGAATGATTTCTCTCTGGATGTCCAGGGCTACCAACTTCTGGCGAGCTGCTTGACTGCCTTCGAGATGCCGGTGGATGAGGAAATGTGCGAATGTGACCGAGAGAATATTCAGTCCATGTACCCGCAGGTATTTACTGATACTGGAAAATATTGTGATAGAGACTTCAGCTCTTATACCCGCAGGTATTTACTGATACTGGAAGATTATGGTAGGACCTTAAGATATTGTATCCGCATGTATTTACTGATTCTGGAGTATTATGGTAGAGCACATTCAGTCCTTGTACCCGCAGGTATTTACTAATTGTGGAGGATTGAGATAGAACCTTCAGCTCTTATACCCGCAGGTATTTACTTATACTGGAAGATTATGGTAGGACCTTAAGATATTGTACCCGCAGGTATTTACTGATTCTGGAGGACTATGGTAGAATCTTCAGCTCTTGTACCCGCAGGTATTTACTAATTGTGGAGGATTGTGGTAGAACCTTCAGCTCTTGTACCCGCAGGTATTTACTGATTCTGGAGGAATATGATAGAACCTTCAGCTCTTGTACCCGTAGGTATTTATTAATTGTGGAGGATTGTGGTAGAACCTTCAGCTCTTGTAGCCGCAGGTATTTACTGATACTGGAGGAATATGGTAGAAACTTCAGCTCTTGGACCCGCAGGTATTTACTGATTGTGGAAGATTGAGATAGAACCTTCAGCTCTTATACCCGCAGGTATTTACTTATACTGGAAGATTATGGTAGGACCTTAAGATATTGTACCCGCAGGTATTTACTGATTCTGGAGGACTATGGTAGAATCTTCAGCTCTTGTACCCGCAGGTATTTACTAATTGTGGAGGATTGTGGTAGAACCTTCAGCTCTTGTACCCGCAGGTATTTACTGATTCTGGAGAATTATGGTAGAGCACATTCAGCTCTCTCTTATACCGCAGGTATTTACTGATACAGGAAGATTGAGATAGAACCTTCAGTTCTTGTACCCGTAGGTATTTACTGATTCTGGAGGAATATGATAGAAACTTCAGCTCCTGTACCCGCAGGTATTAACTGATTCTGGAGGCTTGTGGTAGAAACTTAGCTCTTGTACCCGTAGGTATTTACTGATACAGGAAGATTGAGATAGAACCTTCATCTCTTGTACCCGCAGGTATTTACCGATTCTGGAGGATTATGGTAGAATCTTCATCTCTTGTACACGCAGGTATTAACTGATACAGGAATATTATGGTAGGACCTTAAGATATTGTACCTGCAGGTATTTACTGATTCTGGAAGATTGAGATAGAACCTTCAGCTCTTGTACCCGCAGGTATTCACTGATACTGGAAGATTATGGTAGGAACTTAGGATATTGTACCCGCAGGTATTTACTGATTCTGGAGGACTATGGTAGAATCTTCAGCTCTTGTACCCGCAGGTATTTACTAATACAGGAAGATTGAGATAGAACCTTCATCTCTTGTATCCGAAGGTATTTACAGATTCTGGAGGATTATGGTAGAAACTTCAGCTCTTGGACCCGCAGGTATTTACTGATTGTGGAAGATTATGGTAGGACCTTAAGATATTGTACCCGCAGGTATTTACTGATTCTGAAGGAATATGGTAGAACCTTCAGTACTTGTACCCACAGGTATTTACTGATACTGGAAGATTGTGATATAACCTTCAGCTCTTGTACCTGCAGGTATTTACTGATTCTGGAGGTTTGTGGTAGAGCCTTCAGCTCTTGTACCCGCAGGTATTTATTAATTGTGGAGGATTGTGGTAGAACCTTCAGCTCTTGTACCTGCAGGTATTTACTGATTCTGGAGGTTTGTGGTAGAGCCTTCAGCTCTTGTACCCGCAGGTATTTATTAATTGTGGAGGATTGTGGTAGAACCTTCAGCTCGTGTACCCGCAGGTATTTACTGATTATGGAGGATTGTGGTAGGATCTTCAGCTCTTGTAAGGTTAAAATTTTGCTAGTTACCTTGAATTTGTTGCTTCTTGCTAAATTTTTATCGAAAAACATCTGAATAATTTTTCAATATCAGACGCTAATCTTCAATGTTCTATATAAGGTTAAAACAGAACATATTTGGAATAAACGAAACGATTTTCCTTAATTTGCCTATTACTCTTAATTTTCTTAGCTTAAAAAATTCATGATTTAATTTATCAGCATGTAATTTTGTTTTCTTAATACAATGTATTAGGAATGTATACATTGTAAAAAGGGGGTAGTACTGCTTCAGTAGTGTTGACAACTTCAGACAATTTTGAAACTTCCATCAGAGATTGCGGCATTTCACAATTGTTAGATTTCAGTGAATGTTCTCTATAATATTGTCGTGGAGATCTCTCTTCTTTCTTATATCCACTCAATCATATTAGGGGTGTCAAGCTAGTATAGCTTGTTGATGGTGTCTGTTGACAACCATCATGACTGGGTGAAGTAGAATGCCTCTGCCTTTGTCATTAAGACTGGGAGCACTACTCAGTGGCAGGCCGACTTAACTCTAAAATAAATGGCCGCCTCTGACATGAGGAACAGATGCCATGTGCAGCCGCTCCTAACATAGAGTACAAACGCTGCTCATTCTGTATCCCTGGATTAGGAGCCCTTACAGGGTACTATCAGCCGGGCCAGCTGAACCCAGGTTTTTTTAGTGAGCTTGTTACTGCTCCCCTCCTCCTCTTTCATCTGGCAAAGGCGGAGTGTCGCGGAGATAAATAAAGCAAGGGGAAATTTGGAAATAATTAATTTATTATAAAGGGTATTTACCTTTTAGTTCTCCAATAAAATTATATACATGAGGTATTTATAGGGAGAGAGAGAATCAAATAATATAACGACTTATCCCAAGGTAAAAATAATAATAATGAGAGTGGGCAGCCACCGAGACGTCTCGTTTTCCTTATTTGCCGATAAGTTTCCGAGAACCCCTCACACCTGTGATGGTTCCCCCGGAGTCCAGTGTTGATTGACAGGTGTCCCATGGAGCTTCCTGTGACCGGGGTATAGAGCTACTTGACCATATTTATAGACAATTTGACAATTAAAATAATTTTATTGACATCTTGTCAATACATGCAAAGTGTGCACAGTCTGTACTATTCAAAAAAGATAATTAAATATATATATATATTATATAAATAAAAGATATGATTTTCTGTTGTATTTTGATCATCTTGAAGATTATGCTATGGAGTTATTTGCTGGTTCTCCTTAGTACTATATGGTATTGGTTATGCAGTCGCGGCTAAAATCTTGAAAGTAAAATAATAAAAATAGTAAATATTAAAAATAGCTTTAATTGAGCTTTAGAATATATAAGAAAACAGAATTTGATAAAAGTAATGCCTGGCTTAAGGCGAAAAGAATAAGGAAAACAAAAGAATATTTACATAATGTACAAAAGGGTTGAGCCGACCAACGGGGAAGAACAACAACGAGTTTTTATATGCAAAGCGTGACCTCTGGCGGTCGATTTAACAAAATATTTGTATCTATGAAATTATATTTTTAAATAAAATAATACTTTAATATAACATAATTTTAAATAAAATATTTTAATATAACATATATATATGCACTGTATACACTATGTACAATGTATATGGCACCTCTGCCAGCACTACAGAGTTTGGTGGAGAATCACCAGCAGGTCTCCAGCGACACCATGTATTTGATGATCTACAAAGAAAACGTAGATCGCGTACTTCGTCGCTGAAGAGATGGTGATGGTGTGGTCCTTGAGACCAACTGGAAACCATATTTATAGATATAGTGAATTAAATAGAGAATGAAAATGTGTTCGAAGTTTGATACCCTCGTTGACTTTAATATAAGATTGTTGTATAACTATTATAAGTGTTTTTTAATGGAATTGATTCATAGGACAAACATTTAAATTATTCTCAAAACACTACGCTCATATTATCTGATTAGCTGATTATCCAATCTACGAGTGTATATAGAATTACAGCCCCAGTCTCTTAAGTTTTAATCTTGTAGTTTCCTCTCCTTGTAGTTTCCTCTCCTTGTAGTTTCAAACTAGACAAGCCTAGTGAGGTAGAGAAACCCATGTCTGTTAGATTGTTGAGACGCTCCTACGTCAGCACGTAGTGTGTGGCGTTTACTTAGATAGGAATTGTGCCTTTTATTACTTCACAACTAGTTTGACAAATGTCACTATCACAGGTTACCACACAAAGTTGCAATAAACTAGGGTCTACCGTAAGAGTAACTAACACACAGAAAAGCGTACTACAACAACAATAAAAAGGAGCAAAAAAAAAGAACAAATTCACGAATTGCTATATAAAAACAAAACAGTACTTATCCTTTATTGTAGCGTTGGTAGGGATCGGACCGGGGTCCCACAGGTATGCGAGGAGATCACCAGACACGGATAAATCACGCAGAGAACACTTTAAGCGTCTCCACACAAAATATCCACCACACTCCTCCTTGCAATACCATATTCGGAATATTCTTGCCATCGCCCGCACAAGTCTCAGTGGAGACTTTTCCGGGCACACTTGTAGCTAAAACGAAAACATGGTCTTCAGAGACGAACATGTGCGTTGGAAGGTGGAGATGTGCCGAGGGGCAATGCTCAAGCTAAAGAAGTCTTGAGCATTGCCCCATGGCACATCTCCACCCTCCACCTCCCACCTCGCAATGCCATAGCCCCCTTATATATACAAACATGGCCACATTCGTCCAATGAGAAGGCGGGACAGATTGGTTCACTATCAAACGAAAACAAAATTCTTCCCAATAAAACCTTAGATAAAAGGGCAAATATTTGTCAATATAATTTGACAAGTTAATTGATTATATTTTGTTGCAGGTCCAAGATTGCTTCAACGCGAAAGTGGTAAGTAGATTGATTGTATATGTTATGCATGTTTATATAAGAAGTCATATATTGGATCAAAAAATGATTTATTTTCCAATAATTCAGTTCGCTAAACGCCTAATTATATTATATTAGTTCTGAAAATAGAGTAATATTTATTTAAAGGTTGGCATTCAGCCAACCGAAATATTGACAAATAAATCTTTTATTCAATCCAATATATACTTTTTTATTATCTAAATTATTATTATTATTTTATATGCCTTTTTATATGATCTCTTTATGGATTGCCACTTTTCATAATGTATATGTCTAAGAAAGCCTGTTATACTACAGATTATACTCACAATCAATGATTAAAAATTCTAGTTGTATTTTGATTATCTATATATATATAAAGATGAATATATGTGTGTGTGTGTCCTTTATGCCTGACCAAACCACTCATTGGAACGCCATGAAACTTTGGGAAGTTATTTAGTATAGTACTGGGAAGGTTTCTGAAAAATAATTTCTTGAATATCTTGAATATCCTTAGAGTTATTTGCAGATTTGTAGATTTAACTCGCAAGCAGCGCCCCCATTGCGACAATGATAACAAGTTTTTTTATCTATAAGTTTTATTATCACTAAGTTTATTATCTTAAAGATTATTTATCAAAAGTAAGATTTTCTACCTATTTATTGCGCACAAGTCAAAGTTAGTTATCGAGTATTTTTCAAGGGACCGGGAAAAATTTTTCACTAGATAAAACGATGATTTTGTAATGTAGAAAATTAGGAAAGACAAAATTCAGGATGACACGGAAATTTATTTGAGACAATAATAATGATACAATTCCAAGGCAAGATACTATTCCGTTAACTTCCAATTACCGAGGGAACCAATTAATATTGATTTTATTCAACTTATCGGGAAACGGGGACCGGGAACCGGGAAAAAATGTTCACTTTATCGAGAGATTCAAATTTACGAGTTTAAAATTATCAAAATATGTCTTTTTTTTTAAATAAGTTTATAGAGAATTGTTTTAACACATGTTCGTTAGACAAACCTTTACTCGGGCAAAACCCGGGCGAAGCCGGGTACATCCGCTAGTAAAAAATAATATATAAATAATATTTATTTGCTCACACACAATGCAAAGGAAACGAGATAGTTAAGCTATGTATAGCAAATAAAATGATATATTTCTAGAAATTCCCACCATAATTTTGCATATAAGTCCATGGAACTTGTTTCTCTCACGATAACCATTATGGAGACCATTCTTTTCGAAATTAAACAATTTCTACTGCCCTTGCTCCAATTGAAAAATTAATGGAAGGGCCTGGCTCATTAATGGTGAACCCTCCCCTTTAATTTTTCCATTGCAGTAAGGACAGTAGAAATGGTTTAATTTCAAAAAGAATCATACGCGTCTATAATAGTTTCGAATTTTCATAACAGATGGTGCGCTAATGCATCATAATATCTTTTATGTTAACATTTTATTGGTGGTTTCAATTATAAATTAATCCATATAAAACAAGTATCCAATTGCTAATAACTATGAAAAAATATATAAATTTATAAATTAATGGATGGAGGGAGAAAAAGGGAGAGATTGAACCTACTTTATTACAATGTCCATATAAGGTTATATACAGATTCATTATTCCAGATTATATAATGATAAATACCAATATCAATATGATGCACTAACGCGCCATCTGCTAAAGAAATTTAAACTATTTTTGATGCGTATGGTTCTTTTTAGAATAAAACAATTTTCTACTTCCTTTACTACAATGATGTCCTCCTGAGGCCTTCCATTATTTTATCATTGAAATAAGGGCAGTATAAAATTGTTTTATTTTAAAAAGAAACATAGAAGATAAAATTAAATTCCAATTTCGTATACTCATCAGTTATATAGAAATTTTATTAACGAAACACTCTCGCCCAAACACAAGAATATTCTTGTCAAATTCCTCAATTCTGCCATCGAGCATGTTGGCAACAAGGATTCCAGAATTGGCAAGGGCCTGTTCAAATTAAAGGAGGTTTTAAGCTCCTGATAGGATCCAGACGTCCTTTCGGGGAGGGCTCCGTCTGTTGTAAATACTTCACCCTACTTTGGATATAACTGTAAAGTCTCTCCCCATTGTTGACTAGATGTCAATAAACTATTTTTCATTGTCAAAATTGTCACTCATAAGTTATATAGATAGAAGGGAGGGTGACATATATGTGTCGCGGTGTCCAGGCGGTGGAGCTCCAGGAAGTGAATCCCTCCCAGCTTATCTCGGGATGTATTGCCGAGCTGGACCGATGACACCATGTTGTTACCACGGAGTTCTCCAATAAACCATGCATTAGTCTCTGTATTCTCTGATGGTACAACTACAAACACAAGACTTCACTTTACCGAGATATTGGGAAAGGTTCAGTTCAAATAATATTGATAAATATAAGCAGTTTTACGCTTCTCGGGTGGTCGGTGAAAGGATGGTCTAAACTGTTGGTTTTCGACTGCTACGACCCGGGTTCGATTCCCGCATTGGGTACTTTTTTTCTGATAAAAAATTCTCCAATGGCCCCCGATTCTTGTAAAGTCCAACTCCACCAGCGAGTGCAAGTAATCAAACGGGGCTCTGGCACATTTGTAAGTTCAAAGTCAAACTGCTTTTCACATGTGTAGACATGTGGTGGACTTACAGTAAAAGCAGTCGCCTACTTCTACCCACTCACTCACCACGCCTCTCGGTATTTAGCGAGAAGAATGCTGTTTTCGTTTTTCAAGTAAACCGATCTCTCATGCCTTCTCATTGGACGAATGTGGCCATGTTTGTATATAAAGGAGGGCTAAGGGCATGCGAAGGGGCCAGTGAGGATTATTGTGTGGAGACGCTTAAAGTGTTTTCTGTGTGCTTTATCCGTATCTAGTGATCTCCTCGCATACCTGTGTGACCTCGGTCCGATCCCTACCAACGCTACAATAAAATATAAGTACTGTTTTTATTTTATTGTACAAATCGTAAGTTTTTATTTAACTCCCTTCTATTTTTAATGTATTCCTGAGTGTACGCGTTTCTGTGTGTTAAGTTACTCTTACTTTAAGCCAGGGGTCGGAAAACTTTTGAGTAGGAAGAGCCAAAAATTACAATTTACAGACTTTCAAAGTTTTTAAAGAGCCAAAATTATTTCTTCCCAACAATAAATAGTACTCGCATAATTACGCATGGAACTATAAAAAGAGCCGCATGTGGCTCGCGAGCCGCACTTTGCCGACCCCTGCTTTAAGCCATAGTAAATTGAACTTTATGTATTAACCCGTAAAGGTTAACTTTGTCATTTGAAACACGAGATCTCAACTTAGAACGATTCTTTTCTTTATATTTCGTTTAAACGGAGCGAGCATTCAAGCTTAAAAGCTTTTCTTCACGGTCCTAAAACGATGTTAGAAACCCTATGGGGAATGAAAGCTTGTAGCCCTGTTTCATCAAAATAAATAAACCAATCGTATTGATTTATTTGAAGATCATTTGTTGGTTGGAAGTTGATTCAGAGAAAAACAGTCACGTCAGCTAATAGTTAAATTCAACTTATACCGCATGCATGACATATAAACCACACCCATATCATCAACACTGTGTACACATTACTTACACTGTATGTTGTTGTTGTCGTGTCCAAAGAAGAGTCTCAGATGTCTCCATGCATCTCCAACACAGCAGCAGCAATATCCACTATCTTGGGTGTGTAAAGCTGCTGCTCTGGGTCTAAGTCATTTTTCTGCAAGGCTGCGGTCATTGCTGGGCATGAGAATATGTGAGTAGGTGTTAGTTCCACACCAAGACAGTTGTTGCATGCTCTATAGGTTCTAGTGCCATCTGGATGTATTGCCATTCATTTATAGTGTTTTGTTCTAAGTCTTGTTATAGTTTTTGTCAGTTTTCTCTCAGAGTTTATTTCACCTATTCGATCTTTCCTTATTTTTTGTTTGATTATCTTGTATTTTGCCAAAGCGTCAGCATCTATGGGGGGGGGGGGGGGGGGGGGGGGGGGGGGGGGAAGTCCGACCACACCTCCCTGCGGTCCCCCCTGGACCCTTGGAATATTCGACCAAATTATGTTTTGTTTCCAAGGTGACTAACGTGGCAACGGCACCCATTTTCCAATGAAGAGCAAAACACTGTATGTAATGTCTTTATAATGAGTGTGTATGGTGTATGAGCCTGTAGTGTGTTCATGTGTATGGTACATATGTGGAGAGTGTAGTGTGAGACTTGTGGTGCATATGTTGGGTGTCTGGTTTGTGCAGTATGCCTTAGGTATTTGAGGTGTGTGACTGGTTACTTCAGTGACTTCCTTTCACTCTCTTCAGTGGAATGTGCGGGGATTCACTGAAAACCACGGGAGTTAAATAAACTATTGGTTTATATGTGGCTGTATTGATTTAGTTCTCGTCTTTTAAAGAGCATAAGCGACTTTTGGTTATTTTATAAGGAAAGTTTGAATAGTCAAATCGAATTATTAGTTTTTAGCTTAAGGAAATCACACTACAGAACAACAAAATTTCACTTTACACTAATAGAATGGGTATGGTAGCAATTGGAGATATATTGGAGCTACTTAAATGCTCTCAATAAAATAGCTGCTTCCATGTGGTGTAAACTTAAGTCCTGGCTGTCAATGAATTGCGATTAGGGAAAATACATAAATGTGTATTGAAACATGCTTCACATTAGTTACAGTACGTCAAGAATTTCCCTTAAATACCTCAAATATATACAAGTACTAGCCGAATGACCGGGCAACGCCGATTAAATGTTTTTATTTAAATACTATTCGTTACAATTATAAATTGGCGGCGTGGATGTCACTCTTGTGAAACGTCCCGCTCCAAACTTTGTGTCTGAGAAGCGATATTTTTATAGAAAGATGATCTGGCTTTTGTTTTCTGCTCGAATGAATGTTTTTCTGTTAGAATTTTGTTCCTGCGTACAAAATAATGAGCTGGTTTCACCCGTGGTCTCTGCTTTTTGGAATTTTTCCCGATATAATTTTGTATCTGATAATCTTACATGATACAGCAATATCGTCATCATCATTTTCTGACTAATAATATATAATTTTAATAATTGATTTATATATTTTTTAAAATAGCCTATCGTCTTCCCCGTATTTTTTTTTACCTATGTATGGAAATTTTGGTTTGAATTAGTGAACTACTGCGAATTTGTATACCGGACATACAAACCAACAAACATACAAACATTCATTTTTATATATATAGAAGAAGAAGATATAATATAAATGAGTTTTAAAATTTGTTAAAAAAAAATGCATCGGCTGGGAATCGAACCCTGGCTGCCCGCGTGGCAGGCGAGCATTCTACCACTGAACCACCGATGCTTTAAAAAATGGCCATATTTAGGTATTCATTCGATTCCGGATTAGTCCGCGTAAAAAAAAGTTCTTCAAATGAAAAAAAGAAATAGCCAAAAATACTAATCAAAATTCAGCCGAAAATTTTCCTCAGGTTTATAAAAAGCGACATGCAAAATTTGGTACCAATTGGTCCAGTAGTTTTTGAGTTTATCGCGAAACAGACAGACAGACAGAAATTGACTTTTATATATATAGAGATATAGCCTTGTAAAACGACATTTGAAAATTATCCCGCATGTGTTTCTTTTAAACGAAAAATCGAAATTTATTTTAAAGGAGAAATAACGATTATTTCCAACCTTAGGGATGAAGTATGAAAGGATGAATTGTGAAGAGTAATGATAAACGGAAAAATAAAGTGTCTAAGGATGGGAAACGAACCCACAGTGTTCCGCTTACGGGCAGATGCCATGTCCACTAGGCTTATTTTTCCGTTTATCATTACTCTTCACAATTCATCCTTTCATAATTCATCTCTAAGGTTGGAAATAATCGTTATTTCTCCTTAAAAATAAATTTCGATTTTTCGTTTAAAAGAAACACACGCAGGAAATTTTCAAATATCGTTTTACAATCATAAGCCGCATTATATTGTACTAGACGAATGGCCCGGGCAACGCCCGGGTTTTACCCGAGTGCGTATATATTTTTATATATATTTATAGGTTCTCATAAAGGTTACCGATTTAAAAGTTTATTTTATTTTATTTAAAGAAACATATTTTCATTTAAGTATTGTTATTTATTTTAAAAGATTAAGTAATTGTGCAAAACGATAATTGCCTTAAAAAGAAATTGCCTAAAAAAAAAAGAAATATTCGCGGTGATTTTGTCTTGCATTCATTTATACAATTATTATATATATTGGCACCATATATTAACTTTATGAACGGAAAAATATGTCCAGGGTAGCCTAGTGGTCATGGCATCTGCCCGGTAAGCGGAAGGTCGTGGGTTCGATTCCCATCCCTTGACACTTTTTTTATTTTATCCATTCTGACCAAAATCTATCCGTGAACTTCACACAGTGAACTTCACACAGACAGAATAAGGCAATTATATTATTGTATTATAAATTACCCCATATAGCCTTGTATATGGTCGTCCCGAAGGTGGTTGTATGAGCTCGAGGAACGATTTTTTCCAGCGCCCCACCTCTCACCCAACCCACATGTTTCTTTGCCCCTATACCTTCTCTTTCAAATCTTACAACTAATATCTTAAAATTATTGACTCAATATTGTGGATATAATAAAAACAAAATAGGAACATCCTGATCGTCCACATTAGCATTTTAAATGGTAGAGCGCCGCCATCTAGTGAAGCAAAAATCAATTAAACGTTGATGTAGGCATGTTCAACGAATATTTGGCCAACTAATTTTCTTAATAAATCAAGAAAACGCAACCACAAGAGCATTTAGGGATGTTATCCCTTGTCAGCTATTATTAGGAAACAAGCTCAAATGCCATCTAAAATGCTCATATGCTAGAAACGACCAAAGTAAACGTGACGAATTTCTTTATTTTGAATAAATACATTGTCACGTTTACCTTTGGTCTCTTTGAACAATAATGTCCTGCGATTCCTTCTATTGTAATGCTCATATGAACGGTTAGGATATACTCTTTTTGTTTCTAATATTAAAACCATATTTCTATTTTACTTATTTATACATTGGAAATTGGGGGGGTCGGTGGAAGGCTGGTTAAACCGTTTGGTTTACGACCACTACGACCCGGGTTCGATCCCCGCATTGGACACTTTTTTTCTGTTAAAAAAAAAAATGCTCCAATGGCCCCCCAATTCTTGCAAAAGTCCAACCCCACCAGCGAGTGCAAGTAACCAAACGGGGCTCTGGCACATTTGTAAGTGCAAAGTCGAACTGCTTTCACATGTGTAGACATGTGGTGCGCTTACAGTAAAAAGCAGTCGCTAATTACCCACCATGATTATCATGGCCTGTACCACGTGTACTAGGAATAAGCAAAAAAAAAAATACATTGGAAGCTATTATAGACGCGTATGATTCTTTTTAAAAATAAACTATTTTCTACTGTCCTTACTGCAATGGAAAAATTAATGGGAGAGCCTGACTCATCAGTGGTGAACTCTCCCAGCGGTTTCGCGAGTTTAATCTACCATACCGCTTGTTATATTGCATTTTTCGATCTTCCTTTTATAGTGATACTGATGCTAGACTCTTGGAATGCGTATTTTAGATTAACTATAACATAAGCTTTGAGGACAGTAGAAATACATACAATTATAAATTAGATAATAAAAAGGCATATATTGGATTCAATAAAATATTTATTTTGCCAATATTTCGGCTGACTGAACGCTAACCTTTATCGAGGCATTACATTTTTGTATACACAAACTCAGCGCCGCATAGTCAGTTTGTGTATACAAAAATGTAATGCCTCGATAAAGGTTGGCGTTCAGTCAGCCGAAATATTGGCAAAATAAATATTTTATTGAATCCAATATATGCATTTTTTATTATCTAATTTATAATTGTATGTATTTCTACTGTCCTCAAAGCTTATGTCCATAGTTTATCTAAAATACGCATTCCAAGAGTCTAGCATCAGTATCACTATAAAAGGAAGATCGAAAAATGCAATATAACAAGCGGTATGGTAGATTAAACTCGCGAAACCGCTGGGAGAGTTCATCACTGATGAGCCAGGCCCTCCCATTAATTTTTCCATTGCAGTAAGGACAGTAGAGTTTTTATTTTTAAAAAGAATCATACGCGTTTATAATAGTTTCCAATTTTGATAACAGATGGCGCGCTAATGCATCATAAGATATTTTAGGTTGTTATCTTGATATCATCGTGTTTATTAGCCACCTTTGCGGCTTACTTGCGAGGCCTCCTTTGATCAAACACCTGGCGTGGCCCCTTCCAAGATATATATAAATTATAATTGATTATTTATGGAATATTCGGTCTAGAGATAAGACAGAGAAGTATTTCAGATGGTAAAAAGTTCAATTAATTACCTATCTCAGGAACAGTTCGAAATTAGAGATGCTATAGAGATTGATGGTAATGGAGTTATTAAGTTCATTGTAGCCAATTGCTAACCCGAGTCTGATGAGCAGGAAAAGTGACGTAATTATAGACCTGCAGGACGACAGATTTAGCGCCGCTGATGGCGTTGTGGGTCCACTTAAAAACAATAACTGCGCTGTAATAGGGGATGGCAAATAACCGCTATGGCCTTGCCACGGTTGAGTAACGCCAGGCCAAGGATCTTTGTTGGATGTGCTGGTCACATCGTGTCATGATGGTATGGGGATATTACTGCTTCAATTGTGGAGTTAAGGTTTGTTATTGTGGGTCTTTAAACTGTCATGGAAAATTTACTTTTAGCACAAACCACGCAGTGTGGACCGTCTCTAATGTATAGATCTGCCATCGTTGGTCTTCAAGATGGTATGGACATATTCCTTAGCACAATCGCGTAGTGTGGACCGTCTCTAATGTATAGATCTGTCATCGTGGGTCTTCAAGATGGTATGGACATATTCCTTAGCACAATCGCGTAGTGTGGACCGTCTCTAATGTATAGATCTGCCATCGTTGGTCTTCAAGATGGTATGGACATATTCCTTAGCACAACCACGTAGTGTGGACCGTCTCTAATGTATAGATCTGCCATCGTTGGTCTTCAAGATGGTATGGACATATTCCTTAGCACAATCGCGTAGTGTGGACCGTCTCTAATGTATAGATCTGTCATCGTGGGTCTTCAAGATGGTATGGACATATTCCTTAGCACAATCGCGTAGTGTGGACCGTCTCTAATGTATAGATCTGCCATCGTTGGTCTTCAAGATGGTATGGACATATTCCTTAGCACAATCACGTAGTTTGGACCGTCTCTAATGTATTGATCTTCCATCGTGGGTCTTCAAGATGGTATGGACATATTCCTTAGCACAACCACGTAGTGTGGACCGTCTCTAATGTATAGATCTGCCATCGTTGGTCTTCAAGATGGTATGGACATATTCCTTAGCACAACCGCGTAGTGTGGCCCGTCTCTAATGTATAGATCTGCCATCGTGGGTCTTCAAGATGGTATGGACATATTCCTTAGCACAACCACGTAGTGTGGACCGTCTCTAATGTATAGATCTGCCATCGTTGGTCTTCAAGATGGTATGGACATATTCCTTAGCACAACCACGTAGTGTGGACCGTCTCTAATGTATAGATCTGCCATCGTTGGTCTTCAAGATGGTATGGACATATTCCTTAGCACAACCACGTAGTGTGGACCGTCTCTAATGTATAGATCTGCCATCGTTGGTCTTCAAGATGGTATGGACATATTCCTTAGCACAACCACGTAGTGTGTCCCGTCTCTAATGTATAGATCTGCCATCGTTGGTCTTCAAGATGGTATGGACATATTCCTTAGCACAATCGCGTAGTGTGGACCGTCTCTAATGTATAGATCTGCCATCGTTGGTCTTCAAGATGGTATGGACATATTCCTTAGCACAACCACGTAGTGTGGACCGTCTCTAATGTATAGATCTGCCATCGTGGGTCTTCAAGATGGTATGACATATTCCTTAGCACAACCACGTAGTGTGGACCGTCTCTAATGTATAGATCTGCCATCGTTGGTCTTCAAGATGGTATGGACATATTCCTTAGCACAACCACGTAGTGTGGACCGTCTCTAATGTATAGATCTGCCATCGTGGGTCTTCAAGATGGTATGGACATATTCCTTAGCACAACCACGCAATGTGGCGCTGTCTTTGTAGTGTAGATCTGGCGTCGTGGGTCTTCACGATATCATGGAAACTTCATTTACCACAACCATGCAGTATGGAACCACAACCATGGTATGGAAACTTACTTTAGCACAAACAGGCAGTGTGGCCAATACTGATCAAAACTGATGAGCCAATCCCTCTCATTCAATAACTTATATCATTGCAGTAAGGTCTGTAGAGATAATATTTGAGGAAATTATTGAAAAGAAATACATTGCGAGTAAATTTATTTGTTATAGAAGTTATAAAGGGTACAGTATATATTTTCATAATAATATAAAACGAAATAATGATCTAAATATACTAATGTACTAATTAACTATCACATAAGAGGCAAAACGGGGTTAGACAAAGCCCAAATGAATGTTAAAACCTAGGTAGAGGGAAATAGTAAAGGTTCTTTATATATATAAGTTGACAAGTAATATTTTCATAATAGAAAAAAATCAAATAATGATCTAAATATGCTTATATTACAAATTAACTATCATATAAGAGGCAAAACGGGGTCAGACAAGGCCCAAATGTAAAGAGAATCAGTAAAGGTTCTTCAAGTTGACAAGTAATATTTTCATAATTGAAAAATGAAATAACCTCAATATGCTAATATTGCGAATTAACTATCACATAAGAGGCAAAACGAGGTCAGACAAGGCCCAAATGAATGTAAAAACTTAGGTAGATAGAAATCGTAAAGGTAGTTTAAGTTGAATCCTTCAGAAAACAACAAAAACCAACAAAGTCCTTGAATGAAGAGAGCTGACATTACAACAGGATTATTAACGGGATAAATGGAAGGAAGATTGTGTCGGGTCATCCCAAACTTTCCTTATTTCACTTTTACTGAAGAAATTGAAAGTATTTCCCAAGAGAATTGGATTGTTTCGCCCATATTTCACTCAAAGGTCCATTCTTACTGTGCACCCAAGCCTATGATTACCACTGTCGGACAATATGGAGGCCGCAGAAAAACTCTTTTCTCTCTCTCTCTGAATTACGACCAGTACTGTTAGTTCTTCAACACAAAAGAACATATTGTAAATTGTTTGGTTGTTTCGAGGTGGAAGATGTCTTTCCTCAATATGTCATCAGGATCAATGTGAATGTCCTAAAAAAAATCTTGTTTTCTGTTATCGTAAAGTGAGAAAAATGGAATAATACCTTTTCCTAATTGTATATTCTCTATACTTGATCTACACTTATGGACAAAAACTAAGGAAATTGTACATTTTAGCATGTATATCGGGATTCAGACAATAACTCTGTAAGATATTTGATACACCCATGGACAAAACTTAAGGAAGTTGTACCTTTTAGCATGTATATCGGGATTCAGACAATAACTCTGAAAGATATTTGATACACCCATGGACAAAACTTAAGGAAGTTGTATATCATGTATATCGGGATTCAGACAATAAATCTAAAATATATTTGATACTCAGTGACCTTTATTGGAAACACGCGAGATAATCAAAACTGTTTCTCCTTCAAAAAAAAAAAAAAAAAACGGACAACCGGCGACATCAAAGACATTCTATACTTCGTTAAGTTTCGTCAATGAATATAATTTATAATGCAAACTCGTTTTTTTTCTTTATTAACTTATTATTAATTTTTTCCATATTCACACACACACAATGAAAAACTTTCATTTTGTTTCCTTATATTAAGAAACCGTGCAATTTACAAATATCTTCTAAACACTTTCTTGTATGAAATCTTCTGTTATAAGGAATTATTTTTTTTTCTCGAAATAGAAGTCTATCCTTATTTAGAAGTTAAACACACAGCATATATATATTGTAATGGTGATTACTATTTTGCCAAAATGGAGAATTGTTTGATAAAATCTTTTTTTAAATTGCCAAACAAGCCTTGGAAGTCCTTGTTTTAAAATACTCTTTTTTGCCTTGTTATCTCCATCGGGCTTGATTCCAATTTCCTTGATGTGCAATGTTTATTTTCTTTTTTTATAACAATAATTACAATAATACAGTATAGTCACGATATTCTTACATTCACATTTATTTATTTTGATTACAATTTTATAATTATACTAGCGGATGTGTACCCGGCTTCGCCCGGGTTTTATCCGAGTGAAAGTTTGCCTAACGAATATTATTGATAATAATATTCGGGAACACACAGAATATTATGATAATAATGATAATTATATTCGTTACGTCATATATTTATATAATATAGCGGATGTACCCGGCTTCGCCCAGGTTTTTCTCGAGGGAATGTTTGTAGTCTAGTAATAAGAAAATATACTACACCTAAAAACTATCAGAGAAAAGAGAAACCACGGAAGGTGAACAGAAAAATGCTTACAATGGATGTATATGTTTACGATATCAAGTTAAATAAAAACAAAGATAAAATTTGCATATGTTGGTCACTATAAATTTGTATATTTGTTAGGCGAAATTAGAAACATGATAAAACAATATGAATATTTTTTAGATTGAGATTATTAGCTAGTATGTAAAAAATTAACTCTGTTGAAATTTAATTTTGTATTTATATATAAATAAATTAACTCTGTTGATTTTTTTTGTATTTAATCGATAACAGCGAAGTTACGCATGTTAAAGTTAGGAAAAATATTTTGATGTTAAGCAAAACCTGCTCCATCTCGTTTTACATAAATGTTGAAAATTTGGTCGAAATTGATGCATTGTAAAGAAAGTTTTTAGCGAACAACACTTATGAAATTTGCATTTTATTAATATAGATATTTATTTATTTCTCTCCAAGATCATAGTCTTTGACGAGTTTAATATTTGTTTTTGACTCTCTCTTTAGATGTTGTACTAAATTCGAAAAATCACGTATGAACGCCCTTGCAACCTCAGAACATTTTTAATGCCTAGCCAAATGCTTTATTTACTTCTCCTGACGAAGACAAAATAATTTTGTCGAAACGTTTAGAAAATAAAAAACTCTAACTGGCCGAAGTGACCATTTTTCATAAAAACATTCTTGCATTATTACAGCTTTGTTACTCAATGCATTTAATGTACAATGCTCAATTCTAAGCCAAAGGTTGTAGCAAGTTGTTACTCCTGTGTCAATATATAGGTGATCAATTTATTTTTGCATCAATTTTAATGCGCCCTACATTTATTCAAACTATTCTATGATATTCAATATTTATTTAAAACAGATTATTTAGATTATCATCATTCCTTTTTATAGTTTCGTTCCTTTTGTAATATTTTATTGTACATATATCTTGATTGGTTATTGGAGCGAGAGAGGCCCGAGAAGAAGACTGCGGATCACGACCTACGAGGAAGACGACGAATAAATAAACACAATAACTTTAAAAGGTAATTTATTTTTATTTACTTTTATTTATTTGCTTTGAATATGGAAACCTACTCGGAAAACGTGTATAACACCAAGAAGGAAGAAACCAAGGTCGAAGACCCTGCAAAGCTGCAACTTGGTGCATCAATATCATATACGAATTTATACTTGTTGAAAAAAAATGAGTTAATACGTACTAAACCAGTAGAAATATAAATTGCTACATACAACCCAGAAGTGACTGTTGAAATATCACGAAACCTGGCATAAAAAATGTAGAGAAGGCTATTTGTTCGAGTTTTATTATTATTTTTTAATAACTCTGTGTATATATGTTCATCTACTTATATATTTGCCTTATTCTGTCTGTTTGTCTGTTTGAAGCTCACGGATGGGATTTTTCATAACCATCGGTGGTTCAGTGGTAGAATGCTCGCCTGCCACGCGGGCGGCCCGGGTTCGATTCCCGGCCGATGCATTTTTTTATTTTTTTATTTTTAAAACTCATTTATATATTATACAAGAATGACATCCACGGCGCCAATTTATAATTGTAACGAATAGTATTTGAATAAAAGCATTTAATCGGGTAAAACCTGGGCGTTGCCCGGGTCATTCGTATATAATAATTGTATAAACGAATGCAAGACAAAATCACCGCGAATGTTTCTTTTTTTTTTAAGGCAATTTCTTTTTAAGGCAATTGTCGTTATTTATCGTTAATTTTTGTTTCGATTTTATTGAAAAAAAAACGATATGGTGCCTTTAAAAAATGATCTTTATTACTATGCAGTTTTCTATTTAGTCAATATACCTAAGTTCATGTTGCAAATGTAATTATCTCTATCGATTTAGTAGGTGAAATGCAAAAAGAAAATCGACATGATGAAATATTTATGAAAATTCACATTTTTATTTTTATATTTTCAAGACACACACAGTTTGGGGCGGGACGTTTCACAAGAGAGACATCCACGGCGCCAATTTATAATTGTAACGAATAGTATTTTAATTAAAACATTTTAAAAACACACAGTTTGGAACGGGACGTTTCACAAGAGTGACATCCATGGCGCCAATTTATAATTGTAACGAATAATATTTGAATTAAAACGTTTTTAAAATATATGCGCACTCGGGTAAAACCCGGGCGTTGCCCGGGCCATTCGTCTAGTACGATATATTTGGCCAGGAATGTCTGGTCACGTGTGAATGTCAGCTGCCCAGCATTTGAACTACAGCGATTCCAAACGGCTACACTTATTGGACTGCCCTCATTCAATGACACTGCCCTATTGAATCTACCAAGAAACAAACCGGCCTGGAAACACTTGGTGAACTGGTTCACTAAGGCTACCAAGACAGACTCCACAGGACAGGCCGGGTAGTTGGTGATCTATGGATACGTTCCAGGAGCCTGGGTTACCTAGTTGTTGTTACTACTATTCACGTGTGTAAAATAATTGTGTATAATATTGTAATTGGAAATAAAGTGAGAGTTGAGTTTTTGTAAGACCAGTGCTTTGACACTAGTTAGGATTTTGGAAATCCCGCTACATTTTACGGGGAAGACTTGTGCTCCAACTATATCTTTTGGTTTGAAGAGTGAATTACATAAAAACCAGCGAAAACAAGTCTACCGAACAATTATAGAGATCGAATTATTATAAAATGAAAAGAACTGAACACAGTTTATTGCTTCACTGAAGGTGCTACAGTAAGAAGTGTGTCCATCATGAGTATCTATATACTATCGAATCCTTGAAGACATTGAATCAAAAATGGTAGTAGGATGTAATCCTGGGGTATTTCTCTCCATGACTAGATGACCACTTCGTTCAATTGTTGTAAAGTTCGTGCCTCAAGGTCATGATGCATTAAATGTATTTTCATGGTCTTCTATACATGTTCTTCAGGGGACACTCTGAAAGGACTGTTCTTGCGATTACAGCAGTGTTATATGACGAGCATTATACTGTTGAAAGATGCCGTAGCGGACATTGGTCACAAAGGATGTGGTACCGGGCTCTCTGTTCATATATTGGTGGACAGTCATTATTCCTTCAATATTTCATATCCATGCCGGGATGACCACTTCGGTAAATTGTTGTACAGTTCGTGATTGAAAATCATGATGAATAAAATGTATCTTCATGGTCTTCTATACATATTCATTTGGAGATAAATCAGGGGACGCTCTGCAAGGCTTGTCTTGCGATGACAGCATTGTGTAATGTGACGAGAATTATACTGTTGAAAGCGGACACAAAGGACGTGATATTAGGCCATCTGTCCTTATATTGGTTGACAGTCATCATTCCTTCAATATTTAATCAATTACTGTATAGTTCGTGATTGAAAGTCATGATGCATAAAATGTCTGTTCATGTCCTCCTATACATGTTTATTTGAAAATAAATCAGGGGACGCTCTTTGTGTGTCTCCGAGCATTATACTGTTGAAGAGGACATTGGTCACAAAGAACGTGATAGCAGGCTATCTGTCCATGTATTGGTGACAGTCATTATTCCTTCAATATTTCATCTCCATGCCTTGATGACCTATTCTGTCAATTACTGTACAGTATTTTATGCATAAAATGTATGTTCATGGCCTCCTATACATGTCTATTGAAGCTGAATCAGGGGATAATCTACAAGGCTTGTCTTCCGATGACAGCATTGTGAGTGCGAGCATTATACTGTTGAAGAGGACATTGGTCACGACGGGCGTGATACAAGGCTATCTGTCTATATATTGGTGGACAGTCATTATTCTCACAATGAACAAATTATGTACATCTGCCATTGCCCCATAAACCATTACATCAGGGATTGGACCTTTACGTGCACAGGTTACCGTTTGACAATTTTCATCGTTTATATTTACGCTTAGTCTAAACATTAATGTTGTTTTATTTTTGTTAAATATTCATTATATTTTAAATGTAAATTGATATTTTTAAATAAATGCTAGAAATCATCTATATATACAGTAGAACCTCTCTGTAAAGGACACCAAGTTGCACGGCTAAAATGTCCTTTATGGAGAGGTGTCTTCTTAGCGGAGAGTTGCTAATTAGTAAAAGCAGTAATTTTGTAAATGAAAACTGTTCTTTGTAGAGAGGTGCCCTCTGGCGTGAGTGTCCTCTCATGGAGGTTCTACTGTATATAATATATGATAATTAATCAACTTATATAATATAATACCTATTAATCATATAGAATGTGAAAAATAATGATAATATCGAGAAAAACGTCAGGTGTTGATATTCTCTCTCTGCAAACGGCGAAATCTGCAGAAAACGGTTACACCTCTACAGACGACAGTCTCATCTCTGCTTGGTCGATCCAACGGAAATTATAAAGCTATCGTCTGCGGCTACAGCTCATGCTCGAAGATCCCTTTTGTGGTGGTGTCTTGTCCATGGAGCAGATCAGATCGATCCATGCACCCTCTTCACAATACCGGCCAACTGAGGTGGTGGAGGTGTCTTGTCCATGGAGCAGATCATATCGGTCCATGCACCCTGATTACAATACCTGCCAACTGAGGTGCCTTGTCCGTATGGATGTCCTCTTCTGATGTCTGCCATATAGAGAGCTGCAAGGATGGCCGGATATATATGGTCCGGAATGAGTTGGGTGTTGTGACAGTTATTGCAGTTCCTGTAGGATCTAGTCATGTCTGTGTTTATCTTCATTCCTTTAAAATGTACTGTTCTGATTCTTGAAATTGTTGTTGTTAATTCTCTGTTAATGTTGAGGTTGCATATGGGCTGGGGTAGATCCCTCTGGTAACCCCGCTTATCCATTTACTACAATCTTCCATTCCCGATGGCACTACTTAGGTTCTTTGTCAATTTCTTCGGTACCAAACAACAGTCTACTCTAAAATTGAAGATACACGAATTTATATAGCAATCACAATACAAACCAAACTATGCAAATCAACCTAGCAAAAAACTTGAAACATAAAAAAGATGGAGTTAGTTTTTGACGTTTATTTTGACGAGAGAGGCGCCCTATGCTTCTATGGATTAATTTCCTCCCGGTAAATTTTCCATCTATAAAAAAATTATATAAATTAACAATGGGAATAAATAAAAGACACTACAATTTTCAGTTATCTACAGGAACTAGTACAAAGCAATAGTGTTATAATGGCTGGAAGAATGAAACTTTTATTTTGAAAATGTCATGATGTATGTTTGCACATATAGAATATATTTATCACCTAAAATGAACCAAAGTCTTACATTGGGATAATTACACCGCTTTAAGTGCTTGGGCCTGTGGAATTTTGAAGCCAAATATTATCATATATATTATAACTATGTATATATATATATACACTCACGGACAAAGCTTAAGGAAGTGGAATGTCTTTTGTTGCTTGGTGTCTATTTTTTTTTTTTGAAGGAGACAGAGAAATTTGTTCACACTTGGTTATCTCGTGTGTCCTCAATAAAGGTACTGTCAATCAAATATATTTCAGAGTTATTATTTGAATTCCGATATACATGCTAACGGCTCAACTTCCTTAAATTTTGTCCATGAGTGTGTATATATTGTAACACAGTATTTATTATTTTACTAGCGAATGTTCCCGGCTTCGCCCGGTTTTTACCCGAGTGAAAGTTTTCCAAACGAACATTTGTTAAACGATTCTAGAAAACATCCAATCCACATATATATAGATTTATAAACGTATATAAATATTGTTATATGCGTTTAAATATATTGTCGCGGAGATAAATAAAGCAAGGGCAAATTTGGGAATAAATAATTTATTACAAGAGGTATTTGTAGGGAGAGAGAGAGTTTTGTACAACTTACCCAAGTTAAAAGTTAATCCTAATGAACGGCGTTAGCCACCGTCCCGTTTTCCTTATTTACATATCAGCTTCCCCCCTCCCGGGGTCCAGGGATGATTGACAGTTGTCCCATCTGGATGGAGCTATTTGACATTACTCCCTCTTTAGAAAAAACAGCGACCCGCTGATTAGCTTGTCTCAGCCCCGTGTTCTGGAAGGAAATTTATCACGGCCTGTGTTCCCTAGCAGAATGGAATGTTGTTCTTCAGGGTCCAGGTAGGGCTTCATCCGAATGACATGAACGATATCCTTGGATTTCCGTGATCGGGGAGACGGGTCCACGGGCTCTACTTCATACGTAACTTCTGAAAGCTTCTTGGTCACCTTGTAGGGACCGAAGTATCTCTTCAGTAGCTTTTCTGAGAGCCCTACTTTTCGGATGGGAGTAAAAACCCACACAAGATCATCCTTCTGGTAATAGACTGGAGTATGTTTCTGGTCGTAAAGTCTACGGTCTTTCGCCTGTGATTGTAGAAGGCGTGATCGGGAGAGTTGACGCGCTTCCTCAGCTCTGGTCACAAGTTCCCCAACGTAGTCGTCAGAGATCTCATCTGGTAGGTAGGGTAGTACGGCATCGATGTAGGTCTCGGCCTCGCGGGCGTGGACAAGAAAGAACGGAGTGTAGCCGGTCGCCTCCTGTTTAGCAGTGTTGTAAGCAAAAGTCACGTAGGGTAAAACTTGGTCCCAGTCCTTCTGCTCGACACCTGTGTACATGGACAACATGTCTCCCAGAGTTTTGTTGAACCTTTCAGTCAGGCCGTTGGTCTGGGGATGGTAGGCCGTTGTAAATCTGTGCACAATTCCGCACAGAGCATTGATCTCTTTTATTACTTGAGAAATGAAATTTCTTCCGCGATCTGTTATCATTTCTCTAGGAGCTCCATGCTTCAAGATAACATCTTCAACCAGGAACTTAGCTGTTTCGATTGCTCCTCCGTCTGGGATCGCTTTCGTTATGGCATACCTTGTCATATAATCGGTGCACACAATGATCCAACGGTTTCCATCTTTAGAAACTGGAAATCTTCCAAGGAGATCGACCCCGACCTTATAGAATGGCTTTTCTACGGGCGGTATGGATACAAGTTGTCCAGCCGGACGTCGAGGTAATTTCTTCCTTCGTTGACACTCCCGACAATGGCTTACATATTGGCGAACAGTTCTATAAAGGCCAGGCCAATAGAATCGTTTCTTGACTTTGTCATACGTTCGGGCGAAACCCAAATGCCCAGCTGTAGGAGCGTCATGTAAATCTGCCATAACTTCCGATCTTAAGTGCTTAGGGATCATCATAAGCCAGGGTCTTCCAGTTGTGCTATAGTTTTTCTTGTATAATATGCCGTCGATAATGCTGAATTCCTTTCTGGTGTAGCCCGAGTTTAAATTATCGATTATTTTAGCTAAATCCGGGTCTTTGGTCTGCTCTATATCGACGTTGGTTAGTGACATCACAGCACTTGGTGGATCGTTCTCAAGCGGGCTCCTTGACAGACAATCGGCATCCTTATGTTTGCGTCCGCTCTTGTAGATAACGGTCACGTCAAATTCTTGCAACTTCAGCGCCCATCTTGCCAAACGGCCAGAAGGATCTTTCTGCCCTACCAACCAACATAGAGAATGATGGTCAGTGACAACCGTGAATGGTCGACCAAACAAATATGGGCGGAATTTGCTAATAGACCAGACTACAGCAAGGCATTCTTTTTCCGTTGTAGAATAGTTATTTTCAGCCTTTGTCAAGCTTCTAGATGCATAAGCTATAGGCCGCTCCTTTCCACCTTGTATTTGTAGAAGAACAGCTCCAATACCATGTCCGCTTGCATCCGTGTGTAGATGGGTATCAGCGGATTCATCAAAGTGTCCTAAGACAGGCTCTGAAATTAGAGCTGTTTTAAGGACTTCAAACGCTTTCTCTTGAGCTGCATCCCAATAAAATTGTTTTTCAGTCTTCAGTAGGTCATGCAAAGATCTAGCTTTGTCGGCAAAGTTCTCAATAAATCTTCGGTAATAGGAACATAATCCAAGAAAGCTCCTCAGTTCAGAGATATTCCTTGGCCTCGGAAATTTAGAGACGGCTTCAACTTTATCTGGATCTGGATGAATTCCATTGGCGTCAACAAGGTGTCCCAAAATCTTTATCCTCCTTGATCCAAAAAGACACTTTTTGTGGTTCAAGCTTAGTCCAGCTTTCTGGATGCAGCTTAATACAAGTTGTAGACGACGTAGATGTTCCTCAAAGGTAGGTGCGTAAACTACGATGTCGTCCAGGTAGCAAAGGCACATGTTCCATTTAAGACTGCCCAGAACACTATCTATCATCCTTTCAAACGTTGCTGGAGCGTTACAAAGACCGAAAGGCATTACTTGGAATTCATACAACCCATCTGGAGTGATGAAAGCAGTTTTCTCCCTGTCTTTTTCGTCCACTTCAATCTGCCAATACCCGGACCGAAGATCCATCGTGGAGAAGTAACTAGAGCCGGCTAAACTATCCAAGGCATCGTCAATGCGTGGCAGAGGGTAAACATCTTTTTTTGTTATCTTATTTAATCGACGGTAATCTACGCAGAATCTCCAGGTCCCGTCTTTCTTTCGAACTAGAATAACTGGAGATGACCAAGGACTTTCAGAGGGCTTCACGATGTGATTTTCAATCATCTTGTTCACTTCTTCTTGAATTAGTCGTCGTTCACTTGGTGCTACTCTATAGGGCCTCTGTTTGATAGGAGAGTGGTCTCCTGTGTTTATCTTGTGCTTCACAGTACTGGTGGGCTTAATAGAAGTACTCCCAAAGTCAAATATGTCGATAAACTCATCAAGGCATGAAACAAGCTGTAACCTTTGAATTTCAGACAGCCCTGGATCTAGAGTAAGGTTTATCTTCTGTGACCATTCACGTGACTTTAGCTGCGTTTCTTGTAACTTATCGCTGGATTCAATAAGACTGCAGATATTCCCATTCTCATAACTTTCCATGGTGCACATATTCATTCCTGATGGAATCAGTTGCGGCCAAGACGCTCCATTCGCCACCCAAATGCTACCTCGGCCGTGTCGAAATGTAACCAATGAGTTTGGTATAAGAACTTCTTTTCTTAATAATAAGTCCTTAGAAGTTGAGACTAAAACATCTCTAACACCGCATACTTCTTCGTTTATCACACTGATCTTCTTTATTGATTTAGGCGGGATGACAAAGTCGTCGGAAGCAAACAATCTCTGGTTTTCCTCCTCTCGAGATTCCAGGACGGAGGTTTCCCCGAGATGGAGTTCATTTCTGCCACAATCAATGACGGCTTCGGTGGCCTTGAAGAAGTCCCATCCGAATATGATGTCATGGCTGCATTCCACCATAACAATGAATTCAAAGGATATCTTCAGACCATTAACTTCTATGTTCAGGACACATTTTCCTAGGGTCTCTATTAAATTTTTATTTGCGGCTTTAAGAATGGGACCTGGTTCTTTGAAGAGAGGTGTCTTTAGTTCGCGTCGAAATTTGTCTGAAATAACAGAAAAGTCGGCTCCTGAATCCACCAATGCTTTAATTTTGCGTCCATTTATTTCGACCATAACAAAATTTTCTTTTAATTTAGCGGCGATATACCCTGGAGGATTTTCCTCAATGGCGACCTCACCCCCGTTAGAAGCCGCTCCACTTAGTTTTTCACATTCTGAGGCTTGGGAGAACGGCTGAAACGACGGGTTGGCGACTGGGATTGTCTTCGGGCTGGCGACCTTGCGCGGCTTGGATGTGGGGAAGAGCTCCGGTAGAAGTACGTCGAGGTTTGGGGCGTTACATAGTCGTCGTCGGCGTCATATCTCGGGGGTCGACTCGAAAATCCAACATTTCTTCCTTCTCCGCCATTCCTTGTCCTGGCTTCAGCGAAGACCTGCCGTCGTTCCCTACAATAACGGACGACATGTCCGGGTCGTCCGCAGTGGAAGCAGATAGGTTTGTCGTCGTAGGTTCTCCAATGTTCCGTCTTCCTGGGTTGGGTTGGTCGGTCGATATTATAATAGGGCGTTCGTGGTTGTTGTTGTACCACGTTGACTTGTGGTCTGGTAGGTTGTAGAGCACGGCTGACCTCTTCCCTCACAGTCTGTTCCAGGGCGTTCACCTCTCGGAGAGGATTGATCACTTCAGGTGCTGAGAAAACCTTTTGTATCTCTTCTCTAACGATGCGGCGAATTAAGCCGGCCAAGTCGTCTGAGTCGTCAACACACGAAATGGGCATTACGTTTGACAACCTGGCGAATTTCGTACGGCCGATCCGGCGCTGCTTGACGGTTGTCAGATGACGGCAGAACTTCAGGATCTCATCTACCGTCTGTATGTCTTTCGCCACCAATACCTGGTATGTGTCCTCCGAAATTCCCTTTATAATGTGAGCAACTATCTCACCTTCTTTCATGCGAGGGTTCACCTGGTGGCAGAGACTAAGAATCTCCTGGATGTATGACTCGCTGGATTCTTCGGCCTTCTGTGCTCTTGACTTCAGAACTTCCTCGGCGCGTCGAGCAGAATCCTCCTGCAGTCCGAACACACCGCGGAATGCGTCTTCAAAGCTTCTCCACGAGTTGAGTGATTCTTCGTTATTATCAAACCACCTTCCAGCAGTTCCGTTCAAGTAAAATACGACGTTGGCAAGCTTCATGGTCTCGTCCCATCTGTTGTACTTCGACACTCTCTCGTACTCTTTCAACCACTGTCCAGGGTTTATATTTCCATCTCCAGAAAAGGTAGAAGGATCTCGTTGGCGTTGACAAGGGAGGTAGGATCCGTTAACAGTAGGTCTGTGGTCGTCTTCCATTTCTATTCGTTGTGGCAAAGGTTGAAGAATTGGTTCACGTCCCTGTAGACGTCGACTTCTTCGAAGTTCCGTCACGCTACCCAGCGTCTCCACCAAAATATGTCGCGGAGATAAATAAAGCAAGGGCAAATTTGGGAATAAATAATTTATTACAAGAGGTATTTGTAGGGAGAGAGAGAGTTTTGTACAACTTACCCAAGTTAAAAGTTAATCCTAATGAACGGCGTTAGCCACCGTCCCGTTTTCCTTATTTACATATCAGCTTCCCCCCTCCCGGGGTCCAGGGATGATTGACAGTTGTCCCATCTGGATGGAGCTATTTGACAATATTTTTGAAACACATAATATTTTTGAAAACATTTATTAAATTTTAAATAAGATATTTTCTTTAAATATATATTAATATTGAAATGCCAAGTTTTTTTTTACAACGTCATTGGAATAATATATTACTAAATCCTCAAATTAAATATTAAATTTATTATACTTGGAACACATTTTAGCATTTTTACAATTTATAAATGTAATTTCACCAGATACCGCGAGAGGCGCTGCTTGCGAGTGAAAGTAGAAAATTCGCAATTGAAATTGCAACGAATATTTATTTCAATTCAAATTCAAACCAGAAACCTTCCCAGTAGTATAGTAAATAACTTCCTAAAGTTTCACGGCGATTGGATAATCTTACCTTTTAAAAACATTCATCGTGTGAAAAACTAACATTCATCGTGTAAACAAACCACGTGTTAATTATTAACCAATCAAATTCATTTATCGTCGCGACCAGTGCTGCGCCCAAGCGGTAAAAGGCTGGAACTAACGCTTTTTGGTTTTATATTAAAAAAAAAAAAACACATTAAACTTTTTAGTTTTTTGAATAGCCTATATGTTAAACGAAATATTCAGCTACCTACATGCGAAATTTCATAATGATTGATTATGTAGATTTTGCGCAAAGCGATAACAAACATCGATTTTGGATTTCATTTTTATAGATATAAAGGAAGGATTAGCAGAGTATTATTTTTATGTTTATATTTTGCTATACTCTGTACACTTCCCTCTTTTGCTTATATATTTTTTTATCAATCATATTTTGTTCTTGCCTTGAATAAATTTCTGTCTCATCCTGAAGTTTTTGTCTTCCCTAATTTTCTACGTGGCATTTTGGTGGAGATGCTGGGTAAATTAGGGAAGACAAACTAAAGATCGCCGAGAAGATCTTGAAGCCATGGGTGCTGTGATCTACATTTTCGGAGACTGGCTCCAGGATTCCACCGACGTGTGAAAGCCAAGATTTCCCTCTAAGATGACGATGTCCCTATAGACGATACGACGATAAAGCCGCTTTTCACGCCGCAAGAAAAAGGATGCAAAGGTACTAGGGACAAAGTTCCAAGACTTCGATGGAATTCTTGGCAGAAGCACGTCAGATTCATATCAGTAACTACAATAATTGCTAGCTGTGGGTAACAGCTCCAATAGGGAAAGGGCTATGTAACAAAGTATTTATTATTTTGCTAGCAGAGTATTATTTTTTATGTTTATATTTTGCTATACTCTGTAGACTTCCCTCTTTTGTTTATCATTCATAGTTTGTTCTTGCGTTAAATAAAATGCTGTCTCATCCTGAAGTTTTGTCTTCCCTAATTTTCCACGTGGCAATATATATATAGTCGTGTGAGCTTTTATTCTAATAAAAGTCACATACTCCTACCCATGATTGAAGCATAATATAAAGTTCAAATAAAAATGTATTTGCCATCAGAATAGACGTAATTTGTTGACTGTTCTTCTATTTAATGATCGTGAAGATAGAGGCTGCCTGGCCGGCATTCATAGTTCTTCAAATTAAGGATACTTCGGCTTCTGTGTTCGGGGGTACAACCACTACAATAGGAACGATACAGAAAAGATTAGCATGGACCCTGTGTTCGGGGGTACAATCACTACAATAGGAACGATACAGAAAAGATTAGCATGGACCCTGTGTTCGGCGGTACAACCACTACAATAGGAACGATACAGAGAAGATTAGCACGGCTCCTGTGTTCGGCGGTACAACCACTACAATCGGAACGATACAGAGAAGATTAGCACGGCTCCTGTGTTCGGCGGTACAACTACTGCAATAGGAACGATACAGAGAAGATTAGCACGGCTCCTGTGTTCGGCGGTACAACCACTACAATAGGAACGACACAGAGAAGATTAGCACGGCTCCTGTGTTCGGCGGTACAACCACTACAATCGGAACGATACAGAGAAGATTAGCACGGCTCCTGTGTTCGGCGGTACAACCACTACAATAGGAACGATACAGAGAAGATTAGCACGGCTCCTGTGTTCGGCGGTACAACCACTACAATCGGAACGATACAGAGAAGATTAGCACGGCTCCTGTGTTCGGCGGTACAACTACAGCAATAGGAACGATACAGAGAAGATTAGCACGGCTCCTGTGTTCGGCGGTACAACTACTACAATAGGAAGGATACAGAGAAGATTAGCAATGGCTCCTGTGTTCGGCGGTACAACTACTACAATAGGAAGGATACAGAGAAGATTAGCACGGCTCCTGTGTTCGGCGGTACAACTACTACAATAGGAAGGATACAGAGAAGATTAGCACGGCTCTTGTGTTCGGCGGTACAACTACTACAATAGGAAGGATACAGAGAAGATTAGCAATGGCTCCTGTGTTCGGCGGTACAACTACTACAATAGGAAGGATACAGAGAAGATTAGCATGGCCCCTGTGTTCGGCGCTACAACTACTACAATAGGAAGGATACAGAGAAGATTAGCATGGCCCCTGTGTTCGGTGGTACAACTATTACAATAGGAAAGATACAGAGAAGATTAGCACGGCTCCTGTGTTCGGTGATACAACTGCTACAATAGGAAAGATACAGAGAAGATTAGCATGGCCCCTGTGTTCGGTGATACAACTATTACAATAGGAAAGATACAGAGAAGATTAGCACGGCTCCTGTGTTCGGCGATACAACTATTACAATAGGAACGATACAGAGAATATTAGCATGGCCCCTGTATTCGGCGGTACAACTACTACAATAGGAACGATACAGAGAAGATTAGCATGGCTCCTGTGTTCGGCGATACAACTACTACAATAGGAACTATATAGAGAAGATTAGCACGACTTCCGTGCAAGGATGACATGCAAATTCCATATAACGAACTTTTTCATACAATTGTTTTGCCTTCTACATGCTTCGGTAAGCATTTTAAGGCATCACTCATGATTAGGTGTTTCCAAGCGCCCGCCGCAGTGGAGGGCCAAGGAGAGGGCTGGAGAGGCGCCGGCAGAGCCGTGGGCACCCCGGGGGAGAGGAGGGCGAGTGCGCGCCGATTTTGAGGGAACCAAGGCAGCACCAAGCACAACTAAAGCGCCGCAGGCTTCAAAAATATTTAAGGGATCATTTCAGGGATCAAGATCAAGCGATCAAGACCCAGAGATCAGAAGGTCTGGCTTTTATCGTCTGGCTTTTATATTCCATATAACGAACTCAGTGCTGTACATGGTTTACACACGATCGAACGGCCCGTACAAGGAAACAGCGGAAGGTCACCGAGGGGTATAACAGCGGGCGGTGACATACAGGACAGCAGAGGTGACATGTGGCTGCTACGGTGTGTCGCGACGGTGACCCTCGCCGTCACAGCGGTCCTAGCTGCCCGGTGTCCCAACCGCCCAGAGCCCCAGGCGGACTTCGACTTCAACAAGGTAGGACTACCTAGACCTCCCCGATAATTCCACTGTATCCAAGTGACTCGAAATCCGTCTGGCGTCACCAGGATAAAGCCACGAGTCATAATTGCTCACACTTGGTTATCTCGTGTCTTCAATAAAGGTCACTGTAATATTTTTCAGAGTTATTTTCTGAATCCCGATATACGTGTTAAAAGGCGAGAAGTATTCTCAACTTTATTAAGAGCGTATGGAGGTGAACGTACTCTGATAAGGAACGCTTAAGATTTTACGTGTCATCCTTGCGCAGGGGCCATGCAAATATTCTCTGTATAACTCCAATTTTAGCGGTTGTACAGCCGGACAAGCGTGTGCTCGTACGTACTCTGATTAGTAGAACATTGAAATAAAATGAGATTCTACCTATGAGAAGCATACATAATATGATAATAAGATGACGCTTATTTTTGATTTGATACTTTTATTATTGCTGCTCTTATTATGATTTATCAAAATTATAAACTATTATAAACGCGTATGATTCTTTTTTAAAATAAACTATTTCTACTGTCCTTACTGCAATGAAAAAATTAATGGGAGGGTCATTTTTCATTTCAGTAACGACAGTAGAAATTGTTTTTTTTTTCAAAAGAATCATACGCGTTTATAATAGTTTCGAATTTTGATAACAGATGGCGCGCTAATGCATCATAAAACTGTTTATAATTAATTGAAATTTGTATTAATAAAGCTTATGCAATATAAATTTATATCTATGGGGCTATAATATGGTTCAATCATATTAATAATCACTGCAAACAAAATTAAATTCCAAGAAATATCAAATCATTCTATGGGCTATTAGAGCGTTCTAAACAACTTCTTCAAATTGTGTTCATTGTCTGATAGAGCTTCTCCTTTATCTGATTATATCTAAACAAGTTTAATCAAAAATGGCTTAGATCAATTATCCGAAGAAGATAAACAAATACAGTTGAACCTGTCTATAGCACCCCCTCTTGGGACTCACCAAAATAGGGTGCTATAGAGAGGGGGTGCTATAGACATGTCATTTTTAATGTAAATCGCATCGTACTACGTATTTAAAATCGGGCGCTATAAAGAGGAAGGCGCTATTTAGAGGGGGCGCTATAGACAGGTTTAACTGTATTCACAGACCAAATTTCCCAACAATTATAAATGATTTCATAAAGGCAAGAATGAACAATATATTTATAAATACAGTAGAACCTCCATGAGAGGACACTTGCGCTAGAAGACACCTCTCTACAAAGGACAGTTTTCATTTGTAAAATTTCCATTTTTACTAATTAGCAACTCTCCGGTAAGAGGACACCTCTCCCTAAAGGACACTTTGGCTCTGCAATTAGATGTTCTTTACAGGGAGGTTCTACTGTAATAGTATATTTTTTCGTCAGTTTTCTCCCTAAAGGTAACTCTAAATATTTTCGCCCTGACTTTTACAATGTTCAATTTGTTACAAACAACGGAAACTTTGAGGTCTTTTTGTTCGGTATAGGAGTATTCGACAATCCAAGGTGTGGAAACAGGATTCCAGTCACATATAAATAGAATTTCGCATCTTTCAGGACTACAGAAAGCTGGAAGATATTGAATTCAAGGAACTATATAGGTTTATAAATAGTAGAGACGCATTTCAAAAATTGAAGAAATCTTGTGTGTGAGATAAGAAAGAAGAAGAAATTTTGTGTGTGAGATAAGAAAGAAGAAGAAATTTTGTGTTTGAGATAAGAAAGAAGAAGAAATTTTGTGTTTGAGATAAGAAAGAAGAAGAAATTTTGTGGATATATTTTGATTTTCTTACTTGGTTGAGGAAACCAGACAAGGCCAATTTGTATTTTGGTCTTTATTATTTTTATTATTTTCATTTCCAACACTAAACTATAGAATTCGAAACTATTATAAACGCGTATGCTTCTTCTAAAAATTAAACAATTTCTACTGCCCTTACTGTAATGAAAATATTAATGGGAGGGCCTGGCTCATCAGTGGTGAACCCTCCTAGTAGAAATTGTTTATTTTTTAAAAGAATCATACTTGTCTATAATAGTTTCGAATTTTCATAACAGATGGCGCGCTAATGCATCATAACTGAACAATAGAATTACCTTGAATTTTTTGTTTTCCTTGGTGTAGTAAATCTATTCTAGTATATATAATTTGATTTTATTTTTCTCTTGTAATAGTTTTTCTTGTATTCTTCTTTATTTTTGTTACACACTTTCTAACTATCTAAACACAGTTACTATTATATTAAATTGTTTTTTTCTTGGACTAGTAATTTTTAAATTGAAAATATAAACTTGATATTGTAAAAAGCGATGTTCTTTGGCACAATTATTCCTTGTTGGGATATCGCGTCTGATTTGATATTATTATATAAATATTGCAAATTTGTATTACAATATAAATATATTGTCGGATTAGCAACCTCTCTTTATATATCAGAATTATAATAAAATATTCTTTTCAAAAATATATTTCACACACACAAAGCTTTTATTAAGACACCAGTCAGATTCTCCTCTCTCATTGCCGGCTTACAAAGATATCCTCACGATGATCAATCACCATTATGTAGTGGAGGAGAAAACGGTAAATCCAAGTTTCTACTTACTGCTTTGTAAAAGTTATATAGGGACAGAGCAACCATTCGACTTGATATGGCGCTGGTTAAAATACTTAAAACTGAGGTAAGTTGTCTGTTGTTTACTTTTGTGAATATTAAATATATATTTATAATAATTTGTGTTAAAATATTTAAAACATTTATATAATATTGTTCACAAATATTTAAAAATTTTGAATTCCGATTTTTTTTTTTGTGAATATTTTAGATAGTGGATTTGCGTGTGTCCAATTCTATTGAGAAAGTAACCTTCAATATTTGGACAAAAAAATCCTTTCTCTTTATTGATTGTAATTTCAAAATTCAAAACATTGTCATCGCGTGTGATCAAGGAAAACACAAGTGTTGCCAATTGGTGTTTAAATTGGTCACTAATGTTTCATGTTATGTTTCTGGTATTTTTAAGTGTTGATTGAGGATGTGAAAAGCTTACTGAATTCATATTGAGAGGAAATGGTCAGATGGAATTCCATCTCGATGGAAATTTCAGAATGTGGCCTCGAGTCTATTCACTCGTAAGGGCTTGTTTACAAATATTTATTTTGAAATGTATATATTTGGAAGAAAGACGAGTTGAAGAGTTCTTCAACTCAATAGATTGCTAATGATATTATATTAAAAAAGAAACTTTTTGCGGAGTACTTGATTAAGCATTTAAAATAAATAGTATTATACCTGCACACACACACACGCACACACACACACAAAAAGAAATCCTTTTAATTCCGAAAATTTGGAATTATGAATATCGATCTCTCCCAACTTGGATGACAAATTATAAATTGGATGAATCAATATAATAAGATAGAATGCTTATTATAGCGAAGTATTGTCTTTTTATCGCTATATTCTAAAAAAAAAACATTGACAAAAGACAATTCTACGCTGATAAACTTTCTTGCTTTGAAAAAGACGACAGGTCGAAGGCCAGGAAAATAAAATTTTTATAAAATGGTTGTTGAGTCTACTCTCATGGACAAAACTTAAGGAAAGTCTTTGTTGCCGCTGCTCGTCTGTTTTTTTTTTTTTTTAAGAAGACAGAGGCATTTTTGTTCACACTTGGTTATATCGTGTATCCTCAATAAAGGTCACTGTATATCAAATATCTTTCAGAGTTATTGTCTGAATACCGATATATATGCTAAAAGGTACAACTTCCTTTGTTTTGTTCATGAGTGTACAACTTGAATTGATCAACACCCAATCTACAATTATTATATTCTTTATTTACATACATATAGTCATATACTTATACCTACATGTAAATTCAATCATTTTAATATTATTCTAGTTAAGCAGATATGCAAAATAATAGCTATATGTATATAAATTATATTTCAAACTAGGTTGGATTATTATTAGTGTGTTATTAATTCCTGTAGAAGGGCGTATGTGCTCGAAAGCTCGTAAATTGTCGTTTTAATAAAGATACGCAGCCCTTGATGCTTTATTGTATTCGTTTATAAATTGTACAGGGTTTTTTCATTCTATATAGTCATCTAAGATCTTTTCCAAACATCCTACAACACCAGATTAATTAACATTGAATAAGCATAAGGAAATTTATCTTAACATATGCAAATTGTTCGTATTTAGCGAGAATAATTCTTGGTCAGGGTCATTGTCCAGAGGATTATATGCGCAAGGAGCTAGATTTCTTCCTGTAATCCCTTTCCAATTCAGTTTCATCTCCCTCTCTGCTCTTTTCTCTTACAAAATTCTTACAACTAATCTTTTAATATGATCGATCCAATTGTCATCGTTACTACATTTGAGAAAACTATCAAATTTTCTGTTCTTTTTACGTATTTACATATACTCTTTTCTTTCTTCTTTTACGAATGTTAAAATACTAATTGAAGTCAATCTTTTACCCTTTCAATCATTTTCAAATGGGGAAATAGTTTACTAGCGCGTACTGATGAATGTGCTCATGAATATATATTCTCCAGCACAATCGTCTGATTGTTTTCTATCAGAAATTTATCATTACAAGGAAGACCAATAGGCACTTTTTCCTTTCTCTACCAATCATAGAACACTTCCTTCAATGCCAATTCTGTCATCTGGAAATACAACCTTCTTTTATTTCTTTAAGAATTTACGGTGAATAGTTTGAAACAAATTTAAAAAAAGAGGAAATCAATAAGGCATATTTTCAAATGGCATAGAGAAAATAAAATAACGTTAAACAAAGGTACGAGTAGGTAGCTTGTTTGCGCCGAAATGAAAACTTGCTGTAAGGCAATTACAGCAAGTATAGGTAGATACAAATTATAAATGGACAAACCTTTTCAAGAATCGAATCAATTTACACTCATGGACAACACTTAAGGAAGTGGAAAGTTTTTGATGTCGTTGTTATCTGTTTTTTTTTTTTAAGGAGACGGAGGCAATTTTGTTCACACTTGGTCATCTCGTGTGTCTTCAATAGAGGTCACTGTAATATCTTTCAGAGTTATTGTATTAATTCCGTTATACATGCTAAAAGGTACAACTTCCTTAAGTTTTGTCTATGAGTGGGAGTTTGAGTTGCTTAATGTTGCACATTGTAATGACGTTTCCTCAAACATCAATCTCATATATCAGTCAAGCCATGTGTACACCGTTAACATAACTACTTGTGTGTTTGACATAGTTCCTGGGGAACTGTCTTATCCCATGGCTATTCCATGTATACTAAGCAAGCCATGTGTACACCGTTAACATAACTACTTGTGTGTTTGACATAGCTCCTGGGGAACTGTCTTATCGCAATGGCTATTCCATGTATACTAAGCAAGCCATGTGTACACCGTTAACCTGTGTATGCTATAGGTACCGTGGAACTGGCGTATCCCATGGCTATTCCATATATCCCAGCCAAACCATGTGTACACCAGTACTTGTATGTATGCCATAGGTCCTGGGGAACTGGCGTATCCCATGGCTATTCCATACATCCCAGCCAAACCATGTGTACACCAGTACTTGTATGTATGCTATAGGTCCTGGGGAACTGGCGTATCCCATGGCTATTCCATATATCCCAGCCAAACCATGTGTACACCAGTACTTATGTGTATGCCATAGGTCCTGGGGAACTGGCGTATCCCATGGCTATTCCATACATCCCAGCCAAACCATGTGTACACCAGTACTTATGTGTATGCCATAGGTCCTGGGGAACTGGCGTATCCCATGGCTATTCCATGTATCCCAGCCAAACCATGTGTACACCAGTACTTATGTGTATGCCATAGGTCCTGGGGAACTGGCGTATCGTATGGAGCAGCTTCCCCCTCAACCTGCCCTGTAAGACCATCAACCTCACCAAGGCGGCCGGTGATGGATTTGAATTCGACGAACGCTACATCACAGAGTTCGAGTAAGTTGGATCTTCTTCACACATACTGAATCACGCTCTTGGAATTATTTTCTTTGATTTTGTTTAACATTTTATTCTAAATGTGTATTCTCAAACGAGAACATCCTCACAAGAACAACAGATTTATCTGCAATAAAATGCGAAATTTGATGATATAGATTTTAAGTCTAACTTTTCAATTTTAAATTGCTCTTCTCAAGAACAGAAATACCCGAAAGCTCAGCTAGATGCTAGAAAAGCTCAGCTAGAAAAAACTTTACAAGAAACTCTTTGCCTCAAGAATTTGTACTTTTATAATTTTGTGATTATCTGAGAACGTACATTATAATTTTGTATGTGATTTGACCAAGTTGTGTTCCTAGCTTTACATCGAAGGGATGTTCAAACATTAAATGGTGATATGTATGGTGCGCAGTGGGGGAGTGCGCAACTACTACTACCACGTGACCCAGGAGTCCGCCTCACCACTGCAGTATCATGCTGTGGCCACAGTCGGTCAGTGATCCCCGGACTCTGTGATCCGCAGGGAGTCTCACACCGTGTGTGTAGGCAAGGGTCCAATGGTCCCTGTGGAGTCGGATCACGAAACCTACGCCGTGTTCTGGTGGTGTACCTTCTACAGAAGTAAGTTGAGAGATTTCCCATATAATCACTTCTGGCTTAATTTCTTAAACCAGGGTGAGCAGATATATCACTGTATATAAGAAAATTGCGATAAACCTTTATAAGACGATCAAAAAACCTTTCGCAATAAGTTTGTTAATTGCGAGCTTTCGCTCTTCAACAGGCAAAATTATATCTTACGATGCACTTGCGTGCCATCTGTTATCAAAATTCGAAACTATTTTGAACGCGTGAGATTCTTTTTAAAATTAAACAATTTCTAAAAGACACAATTTGATATTTGCGGAAGAGCGATTGCTTGTATGATTGCTTGCAGTATCACTATAAAAGGAAGTTCCAAAAATGCAATATAACAGCGGTAGGGTAAATTAAACTGGCGAAACCGCAGGGAGGGTTCACCACTGATGAGTCAGGCCCTCCCTTTAATTTTTTCATTGCATTAAGGGCAGTAGAAATTGTTTAATTTTAAAAAGAATCTCACGCGTTTAAAATAGTTTCGAAAATTATATTTGATAGTGAGTATGATAGGGTGAGATCTACATTTGATGAATGGCTATTTATTATACATCCATAAACAACCTCCAACGCTCATTCTCAGATATAATTTTACCCGTTGAAGACGGTTTTCCTTTATAAAATTCTCTAGCTTCAATGATCATTTATTATTATTTTTAATTCAGCAACAAAATGAAGAGATCTTTGATTGTAATATTTGAGACACTCGAATCTTGAAGTCATGGAAGATTGCCAGTTATGTGATTAAATATATAAATCTTCGTTAGCCTTTCTCGTTATTCTTTATGGAGTTTAGCCTTACTTAATGAACACAACAAGGAATTATCTAGAATCTCGCCCACTGAGGTAAACGGTGTGTGCCTGGCACTGGTTGTAGAATTCCTATTCGGTTCTTCACGTTGGCCACAGACTTTATTTGAGGGTATATAATAAACAAGTTTATTCGCGATCGAACGTTGTGGCCCACTGTACATATTACATCCCAAACACGACACCAGCCATCCCTGTCTTGAGCTCGATGCACCATCTCGGTGACCGTTAATCCAGTGAGTTTCTTTAATTGGTCCACGAAGCGTGTCGGCAGGTGTCATTGAGGGTATGTCGGCTTATTAATGAATCCTGGAAGTTCTGGTACTGAGGCTTGGTTTTATTGAAGCCAGGTATCCCTGTGAGAATGTTACCTCACCTGACAATGTCGCAGGCTACGTGGACATCCTCTCCCGCGGCTCCAGCCTGCCTGAGGACCTGATACAGAGAGTCATCCAGAAACTGAAGGATGGCGGTGAGGACCTAAGTAGGGGACATCCTGTCAGACAGGACAACTGTCCCGAGCTCCGCCTATAGTGACAGACACAGGCAGGGAATAAAATGATTGTGTCAAAAGAATCTCTTTCTACCACTTATTTTAAACCTTCTACAAACAACTCAACTCTTGGCTTGTATGGGGATGTTTATGAAAGTTAATCTCTCAGCAAGTGTTCGACAATTGATATAAATATAAGGTAGAGACAACTGTCCCGAGATCCGCCTATAGTGACAGACACATACTGGGAATGAAATGATTGTGTCAAATATTCTTTCTAGCGCTTTTTAACACTTTCTATGAAAACAACTCAACTCTTGGTTCGTAAGTAGATGTTCATGATCGCAGGGGAGAAATAATGCAAAGTCAACAATGGTATCGGTATATAAGGCAGATAAATTGTGCAAAAACAAGAAGGGTATCTAGGGCTGAGAAATTATGCAAAGGCAACAATGGTATCTAGGACTTGGAAATTATGCAAAAATAATAATGGTATCTAAGGGCTGAGAAATTATGCAAAGACAACAATAGTATCTAGGGATGAGAAATTATGCAAAAGGCAATAATATTATCAAGGACTTGGAAATTATGCAAAGACAACAATGATGTGTAGGACTGAGAAATTATGCAAAAACAACAATGGAGTGTAGGGATGAGAAATTATGAAAAGACAACAATGGATTCGAAGGCGGAGAAATTATGAAAAGGCAACAATGGTATCTAAGACCTGGAAATTACGCAAAGACAAAAATGGTATTGAGGCTGAGGAATTATGCAAAAACAATAATGGTATCTAGGTCTGAGAAATTTTGGAAAGACAACAATGGTATCTAGGGCTGAGAAATTATTAAAAACAAAAATGATATCTAGGGCTGAGAAATTATTAAAAACAAAAATGGTATCTAGGGCTGAGAAATTATTAAAAACAAAAATGGTATCTAGGGATGAGAAATTATGCGAAGACCAATTGAGTGTTGGCTGATAAATTATGCAAAAACAACAAAGGTATCTAAGGCTGAGAAATCATACAAGACAGCAATGGTATATAAGGCTGAGAAACTAGGCAAAGACAAAAATGGTATCTAGGGCTGAGAAATTATGAAAAGACAACAATTATATCAAGGACATGGAAATTATACAAAGACAACAATGGTATCTAGGGCTGAGAAATTAGGCAAAGACAACAAAGGTATCTAAGGCTGAGAAATTATGCGAAAACAATAATGTTATCTAGGGCTGAGAATTTATGCGAATACAACAATGGATTTTAGGGCTAAGAAATTATACAAAGACAACAATGGTTTCTAGGACTGAGAAATTAAGCAAAGACAACAAAGGTATCTTGGACTGAGAAATTATACAAAAACAATAATGGTATCTAGGGCGGAGAAATTATGCAAAGACAACAAAGGTATCTAGGGATGAGAAATTATGCATAGACACCAATATAGTGTAGGGCAGAAAAATTATGCCAAGATAACAATGGAGTGTAGGGATGAGAAATTATGCAAAAGCAATAATGGTATCTAAGGCGACGAAATTATGTAAAGACAACAATGGTATCTAGGGCTGCGAAATTAGGCAAAGACAACAAAGGTATCTAGGGATGAGAAATTATGCATAGACACCAATATAGTGTAGGGCAGAGAAATTATGCAAAAACAACCATGGAATGTAGGGCTGAGAAACTAGAAATAACAATAATGGTTTTTATGGCTGAGAAATTATGCAAAGACAACAATGGTATCTAGGGATTAGAAATTATTCAAAAGCAACCATCGAGTGTAGGCCTGAGAAATTATGAAAAGACAATAATGGTTTTTATGGCTGAAAAATTATGAAAAGACAACAATGGTATCTAGGTCTTAGAAATTATGTTAAAACAATAATGGGGTATTTTAGGGCTGAGGAAATATGCAAAAAACATAATGGTATCTATGGCTGAGAAATTATGCAAAGACAACAATGGTATCAAGGGCTGAGAAATTTTGCAAAGACAACAATGGTATCTAGGGCTGAGTAATTATGCCAAAACAACAATGATATCTAGGGCTGAATATTTATACAAATACAACAATGGTGATTATGGCTGGGCAATTAAGCAAAGACAAAAATGGTATCTAGGACTGAGTAATTATGCAAAGACAACAATGGTATCTGGGGCTGAGAAATTAGGCAAAGACACAATGGTATCTAGGACTGAGAAATTTTGCAAAACCAACAATGGAATGTAAGGCTAAGATATTATGCAAAGACAACAATGGTATCTAGGACTGAGAAATTATGAAAAGACAACAATGGTATCTAGGACTGAGAAATTATGAAAAGACAACAATGATATCTAAGGATGAGAAATTATGCAAAGACAAAAATGATATCTAGGGCTGAGAAATTATGCAGAAGACTGGTTCAAATTCACATTAATAGGTACCGCTCAGCAAGAGCAACCTAGTTCATGATAATTGAAACAGTGAATAATATGTGAAGGTTATTCACATATTAAACCAAATTTTAACGCGGGATTCAATCCCGGTTCATGACTGTTGGGAATCGAGCGTGTTACCCTCTCATCCACCGACTATATTAATATGCAAAGAAAACAATGGTATCTAGGGCTGAGAAATTATGCAAAGACAAAAATGGTATCTAGGGCTGAGAAATTATGCAAAGACAAAAATGATATTTAGGGCTGAGAAATTATGCAAAGACAAAAATGATATCTAGGGCTGAGAAATTATGCAAAGACAACAATGGTATCTAGGGCTGAGAAATTATGCAAAGACAAAAATGATATCTAGGGCTGAGAAATTATGCAAAGACAAAAATAATATATAGGGCTGAGAAATTATGCAAAGAGAAAAATGATATCTAATGCTGAAAAATCTTGCAAAGAATGGTATCTAGGGCTGAAAAATTATGCTAAGATAAAAATTATATCTAGGGCTGAGAAATTATAAAAAGACAACAAAAGTATCTAGGACTGAGAAATTATGCAAAGACAAAAATGATATCTAATGCTGAAAAATCATGCAAAGAATGGTATCTAGGGCTGAAAAAAATTATACAAAGACCTGAAAGCTCAAAAATAATATCTAAGACCTCAATATATAAAAATAAAGGTCACCTCTCCCGTCAAAATAGACGTAAAAACAAGATGCTATCTATTGACAGTCGTCGCAAACTAGCGGGCTCTTGTCGGTGTATTATGACTCTGTCATATACATGACACTGATAGTTGAATATTTTATATAAATCAATATTCTCCCAAAATAATTCTCATCTATGTCATGAATGTTATGTACTGGGATCAAGTGTATTAATAATGTGGAAAACATCTCTTGGTTATGTAACTGACATTTTCTGGTGGAACCTACGCAATCTATCAGAATATTTATAAAGTAATCCTTGATTTTTACTTACTCCACAATATTGGTCAAATACTTTTTTAAAATTAATCATTGCAGTAAAAGAGCAGTAGAAATTATTTAATTTTAAACAAATGTAGAATAGTGTCACTTTCCAATAACAGATGGCGCGCCAATGCATCATATTGTAATTGTATGATTAAAGATTCTAGTTGATGTTTACGGTAGAGCAATATCTCTAGGCATATTATCTATTTATAATTATATATATATTTCTACTGTCCTCAAAGTTTTATCGTAAAGATAGTTAAAAAGTAGTTAAGTAGTTAGCATAAATTGTACATAAAAGGATAAATTTATTTATACTATTACTAAATATTTGCATATTTTTTTAAAATTTTTCTATTTATTTTTGTTTATAATTTCTCATTACATTTACTTATATTATTACTTATATGTGTATTTATTATAATTTATTTAGAAGAGTCTTTTGTGAGTTAAATATTAGTTTTTTTGACTCGTCCTTTAGATGTTGTACAAAATTTGAAATACCGTGTGAGAACGCCCTTGCAGCTTTAGAATAATTTTAACACTTTGTCAAATGTTTTAATTTTTGTTTGCTCCTGACGAGGACAAAAGATATTTGTCGAAACGTCGAGGTAATAAAAAGATTTTCTGGCTGAAGTATATTTTCAAGAACTATCAAAGCTTTATGTGTGTGTGTTCATATTTCATCCAAATTTCTTTTTCCAAGAGGTCAGCTTCAGTATCAGTTTAAAAGGAAAACAGCCCAATGCAATATTACAGTGTTATGGTAGATTAAACTGATGAAACCGCTAGGAAGGTTCACCACTGATAACCACGTCCTACCATTATTTTATCGTTGCAGTAAGGACAGTATAAAATTGTTTAAATTTTAAAAAATCATAGAGGCGTCTAAAATAGTTTTATTTCTTACTAGCGGACGTACCCGGCTTCGCCCGGGTTTTACCCGAGTAAAAGTTTGTTTGTCTAACGAATCTCTCGATAAAGTGAACATTTTTTTCCCGGTCCCTTGAAAAATACTCGATAAGTTGAATAAAATCAATATTAATTGGTTCCCTCGGTAATTGGAAGTTAAAGGAATAGTATCTTGCCTTTGAATTGTATCCTTATTCTTGTCTCAAATAAATTTCCGTGTCATCCTGAATTTTGTCTTTCCTAATTTTCTACATTACAAAATCATCGTATCATCATGATAATATTTAGAGCAGATTGTTGAATTATAACAGATAAATTAGAATATTTATCTTGATTATTTCTAGGCGAAAAGTTATTTCAAAAATTTTATTTGCTAGAAACCTTCCCAGTACTATACTAAATAACTTCCCAAAGTTTCATGGCGATCCAATGAGTGGTTTGGTCAGGCATAAAGGACAAACAAACAAACAGACACACACACATACATTCATTTTTATATATATAGATAAGTTTTATCGAGGTTTTTTGACTAAAATCTTTTGTCCTGTCAGGAGAATAAAAAATAAAACACTTTAACAAAGCGTTACAAATGTAATTAACTTCTCTGAACGAAGTGTCTAATTTATTAAAAAAAAATGGCAATGCGCTGCCGGTCAGACAACCCCTATCTTCAAGATGTTTGTACGAGTATGTCATAATACTCTTTCAGGAATAATAAAGGCAACCTACAGACAACCCAGAGAGAGACGGGAGGGTAAAGTCCGGTCACTTGAGACACCAGCGATATTCCATGGGGCGATCACTGGGGCCCGTTAGTTAACACCTCGGGACTTTTAAGACGGTTGGGGATTGTGTGCGACACGAACGGCCGCCCGGCTGTGTCATTCCCGTCTCTCTCTGGTTGCCTGGGTCCTTCTTTCAACTTGTGGTGTCCTTATTTATTTTCCCCACCTCTTATTACCACAAGTATATATTTGATCGTACATCTCTTCTTACAAGTCCACCATCAGTGATGAACCCTCTAAGCGGTTTCGCCGATTCTACCCACCAGACCGCTTTTCAGAGTTCTAATGCTGTATTAAGAGATTCTGCTGTTTCAATTTTCAAAATTTTCGGCCTTACCTCCAAAACAGGTCGCATCATCTTGATTTTCAAACAGGAATGTAGAGGTAATCGACTGGATATTCTAACAGACGCTGGAGGTTTCCATTTTGGCCAGGTGAAAGGAAAAATCTATAGTAGCGGCTAAAATTCTTTCTTGGTGAATCCTCATAGGAATCCTAGAAAATGGGTCTAAAGCAGGAGTCGGCAAACTTTTGAGTTGGAAGAGTAAAAAATCACAATTTACAAAATTTAAAAGTTTTTAAAGAGCCACACTTTTTTTTCTTTCCAACAATAAATAGTACTCGCATAAATAATATTTACGTATGGAACTATATAAAGAGCCGCAGTTTCATATCCAAAGAGCCGCAGAGTGCCGACCCCTGTTCTACTTTAGACCATTGTCATAGGTTCTTGCCTCTTCTGGAAATTTCCAGTTATTCTTTCTTTGTAAATTCTTTCTTCCATCACGACAGTATCGGTCAATATGGCCGAAGACGTACACATTGGAAATGAAACGATTTCCCATTATTTTAATCCGCAATTCGTTTGTATCATACTTTCTTTCCAATTTTGGGTAAAGGGCTCTAAAATGGGATGTTCTCACTCATGGCCTCTTATATTATTTGGCGTCGGTTTGAAAAGAAGCTTCTTATAGGATTTTATATTAGAGCGAAGTTTTGTTCCCATAATCTCCTTCTTCACTATTACTTCGAAGGCAGCTAATTTCGGTTTTCCTCAAGGATAGCCTAATACACGTTCTACTTCGTTGATGATATTTAAAATTGAGCATTTTAATTAATTACAATTTTATTAACATCATGAAACGCGATATCCCAAACTCAGGGATATTTGCGTCGATACCTCTCTCCACATCACAACAAATCGGCAATATACAATCCTGTTCAATTCATTATTTTACATAATTAACCAAAGAAAATTGTCCGAAGAGAAAAACAAACAACAAAACAAACACACAAAGCAAGCATCGCAATTCTTTTGCTTCTAAGTTTGAGGATATTGAGGATAACAAATCCGATTTTAAATAGAACACAAAATCAATAATGGTCGCAGAAAACTATCAATATTATTAGAAAATTAAGCGATTTCTGCGATTGAAAAATTAAAAATCAAAGTACCATATCGTAAAGAAAGAGGCTGCCTGGCCGGCATTCATAGTTCTTCAAATAAAAGACACTTCGACCAGTAAATATTTTTATTGTCTCGACGTTTCGACAAAAATCTTTTGTCTCGTCAGAGGACTTTCAGAGGACATCTAGAGAAATTATTCTCTAGAATAATTTCTAACGCTTTGCCTTCCTTCTGTTTAGTTAGAGGGTCTGTTTTTTGGGGTTTTCTATTTGGTACCAAGAATGATGGAAGCTATCTCTATGGTTACTTATCAGTTGTAGTCTTTGTTTGTATTTAAATAGTGATTTAATTGATTAAATTATTTGATTGATTGATTCAGTGTTTTATATAGAGCACATTTGTAATGATTTGATTTTTAACTTGGTTCTAGCTGACCCTGATCTCTACCATGTATGCCCCCACAGTCCTATGTCCTCCACGCAGCGAACAAGCCTCTCCCGTCAAATTAGACAATATATATGTTATATATATATTATATAAAAATGAGATTCTGATTGTATTTAGAATTGTTGAGATTATCTTAATTTTGGTTATCTTGAGGATTAAGTTATGGCGGTGCAGTCGTGGTTAAAATCTTGAAAGTATAATAATAAAAATAGTTTTGATAAGAGATTGTTTTATTTGAGCTGAAGTAATATATAAGAACATAATTTGATAAAAGTACTGCCTGACTTAAGGCGTAAGAATAAAAAAATGAAGAGGTTATTTACATAATGTACAAAAGTTTTGGGCCGACCAACGGGGAAGAACAACAACGAGTTTTTATAGGGGAAGCATGACCTCTGGCGGCCGATTTAGCAGTATTTGTAACTATGAAATATATAATTTTAAATTTTATAACATTTCAATATAACATATATATATAAATAGATTTCTGTTGATTTTTGATCATCTTGAGGATTAAGCTATGTTAATGCAGTCGTGGTTAAAATCTTGAAAGTATAATAATAAAAATAGTTTTGATCAGCAATTGCTTCAATTGAACTAAAGGAATATATAAAAAAAACATAATTTGATAAAAGTACTGCCTGGCTTAAGGCGTAAGAATAAAAAAAATGGAAAACTTATTTACATAATGTACAAAAGGTTTGAGCCGGCCATCGAAAAACGGAACGGAAATATCTTCATTTACGGGGCTGCTAACCAAAATAAAATTATTTTTGAGCCCCGATGGCCATCGAGAAACAACAACAATGAGTTTTTAAAGGGAAGCGTGACCTCTGGCAGTCGATTTAGCAGAGTATTTGAATCTATGGAATATAACCCTAAATAAAATAATATTTTAATATAATATATATATGTAATATGGTCCAAAAGTTATTATATCACTGCAATATTTGATGTATTACACTGTTGTAGAATCCTGTCGACTTAACCGTTCTGTGACAATATCGTTGCGGAATTTCTTGTTGTTCGATTTGAATGGTGAGGATTGGTTGAAACGCAGTCGTTTGAGTGGAAGTTTAAGCATACAGTTAGGAATAATCAGGACACGTGATGGGTTTGAAAATAAAAGGCAACTGGGTTGGAGGGAAGAAAGCTTGAGAAGAGCTGAGCGATTTGACTTATTAATTATCTGATCACATGACGGTGATTGAACTTAGCTGTGGGATGAGCAGAGGCGGAGAGGTCCAGAGCCGATGTCACCTCCTTGGGAGCCAAAGTGTAACTGACAATTCTTGTCTTTCGATTTAACACCAAGACTCAATTTCTTTCTGATTGGTCGAGAGATGATCACATGATCTTTTCCTATTGGTCGACCTATTTAGATGCTGTTTTCTGATTGGACCGCGGTTCTCTTTGGTGAAAGATATGGCCTGCCTGATAGGAAGTGTCGGTTGCTATTTCGACTTTATTTACTTCCGCGTTATCAAAATACGTCCGGTTCTGTCCGGAAATGTTGGGCGTCTCTATACTAATATAACTTCTGCGGATACCAGATACGTCCTGCTTTGTCAGGAAGTATTGAGTGCTTCGCGACTAATATAACTTCTGCGGTCACTAGAGACGTCCGGTCTCTGCCAGGAAGTGTTGGTTTAAACTTAGCTCGCAGGGACCCAGGGTCAGAAGGTTAACTGCGACGTTATTAATAAATATGTTCTCCTCTAGATCTACTTCCTATGTCTTTTGTTACTTTCTTTCCTCCAGTTACCTTATTCTTTTATTAAATCTTTGAAAATCATACATGGTACATACATAGTGGGTCGGGGAGCATACAATTATATACAAATTATGACATATATATATATATAAATCATCTATCGATTGTCCCTGCAAACTAGCTGAATCGGGTCAGTGACAGAGATGCAATACCAGCTGTGGAAAATTCTGAACACCTACTTGAAGACCATGGGTTCGAGCTTAATGGTCCTCGTCAGTCGAGACTTTGATTTCACGAGTTCTGCGATGGAAATCCTCAGAACCCACCAATACTGACAGTGCGGCCAGGCCAATTATATGGCTGGATTATTAATTAAAAATTTCTCGAAAGAGTTTAAGCCATAAAAATAAAATCTCCTGTTCAGAATGTACCAAAATTGGTGTTGTGGTATTGATTGGATTCCGTTAGTTTGATCAAAAGAGTGAGAGCATAGTTTTTCGTCTATTTTGACGGGACGTGGCCATTTTTTATATAGAAAAATATTTAAAATAAAAAAGGCATATCCTGAATAAGAACACATTTCAGAAGGCAGAGCGCCTATGGTGGAACAGAAATCAACTATTCATTGATTTAACCTGTTCCCTGATATTTTGCCAACCCAATATTTTGATAAATCAAGAAAAGCCATCAAGAAATTGGGTTGGGCAAATATCAGGGAACAGGCTGAATCAACGAATAGTTGATTTCTGTTCCACCAGATGGCGCTCTGCCTTCTGAAAAGCACTAGTGCTCCTGGTCAGGATATGCTTTTTTTAATTTTTAATATCAATTTTTTTTTATTATTTTTTATTTTTTCTATTGTTTTTTTCATGGATAAATATGTTCTTCCAGCAAAATTATCATCAAAACTAACCTCGTGTAAAGTTAGGACCGTCGTTTAAGCCATATTAGAACGAAGGGGATATGATGTCGCAAAATTACTCTTCTAGAGAACAACCCTCATTTTTAAACATTATTTCCGGATTTAAAGCATTTTCAATTAGCCAGAATCTTTGTAAATATTATTATTTTTTATAATATTTATTTTTGTTTATAATTTCTCATTATATATCTTTATATATTATAATTTATTTCAAAGATAATAGTTTTTTTGTGATTTAAATATTTATTTTTGACTCGTGCTTTAGATGTTGTACAAAATTATAAATATCGCATGAGAACGCCCTTGGAACCTTAGAATAATTTTTAACGCCTTGCCAAATGTTATAATTTTTGTTTGCTCCTGACGAGGACAAAAGCTTTTTGTCGAAATGTCGAGGTAATAAAAATATTTACTGGCCGAAGTATCTTTATTTTCAAGAAACCAGAATAAGGATCAGTGTTAATTTGGTCTCCTTTCAGTGCAATCTTTAAAACACAGTCTCCACTTTGCCCCTTAAAGAAGAGTTACCGGATGAAAGAGAGACCATTTGATTATTGATGAAAAAGGATGACTCCATAATTTTGATAATCACCTGGATCAGTATATTATCAAAAGAAGAACAGAATCATGAGGCGATGAATTTCTTACTAAGAAAACACCAAAGTTAAAAGAAAGCGTCGAGTTTATTTATTAATAAAGAAATTCGTGGCTTCAACAACAAAATAGCCTTTATTGGGCACACGTGCCATACAGGATTCTCCCGGTAGAACAAAATAAATAAATAACAAATTAGCATCGTAGTTATATACAAATATTGGGTATTGACCTCGACCAATTATCGAGTTGGATCCGGTGTCAGTGCTAAATATTTTGATTGAGCTGATTTCCAGTATTTATAAAAAATTCGTGGCTTCCACCTATGGTCTTAGCAATGATATCATGAGATTCTTTTTATTGGAATGTAGAATTTCTTGTAGAACGATTTTGTTCTTCTTTTGATAATACGGAAGACTCCATTACATCGATGCTTGTTTTCTTTCAGGATGAAAATGAGGGGTCGGTGGAAGGATGGTCTAAACCGTTGGTTTTCGACCGCTACGACCCGGTTTCGATTCCCGCATTGGGCACTTTTTTCTAATTAAAAAATGCTCCAATGGCCCCCGATTCTTGCAAAAGTCCAACCCCACCAGCGAGTGCAAGTAACCAAACGGGGCTCTGGCACATTTGTAAGTGCAAAGTCGAACTGCTTTTTACATGTGTAGACATGTGGTGCATTTACAGTAAAAGCAGTCGCCTACTTCTACCCACCATGATTATCATGGCTTGTACCACTTGTACTAGGGATAAGAAAAAAGAATGAAAATGATAAACACAGGTTTAGTGACAAAGAATAAACAAATACGTATTATTTAATGTGCATTTTCGTGTAGCATTATTGTTATAATGTGATTCATATCTTGCGTCGCTCACCCTCAACAAACTTTTTAAAACATGTATACACTTTTGTGGATCTTAAAAATAACATTAATCGCTTGATATTTGGAAATATTCGAGATTTCTGCAATATATGATTTTGTGTTTGATTTCGAAAGGATAATTTAAAACTTAAATTTTGAAATTTTGACAAAATTCTTGGATCTATTTCGCGATATAAATGTTTGGATGGGAGCTCATGTAAAAATATAGAAGTCATTGTTGTTGTTGTCGTGTCCAATGAAGAGCTTCAGATGTCTCCATGCATCTCTATCACAGCAGTCATAATGTCCACTATCTTGGGTGTGTAAAGTTGCTGTTCTGGGTCCATGTCAATTTTCTGCAAGGCTGCGGCCTTTGCTGGACATGAGAATATGTGAGTAGGTGTTAGTTCCACGCCAGGACAGTTGTTACATGTCCTATAGGTTCTTGTGCCATCTGGATGTATTGTCATTCCTTTATAGAAGTTATCTATATATCAGAGGGCCACATGTAGAAAACGGTTCAAGCTTTGCACTTACAATATTCCAACGAGCCGTTTGACTATATATAAAATCACTGGTAAGATTTAAAATGTGCATGAACGGAAACCAATTCTATATTTATTAAAATTTAAAGAATAACGAATACCAGCCAGAGAGCCTCTATTTTTACGATGTTATTTGGTAAAATTATTGTTTCGCTGGTGACCTGATATACTGGGATAAAACATCCGACTTTTGACGTTTATTTAAAAACTAATGGATTTATAAAGAACACCTTCTAACTAAATGTCTTAAATAATCTTCAAGAACAAAAAGTATGCAAATTCAACGATAAGAAAGTATGGAAAATACACTGGTGTCCAAAAATAAGAAACTTAACCAATACTGAAATTTCTCAAAGGCTAATTCATTAACAAATATAAAATTTAGTATACAAATAGTTTAAACTATGGAGAATTTGACTAGCTATATGAAAATAAAAAATATATTTGAAATTATGAAATATGCAAATTATTACCAACATACCCAAAGCTAAGGTTCCAGATCTTAAAGAAATAAGATATCAATAGGGAGTATGATCACCTCTAACAGCTATCAAGGTCTCACAGCGAGCCCTCATACTGTTTACCAGGCTTTGGAGGAGGTCCAGGGGTAGTAAACCCCACTCCTCCAATAGAGCAGTTCTTAGCTCAACGAGGGTTCTGGGAGAGGGGTGACGAGCTCCAATACGCCTCCCTAGAGCATCCCACACATGCTTTATTGGATTCAGGTCCGGAGATCTGGCTGGCCAATCCATCCTTCGAATATTCTCACTCTGGAGATATTCATTGACTAGCCTAGCCCTATGCGGACGAGCATTATCGTCCATAAAAATTAAATTGTGACCAATTTGATCTCTATAAGGTCTTAGATAGGGCTCAAGGATCTCGTCCCTGTACCTTTGGGCAGTTAAAGTGCCCCCAGAAAAAAAGTGGAGGGGTGTGCGACTGCTAGAACTGATGCCAGCCCAGACTAAGAGACTGCCCCCTCTAAAACTGTCTATTTCCCTCATGTTACTGGGATGATAGCGGGTTCCAGGCTCCCTCCAGGTGAAACCTCGTCGAGAATCTGTGTTTAAACTAAATCTTGACTCGTCACTGAAGAGAACATTGGCCCACTGATCATGAGTCCAGGTGTGATGTTCCAAGCACCAATTCAAGCGGGCTCTCCTGTGAGCAGAGGTTAAAGGGATACAGACCATTGGTCGTCTTGCATAAAGAGCACCTTCTTGAAGCCTTCGGTAAACAGTTTGTCTTGAAATTCTCGGAAATAGCGGTCTTCAGAGGTAGCTGTTTTTCTTCTCTACCAGAACCTTCTTTTCTTTTGATGGTTCCTGTCTCAATGAACTGTTTCCATATTTTGCTGACCGCAGATTTATTTACATTTAGCCATTTTGCTACTTCAACTTGTGAATGCCCTGCCTCCATTCTTCCAACAGCTCTCCATTTTAAATCATCTGCTAAAATTTTTCGTAAACTCATAATTAACTAAGGATCAAATAAAATTATAATTGGACAATTCTTAGATGGGGTAAACGACACGCCAAATAGCACACTTATAAAGAGCTTGTGGGGAATGGTGGAGATCCATTATTCCGGACGCAGCCCAGACGGCTCAGGTGTCGACTGTAAACACGGCGGCGCCTGCCTGCAACAAAGGAGCCGCCGACATAGAATCAGAACACGGCTTGGTTTTGCTACCCACCAGTCGCGTGTTTTCCACTGTCCTCTTAAGGTCTGGGTGGCCATTTGCTCCAGGGGTGTCCTCTTAATATGTATTGAATAAAGTTAGTTAGAAGGAGATTTTTACCCCCTCCTTTCAGCTATTTAGTGATCTTATTTAAATCCTTGCAACAGCCCACAAAGAATCATCACAGCGAATTCTTCTACCGAACTCGCTCAGTGTTTTGTGAACCGACTACCCGACATTTCTACACAAGCTTACTCTCAAGTGCTTATAAAGCAAAAATTTGCATATTTTCAATTTTACCGAATCAAATGGCTGCGATAAATAAATTCTATGACTTAAAATACCTAATTAAATTACTTTTTAGCTTTTAGCGTTGTATATTTTAAAACATATCATTAAAAAACAAAGGTTTCTTATTTTTTGGACACCAGTGTAATTATACAAAACAAAATTATGTAAAAATAATTATACATGAAAGTTAATAAGAATAAATAAGTTTTAAAAAGTTACAATTGAGAAAAGATGTAGCCAAAACAAGTAAGTTTAAAAAGTGGCATGTGAGCAATAGACTCCATCAGCGCTCCTCTCTCCTAACCATAATATCAATTGTTTATTTTATTTATTTATTTCGTCTCAATTTACAGGTGTTACATTCGAGCACAGCTCGCGAGTCACCTTGTCCTGGCTATTTACACATGGCGAGTTGGTGGAGTAGAAGTGGTCCCCCTAGGCCTTGCAGGAGGGAAGCTGTTGGGCGATGAGCTCTTGACTAAGTGTCAGGGCCGGGTCGTCGGAATCGGGGATTGATATCTCCTTTATTTTGTAGAATATCTTGTATGGTTGGATTATTTGAATTTTGCATTTGGAGGTATAATTTCTTAACGGAAGTTTGGTACATATCTTCTAGATCGGGTTGGTTCAAGTCCTCCTTCAGTATCTTGTTTGATAGGTTGAATGGAGCTCCTATACGTGTCCGAAGGCAGATTCTCATAAATGCGTTTATCCTATTTTTGTTTGTGGTTGTAATATATATTTACACCAAATTGGGAGTGCGTATGTTACTATCAGGAGGATACAACTTCTGTATAGAGTAAACTTTTTTGTTTTGTAGTCAATTTGCTTCTATAGTTGAACAGGCTTGATAATGTTATTTTTGCGATTTTTGCTTTCTTTATGATATTTTTGACATGCATGTTGAATTTCAACTTGGAGTCTAAGGTAACTCCAAGATATTTAACGCTGTCAGTCCAGTTAATAGGGCTCTGGTTTACCTTTAGGATGGATTGTGGCTTGAATTTTTTATTGTTTAGTGGAGGAAAAATTATTGCCTGAGACTTTTTGGGTTGATGTCTAATTTCCAATCGTTGCACCATTTGGTTATGCTGTTTATGTAATTTTGGAGTTGTGTAGTTATTATTCCTATTGATTTGGAGTTTGCTAAAATTGCTGCGTCATCTGCGAAAAGTTTTATTTGACATTTTGGATGTTGAGGGAAATCGTTGATGTAGATGTTGAATAGGTAGGGTCCAAGGATAGAGCCTTGAGGGACTCCAATCTGGGTTGGTTTTGCCGTGGTTAAATAATCCCCTTGCTTAACTGAAAAGGTTCTGTCCTGGAGATAGTTTTTCATTTGATAAAATTTGATAAAATCCCTTGGAAATTGATTTTTTGTTATTTTTGCTATCAAGCCATCATGCCATACTCTATCAAAGGCTTTGGTAAGGTCTAGAAAAACAGCACCTACTGCCTCCTTGTGGGACTTTCTTATTTGGATGTAGTCTATTACTGTGATTAGCTGGTGGGTTGTGGAGTGTCCTTTTCTGAATCCAAATTGTTGAGGAATGATAAAGTTAATAGAATCCAGTGTTCAATCATCGGGTGGCTCGGTCTACTCAGTCTCATGCAACGATTGTAGTGCAACCTATATAGGTGAGACTGGTAGGTCCGTGGCCATCAGGATGGTTGAGCATGGCAGGTGGTGCGTCAATAACAAAGACAACAAATCCCTCATCTACAGCCATATTCTTGACACAGGCCACTCCTTTGATTTAACTTCACCCACCACTTTATACAATAACATCTCCAATAAATACCAAAGACTGATCATAGAAGCCATTGTATCCATATCAAAAAATAGCATTAACCGACATATAGATTTACCTGCACAATATCAGGATATATGTAGCAACTTGAATAACCGTTAAACCCCCCCCCCCCCTCCCCCAGTATAGTTCCAATATGGCCGCTGATGGCGGGTTGAACAGTCGATATCCTAATACTAGTCTCTCTTCATTATATAGTCACATGTTTTAGCCAATTACAAACCTACCATTTATTTGTTAACCGACATTACAGGATTAGCATAGTTACATAAATATATTATATAATAACTTAGATTTGCAAATATTTTTAACTAAATTGTTCTTTAGCCGTCCTATATTATTTTTCTAATATGTAAAAATATCTCTTAAAAACGGAATCCTATTTAAGGCCTATTGGCATCATGTATCATTACCAGTTGAAGGGCGTGACTGCCCGAAAGCTCGTGTAGTCGATTAATAAAAATTATTTTCTCCTAACGCTTTATTCTATAGTATTTAGAATCCATGTATGTCTGCAATATGCGAAGAACAATCCTCTCGTATACCTTACCGATGGTAGAGAGAAGGCTGATTGGTCTGAGATCTTCAGGTGATTTGACAGGTGATTTTTTTGGAATGGTTATGATAATGGCATGTTTCCATGTCTTTTCGGGAAGTAGCACAGGTGTAATGCAGCATTGAAGATCCCAGCGAGGAAAACTATCCATTTGATGGGGAGGTTTTTAGTCATTTGCGGCGTAATATTGTCGTGGCCTGGAGCTTTGTGATTACCTAGGTTTTTAATCACTTCCTTGACTTCATTTGGCGTTGTCATTGATAGTATATTCTCTTGGGGATGATGGCAAGTCTTATCTGTTAGGTAAGACGGAACCTCATCCTCCGCCTTGGAAAAGTGTTTGGAAAAATGCTCTGAAAGATCATTTCCAATTTCTTTGTCGGTCAGCAAGGTTTTTCCATTTGCATTTAAACTAATATCAATTGCTTTGAAAAGGCAGTTTATAAGGCTATTCTAACTGTTCCTTTTCAAACACGAGCTCATTTATAGCCATTGTCACTCTGTGTAATATTCCAACACTAACACCATTGCTATTATTTAACGTTTTTTTAAAAGAAATTTTGAAATATTCTTCAATATATGAATCCACTGTATCAACATTAAAGTAAAATATCAAACTTCGGTGGATACGTTTCTTTTAACCCTGGAAGACTGATGTTTTCACATAAATTAAGATAATTATTGCAACTATCTATTTTTCATTTATAGTTCTATATATTTAAAGATCATTGATCCAGTTGGTGTCTGCAATGACTCATGAATTTATGGGTTGTAAACAGGGATAAAAACTTGTGCGTAGAGTGTGTTGGGAAAGATGTTTACGTCAAAATTTGATGGATGTTTTGTCCAATAACTTAAGATACTCGTTGGATCCAATTTTAGCCCAACATTGTGGCTTGGAAATTCTTTAGCTCATTATTCCTGATTTTTTTTGTTGTTTGAAGATACATTAGAACCTCCATGAGAGGACACTCACGCTAGAGGACACCTCTCTATAAAGGACAGTTTTCATCGTCAAAAAACAATTTTTACTATTTAGCAACTCTCCAGGAAAATGACACCTTTTCCCTAAAGGAAACCTCAGCTCTGCAACTAGGTGTATTTTACAGGGAGGTTCAACTGTATCTATATAAATATAATATCACAGAATAATCTGTGGTAACCTACTCGGTGTATCATCATCAGTCACGTGATACTACGTCAGCGTTTTATTTATGTAATATTCTGTTTATATATCTCTTTGGGTAGTTGGCTATCTAAGGATACGCTCCAGGAGCCTGGGTTGCTGGGTCTTGAAAATTTGTCCTTAGTAGCTTGGCATATTTTATCTTGCGGCGTGAAGAGCGGTTTCGGCGTCGCATCGTCAATAGGGACATCATCTTCCTGTAGGGAAGCCTTGACTTTAACACGGCGTTGGAATCCTGGAGTCAGTCTTAGAAAATATAGATCACAGCACTCAAGGCCTCGAGGTCTTCTCGGATATCTTCAGTTTGTCTTACCTAATCTACCCAGCATTTCCACCAAAATGTAAAGTAGAAAATCAGGAAAGACAAACTTCAGGATGAGACAGCAATTTATTTAAGTCACAAACACAAATCAATAAGATACAAGTTAAGCAATGAGGGAAGTATCCAGAGTAGCAAAATAAATACTTTGCTACAATATTTAATATCAAGTAATATGAAAAATCCAGCCGTAATATATAAATTTAGTAAAGTATCTAACGGCGTTTCATTATTTTTCTCATTTTTGTACTCTTGTAGAAGGGCGGTAAGGCTTGAAATTTGCATCTGTCTCAATAAAAATAAAATAACAGACGACCAGCGACTTCAAAGACTTTCCACTACCTTTTGTTTTGTCTCCATGTATATAGTCCTCTTTTAGAGGTACAGTGGTACCTCGACATACGAGCGCCCCAACATACGAGTTTTTCGAGATACGAGCCGACGAGCAAGTGATTTTTTGCTTTGAGTTACGAGCGAAATTCGAGATACGAGTTCGGTTCGGTAGTGTTGAAGATATTAATCTGTGATTTTAAATGGGAATTTTGTATGGGGAAATTTGCTTCGAGATACGAGTAATTCAAGATACGAGCAAGGTTACGGAACGAATTAAACTCGTATGTCGAGGTACCACTGTATATAATTCTCCCCCGACACCTCCCTGCAATCTTTCGAACCTTCCAAAATAAAGTAATTGTCGAGGTTTCCAAGATACGCCTCCTTCTATTTGATCCATTTTTCTCGTTATCCATGTTTGGCAACAGGAAGAACTCACAGGTTGTCAGATCAGGCGAGTACAGAAGAAATGTCAGCAATTCATGACGTAATTAATGTTGTTTGGCTACGACAACACCAGATCAATGTGTTGGTACGTTGTCATGGTGATGTTTATCTTCGCTAAATGTATTTGTTAATTTTGTTCCAAAATAACTCTATTAGGTACCGCTCAAAAAGACAAACCTAGTTTATGATAATTGCAATAATGAATATAATATGTTGCATATGATGCACTCTAGCGCGCCATCTGTTATCAAAATTCAAAACCATTTTAAAGGCGTAAGATTCTTTTTGATATTAAACAATTTCTACTGCCCTTACTGCAATGGAAAAATTGATGTCCATAGTTCTTCTAAAATACCCATTCAAAGAGTCTACCAACAGTATCACTATAAAAGGAAGTTCCAAAAATGCAATATAACAGCTGTATGGTAGATTAAACTGGCCAAACCGCTGAGAGGGTTCACCACTGATGAGCCAGGCCCTCTCATTAATTTTTCCATTGCAGTAAGGGCAGTAGAAATTGTTTAATATCAAAAAGAATCTTACGCCTTTAAAATAGTTTTGAATTTTAATATAATATGTGATGGTTATTCACATATTAAAACAAAGTGTCTAATGCGGGATACGATACTGGTTCATGGCTGCCGAGAATCAAGGGTTTTATCCACTCGTCCACCGACTTTTTAGTTGCCTGCTATATGGGCAATATCAGCTTATATCCTTCTGGAGATATTATTAGGGAAAAACTGATAAAAGGATTTCCACTAACGACCAAGAACCAGGTAATGTTTTTATTACAAAAGATGATTCTTCGAAAATTGTAGAGATAAATGACGTTAAAATCTAATATAGGAAACATATTTTTTTTTCCCCACGTCGTTTTAAAAAAACAACTCCGACACTATTCCCAGTAATTTCCTGACAGAGAAATCTGGGATTCTATAATTATTCTACCCGCGTCACTGCTGGCAAAACTGATGGATACATACGATTATGGTAGTATAATTAAATTCTGCGGGTTTCCTAAACTATAGCTGAGGATATAAGGATTTGTGACATATCTACATGTATCTTCCATAAATCTCTTGTTCTTCTCTAGACATAGAAGATCTACAACTGCAAGGAGTTTGTGATCTATACGCTGGGCGTCTGTGGTAGATGTGCCCTCTACCAGCACGGCATCTTCGCATCCCTCCTTCCAGGGACACACGACGGACATTTCTCTGCAGCTAGCCTTGCAGGCACTTTCTCATTCGGGATCTATCCATTGTCTACATCGTCTGCGAATCCAGGGACCTGTCGCTGACCAACAGTTACTGGTCCTGCAGCGACGTCCGCCCTCTCATCTGAGAGGTGTTCTCCATCATCGGGCGGCCACCCTGCTGTCCTGGATCTACGCGATGGATCTCGAGGAACATACCATTATCATCTCTTCAGCGGCTAAGCAAGAAAACATTTTCTTCGTAGAACGTTAAATGCTGTGATGTGATTGGAGCCTCGCTGCGAACTCAGCAGCGGTTACTGGAAGCGCCATGTACATAATTATTGTATATAGCATGTATTTATTCTGATATAAATTCCCATCATATGTGCGAACTTTATACCAATTTAGTTTACTGGTGGTCGGTAAAAGTTGCTGATTGTCTAATTGTCTCCCAATTAAATATATTTTCTTTCTTTAGACTTGGAAGATAATCGGGCGTGGTACTCGAGGCCCACCGCGAAGATCCAAGACTGCAGGGTCGGCGGCCGCCCGATGATGGTAAACGCCTCAAGGATGAGAACACGGACGGCGCTGCAGGACCAGTAGCAGTGACCCAGCGACAGATAACTGGAACCGCAGGCGATGCATACAGGCTGACTCGACGATGGGTGCCCCAAATGAGACAGGGCGTGCATAGCAAGCCGCAGAGCGATGTCCGCCGCGTGGCCGCTGAAGGAGCAGCGACGAAGAGATGAGAAAGGCATGCTGGTGAATGGAACGTCGACCTCCAGGCGCCACACCACAGCCCATTACTCTTGGGAAATTTCACGCATACTCCTTAGCAGGTCGGAATTCTTCAAAGTGATCGTCGCGGATTAGCAGACGAATACCATCGGCGTATGCCAGGATGTGTCCTCCCTTCCCAACATCTTCCCCAGGTAGGGCAAGGGATCAATAAAGATGGAGTTCAGAGCTGCACCGCAGGCACAACCCTGTCGAAGCCCTCTACGCATTCTGAATGGGCAGGTGAAGTTTCCATCGACCTTGATGGTATAATCGGCCTCCGCTTATAGCAGGAAGAAGCATTCCACGAAGGGCGGAGACATGCCGATGGAACACAGCTGGGAGGCAAGGAACTATCGGTACATGTTATAAAAGGCGGACTGCAGTACATGGAGATGACTACCAGCGGTGACTTGTTCTTGAACACTAGAGAAACTTCGTCCGACAATCACGCAATGTTTCAGGAAAGACATCTCCCCGGAACAGCGTACGGGTTGCAATAATGTATTCCTCCTTCACCGCGATGAGTATGTTCCCGATGACGATCTTTTCCGCCTTTTTTCTATAAAGGAATGCCATGAGGATGGTGTCGATGATGGTAAGTCCCTATTCGACCAGGCGCTCCACCTTCTCCATCGTGGCCAGTCCTATTAGAACATGGCCGGACATCTTCATCAACTGGTAGATGGATCTCATTCAAGGCCTTCATACAGTGCACGTGATGGAAGTCCGCGCGCAATTCAATAAAGCAGCATTGGTCGAACGATGCTGCTGCTGATCTAGCCTTGTTAAGCGTCTGCTGCTGTCTGGTGTTCCTGACGAAGGCCATGGATTTCATAGTGGTCCTTTTTGGCTGTCCAACTGGCCTTGGGGTTCTGGCGCCAGACCTTGCGATCTTGACTAAGAGACTTTTGGATTCTTAACCCTTCCATTTATTTTGTTTTACTCAAAGGCTCAATCCGCGTTTTCGACCTGATCCACCCAATTTGAATTTGCTTAATTTTTTTCAGAAGCTTTATTTGTACACGCACATCTTCGCAAATGTTTATATTTGTAGAAATGAAACTTTCTACTTGCAGTTTTTCTAACACGAGATACTGTTACACCAGGTTGCCGTTCTGCAAGGTCATCGTCCTATATTTCCTCTTCTTGGTGGTATACACGTTTCCCGAGCGGGTTTATATAATTAGGCAAAAAAAAAGTAAATACAAAGTAAATTATAATACAATATTGTAGCGTAGCAGAAAGGTAGAGTCGGTGATCCGCAAACGAAGAACGTTTTATTATTAACCAAACAAAACGAGGTTAAAAGAAGAACAACCGAAAAATATCAATCCATAAATGAATACACGCAAAAGTATATCTAGGAATCAAAACACAACAAAAACCTATGCAAAAATCAGGCATTAAAAATAAATTAAAATATTTACATAAAAATGATAAAACCAATTACTCGCTACATAGCCCCCCTCTCAAAGGACATCGACCCGATGCTCAGCAGGAGACCTGCGCCGCCAGTCTACGAGCTCGCGACCGCGTAATAGGGCCAGGGATATCCAGGTCTCTTGGTCTGGGGACCTCCTCCTGGGCCAAGGGTGGTTGCCTCCCTCCCGCTGGAACTTCTTCCTTTTGAGGACTTGATAAGTTGTCTTCCATGTCCTCCTCCAGGTGGTCCTCCCGCTTCTCTGGATCTAAATAGGGCTTCATCCTGCAGATGTGAACTATGTCCTTTGTTTTACGACGACCATGCTGGTCTCCGAATGTCTCCACTTCGTATGTCACATCGGATATTTTTCTTGTTACTTTATACGGGCCGAAATAACGTCGCATTAGTTTTTCAGACAAACCCACCTTGCGCACAGGGATATAGATCCAAACGAGATCTCCGGGCTGATAGATTATGTTTCTGTGATGGGCGTCGTAACGGAGTTTATTGTCTCCCTGGGACCTCATAGTGTGAATGCGTGCCAGCTGTCGCGCTTCTTCGGCCCTTGATCCTAGAGTCTGGATGAAGTCATCTTCATCCTCTGATGGAAATTTGGGGAATAGCAAGTCTAGTGGGGTCTCCGCCTCACGCCCGTGCACAAGGTAGAATGGACTAAACCCCGTGGACTCTTGCTTCGCCGTGTTGTATGCGAACGTCACGAATGGGAGAATCTCATCCCAATCCTTCTGGTTGACGTCCACATACATGGACAGCATATCTGCTATTGTCTTATTCAACCTTTCAGTGAGTCCATTGGTCTGAGGGTGGTAGGCGGTTGTTGTCCGATGAGTTATTCTACAGTGTTTGTTCAGATCACGAATCATTGAAGATGTAAAATTTCGTCCTCGGTCTGTGATAACTTCCCTCGGCGCACCGTGCTTCAGAATTACATCTTTAATGAAGAATTTCGCCACTTCCACTGATTCACTTGTCGGTAGAGCTTTCGTGATTGCAAACTTGGTGAGGTAATCCGTACAGACAATGATCCAGCGGTTCCCACACATAGATGTTGGAAACCTTCCAAGGAGATCCATTCCCACTTTTTCGAAGGCGGCTATAGGCACAGGTATCGGCTGCAAAAGTCCTGGAGGGAGTTGGGGCTGGCGTTTGCGTCGCTGACAATCTGGACAGTGAGCCACATACTTCCTAACATTCCTATACATTCCGGGCCAGTAGAATTTTTTCTTATTCGATCATATGTCTTAGTAAATCCAAGATGTCCTGAAGTGGGAGAATCATGTGAGTTTCTCAGTATTTCAGGCCTCAAGTGGCGGGGGACCACCAGAAGCCATTCCCTTCCCATTGGATCGTAATTTTTTTTATGGAGAGTATCGTTTATTTTTATAAAAGACTTGTTAGATGTTTCCTGTTGGATTTTGTCGGCTATCTTCGTGAGGTCCGGGTCTTTCATTTGTTCCCGTCCAAAATTCTGTAAGGCAACTATGCAAGGGATATCTTCTTCTATATCTTCACTACAATTTAAGGGACTTCTTGATAAACAGTCAGCATCCTGATGTTTTCTTCCGCTCTTGTGCACAACAGTAACATCAAACTCCTGCAGCCGAAGAGCCCATCTTGCCAACCCCCCACATGGGTCCTTGAGGTTGGTCAGCCAGCACAAGGAGTGATGGTCAGTTACGATAGTGAATTGACGTCCAAAAACATACGGCCGGAATTTGCCAATGGCCCAAATAATAGCAAGACATTCTCTCTCAGTCGTCGAATAATTTCTTTCCGCCTTATTGAGCGTTCTCGATGCATAGGCAATGGCTCTTTCCTTTCCCTTTTGAATTTGCGCTAAAACTGCTCCTATTCCATAGTTGCTCGCATCAGTATGTATTTCTGTTGGGGATGGATGATCAAAATGTCCCAAGACAGGCTCAGAAATTAGGGCTGACTTGAGAGCTTCAAATGCGTGCCGCTCTTCTATGTTCCAACTAAACACTGAATCTTTCTTTAAAAGAGCGTTTAATGGTTGGGCTATATGGGCATAATTGGGTATAAAACGGCGGTAGTAGGAAGATAGCCCTAGGAAACTTCTAACTTCTTTTAGCGACTTTGGTCTGGGGAAGTCACGGACTGCTCTAATTTTTTCTGGATCCAGACATATTCCATCTCCACTCACCTCATGTCCAAGAACTGTTATAGTTTTCGCACCAAACCTGCATTTCCCCGGATTGAGACACAAGCCAGCCTTCCTCAAACAGCCTAATACCAGCTGAAGGCGTCTCAGATGTTCCTCAAAATCATCGGAAAAAACGACTATGTCATCAAGGTAACAGAGACAGATTGTCCACTTAAGACCCTTCAAGAGGCCGTCCATCATTCGTTCGAATGTAGCTGGAGCGTTACATAACCCAAATGGCATCACTTTGAACTCATACAATCCATCTGGGGTTATGAATGCAGTCTTCCCACGGTCCGATTCCTCCACGTCGATCTGCCAGTACCCAGATTGGAGATCCATAGAGGAATAAAATCGTGCTCCCTGTAAACAGTCCAAAGTGTCGTCGATTCTTGGGAGCGGGTAAACATCCTTTTTTGTTATCTTATTAAGGCGGCGGTAATCGACGCAGAATCTCCAGCTGCCATCTTTTTTCCTGACCAAAACGACCGGTGAGGCCCATGGGCTTGCAGAGGGCTGAATAATACCAATTTCTTCCATTTTATTTACCTCCTCTTGAATAATTTGACGTTCCGCTAGTGCTACTCGGTACGGTCGTTGTTTGGTGGGAAGGTGGTCTCCAGTGTTAATTCGATGCTTAACATTATCGGTCTTGGACGCTTCTTTTTTTCTGAAATCAAAAATATCTCTATAGTTTCTCAATAAATTTCTTAATTTTTCTTTTTGAAAATCGTCAAGTGAATCATCTATATTTAAAATTTCCGCAATTTTTGAATCCTCGGAATGGCCTATATCCGTTCCCACGTGGTTGCCCTCAGCAAGTACACATAGCTGGCTATCCTCGATGACGACACCATCGGCCACGTGCATCCCCTGGGGAATTATCTTCGGAAATGGGCTCCAATTTGCCACCCACAGTTTTCCCCTGTTAGTTGTAAGTGAGATGATAGAGGAGGGAGCCATTAGTTCTCTTTCCAGCGACAGACCTTTTTGACTTTCTGCCACCACAGTTGCATTATCCGAGATGTCTCTGCTTAATACCTCTATCAGCTGACAAGATGCGGGCTCTATTCTGTATTCCCGTTCCGCGTAGAGAGGTGAGTTGTTCTTGGGTGTGTCCTCGACTAGGAATTCCTCTAAAAAAAGTTTATCTTCTGCAGAATCAATTACCGCCCTGGACAACTTCAAAAAGTCCCATCCGAGGATCACATCGTGACTACAGTCCTCCAGAACAATAAATTCGAAATTTTCCAGCAGACCATTTAAGTCCAATTTTAAAGAGCAGCGTCCTTTCGGTTTTATAATTTTACCGTTGGCCACTCTTAAGCTCACGTCAGTTTCGGCAAACATTATTTTCTTTAATTTGAGTCTGAACCTCTCGGACACGACAGAATAAGAAGCCCCAGAATCAACAAGAGCACTGGTTATATTTCCTTCTATTTTAATATTTATATAATTTCCTTTCATATCCACTGTAGTCGATGAGGGAGGGTTTCCAAATTTTGCGGCCTTACCTCCAAAATAGGTCGCAACCTCTAGTTTTCCTGGCGGGAACGGCGAGGTGACCGACTGGACCCTTTAATAGGCGACGAATGTTGTCCTTTTCGGCCAGGGTATGGGGAAGGGCTTCGGTAACGTCTAAAATTATCTTTTGGCTCGTCATCATTGAGCGCCGGGAATTTGGAACGGGATCCATAGAAGAACATTGGTTCTTGCCTCCTTTGGGAATATCCGTTTTCTCTTTCGTCATTCTGTCTCCTTCTGTCACGGCAGTAACGGGAGACATGGCCAGGGCGTCCGCAATGGAAGCAAATTGGTCTTCCCTCAGTGGTCCGCCATTCATTTGTGTCCAGTCTTTCTCCCTGTTTCGGGTACCAAGCTCTGGGACGGGGAGTCTGGGGTGCGGCCGTCTCTCTTCTAGCGATTGGTGACGGCGTATAAGTTCGATATTGAGGGGAGCCTCTGGAAGGATTTGATATTGGAGCGAGGGTTTTATCAATTTCTTCCCTCACCATGTCTTCAATGGTGGCGATTCTTGGTTCTTTTCGAGGAGCGGCCAAGGCTCGTTGCACCTCCTCGCGGACAATTTGTCTAATCATGGATGACAAATCTGTATTATCATCGCAGGCATCAAGGGATGCTACATTGGGCAAGCGTTCGTACTTGGCGGGGGTCACACGCCGACGATGAAGCGCTTCAATGCGGCGGCACTCAGACACAAATTGATCCGTATTGTTTATGTCTCTTGGAAGAAGCGCCTGATAAAGTTCTTCCACTATTCCTTTCATGAGGTGGGAGATTTTATCCTCCTCGCTCATTTGGAGATCCACCTCTTTGCAGAGTCGTAGGACGTCTTGTATATAGAACTCGGTGCTTTCACCCTTTAACTGAGCCCGGATTTTAAGTTTTTTCTCGGCAAGCAGCCGCAGACTCTCACTTTTCCCAAATACACTCTCTAATTGAGTAGTAAACTCTTCCCAATTCCGGATGGTCTCCTCATTATTCTCAAACCACTTGAGGGCAGTTCCATTCAGGTAAAAGTAGACATTGGCAAGACAGAGGGTTTCGTCCCAATGATTATGCTTTGCCACACGTTTGTAACCTCTTACCCAGGTAAGGGGATCCTCACCATCCTCCCCGGAGAACATGGAAGGATTCCTTGGTAGGTGCTGAACAAAGTAATTGCCCACCTGGGTGGCTTCCTCTATTTTCACGGTCATCTTCTTGAGCTCTACACTATCTTCCTGTTTAACAGTTTCAGTCCTTCTTTTATGTCTGAAGGGATATCGGTCTTGACGATCCAGCTTCTCCACCAGTTGTAGCGTAGCAGAAAGGTAGAGTCGGTGATCCGCAAACGAAGAACGTTTTATTATTAACCAAACAAAACGAGGTTAAAAGAAGAACAACCGAAAAATATCAATCCATAAATGAATACACGCAAAAGTATATCTAGGAATCAAAACACAACAAAAACCTATGCAAAAATCAGGCATTAAAAATAAATTAAAATATTTACATAAAAATGATAAAACCAATTACTCGCTACAATATAATATAATGCGGCTTGTGATTGTAAAACGACATTTGAAATACTATCCCGCATGTGTTTCTTTTCAACGAAAAATCAAAATTTATTTCAAGGAGAAATAACGAATATTTCTAACCTTTTAGATGAGATACGAGTGTGAAAGGGTGAATTGTGAAGAGTAATGATAAACGGAAAAATAAAAGTGCCCAGGGATGGGATGGGGTCCCTGGACACTTTTATTTTTCCGTTTATCATTACTCTTCACAATTCACCCTTTCATACCTCATCCAAAAGGTTAGAAATATTCGTTATTTCTCCTTGAAATAAATTTTGATTTTTCGTTGAAAAGAAACACATGCGGGATAGTATTTCAAATGTCGTTTTATAAAGTAAATTACAATTGAAAGTTATTGTGTGTATTGATTTGTTGTGTGTCTCCCACGTCTGTGTGTGTCGTTGCTGATTCCAAGTTTTAACGCTCTCCTCTTCAAGTTCAAGTCAAAGTTCCAAAATAACTTTATTAGGTACCGCACAGAAAGAGCAACTTAGATCATCATATTTTTACAATGGAGGGTTTGGTTATATACAAGGATTCATTTTTAAATTTTATTTTAGTATCTTTCTTAGTGTCTTCTTCTTTCTTAGTGTCTTTCTGGGTCCTCAGGTCCTTGGGGATCTTGTTCTTCAGGAGGTTTTTTCTGGCTTGTTTAATTTTCAAGGTGGGTTTATTTTTCTATTTCCCACTTTTCGTCTTTTTGGCTTAGTTGATGAAGATTTTGTTTCGGTTTTAAATTTTTTCCTCCATGTTCTCTGCATTTGTAGATTGTGGCTTCCTTGGAAGTGGGGTTATACAAATTTATCAGATTTTTCGTAGAACTTAATGGATTGTTCAATAATGTATTCATTAATATTTTCAATATTTAGGTCGTTCCTGAGGATTGTATTTTGAACGACCCAGGGTGTAGACACGATTTTCCTGATCATTTCATTTTCCGAAATTTCTAATTTTTTAAAGGATGCTCTTATCTGCTGTCATAAAATTTAGGTGGCGATAGATCAGTATTGGTCTTATTATTGATGTATAGATGGTTCTCTTGCAATGAAGGGATAGTTTGCTCCTTGGTCCTAGTAATAGGGATAGTCGGTGTTGTGATTGATCCTGTTTTCGACGTCTTTTTAAAGGTTAGATGCTCATCTAGAGTCATCCCTAGGTATCGAATATTGTCTTTCCATTTAATATTGTCACGGTAGAGAAGACCAGTACCCCAAAAACTTAATTAAAAATAATTTAGTAATTAAACTTTTATATTGAAAAATGTGTCAATTGAATTTTCAAGTGGTAATTTACAAGCTTGGTAAGGGGTGATGATTATGCAAATATTTATGATGATAAACAACAGAGTATTCAAAAATAATTATTCTGTGCCAATATTGTCTTCGTAAACGAAAAATTCATCCGATGGATTTTAATTTTTTTTCTTTTATTTTCTGAAGAAGATTATTGATTTTCTTTTATAGGGTTTATTATGACTCGCCATTTTTTGCTCCAAATCGTTGAAGAGTTGTAGGCCTCTTGGAGTTCATATGAAATCTGTCGAAGTTGTATGTTGAGGCTAAGATCGTGTATCGTCATTAAATAGGTGTAGTGAGGTTTCGTCGCGCGTTCTAACTGTTGACGTGTAGATTTGTTTAAAATTCACTAGGCAAAAGGTAGGTAGAAAGCAGGGACAATATTTTGTAAATGGACAGAACAACGGATTCAATTCGAGATATAAGAAAGATTAGCTCTAACTTCTCCTGGAAAACTTAATCAAAGATAAATACTCTTTCTGAATGTAGAAATTTGAAAATAGAAATCAAGGATATAAATATGGTGAATTGCAATATCATTTCTTGGGAACACATAAGAAAAGTTTACACAACTATACATATATAGCCTTAAAGTCAGAAGAACAAGTTATATATATACACTAGCGGATGTGCCCGGCTTCGCCCGGGTTTTTACACGAGTAAAGGTTTGTCTAACGAACATTTGTTAAAACAATTCTCTATAAACTTATTTAAAAAAGAAGATATATTTTGATAATTTGAAACTTGTAAATTTGAATCTCTCGATAAAGTGAACATTTTTTCCCGGTCCCTGTGTGCCGTGTCATCCTGAATTTTGTCTTTCCTAATTTTCTACATTACAAAATCATCGTTTTATCTAGTGAACATTTTTTTCCGGTCCCTTGAAAAATACTCGATAAGTTGAATAAAATCAATATTAATTGGTTCCCTCGGTAATTGGAAGTTAAAGGAATAGTATCTTCGCCTTGGAATTGTATCATTATTCTTGTCTCAAATAAATTGCCGTGTCATCCTGAGATAATCTTACTTTTGATAAATAATATATAAGATTTTATTATATATATTATATTATATATATATTACACGTTATTTGTTTTCTTGGCCGACTGTTTTACATATGGTGTTATCTTAAAATTGCTTGTTTTGAATATTTTTTAGATTGAGATTATTAGCTAGTATGTAAAAAAATTAACTCTGTTGAAATTTAATTTTGTATTTATATATAAATAAAATTAACTCTGTTGATTTTTTTTGGTATTTAATCGATAAGAGCGAAGTTACGCATGTTAATGTTAGGGAAAAATATTTTGATGTTAAGAAAAACCTGCTCCATCTCGTTTTACATAAATGTTGAAAATTTGGTTGAAATTGATGCATTGTAACGAAATTTTTTAGTGATGTACACTTATGAAATTTGCATTTTATTAATATAGATATGTCATAATATATGCTCTTCCAGGAATAATAAAGTAAACCTACAGTCAACGAGAGAGAGACGTCGATAGAAGGCAACTAAGTTACGGCCATATTGAACCACTGGCCACATGCCGGAGGGGGCTTTTCTTGGAACCCTCAAGACTATTTTTGGACAGTCGGGGGGTGGTGGCGATACAAAACGGTCGTTCAGCGGTGACAGCCTCTCGCGCTACCTCTCTCTCGCTGGTTGCCTGGGTTATTCCTCTACCAACTCGTCGTGTGATTATTTCTCTTTCCCCACCACATTATTATCACTATATTGCCACATTGAAAGTCGACAGGATCATATCACAGAAGAGTCGACAGGATAAGACCTGGCCGGGAAGCAAACCCCTCATATACCGGAGTATGAAGAAACAAGAAGCCAAGCCACGATGATCGGCCAAACCCAACTCAACTGTAACCACTCCTCTTCGAGCCCTCAACCCCTTCTTCGCCAACCTTTGAACCGTGATCCCGAAGAAGTATTCACCTACGACGGAGATGGAGCTGCCACGCACTTCTTCCAGCACTAGATCTGCCCAAGAACGACCACCGAGCCAGGGCAGGACACCTTCCTCCATCATGGACAAGACTCCGCCATATCCCTGCCGCTACTGTGATGTACAACACTGGTACGCACAGTGTCACAGACAGAACTCTCCCGAAGCTCAATGAACTTACCTGCGCCCTAAACCAACATAACTCGTGAGTGTAATTGTTTTAACTCCTACCATTCATTCTTTAAATAAGTCATTCCTTGTAAATTGTCCCAATATTTACATAATTAGCTCCATTTATTCTCTCCACGCCTATTAACAATGATTTTATTCTCCATATTATTTATCTAGATATTTGTAACTCATTTAATTAGTTACCTTACCAGTAGAATTTAACAATCGTCATTTCAATTAAATAATTTCCATTTTAATGTAATTAAAAAAAAAGAATAAAGAAAAAAAAGGAATTCTACCTATTAATGCTTTACGATTTTTACTATTAACAATAGATTTTTCATAATCAATTTATTTATAAAAATATGCCTCCAGCACCTAAACTTTTGTATACCTATTTGTATATGACCTATCCTACTTGTAAGCACGGCTCACGAAAAATAATGTCTTTCCCTAATCGACTCAAAATTCACCCTGTAATTCAGGCGTCGAAGAATTCCAACCACCACGTGAGCCTTGCTTACAACCAACCCTTGGTGACTCTTATCTATCTTCCCCATAATGTCCCACTCATTCTTACAACCTTGTTAACCTTATACCAGCTCAGGACCTTTATAGAATTATTGATTAATCAATTATCGAACATTATTACAAACAATATTGTCATTTCAAAATCCTAATCTTCGCCCTTCATTTATGATAATATATTTCGTAGTTCATCTCTGGCATATCCACCGACCCACACCATCTAGCCAATGGTGTGTTCGTCACAGGATGCAGATTGACTAACTGCTAGATATTTATCAAACCCTTTTTGTTCGCACTTGAACAATCTGCATCGAGCGGCACAGTTCGCTTCTTCTTCTCGCGCCACACGTTCGCCACACGGACCCTGTCTTCAAATCTATGTTTGTCCATTGTCCAAACCAGCACGATATAGCCTACCTTCGATATTTCCCACGGAGGTACGTTAAACATCGTCGCTGATTCTGTCCGGTCCGTCATCATTTCGTGCAGACATGGGTCTTACTTACAACCCACCGCGAAATCATCGCCTTGCACAAGCTCCCACGAAGGTTCAAACACCTCGTGTCCGAGCAGCTTGTCACTTGTAACGGACAACGCAGTCCTTGTCCCAATTTTTGGCACTGTGCGCTCATACTTTCCGCAAATTAAATATAAGTCCATTCGACTTCCTCACCTACACACGGGACTTTTCCCCTCGGACTCGCTACACAAGTAACTACATAAATAAGGTAGAATGGCCCAGGGGAAGTTTCCCCTCGCTCTGTTCGCCAAGGTTCTAACATTGTATGTAGTTCTATATTTACCTCAGTCCTGAGCTCACACAATTGCCAACCTCAACCTCATTTCTCATACTCTACACCTATAGCATAGAAAGCCCATGACAAGTTTCCCCTTGCCATGTCCGCCTGAAAAATATCTTAAAGTGTAGAGTTCCCCAGCCTTAATGACATTCAGAATTTCATCATGTGTATGTGACTTCCCTTCTCGTTGTTCACACTCCTCCATATCATTTCCCTTATAATACATTAGATTTTGTTGTATATAGCCTTTTATAACCTTGATATTTTCAGGAATATCCTTAAATATCAAACTCTCCGGTGTTGTAAAACTGCTTGTAAATAATATTTACTTGTGTACTATACAATATTTTATTTACATAAAACTATGTCACCATAACCTTAATTAATTTCAACTGTAAAATTACTTCTCTATCCCTGGCTTCACCAGCTTTAAGTATACTCAAAACATGTTCAGCCTTCTTCAACGGGGGCCATATGTCATAATATATGCTCTTCCAGGAATAATAAAGTAAACCTACAGTCAACGAGAGAGAGACGTCGATAGAAGGCAACTAAGTTACGGCCATATTGAACCACTGGCCACATGCCGGAGGGGGCTTTTCTTGGAACCCTCAAGACTATTTTTGGACAGTCGGGGGGTGGTGGCGATACAAAACGGTCGTTCAGCGGTGACAGCCTCTCGCGCTACCTCTCTCTCGCTGGTTGCTTGGGTTATTCCTCTACCAACTCGTCGTGTGATTATTTCTCTTTCCCCACCACATTATTATCATTATATTGCCCCATTGAAAGTCGACAGGGTCATATCACCTATATATATACAGAAATGTAAACAACTACAGAACTACATTATAGAATAGGTCTGAAATACCCTGTATATAGCCATGAAGTCAGATATACTAGCTACAGAAGTAGATCACACACAACTACAGAAAAAAATACAATAAGTCTGAACTACACCGTATATATAGCCGTAAGGCGGAGGAAGAAGCCACAGAAGTGAGATCAACTACAGAACAACACGTATAGAATAGGTTTGAAGCACCGTGTATATAGCCGTGAGGTCAGAGGAACAAGCTACAGAACAACATGTATAGAATAGGTCTGAAGCACCGTGTATATACCCGTGAGGTCAGAGGAACAAGCTACAGAACAACACGTATAGAATAGGTCTGAAGCACCGTGTATATACCCGTGAGGTCAGAGGAACAAGCTACAGAACAACACGTATAGAATAGGTCTGAAGCACCGTGTATATATATACCCGTGAGGTCAGAGGAACAAGCTACAGAACAACACGTATAGAATAGGTCTGAAGCACCGTGTATATAGCCGTGAGGTCAAAGGAACAAGCTACAGAAGTGAGATCAACTGCAGAACAACACGTATAGATTAGGTCTGAATCACAGTGTATATAGCCGTGAGGTCAGAGGAACAAGCTACAGAACAACACGTATAGAATAGGTCCGAAGCACCGTGTATATACCCGTGAGGTCAGAGGAACAAGCTACAGAACAACACGTATAGAATAGGTCTGAAGCACCGTGTATATAGCCGTGAGGTCAGAGGAACAAGCTACAGAACAACACGTATAGAATAGGTTTGAAGCACCGTGTATATAGCCGTGAGGTCAGAGGAACAAGCTACAGAACAACATGTATAGAATAGGTCTGAAGCACCGTGTATATACCCGTGAGGTCAGAGGAACAAGCTACAGAACAACACGTATAGAATAGGTCTGAAGCACCGTGTATATACCCGTGAGGTCAGAGGAACAAGCTACAGAACAACACGTATAGAATAGGTCTGAAGCACCGTGTATATAGCCGTGAGGTCAAAGGAACAAGCTACAGAAGTGAGATCAACTGCAGAACAACACGTATAGATTAGGTCTGAATCACAGTGTATATAGCCGTGAGGTCAGAGGAACAAGCTACAGAACAACACGTATAGAATAGGTCCGAAGCACCGTGTATATAGCCGTGAGGTCAGAGGAGTAAGCCAAAGCCCGGCCGAGTGACGTAAGGTGACGGACGCACGCACGGTCAAGGCGACGCCGTGAAATAGGGCGCCGACGTTACCAAACCATCCCGGTATATAGCGCCCAGGACCTCGCCCGCCGCATCCCACAACCATGCCCCGCCTTCATGTCTGCATCCTTCTCTTGCTCGTGGCCTGTGCCTCGGTGGCCTCTGCGCTCTGGTGCCGCAAGCTGCCGCCGCCAATGGAAGACTTCGACGTGACCAAGGTCGGTATCATCGATGATCTTATCTAGGTTCTCTTACATATTTTTCGTCCTTTTCTTGACTTCACACTTAAATATTTTTTTCTGAGTTACGGTCAACCTTCCGCAGATTCAATTTAGTACAACGTCCGTGATATTTAGCCCCTCTTTTCTTCATATGGAAGCATTTTTCTCATCAATAAAACGTTAATAGATGTTCATTAGTATTGATAACTTTTAAAGCATCGTATTTGCTAATTCACAATAGGCCTGAGTTGATGCGCTCTGAAAGCACAACAAATATTTAATAAAAATGCACATTACGATTCGTTTTGTTAAACTTTTATTGGGTATATTTGGAACTATCTCTTAAGATTAAGAATTGGTCTCTTTATTGCCATAAAATTAGACTAGCTTACATCAAGCAGTTTCTCATTAAGGCCTATACGTACGCTGAAATAATTCATAAGAATGGTAAAAGATAATCCAACAGACACACACATATTTACATACACACATATCAATATATTTACACCTACATAATATTTTTATAGCGAAACAAAGCTTCTTAAAAACTAATTAATGTAATCATTCTTTATTTTGCCATGTAAATATATCACAAGAATTTCTATCTCTTCACTATATATCTTACTAGCCGAATGGCCCGGGCAACGCCCGTGTTTTACCCGATTGAATGTTTTTATTCAAATACTATTTGTTACAATTATAATTGGCGCCTTAAATAAATGCATATATTAGTTAATAACTATAGCCTATGTGCTTTATCTGTCTATGTACTGTTGGCTTCCGTAGGCGTCTCATACTAGGAAAAGGAAAGAGAGGATTCCATTTAGTTATTAACTAATATATGCATTTATTTAAAGAGAGACCCGTTACAAAATAATAGTTATAAAAACGAAAGAGCGAGTGGGGGAGGCATGATGGGGGGGGTGGCAAAGGTGGCGTGATCGTAGCCAACCAATAGGAAGGCGCCATTCCAAAAAAAAAAAAGCCAACGGTGACAGAGACGACTGATGAGGAATGACGCTCGAAACTGTATATAGAATTAATTATTTGATCACACACAGCGCCATAATGCTATCGGCTTAGAAGCTCTGCCCCGTTTTTATCGTAATTAAAAATGTATTGATATAGAAATTTTAAATCTCGAATTTTTTTAATCGAATTCCCGCTATTTGGTTAAACGAAATGTGGGCTTTTGTAATTATTCAATTTTGAATATTTTGTGTACGCTCTAAAAATTTCAGAAGATAAATTATAAAGATACCACAGGTAATAATAATGAAACTTAGCATATAGCTCTCTATAACATTTAGAAAATTAATAACTAATTATGTTATAAAACAACACTTAAAGTTTCACCGCATAAGTTTCTTTTCTGTGAAAAATCAATATTTATTTCAAAGAGAAATATTTACTATTTCTAACTTTTTTGGAAGAAGTATGAAAGGGTGAAAATATGAAGAGTAATGGCGAACGGAAAAATAAAAGTGTCCAGGGGCGGGAATCGAACTCATAATATATATTTTCACCCTTTCATACTTCATCCAAAAAAGTTAGAAATAGTAAATATTTCTCTTTGAAATAAATATTGATTTTTCACAGAAAAGAAACTTTTGCGGTGAAACTTTAAGTGTTGTTTTATAATCATACGCCGCAGTCCTTTATAATGTAATTATGTTATCTTCTAAATGACAATTATAGAATGTTCACTTTTCAAAACAGTTTTTCAAAATAAAATCTTAGATTAGGATTAGTTCTTCAGAATCATTTTTTAAATACAAATTGCGCTGTTTCATACACACACATAATAGGATATTAATAGAGAAGTTTTCTATATAAAGCTGTCTAGAAAAAGGTCAACTGATGGGGGCTAGAGATAAAGAAAGATCCAGAGGTGACCTAACCCTAATGGTGTCAAGATCGGTAGACTTACATCACAGGCGCCATTTTGGCTGAAATTGAGAGTAAATGTCGATTAATTTCTGGCAGATCTTTCATATCATTCTCTTCGTGATTTTTTAAAATCTTAAAAACAACTATTTCTTCGCGATTATCTGAATTCTACACAATGTTATGTGTTAAAAAATAGTACAAATGTAATATTGTACTGGGATAAGATGCCTTTTTCTTAATGTTATAAGTAAGAACATTGCAATAAAAATACTTAATTCCGACTTGGTCAGTCGCGGCTAGACTTTTGCACTTCATATTTTCTCTAACTTTATATTGGTGTTTTATCGCAGTGCCAAAATGTCACATCTTTCCATTTTTTTTTTTTTTTGTAAAATTTATTTGAAAAAAATCAGCTATTTATAAAAGGTGAGACAGGTAGATCCGTGGCCATCAGGATGATCGAACATGGTAGGTGCATCAATAATAAAGACGGCAGATCCTTCATATACAACCACACCCATAATACTGGCCATTCTTTCAATTTAGATTCTCCCACCACCTTGTACAATAACATCCCCAGTAAACACCAGAGATTAATCATAGAGGCCATTTTATCCATTTCTAATGACAGTATTAATCGACATATAGATTTACCTAACCAATATCATGATATATGTATTAACTTAAAAACCGGATAAACCCCCCCCCCCCCCCCCCCCCCCACCTCACATTACTTTCCCGAATTCACGTTTTCTCGCGGCCAGGCTGCAGTTGTATCATTTTTGTTTAAAGCTCTCAGTTTGTTTCCTATTTTAATAGTCAATTATTCTTTTTATTACCTGTTGAAGGGCGTGACTGCCCGAAAGCTTGTCACAAGTTTAATTGAATAAAAATATTTTCTCCTTACTCTTCTTTATCGTTTATTTATAAAAGATTTTAACAGGTTTTAATCATAGCTGTCTTTGCTCAAATAATAAGAAAACGTGGTCAAAAAACAATAAATAATTAACACATATCATAACTATAAAGAAATTGTAATTAATTTTGACGCGTATGATTGTTTTTCAAATAAAACATTTTCCTCTGCCATCTTACTGCGATGATAAATTAAAAAGAAGGCCTGGCTCATCAGTGGTGAACCCTCCCAGCGGTTTCGCCAGTTTAATCTACCATACCGCTGTAATATTGCACATTGGGCTGTTTTGATTTTATACCGATACTGAAGCTGAAGCTCTGAAAAGGTATTTTAAATGAACTATGGATATAAGCTTTGAGGGGACAGTATAAATACATATAAATATATATATTTTTGAAAATAGATCAATCCATATTTTAATTCATTAGATAATAAAAAGGCATTTATTGGATTCAATAAAAGATTTATTTTCCAATATTTCGGTTGGGTGTTGCGGCGCTGAGTTTGTTTATACAAAAATGTAATGCCTTGATAAAGGTTTGGCGTTCAGCCAACCGAAATATTGGCAAATAAATCTTTTATTAAATCCAATTTTATTATATAATTATAAATATATAACATAATATGCTTCGAGAAATTGGTCTTTCATAAACACCAAGTAGAGTATTTTTCAGAACAATTATTGTGTGTGTGCAGTAAGAGCAGTATAAAATTGTTTAATTTTGAAAATAATCATACGCGTCTAGATTTTAGACTGAAAGCCCTTCATCAGGTCTTGAAATGGTACAAAAATTAATAGAACGACATTTGAAAATTATCCCATATGTGTTTCTTTTGAACAAAAAATCGAAATTTATTTTAAAGAGAAATAACGATTATTTCTAACCTTAAGGAGGAAGTAGGAAAGGATGAATTGTGAAGAGTGAAGTTAAGCGGAGTTAAAGTTTCCGTTTATCATTACTCTTCACATTTCATCCTTTCATACTTCCTCCTTAAGGTTAGAAATAATCGTTATTTCTCTTTAAAATATATTTCGATTTTTTGTTCAAAAGAAACACATGTGGGATAATTTTTAAATGTCGTTCTACAATCATAAGCCGCATTATATTGTATTACAAAAACTTATATATATGTCAACACATTCCCCCAAACTTCCACTGTAGGTTTGACGCCTGGTTGGAGAATTTAAGTTCATTTGTTGATTGGAATTTGGTTTGGAAGACATATAGCCACATCAACCAACTTTAGTAGAGTGACCGCGAGTTACTGAAACGTTGGAAATTAAATAAATAATAGGTTGATGTATCTATATTTCTTTTCCATCAATTAGAGTCTTTTTTAGAACACAATTAAAATATGATTCATGTTCAGAGCAAAAATAGTTATAATTTCTTGAGATAGATGGCGCCACGATGTTGATATAACGGAAGATAGCGTTTTTCGATGGTTTTTTTTTACCTCGTAGTTCATTATTACAAATTATGTTATTGGAATCCAAAAATCCTAACTTTATAGTATCTCCAGTTGGACCTTGTTATCAACAGGGATCTGTTTTAAATCCTCCCGTTTTTATTGGCTAACATATCGATAAAAGAACCTACAGGACATGCAACAATTGTCCTGGTGTGAAACTAACACCTACCCACACATATTCTCATGTCCAGTAATGGCCGCAGCCTTGCAGAAAATTGACATAGACCCAGAGCAGCAGTTTTACACACCAAAGATAGAGAACATTGCAACTGCTGTGATAGAGATGCATGGGGACATCTAAAGCTCTTCATTGGACACAACAACAATAACAATAAATTGACAAGGACCCAGAGCAGCAGCTTTACACACCCAAGATAGAGAACATTGCTGCTGCTGTGATAGAGATGTATGGAGACATCTGAGGTTTTCATTGGACACAACAACAACAACAATAAATTGACATGGACCCAGAGCAGCAGCTTTACACACCCAAGATAGAGAACATTGCTGCTGCTGTGATAGAGATGTATGGAGACATCTGAGGTTTTTCATTGGACACAACAACAACAACAATAAATTGACATGGACCCAGAGCAGCAGCTTTACACACCCAAGATAGAGAACATTGCTGCTGATGTGATAGAGATGTATGGAGACATCTGAGGTTTTTCATTGGACACAACAACAACAACAATAAATTGACATGGACCCAGAGCAGCAGCTTTACACACCCAAGATAGTGGACATTGCTGTGATAGAGATGCATGGAGACATCTGAGGCTCTACATTGGACCCGACAACAACAACAATAAATTGACATGGACCCAGAGCAGCAGCTTTACACACCCAAGATAGAGAACATTGCTGCTGCTGTGATAGAGATGTATGGAGACATCTGAGGTTTTTCATTGGACACAACAACAACAACAATAAATTGACATGGACCCAGAGCAGCAGCTTTACACACCCAAGATAGAGAACATTGCTGCTGCTGTGATAGAGATGTATGGAGACATCTGAGGTTTTTCATTGGACACAACAACAACAACAATAAATTGACATGGACCCAGAGCAGCAGCTTTACACACCCAAGATAGAGAACATTGCTGCTGCTGTGATAGAGATGTATGGAGACATCTGAGGTTTTCATTGGACACAACAACAACAACAATAAATTGACATGGACCCAGAGCAGCAGCTTTACACACCCAAGATAGAGAACATTGCTGCTGCTGTGATAGAGATGTATGGAGACATCTGAGGTTTTTCATTGGACACAACAACAACAACAATAAATTGACATGGACCCAGAGCAGCAGCTTTACACACCCAAGATAGTGGACATTGCTGTGATAGAGATGCATGGAGACATCTGAGGCTCTACATTGGACCCGACAACAACAACAATAAATTGACATGGACCCAGAGCAGCAGCTTTACACACCCAAGATAGAGAACATTGCTGCTGCTGTGATAGAGATGTATGGAGACATCTGAGGTTTTTCATTGGACACAACAACAACAACAATAAATTGACATGGACCCAGAGCAGCAGCTTTACACACCCAAGATAGTGGACATTGCTGTGATAGAGATGCATGGAGACATCTGAGGCTCTACATTGGACCCGACAACAACAACAATAAATTGACATGGACCCAGAGCAGCAGCTTTACACACCCAAGATAGAGGACATTGCTGTGATAGAGATGTATGGAGACATCTAAAATTCTTCATTGAACACGACAACAACAACAGAAAATTGACATGGACCCAGAGCAGCAGCTTTACACACCCAAGATAGAGAACATTGCTGTGATAGAGATGTATGGAGACATCTGAGGCTCTTCATTGGACACGACAACAACAACAATAAATTGACATGGACCCAGAGCAGCAGCTTTACACACCCAAGATAGAGAACATTGCTGTGATAGAGATGTATGGAGACATCTGAGGCTCTTCATTGGACACGACAACAACAACATAAAATTGACATGGACCCAGAGCAGCAGCTTTACACACCCAAGATAGAGAACATTGCTGTGATAGAGATGTATGGAGACATCTGAGGCTCTTCATTGGACACGACAACAACAACAACAACACGATGTATTAGCGCGCCATCTATTATAAGAAATCGAAGCTATTTTTGACGCGTAAGATTCTTTTTCAAATTAAAACAATTTTTACTGCCTCTTACTGAAATGATAATTTAATGGGAGGGCCTGGCTCATCAATGATGAACCCTCCCAGCGCTAGAATAAACTGGCAAAACGCTGGGAGAGGGTTCACCACTGATGGTCCAGACACTCCCATAAATTTATAATTGCAGTAAGAGAAGTAAAGAAATTGTTTTAATTTGAAGAAGAATCATACGCGTCTAAAATAGCTTCGATTTCTTACAACGATAATGTACACTGGTTGTTTCTCTTGTCACGTTACAAGTGGGGAAAAATTGCCTCTGTCTCCTTCAATATATATATTAAAAAAAAAACAGACCACCGGCAGCATCAAAGACATCCTTAAGTTTTGTCCATGAGTGGAAATATACGTTTTAACTATGAATATCGGACGATGTTTTCCAGCGTTATTTATAAATTAGTTAGAAATATTGTTAAAAGATGGCGTGACAGGGGCAAAATGACAACAGATAGAAGTCTTAGTTTTTGAAAAGGTCGAAAAGTGAAGTAAAACGCTTACTCCCTTACAATGAAATATTTAATTAAATGCGTGTGCAAATAAGTTATTCAGATGTTTTCAAAACTAAAGATCAATATAATTGTACACTCATGTACAGTACTTAAGGAATTTGTACCTTTTAAAATGTACGTATATCGGGATTCAGACAATAACTGTAAAAGACATTTGATAGACAGTAACCTCTTTATTGAATACTAGCCGAATGACCCGGGCAACGCCCGTGTTTTACCCGACTGTAGATGTTACAACGGTGATCCTTAGGTCGCTGGTTCAAATCCGGCTCGAGGGAGCCGGCGAGCACGTGACCTCCCTGTGCGCGCGCATCCGTGACAGAGGCCGATGAGGAAAGACGGTCGTGACTATATATAGGGATTGTAGCGTTGAAAATTAAGTCTTCGTATATCTGGGGATGTGAAAGTATTTATTGATGACGTCAGCTCGACAAGTCGACAATTATCAACAAAACTATCTACAGCTAGAGAATATCGAGCAAGCAAGCTAAGAAATATTTCGAACATTATTTTACATAACAGAGTAATATATATTTATACTAGAGGATGTACCCGGCTTCGCCCAGGTTTTTCTCGAGGGAATGTTTGTAGTCTAGTAATAAGAAAATATACTACACCTAAAAACTATCAGAGAAAAGAGAAACCACGGAAGGTGAACAGAAAAATGCTTACAATGGATGTTATGTTTACGATATCAAGTTAAATAAAAACAAAGATAAAATTTGCATATGTTGGTCACTATAAATTTGTATATTTGTTAGGCGAAATTAGAAACATGATAAAATAATTGGGTATTTAAAAACAAATGTAGAAATAAAAGTTGAAGTATAATAAACAATGTTAAAGATTAGTTTTAATTATTAATCAAGATTGTGTGTGAATATGTGAGAAAGATGTAATATCGTTGTTGTTTTCTTGGCCGACTGTTTTACATATGGTGTTATCTTAAAATTGCTTGTTTTGAATATTTTTTAGATTGAGATTATTAGCTAGTATGTAAAAAAATTAACTCTGTTGAAATTTAATTTTGTATTTATATATAAATAAAATTAACTCTGTTGATTTTTTTTGTATTTAATCGATAACAGCGAAGTTACGCATGTTAATGTTAGGAAATATATTTTGATGTTAAGCAAAACCTGCTCCATCTCGTTTTACATAAATGTTGAAAATTTGGTTGAAATTGATGCATTGTAACGAAGGTTTTTAGTGATGTCCACTTATGAAATTTCCATTTTATTAATAAAGATAATCTGTTGAATATTTTCATTCAATAATTAAATTAAATAATAAATTATTTCTTCGCCACACAATATATACAAGATAATCAAGTGTGAACAAAATTGCCTCTGTCCCTTTCAAAACAACAACAAAATAGACGACCAGCGACATCAAAAACTTTCCACCATCCTTAAGTTTCGTCCATATATCTTATATAATTAAAAAAGATAAAGAGATTTTCTGCTTGAATTTAGATCAGTAATTTAATTGAACTAAAGGAATATATAATAAACATAATTTGGTAAAAGAGTAATTCCTGGCTTAAGGCGAGTAGAATAAGAAAAACAAAAGAGTATTTACATAATGTACAAAAGTTTTGAGCCGGCCATTGGCATAAAACAACAATGAGTTTTTATAGGGGAAGAGTGACCTCTGGCGGTCGATTTAGCAGAGTATTTGAATCTATGAAATTATAATCTATATATATAAAATTGAATGTCTGTGTGTGTGTCTGTGTGTGTGTCCTCTATGGATTCAAAAACCATACATCCAATCGCCGTGAAAATTTGGGATATTATTAGGTGTATCCCCGGAAAGGTTTACGAAAAATAATATACTGAATATCTTTAATATCCTTAGAGTTATTTGCAGATTTGTAGCTTTAACTCGCAAGCAGCGCCACCATTGAGACGGAGATAGGCTTTTTTAAGAGGGGGAGTAATGTTAGGAGAGAGGAGCGCGTCTCGAGGCGGGTGCTCACGTGTCACTGTTAAAAACCTATTTGTTTTGGCTACATCTTTTCCCATGGACTTAACGATAACTTTTCTAAAACTTATTTCAAATTTCATGTATAATTATTTTTACATCATTTAGTTTAGTATAATTATTTACTATAATTTCCTATCGTTCAATTATTATACTTTTTGTTCTTAAAGATTATTTAAGACAATAATCTTTAATATTAGAAAGTGCTTTGCCAAAGGTTTGGAGTGGGGCAGACCCCGTGCGAGAATGGATTCGCCCGGCCGCCGGCCGACAGTCAAAGTACCCACCGACCAATCAGGGCAGAGTTGGTGACACAGCTATGCCAAGTAGACAAGAAAAAAAGCCTCGCGGGAGCTTGCCCAAGATGACCTCCGGGAACTTCGTCCATCTTCCATAAACGACCATGAATTTATTCAACCTTATCGAGTATTTTTCAAGGGACCGGGAAAAAATGTTCACTAGATAAAACGATGATTTTGTAATGTAGAAAATTAGGAAAGACAAAATTCAGAATGACACGGCACACAGGGACCGGGAAAAAATAATCACTTTATCGAGAGATTCACGACCATGATTTTATTCAACTTATCGAGTATTTTTCAAGGGACCGGGAAAATATGTTCACTAGATAAAACGATGATTTTGTAATGTTGAAAATTATGAAAGCCAAAATTCAGGATGACACGGCACACAGGGACCGGGAAAAAATGTTCACTTTATCGAGAGAGATTCAAATTTACAAGTTTCAAATTATCAAAATATATCTTTTTTTTTTTAATAAGTTTATAGAGAATTGTTTTAACAAATGTTCGTTAGACAGACCTTTACTCGGGTACCGATTAATATTGAATTTATTCAACTTATCGAGTATTTTTCAAGGGACCGGGAAAAAATGTTCACTTTATCGAGAGATTCGTTAGACAAACCTTTACTCGGGTAAAGCACGGGCAAATGTTCGTTAGACAAACCTTTACTCGGGTAAAACCTCGGGCGAAGCCGGGTACGTCCGCTAGTTTAAAATAAAATAATGTTTTTATATAACATATATACTTAAGGAAGTGGAAAGGTTTTGACTCTATATATATAAGTAGAATTAAATATAATTTATATGAAAGATGGTTGTTTTAGAGAAGGAGTAATGATATCATTACTCCTTCTCTATTGCAACTACATTTGATATAAATTATATTTAATTCTACTTTATTGTCCAGTAATAGCTTGCTATACTGACTTTATACTCTCAATTCGACATCGAAATTTTCTATAACTTTCTTTAAATATTATAAAACCTTTATATATATATATAAACATATTACCCGTTTGAAAACGTAAGGCACTTAGCGAGGGTTTCTGTAACATAATCAGAGTTTTTTTTTTCTACAGGTAAATTCCGTGCAATTGGTATAAGTGTATAACGAATCAAAAGTTTTTACGAAGGAGTATCTTTTTTTATATTTGTGCAAGCTTTCGAACTTTGCAGTTCTTCCACAGGCATGGATAGCACAGAAATACTACCAATTTTTCAAAATATTTTGAGCCATTATATATACATGAATATTTACATAAATTAGATATAATTTTAGTTTGTTATATAAGCAAAATTAAGATATTCACTGTCTGCAAATAGTATAATATTTTAAAATTTGTAAAGTTTAAAACTAGTATACGGTAAAACATTTCAACATAGAAAAGCCAAGCGGGGGTCCCTCCAACCCGACCACCTACCCGGGCATATCTAAAGGATAACTATTGAGGTATTATATGATAAATTTCCGGTAGATCTATTTTCCTGTTGATGCTGTTTGTTTGTGATGAAACGATGGATTCTAGTACCAATCTGTGCTGCTTATTGTTTATGTGTTGATATACAATAAGCAGCACAGATTGGTACTAGAATCCATCGTTTCATCACAAACAAACAGCATCAACAGGAAAATAGATCTACCGGAAATTTATCATATAATACCTCAATAGTTATCCTTTAGATATGCCCGGGTAGGTGGTCGGGTTGGAGGGACCCCCGCTTGGCTTTTCTATGTTGAAATGTTTTACCGTATACTAGTTTTAAACTTTACAAATTTTAAAATATTATACTATTTGCAGACAGTGAATATCTTAATTTTGCTTATATAACAAACTAAAATTATATCTAATTTATGTAAATATTCATGTATATATAATGGCTCAAAATATTTTGAAAAATTGGTAGTATTTCTGTGCTATCCATGCCTGTGGAAGAACTGCAAAGTTCGAAAGCTTGCACAAATATAATAAAAGATACTCCTTCGTAAAAACTTTTGATTCGTTAAACGCTTATAATCAGAGTATATTCAGTGTTAGCAATGCCATCTTGAAAAATGGTGTTCTGGTAGTGGTGGATTCTTGTCAAATCTATCACAATGTTACTAACTCGATAACGCAGAATTTTTGCGTATAATGAATTTTCAAATGGGTTGTGTATGATCCTTTCCTTATGGCAAAATTTCTAACATTTATATGTGGTCTTTGGCCTTCAGACATCGGTCTGGGCAGCCCACTATCCATTGGTGTGGATGTTTTCTAGTCATGTTGTTTCTCTCACGGCTCGATGTAACGGACAAACTAGGTTTAGACTACGGAAATATGACCTACTGTCTCTCTAGTACGATGATATAAGATGTTGGGGCCGCAGGTGCTGGGAAGATGGTACTACACCTGGACGTCCCTGCCCATCCAGCTGCCGTGTAAGACGGCCAACATCACGCTAAAAGCAGGCGGAGACTTCGACCTCGTGGAGAAGTACATCACCACCTTCGAGTAAGTACTGAGATCTATTTACTCTTCTTCCTTGTATTTACCACTCACACACTTACTGTTCTTCCGTGCATCTACCGTCTACTCTTCCTACCCATATCTATTGTCTACTGCCCTTTCTTACATGTTCAATCTACCATCCACTGTTCATCTATACATCTACTATTCACTATTCACTGTTCTTTCCTGAATCTATCACTCATACGAATCTACTGTTCTTTCGTGCATCATAATATACTCTTTTTTGCCCATATCTATCGTCTACAGCCCTTTCCTGCATGTTCAATCTACCATATACTGTTCTTCCATGCATCTACTATCCACTGTTCTTTCCTGAATCTATCACTCATACGCATCTACTGTTCTTTCGTGCATCTACTGTCTACTCTTCTTGCCTATATCTATCGTCTACAGCCCTTTCCTGCATGTTCAATCTACCGTCCACTGTTCTTCTATACATTTACTATCCACTGTTCTTTCCTGAATCTATCCCTCATACGCATCTACTGTTATTTCGTGCATCTACTGTCTACCCTTCTTACCCATATCTATCGTCTACAGCCCTTTCCTGCATGTTCAATCTACCATCCACTGTTCTTCTATACATTTACTATCCACTGTTCTTTCCTGAATCTATCCCTCATACGCATCTACTGTTATTTCGTGCATCTAATATCCACTATTCTTTCCTGCATCTATTACTCATACAAATCTACTGCTCTTCCGTGCATCTACCGTCTACTCTTCTTACCCATATCTATCGTCTACTGCTCTTTCTAGCATGTTTAAACTACCATACACTTTTTATCATGCACCTACCATCTACTTTTCTTACATGCACCTACCATCTAATGTTCTTCCATGCATCTACCAACTACTTTTCTTACATGCATCTGGCATCAACTGTTCTTCCACATTCACCAACTATCTACTTTGTCCATGCATCTTACTGTTCTTCCATGCATACACCATCCATTGTTCTTCCATGCATCTGCCATTCATTGTTCTTCCATGTATCCATCATCTACTGTTCTTCATGGAATCTACCATCTACTGTTCTTACATGCATCTGCCATCAACTGTTCTTCCACATGCACCTACTATCTACTTTTTCCATGCATATACTGATCTTCCATGCATATACCATCTTAAATCTACACAATCTACTGTATTGTACCATATATTAAATCTTGTTATTAGTACTTATCCCAAGCACAAATTATACAGGTGTCGGTGGGCAGGCCGTTGAGACTTTTTTTTAATAGTAATTCATCATTTGGTGCAGCAAGGATCCACGGGACTTCACCTACGAAGTGACGCGGACACCCGAGAGTCCTACGGGATTCTCTGCCAGGTCCCCCATGGGTAAGTCCATCCACCTCATGGTACAGATGTTCTCTAACCTCGCTGTGTCATAGGTAACGGTGCCATGGTGCCCATCGACACCGACTACCAAACCTATCTGGTCAACTGGTGGTGCACCTTGAGAAAAGGTAACTCCTTCTATTCTTTCTTTTACAGTGCTTCTTTGTACATAGTGTATGCGGACATCCCTACCTCGGTAGAGACACGTCAAAGACGAGATGAGATAGCGCGAAATATCCCCATCAATATCCTCCTTTATTTTATCTTCATTTAGACGCTGCTATCTGCTTCCCTTATACGAGTAATGGACATCCTGCTTGTTGCCAGAGTTTGGATGGTACTTGAATGACGTGCAAATGGATAAATAGTTGAGAATATATTCAATGTGTGACATATGTATTTCCAATCCGACCAGGAATAGACTTTATCGATTAATTAAAAAAAGAAAACTTAAAAATCCCTTCATTTTCATTGCATTTACATCATTCTTTTCTGGCCTAATTTATTTATGCTTATGAGGTGATACAGCAGCGTATTTACAATTAGAGAGGAGACAAAATGAATTAAATATAGAAAAAAGAAGTGAGGACATATCGGTCATTAAAGTCTGAGAGGCAAGGCCTTCAGCCAGTTCAGGGCTTCCGGGGTGACAGAATGGAGATTGGAGATTCCTCCATTGAATTTGTACAGCGGGCAGTCATCTAGTATATGGGACAATGATATCGAAAAGACATGATGAGATCCTCATATCACCCATTGGTTGATAGTAGAGACAACCGCTGCGAACAAGCAAGTACCATCTGAACTACCTTGGTTGTTTTTTAAAACTATGATGTGATAAACATAATAGATGAAACTAATAGTAGAGCGGTCTAGAGATTAATTTAGCGAAACCGCTGAGAGGGTTCACTACTGATGAGCCAAGCCCTCTTATTCAATAAATCATATCATTGAAGTAAGGTCTGTAGAGATAATATTTAATGATATAATTTAAAAAAACACATTGCCAGTAATTTGTACAAAATTTTAATAATAGATAAAATGATTAATATAAATAACTTTGTCGCATACCTCGACATATTTGCATAGCATTGTTTTGTTTTATATATTTTTACATTATGTTTCTTATGAAAGGTTGTTATATTTGCATGTCCGCGAGAAGCGTGATGTATATATATAGGTCAAGAGAATAATAAAGTCAGAGTTTCTATTGTCATAGATCTCCTCGTGTTCATTCTTACTCGTTCTTTTAAGTGGAACTCTACAACATGGCGCAGCCGGCAGGATGCTCTAGATCGACCATGGAAAGCCGCATCAGGGCGATGGCGAGGCAGCAACGCCTAATGAGGGACTTTCTTCTTAGAAATAAGAGTGGAATCGGGGTAGGTAGGCCAGTTAAAATGGATGTGGCTACCTTTGATGGAAGAAATGCTGATCCTAAAATTTGGATCAAACTATATGAAAACATTTGTGAAAACAATGGATGGGTTGGAGACGAGGCTAGAATCACTGGGATGCGATCCTATCTGACAGGATCGGCTTTGTTATGGTTCGACAACGAATCCCAGGATGAAGAGGAATATTGTTGGAAGGATTGGAAGCAGGAATTCATTTGTTCTTTTAACGATGAAGAAGAATATTTCAGCGAAGAAGAGGAAGAAGAAGAAAGCCTTGAGTCTCTAGAAAGTATTGAGTCTCTAGAAAGCCTTGCGTCTCTGGAAAGTATTGAGTCTCTAGAAAATCTTGAAAAGTCTGAAATAAGTCTTGAAACGTCTGTTGAAGTTGAAGAAAGTGAAAAAGCTCAAGTTGATAAAAAGTCTGGTGAAGTTGAAGAAAGCGAAAAAGCTCAAGTTGATAAAAGTCAGTTATAGGAACTGAAAGTGCAGAGCCTCTTACGAAAGAGGTAGATGTTATTGCTGATAGTGGAATGGAGCCTAAAGATTCTACAGCACCTGATCATGGTGCGGAAGGAAAAGAAATAGTGGAATATGATGATTCAAGGGTGGAAGTCGAAGGTTTGATCAACGGAGTTAAAATATCTAATCAAGACTTGTACCTGGGCGACTACCTAACTGTTCACGGTGACTTGATCGTAGCCAGATTGGTGATTGACGGTGAAGTCAACGGTGTTGGCCTGGACGATGTCGTTCGAACTAAGGGTAGTCAGGCAATAACTGGACCCGTTAATTTCTCCGATTCCATAGGAGTTAGTGGAACGCTGCACGTCCATAATGTTTACACTAGCACTGTGAACCAAGTCAATCTGGAAGAACTTTTCTTCAACAAGCTGACGTACTCCACCCGTCAGGTAGTTCCAGGCCACAAGATAATCCATGGAACTGTAAGCCTCTCTCCGGGTGCAGATCTAGACACCTATGCTATAAACAAAGTGAGCCCTCGCTCCTTGTTTGAAGACACCTTGCCTCTAAACGAGCCTATAGTTATCTATGAAAATGTCACGTTTCTAGACGGCGTAAGCATCGATAACATCTGGCATGGCACCAATTATCATTTGCGGGAATTAAGTGACGATTTCATTCTATATAACGGAAGCCAAAAAATATATGGCGAAATCGAACCTACTAAGGAGTCTGGTACTGGCGAAAAAGAACCTACTAAGGAGTCTGGTACTGGCGAAAAAGAACCTACTAAGGAGTCTGGTACTGGCAAAAAAGAACCAAAGCCTGGTACCGGCGAAGAAGCACCTCCAAAGGAGTTGAGCCTCTCCACACCTGGAATAATAGAAACACCATCACCAAAGACATGAAGTTATTGAAAAGAGCTTTGAGAGAGCTACCCTGTTACGATACTCTGTTGGAAACTCTCAAGAAAGGAATCTATTCGTTTCAAACAAGCGGTGAAAAAAGAAATATGAAATTAGGAATATGTGATGCTATTATCTGCCATGGAATAGGTGATTTCGATAAATGCAATCACGCAAGATGTCGTTTGTTAATATTAAAGAAATTAACACGCTGCCAAAAAGTTTGGATTTATGCTAAAGAATTCAGCCAGATGCAAAAAAAGCATGCTTGATAAATACGACATTGGAATGATGCAAATTTCAGAGATAGAAAGTGGATTCAGAAGAGAAGCTGAAGGACTTGAGGAATTGCTACGAGTCAAAATAGTTTAAACTTCGCATAGATAACTTTGCTTTCTAAATACCCTACAGAAACACATATTCTAGTTTTGCTTCAAGGTAAAGCATAGAGTGTATTCTAAACTTTGTATTCTATTGTGATTTTATATTTACATATCCTCTACATAGCTCTACGTTATTATAAAATTTAGGTGTAAACAGAATTTTAAAATATTTAAGATTATGCCCAAATATTTTATAACGATTTAATTATAAATAGCTCCATTTTAAAATATCCACGTCTAATGTTTCAATGGCCCCCGATTCTTGCAAAAGTCCAACCCCACCAGCGAGTGCAAGTAACCAAACAGGGCTCTGGCACATTTGTAAGTGCAAAAGTCGAACTGATTTTCACATGTGTAGACATGTGGTGTACTTATAGTAAAAGCAGTCGCTAACCTTTACCCACCATGATTATCATGGCCTGTACCACGGGTACTAGGGGTAATATATATATAATCATGGTGGGCAAAAGTTGGCGACTGCTTTTACTGTAAGTGCACCACGTGTATACACATGTGAAAAGCAATTCGACGTTTGCACTTACAAATGTGCCAGAGCACCGTTTGGTTACTTGCACTCGCTGGTGGGGTTGGACCTTTGCTATATCCACGGCTATGACATCGTACTTTACCTCTAGAATTCAACAAGGATCTATGAACATGTGGTGTGTCCAGGCTACGTTGACATCCTGTCCCGGGAAAGAACAGTCCCCAAAGAGACGGTGGAGAAAGTTCTGGCCAAGCTGGACAACCTTAAAGTCCAGAGGTCAGGAATCCATACCGTGGAACAGGACAACTGCCCAGATTTCTTCTAAGCCCTCCGCTGATAGAGCGGGGGAACTATCTGGAGGCTTCCAGAGATTCGGAGGATTATCCTGACCATTCCAGAACTGATCTCTCAACTTTGGATCACAATCCAAAGTGGCTGTTTCCCATTCCTCTAGTTATATCATCAATCTCATATCATTTCACTAGTTGTAATCATGTCATTATACTCATTATCTGTGCAGAATTCTAAAGCCGGGGTTCAAATCCACATGAAGGCTCATTTTTAATATACATATTACTCTCATGTCCCACTATATTTCTGCATAAGCTCAACTCCACAGATGAGTGCTTGTAACCAAATGAGACTCGAGTATTTTGTAACTGCAAAGTTAAACTGCTATTACATATGACCTTTTCTGATGTATTAAAGAAGCATTTTAATGTCGAATAACTAAGATTAAAATTAAGTATATAGGATAAATAGGTATAAATAGGTAAATTTACAGAACAACCAGTTGGAATCCCATAATTATCATAAATATGAATCCATAGTTCAATGCGTTATTTGTTGGTATGAGCAAAAGAATGTTATAAGGTTGTCCCAAAAGTTAGTGTTTTTCTTATTAATTGGCGAATAATAATATTACAGCGAATACATAATAATAATATTGCTTTATACATAATACAAGGATATTATACATAACGGCGAATAATCTAGTATTTCAATTTTTGTAAATGTTTACAAACATTTGGGAGAACCTTGTACTGTTGAATATTCGAAAGGGCTAGGATAGAATATATAAATAGTGTGAAATACTACATTCTAAGGATGGAGTATGCATTAACAGTGATGTGGTTAGAATTGAAGTTTAAAGTTCTCTGCCAATATGCATACATACACAAAGAAATAGACTATAATAAGACAAAATAGCCTAGCTGCGAAAGCTTTAGACTTTAGAACCTGATGTCCCTGGTTTGAACACGCTTTTCTCGCTATCTTTTTATTTTCTCTAATTATTTTTGCGATCTCTTCCTCATTTTGTAAATATTGACTTAATTGTCAATAAATTTGTATTAATTGTCATTGTCAAAGAAATAGACTAGTTGTATTCATTCTATCTTTAGTACTAACCTAGTACCAATCTAGTAAATGTAAGTTGACTTGAAGGCTGTTTGCATCGTAATGTCGTCTGTATATTTAAAACTCACTTTGATTCCCAATACAATATACAAGATAATCATTTTTTTGTTTATCTCTAGTACACGGGATACAGGCCATTATAATCATGGTGGGTTGAAGTAGTCGACTGCTTTTACTGTAAGTACACCACATGTCTACAAATGTGAAATACAGTTCGACTTTGCATTCATTTGGTTACTTTGACACGCTAGTGAAAATAGATTTTACAAAATATTTTAGTTAGAATTCCTTAATATGGATTTGAACCCATGCTCTAATGCGCTGCAATTATATCCATGAATATTTATTTTTTTAAACATGGAAACTTTCTCCTTGAATTATAAATACTATAGAATAAAGCGTTAGGAGAAAATAATTTTTAATAATCGACTACACGAGCTTTCGGGCAGTCACGCCCTTCAACTGGTAATGAATACATGATGGCAATAGGCTTAAATAGGATTCCGTTTTTTAACTAAAAACGGAATCCTATTTAAGCCTATTGCCATCATGTATTCATTACCAGTTGAAGGGCGTGACTGCCCGAAAGCTCGTGTAGTCGATTATTAAAAATTAACTAAAAACGGAATCCTATTTAAGCCTATTGCCATCATGTATTCATTACCAGTTGAAGGGCGTGACTGCCCGAAAGCTCGTGTAGTCGATTATTAAAAATTATTTTCTCCTAACGCTTTATTCTATAGTATTCATGAATATTTATATCAGAAATTTTCAAAGATATCAAAGTTTAAATATTTCTTTTTTAAAGGATATATTAATGTATTTGCAAAATCATTGTATAATATACGTTTATATTTTAGATTTATTTTGCCTAAAGAGAGAATTTATTCAATTGTACTTAACAATTTATGAATATGTATTTTGTTTATTTTGGTCTTTACTTTGTATGCTTAACCATTTTGATATAATGTTTCCTTATTTTGATATCTCAATATATTTTTAAATTCAAATATCGGATGGCCATATTTAGATGACTTCATATTTTAAGGTGAAAAAATCTACACCGGCCCAGCTGTGGTCATCGAGGCGATAGAGAGGCCTTCAGGATCTGGTCTAGACTTGAAGTCCAGACCTGGGAGAAGAAGAAAAAAAGGTAAAGAGTAACACCCAAGATGAGGACATTGCGACTGCTGTGATAGAGATGCATGGAGACTTCCATGACATCATCAGGCTTCCAGGGATAAGAATTTCCTTTTAAAAGTATTAATTCAAATCTCTCTAGCTTTCGACATGAAATCCCTTTTACAGGAGAAAACACAATAGAATACATCGCCGATTGGACTTGTGAGTTATAATATAATCATTATAAATCATCTAATTTTATTATAACTCGGCAAACTATCGGAGTTTTTTACGTCGTATTCTCTCTTGCAGAAGCGCTTTCATGCCCGAAGGCAAGAGATTTGTTGTTGTCGTGTCCAATGAAGAGTCTCAGATGTCTCCATACATCTCTATCACAGCAGTCGTTCTCTATCTTATGTATGTAAAGTTGCTTTTCTGGGTCCAAGTCAATTTTCTGTTGTTGTTGTCGTGTCCAATGAAGAGCCTCAGATGTCTCCAGATGTGTCCAGATTAAAGAATCTTACCACGTTACCCTGTTTTTCCTTTGAATCTTACAGCGTGGCGATATGATGTCTGATCTCTATCACAGCAGCCATAATGTCCTCTATCTTAGGTGTGTAAAGTTGCTGTTCTGGGTCCAAGTCAATTTTCTGTTGTTGTTGTCGTGTCCAATGAAGAGCCTCAGATGTCTCCATACATCTCTATCACAGCAGCCATTATGTTCTCTATCTTATGTATGTAAAGTTGCTGTTCTGGGTCCAAGTCAATTTTCTGTTGTTGTTGTCGTGTCCAATGAAGAGCTTTAGATATATCCATACATCTCTATCTCAGCAATGTCCTCTATCTTAGGTATGTAAAGCTGCTGTTCTGGGTTCAAGTCAATTTTCTGTTGTTTTTTGTCGTGTCCAATGAAGAGCTTTAGATGTCTCCATGCATTTTTATCACAGCAGTCGCAATGTCCTCTATCTTGGGTGCTACTCTTCATTGGAAAATGGATGCTGTTGCCATGTTTGTCACCTTGGACCAGAATTTGATCAAATATTCCAAAGTCCAAGGGGGACTGTGGTGTGGTCGGACTTCTCCCCCCTTAGCTTGAGATTTTATTTTTTAAAAATGTAAAAGGACAACTTATCCCTGAGAGAAGCCTGATCTTTTCACCTTAATATTGATATACAAAGGACTCATATATTGAATAGTTACCTTCATGTTTTATTTTTTCCTCTGGACAAGAATCAGATTTCTTCATCACCTATAAAGTAATATTCATTGATTAAGCCCTATCAATATAGCAATAGTCATAGTTGTAGGTTGACATATTGATGAATATAGCACTTATCAACATTTTGTTGCATTTACCGACGCTATAGCGATCCACTCTTGCCAATTCTAAACGTACTATAAACCGTTTTACTTTGAAAATAGCGACAGTGAATGACCGTCAGCCAGTAAAATCTCAACTTAACACTGAATTTACAAGTATTCTATCCAACAATTAATATACTAATGATTTAAAATTAGATTTCTACATATTGTGGGTGTGAGAGGCAAAAAAGTAGGAAAATATTATTATATAAAAATATTCAAAAATATTATGCAAAAAAAGAACAATATTCACATATCCCTAACATTATTAAATATGCAACAATGAAAAAAATCTTTAAAACAAATATCAACTTTTAAAAAAATACCAATATATACCAATTTTCATCTTTCATTGTTCAGCAAACGATACATAACGGTAACAATACAAAAATGGTAACTCATATACTCTGTGTATTCCATTTTGAATTGATGCATATACTCTTTTTTTAGAATATTATATTCCAACTTTTTTGGTCTCTCAATTTATATATCATAAAAATATATAATTACTTTTATTTCTCTCTCAATATTCTGTATGTACTCTACTTTTTTTTAATTTAAAATGTCTCAAAATTTAAAATATTTTCTATGTATCTCATATAATTTTACATATTTCATATTTGTTTTATGCTCTATTCAAATATAAAAAATATTCACCTATATATCATCAATATATTTTATTGTATTACATATTTGTTTTATATATATTTGTATTATTAAAGATATAAATAGCCCAAAAAGTAAAATTTGATCCAATAATTTGATATCCGTGGCTATCTCGTGACTGGTCTGATACAAAACAAAAATTGAGAATCAACCAATAGGCACCTTTTAACTAATCACGTGATATTCATATTATCAAACATTTTTTTTTCTAGTGCTGCAATCAAAATCAGAAGACTATTCAATCCCACCGAAATAATGCTATTTGATCATATCTTTTGAATCTTTTATATTGAAAACTTTTATATTTTACTAATAGTTTGTCTAAATCTTCGTAATGATAATGCCTCTATCTATTTCTATGATCCCAAACACACTGCTCTGAATGAATTCCAACTTGGGATGATTAAAGGTGATAGAAAAAGAAGAATCCCTGGATAGTTTAAATTGAAAGAAAGAGATTGGACGAATGGACAAGCCACCTGAGGGGTCCCAGGACTCTCGCTGGACTATGTTGACCGATCCCCATCCTAGCGTTACCTATTCCAGATTCGGACCTTTCATCCGACGTAAATTTATCCAGTACTATCCCATTCAACATTACAAATTTGAACGAAAACAAGATGGCGATTCGACTATGATGAATAAAACGAATGATCTATGAATTTCTATAAATGATTTTAATAAATTTGACTATGAAATTCTTTTATTTTTACGGATTCTTAGTGTCTTGAAATTTTTATCTTTGATTCGACTATGATGAATAAAAATAATGATCTATGAATTTTTATAAATGATTTTAATAAATTTGACTATGAAATGTCCTTATTTATATGTATTTTTAGTGTCCTATACGCACAAAGTTTCTTAAAATTGTTATCTTTGATGGCAAATATATTTTGTGTGTGTTAATTGAAATTATTTACGCATTCAATCTTTAGATAATAAAACTATCATTCCATTAAGTAAAAATACAAATACATATGCATATTTGTAAAATTTACAATAGAATTAATTTTCAGATTGTACTTAAAGTGTCATGTCAACGCACACACATTTCAAACTGAAGAAACATCCCATAATGGAGGTTTTGCCTTTTTAGAAGAATGAGAATTTCTTTTGATCCCGTGTAGATCTCATGAAATAAAGTTCGTCCTTCTCTGAACAGAAGAGGACCATTGACCGAAACGATGTTCTTCAGGTGGGCGTTTGTTAGTTTGCCAAAGCTGGCGTTATGGCTTTGTTATAGCGGACCTGAATCCTTTAGTTTACTGATACCGTCAGCAGATGGCGTTCATTTTGTCATTTATAAAATGGATGGCAAGGCCAAGATTGTAGAGTAAATTTGGGGGAAGAGGGGTGGACTCCAGCTGCCCCCGCTGCCATGTGGCAGGCGCCAAAAACAGCATTCCTGTGTGGGGGAGGACAGAGTCTGGTTTCATTTGTAACAAGTAGAAGACGTGGCGACTTGCCTCCGGTCGTGTGATCCTACAAGACGGTGCCAGGAGTACCTGACATCGGAGCGGCCGACAAGACGGTGTAGTCCAGGCGGTATAGTGTGGAGCTTAAGGTTTCACAAGAGTGACATCCACGGCGCCAAGGATTCTTCTGAAGGGAAGGTTGAAGACAAGTCCCACTGTTGTATTCCTTCTGTTTAGTGCCACGTATAATAAAACGCTAACTTTTTCTGCATCTCTTCGAACTCACGTGTGTATCTTTGTAGCATCCTGATTAGACAAAGAACACGAACAGCGTCTGGGTACAACGTAACCATATATTATTTTAATGTGTCTAATATCTGACTGAATAGTTATTCAAGTGGTCAAAGATCAGAGAGAATTCCAACGATTCAATATGATTACCATATTCTGACCTTTTTTCGATCGCTTGATAGACTATAGAATTGCGACGTATTCTGTTACTAGCATAAATTATTATAAAAGAACGAAATCATAAGGCGAAAGGTTTCTTTCAAAGTTTTGATTATTTTGCCGAGATTTCGAGCATTACTGCTCTTCCAGAGGAGATTATATAACCCAAGTTATAAATGGTTATTTCTATTATACACACTTGTCGAACTTAATGGAAAAAGAAGATAGGGATATTGCTGATGCTATATAGAAAATGAACTTGTGTCGCATTATCAATATTAAATTTTACAGGTTATTTCTATCTATTGTTGTTGTTGTTGCCATGTCCAATGAAGAGCTTCAGATTTTATTTTATTTATTTAACAATTGCAGAATACACGCTATATCCACAAATCGAATATTTGCGTGTGAAATGTATACATTTGAATGAAAAAAAAAGAAAAAGTAGTTTAAAGGGATATATACATATTTAAATATCAGTATGCAATTGCAGATATTTATTCCGACAGATGGCGCAAGTAATCAGAAACTTTTAGCTGCACGATCATTTCGTATTTCTCTCAATTTATCAACATGATCCAAGTACAATTTTATTTTAACACTATTTTTGAATTTTATGTTTGTTTTATGATGCTTCGTATCAAATAACGATTTGATAAACAATAATCTACTTAGATTTTATATAAAATCCTTGTATTCTTATGTAAATTTGTTTGTTTTGCCTATTTCAGCTTTGTTTACAAAGTATTATACGTTATAAGTGCATTTATCATAATATTTGGTTATTTAGAAAATCTAGGCTTCCTTGTGCGGTGGTATACATATGAAAAAAAATAATAGAAAAAAAAATAGTGGGTCATATGTTGATACAATGCGCTCCTGGTCAGGATATGCTTTCTTTATTTTTATATATACATATATACTTATAACCCCAAACCTTCTACTTTAGAGAGAACCAGATGCTTATATTAGAAAACATTCCAGAATGTTAAAGCCAATTCAACCACTTTTAACAATGCCGTCATCAAAAAAGATATAAAAATATTTGATAGTCTAAATCATTTCCTTTCCACATACACTCATGGACAAAAATTAAGGAGTTTGTACCTTTTATTCAGGGATTCAGACAATAACTCTGAAAGATATTACAGTGACCTTTATAGAAGACACACGTGATAACCAAGTGTTTATGCACTCATGAACAAAACTTATGGAAGTCGTACATTTTAACATGTATATCGGGATTGAGACAATAACTCTGAAAGATATTACAGTGAATTTTGTTGAAGACACACGAGATAACCAAGTGTGAACAAAACTGCCTCTGTCTCCAAAAAAAAAAACAGCGATATCAAAGACTTTCCACTTCCTTAAGTGTTTTGTCCACGAGTGTATAATATATATCCTCTATATTCTAATACTCTTTCCAGAAAAAAATATATTAGGAGTTTGTACCTTAGAATTTTCGATATTTAAAATATAGTAAAATTTTCTCCATTTTAACTTTCATTTAATTTTTTTTATCAATAGACAAAAAACAGTATATTTTATAATTGCTATATTTGTCTTTTCATCTATTATATTTGTTTCATTATATATATATTATTGTTTCAATGCATTGCTATTAAATATATGTTGTTAAATATGTACTTTGTGGTGTTAAATATGTATTTATAAAAGTTTGTATAGGAATAAAATTTTTGGATAAATTTTGTCTTATATATGTTTCTTATATTTTCAATTATTTCTTCGTGGGTATTTCATTTGAAAATTATCCCGCATGTGTTTCTTTTAACCGAAAAATCAAAATTCATCTCAAGGAGAAATAACGATTAGTTCTAACCATGAAAGGATTTAAAAGAACGAATGTTTCTATTATACACATAATACAAACTTCTACTACGCTTACTGCGATGAAAAAATATATTGGGAAGGCTTGGCTCATCAGTGGTGAACCCTCCCAACGGTTTCGCCAATTTAATCTACCAGACCGCTTCTCAGAGCTCTAATACTGTATTGGACGATTCTGCTCATAAATTGGCTAAACCGCTGGGAGGGTTCACCACTGATGAGCCGAGCCCTCTCAATATTTTTTTTCATCGCAGTAAGGACAGTAGAAGTTTGTTTTATGTATAAAAGAAACATTCGTGCTTTTAAATCCTTTCATTTTATATGTATAGATGGCGCGTTATTGCTTTGTGTTATTTCTAACCTTATGGATGAAGTATGAAAGGATGAATTGTGAAAAGTAATGATAAACGGAAAAATCCCTGGACACTTTTATTTTTTCGTTCATCATTACTCTTCACAATTCATCCTTTCATATTTCATCCATAAGGTTATAAATAATCGTTATTTCTACTTGAGAAAAATTTCGATTTTTTGGTCAAAAGAAACACATGCGGGATAATTTTCAAATGTCGTTCTACATAGAAATTTCAAAAGTGTTTATAATAGATGTCGCATTCAGCGGCGCAGTGCCCAGGTTCTATTTTGCCTAGACGCCCAAAGTCTCTATTTCAGGTCCCGGGGGGAGAACACCAACCTATCTCTATGTAGGTGAAGAGCGACTCCAAGAAAAAAAAACTGCGGATTTCCGTTGTCTCTAGGGCAGGTATCTGGCAATTATCGGCCAAGCAACAACATGAGAGTCAGTGAACTACAACAACTCTCTAGTCACGAATACATATATACATATAAATATTTACATATGACAAATATATTTTTAACAATGAATCAAATTCACATAGTTTCAAAAGATAGAAATCTATACAGAAGATTAAAATATTCTTTTCCCTAAAATAAATTTGTATATAACCCCAATATATAGAATTCCTTATTTTACAAAACAACCATTAATAAATAATAGTTCGAGTCGTATTTTGCTGAATTTGTATATAAAAGAAAAACTCAGTATCAATTAAATTACCTTAATGAAATGAAACTGATATGAAACCCAGGCCTAGATTGCTTATTGATTTAGTAAAAGTGTAAAAACAGGGAACAATCTTGATTATAAATAGTCACTATAAACACATTTTAAAATGTGTATATACAGTAGAACCTCCCTGTAAAAGACACCTAATTGCAGAGCCAAAGTGTTCTTTAGGGAGAGGTGTCCTCTTACTGGAGAGTTGCTAAATAGTAAAAATTATAATTTGGCGAATGAAAACTGTCCTTTGTAGAGAGGTGTCCTCTAGCGGGAGTGTCCTCTCATGGAGGTTCTACTGTAAAAACAAATTATGGCCGAAGTAGGTTTTAATTTAATGCCATATTAGACTGTTCTGCTATTATAGCCGGCATTCTATAGAGATTATTGGTGAAGGTATTTAAGAAACCTACGGACAAAATTTTTAAAGACAATAGAAATAGGCAAATACATGCACCGAGTAATGCTTTCCGCAAATATTCCACAGATAAATCAGTTATACATAAATATAATATAAAGCATTAACACTTCACCTGTATATAAGAAAATAAACCATTTAGCAACAATTTTAAAAAAAGCTTCTTATAAATGTGGCGTGTGTTTATGGCTTACTCTCTTTAAATAGTTTAAAGATATAGATAAATTTGATGACACAAGAACCTACAGGACATGCAACAATTGTTCTGGTGTGGAACTAACACCTACCCATATATTTCCCTGTCCAGAAATGGCCACAGCCTTTCAGAAAATAGAAATGGACCCAGAACAGAAGCTTCACACGCCCAAGATAGAGAACATTGTCGTGATAGAGATTTACGGAGACACATCTGAGGCTCTTCATTGGAAACGACAACAACAACAGAAAATTGACATGGACCCAGAACAGCAGCTTTACACACCCAAGATAGTGGACATTGCGACTGCTGTGATAGACATGCATGGAGACATCTGAGGCTCTTCATTGGAAACGACAACAACAACAGAAAATTGACATGGACCCAGAACAGCAGCTTTACACACCCAAGATAGTGGGCATTGCGACTGCTGTGATAGAGATGTATGGAGACATCTGAAGCTCTTCATTAGACACAACAACAACAACAGAAAATTGACATGGACCCAGAACAGCAGCTTTACACACCCAAGATAGAGAACATTACGACTGCTGTGATAGAGATGTACGGAGACATATGAGGCTCTGCATTGGACACAACAACAACAACAGAAAATTGACATGGACCCAGAACAGCAGCTTTACACACCCAAGATAGAGAACATTGCGACTGCTGTGATAGAGATGTACGGAGATATCTGAGGCTCTTCATTAGACACAACAACAACAACAGAAAATTGACATGGACCCAGAACAGCAGCTTTACACACCCAAGATAGAAAACGTTGCGACTTCTGTGATAGAGATGTACGGAGACATCTGAGGCTCTTCATTAGACACAACAACAACAACATAAAATTGACATGGATTCAGAACAGCAGTTTTACACACCAAAGATAGAGGACATTGAAACTGCTGTGATAGAGATGCACGGAAACATATGAGACTCTTCATTGGACACGAAAACAACAGAGAGACAACTGAAAATTAACAACTTTCATCGACATCTTTTCAAATAACCAAGTGCAGAGAGAGAGAAAGAGAGATAAAAATAGTAAAATTATATTACTAAATATATGGGTAGCATATATTTTCATTTTGTAACATACGCTACTACCATTTACAGCAAATCTACCGTCAAATATGGCCATAATAGACGTTTAAATTAAATTGAAATCGAATTAACATAGAAAATAATTTCTTTAATAATGACATAGCTTCTTTTTGCATGTTAATAATCTCAAGAGCACATGTACCACACTAATATGATGATTGATATACTGAAACTTCAATTACTCAAACCTTATTTGAATACAAGAAATTCGTATAATGAGAAAATTTGGATAATTGAGTTGTTTGTTGAGTGATTAGAGTAAAAATGGCTATATGGTCATCAGGAAAGTTCAGCTATATTTTAAAACCACGCGTGCATTGGCAATGGTTTCTAGTTGGTCATTCAAGATACTGAGTCTTTGTATGATAGGTAAAAATAGGCGTTGTGGGCGGCATGGATTTCTAAGCGGAATCAGACAACAAATTATTTATCGTAAAATCAACTTTTAATTACATTTATTTAATACAAATTATCAGAAGTATTGTTGTATACTACATGTTGATGTTCTTTTTATGTGTGTAGTGGTCAAATATCATTTCTATATTATAAAATGTTAGATATATATGTTTGATATATTATAGTATAAATATTATATATGATTTATATTTAGAATGATATATAATTATTTTTATTATATATATTATTATGATAACACAAATAATATGATATTAATGTTAAATTATATAATTTTAATAAAGTATATGTGACAATATCGTTGCGGAATTTCTTGTTGTTCGATGAGAATGGTGAGATTTGGTTGAAGCGCAGTCGTTTGAGTGGAAGTTTAAGCATACAGTTAGGAATAATCAGGACACGTGATGGGGTTTGAAAATAAAAGGCAACTGGGTTGGAGGAAAGAAAGCTTGAGAAGAGCGGAGCGATTTTGATTGTTAATTATCTGATCACATGGCGGTGATTGTACTTAGCTACGGGATGAGCAGAGGGAGAGAGGTCCAGAGCAGATGTCACCTCGTTGGGAGCGAAGGAGCAACTCTAGGTGTTGTTCCTATGAGAGCCAAATCACTACTGACAATTCTTGCTTTTCGATTTAACACCACGAGTTGTCTTCCTTCCCATTGGTCGAAGGATGGAACGTGCCCGTTTTTCTATTGGTTGACCTACTTAGTTGTTGCTTCCTAATTGGACCGGCGGCTTTCTTTGGTGGAAGATACGCTCGGCCTGGTCAGGAAGTATCGGGTGTTAGTTCGACTCTATTTACTTCCGCGGCTATCAAATACGTCCGGTCCTGTCCGGAAATATTGGGCGTCTCTCTACTAATATAACTTCTGCGGATACCAGATACGTCCGGGCTTGCCAGGAAGTATTGACTGTACAAGTTATTTATACTTGTGCCCGCTTTTAGCCTGCTTCCTATGTCTTGTTGCTACTTTCTTTCCTCCAGTTACCTTATACTTTATTAGATCTTTGAAAATCATACATTGTACATGCATAGTGGGTCGGGGGGCATACAATTATATACAAATTATGACAGATGCGCCCCCTACATGTGAAGAATTCAAGAAGGGGTTAGCCTGAGAGGATTCTGTAAAGTGAAAAATAATTTTGTGGGAAAATTAGTTGTGGGTATTGAGAGGTTATATACAAGCATTGGTGGTGATATAAGAAGTAATATAGAATGGTGTTGATGATATAGGTTGAGTATAATTAATAGAAATCAAAAAATTTTTTAATTGTAAGAAATCAAAATGAATGTTATGGTACATAGTGGATTAAAAAGAAAAGAAAATGCGCCTAACTAATTTCTACTCGAAATTGGTAAAAAATCGAGGGAGTTCTATTAGGGCTTTTGAGAAATCAAAAATAATATAAAAATAAAAATAAAAAGTTGGAAGAAATCAAAGTGAATGCTTGATGCATGGTGGAAAAAAAAAAAGAAAAATGCCTAACCATATTCTTGCTCGAAATTGGAAATGGAAATCGAGGGAATTTTATTAGGTCTTTTGAGAAATCAAAAAATAAAAATAAAAATGAAAAGTTGGTAGAAATCAAAGTGAATGCTTGGTTGCATGGTGGAAAAAAAAATGTTTTGTTGCATGGTGGAAAAAAAAAATAAATGTTTTGTTGCATGGTGGAAAAAAAGAAATAGAAAAAAAAAGAATGTTTTTGTAAATCAAAATAAAATATAATATCCAATTTTAAAAGAAAACCAATGAGTTTTCGTTGATTTGAAACTATGATAATATAAACTAATTGGTAAAAAAAATGATAATTAATGATTAAAAGTGATAATAAGTTGAATAAATTGATAAATTGATTATATATTTAAATTTTAATTGAGAGAAAATAATGAAAATGATTAATATGAACAATAAGGTGTATTGTTTTGAACCCTTTTGTATCTACATGCCCTATAAATTTTTTAATTGCTCAATTATGCCCTATAAATTTTTGTCTTTGTGTGTGTTGTGAAAAATGTTAGAAGTCTGTAAAGTAATTGATTTGTTATAATAGGGATGGGAACTCATTTAGAATGTTTGTGTGTGTGACGTCTTGTGGGTGTGGAATTGGATTGTAAAAAATCGATATGTAGTTCGAATTGGGATCCAAGACTGGCGATAGGGAGGAGTCTATGGAGGGGAAAAGCGGCGACCTAATTTTACGTGTTGGCCAGAAGAGGGGTCCGAAGTAATTGGATCCGGAAATGAGGCGTGCGGGGAGCGGGGTCTCAAAATTCTCACTTCCTTCCGCTTATTTGTTTTTTGGGTGCGACTCGGATCTTGTTACTGGAGTGTGATTTCTCCGACATTGGTTGGTCATCTTTCAGTCACTTCTATCTCCTCGGAATCTATTTAGATTTTCTGCAAAAATGTTTCCTAAAATTATGAGAAGTTTTATAAATGCTTGTCCAAAATTAAAAACTGCCTCTTGTAGTTCGAAAATTTTGTGAGGGGCCATGATATAAATGGACAAATAACTAAGAAATAAAATTGGGATACATTTGTATGGTAGAACTAACAAACAAAGGATGAAAATCAGATGAAAGATAGGGTATTGCCCCATGTTCTTCCATATTTTTGTAAATGGGGACTCTGAAATATTTGTTTGAACCTTATTAATTGTAGAATTTAAATGATTGGTAGGTTCGCAGTTCTCTTGTTTGATCGTTAATGGTTTTATTAGCGATATGTCGGCGGTAATTGATTTAAGTTGAGATGTGTGATCGTTTCTCTGACGTGGGTGGTGTAATTTTGGCATTGTTTGTGTTGTGTGTACGCTGTGCTTTATGTACGAATTTTGTTTTGTTTTGGGCCTGTGTCGGTATTTTTACGTGAAGGTTGGTCGGATTCATCGATTCTTCTAGCGAATCGGCAGGTGGGGCAGGTTTTTACCTGTTTTGCGATGTATTGTGTCATGTTCTGCCAATAATATTGTGACGAGATGAGTCTCGTCATCTTGGAGATGTTTGGATGGTGGTGTTGTGTGTGTACGGACTTAAGAAGTCTGGCTGTAAGTGAACTTGGGACTATAGTTTTAAGTACTCCTTTTCGGGAGACGGTGCGCAGTTTATTGTGATCCATAGTCACGCGAGATTTTCCCGGTGGAGAAGACTGTTGGCTCTTTATGAGTGGCGCATCTAGAAAGCCACAAAATGGGATACGAGTTACAACGCCCGTTTCATATTGTTGTACTCCATTTATGCTACGGACCTCATATTCGTATCTTGACAGTCTTAACCTCCATCGAAACAATCTGCCTGACGGGGCTTTGATCTCTTTCAACCACTGCAATGCAGGATGGTCAGAAAGTATTGTAAACTTTCTGCCCATTAGACAGGCGCGGAAGTTATCCACACTTTCCACAATGGCTAGGCATTGTAGTTCCAAGTCTGAATAATTTCGCTCGTGACCACGCAGAGAGCGGCTGAAATGTTGAACTGGGTATGTCTTCCCATCAGGGTAGACTTGTTTAAGAATGCCTGCAATGCCGAATGTTGAGGTGTTACAGTGCACCTGGCATGGCAGACCTTCTTGGTAAAGGTATAATGTGGGGTGTGTGGTAAGGCTTTCTTTCAGGTTAGTGAACGCTTTCTGGCATTCGTCACTCCAGACCCACATGACATCCTTTTTTAGAAGGTTGACAAGTGGCGTCCGCAAGCGGGCGTGGTCCGGAATGAACTCTTTATAGGCGTTCACAGCTTTTAGGAAAGATCGCAATGTTTTTCGATTGTGTGGTTGTTTGGTGGCGTGAATTTTTTCTATGTTTTGTGTAGACGGGATGATTGTATTATTCTTAACGGTTGTGCATGCGCTTGTTTGTCGTTGTCGTCTGTTGGCGCGCGTGTTGCGTTTGTTGGTTGTTGTCGTCTTTTGGCGTGCGTGTATGTTGTGAGGTACATTTGCGTGATTATGGCGTGGCGACGTATGGTCATGTGTGGATTTTGTGTGGTAAGTGGGTGAGCTGTGTCGGTGTACGGACACTTTTTTGGGCATTATTGGAATTGTAGGTTGAAGTCGTGGTGGCTTTATATGTTGTGGGCATGAAAAGTTGCGTGGTGTGAGATTAGAATGGTGGCATGTAAATATTTGGGGTTTGGGCAATGAATGCAGGCAAGGGTTTCCATGTGTGAAAGCTTTGTGTGCTGTACGAGCCCTTTGGGACAGGTTTTGGTCTAGCCCGTGCTTGCATTCATTTGGTACATGTTTAGATACATGGTTAAAGGGGTAGGTAGGGTTAGATAAGAGTTCAAAGTCAATTCTTGACGCCATAGGGGGGGTGCCTACCTTAGTCTCGAAAGGGCTGCTCGGCTGGGACGTCTTGGCTTGAGTTGGTTGGCTTGGGGCTCGGGACTGCTCGATGTTGGCATTCGCTGTGCCAGTGCCTCGCGCCGCAGAACTTGCAGTTGGACGGCGGAAGAGGTGCATTCCATGCACCTGGGCGTCGGGGTGTCCTGTGATACGGGTACGGCATGGCGGTGGATGACTCCTCGGTGGTCGGTGTCCGGTCTCGGTGACACTTGCCTGGGGTGGTGGCACGTGCGTCGGCTGCCGCGCTCATCTCGCCTTTCGGTCGGCGGGGGGTGTGGGCTGCTCCGGGGGTGGCGCTACGGAACGTCGTTTGTAGTTGAGTGGACCTTGCTCCTTGAAGTGCGGCGGTCAGCTGCAAAATTATTGTCGCCAGGGTGTGTTTTGTCGCTTCGCTCGTTGCCAGTTTCTTCCCTCTTCCTTTCGTAGGGTTGTCCGTTTTTACGCCTATGGGATCCTGATTAAGCTCCATAATATCTTTATCCTGTCGACTTAACCGTTCTGTGACAATATCGTTGCGGAATTTCTTGTTGTTCGATGAGAATGGTGAGATTTGGTTGAAGCGCAGTCGTTTGAGTGGAAGTTTAAGCATACAGTTAGGAATAATCAGGACACGTGATGGGGTTTGAAAATAAAAGGCAACTGGGTTGGAGGAAAGAAAGCTTGAGAAGAGCGGAGCGATTTTGATTGTTAATTATCTGATCACATGGCGGTGATTGTACTTAGCTACGGGATGAGCAGAGGGAGAGAGGTCCAGAGCAGATGTCACCTCGTTGGGAGCGAAGGAGCAACTCTAGGTGTTGTTCCTATGAGAGCCAAATCACTACTGACAATTCTTGCTTTTCGATTTAACACCACGAGTTGTCTTCCTTCCCATTGGTCGAAGGATGGAACGTGCCCGTTTTTCTATTGGTTGACCTACTTAGTTGTTGCTTCCTAATTGGACCGGCGGCTTTCTTTGGTGGAAGATACGCTCGGCCTGGTCAGGAAGTATCGGGTGTTAGTTCGACTCTATTTACTTCCGCGGCTATCAAATACGTCCGGTCCTGTCCGGAAATATTGGGCGTCTCTCTACTAATATAACTTCTGCGGATACCAGATACGTCCGGGCTTGCCAGGAAGTATTGACTGTACAAGTTATTTATACTTGTGCCCGCTTTTAGCCTGCTTCCTATGTCTTGTTGCTACTTTCTTTCCTCCAGTTACCTTATTCTTTATTAAATCTTTGAAAATCATACATTGTACATGCATAGTGGGTCGGGAGGCATACAATTATATACAAATTATGACATATATATATATATTTTATGAGCATTATATATTTATAAGATGAATAATTTAATTTAATATTTGTGAATTAAATAGTTATAAACAAATTAAAACTTATAATGAAAATATGAAAAGTAATTATTTTTGGGAGCAGCTACAGCGTTTTTTCTCTATTTATTAATTTCAACACACAAACGCGATATCCCGGCTAGGGATAATTGCGTCGATTCACATTTTTTAAAACAGAAACAGTTATAAATTTTTTACAAAAAAAGTAATCGATATAAAAAGAGAAAAAAAATATATATATATATATATATATATATATATATATATATATATATATATATATATATATATATATATATATATATATATATATTAGGAACCTGAACCTTTCAGGTTTGAAAGAAAATCATGAATATATTTACAAAAATTGTTAAACTTATGATAATTCTCTCTGCTATTTACAAATTGATATAGATCTACAACATTATTTATTGTCTGTTGTCTAGCGGTGAAGAAGAGTGGGCATTCCAGCAGTAGGTGTCTCGAGTCCTGGAATTCGTTGCCACAATGACAGCTTTTTTTCTCTATAATATTGATTCTGTGTATATAGGAGAGAATATTGCTTCCATGTGGTCGACCCGATACAATTATGTACTCCATGTGACGACTTTAGTAGTAGTAACATAAAGGTAACCCAGGCTCCTGGAGTGTATCCATAGATCACCAACTACCCGGGCTGTCCTGTGGAGTCTGTCTTGGTAGCCTTAGTGAACCAGTTTACCAAGTGTTTCCAGGCCGGTTTGTTTCTTGGTAGATTCAATAGGGGCAATGTCGTTGAATGAGGGCAGTACAATAAGTGTAGCCGTTTAGAATCGCTGTAGTTGGAATGCTGGGCAGCTGACATGCTCTACGGTTTGATCTTCCTCTTGGCAGTGTGGACATGTTGGATCAGGGACTTGCTTAATTCTGGCCATGTCGGCTTGAACATATCCATGTCCTGATGTCGTGGTTGATGTTCCTAGATGTATTTTTTTAGGTTCTTTTTAAGATGGCTGGGAGTGGGTGAGAATTTGTGATGACTTTTCCATTCACTTGGTTATGCATAGACAGTTCTTGTAGGGTCATATTCCTTTTCGATTATTTTCATTAAAGAATTGGTATAAACCTAATAAAAATATAGAGAAGCTTGTTATTTTAAATTTGTTAACTGTAATGTAGACGTCAATGAAGATGTATATGCACGTTCTTTTTTCATCAGCTCTTCCAAACTTAAATCTTTGCTAAGGAAGCTAGTTCGTCTATTTGTTGTATCTTGACTCATCCAAATGGTGAATTCTTGGAAGGTATTTGAGCACGATAACATCTTAACTTTTTGTAGCTTGCATAAGAAAAAAAAGTCTTTCTTTGTTTAGAAAAGGAAACATTTCGTGGGTAAATTCAATGAATAAAATAAGCAATTTGTTTAGGAGGAAATGGTATTGTCTGGTGGCATTTGATTGAAGGAAATTCTTGTGTCTGTCTTCACCGTTTTTGTCGAACAAATCTGTTAGGTAACTCTCTCGTGACAGCCACAATTAGAGGACAAATTGATTTTTTTTCTCTGCATGATGGTAGATATCTTTCCTTCTGCAGCGAGGATACGAGGCAAGTTGACATGGAATTCTGAATCGGTGTGCTTCTTCAGGCTTCCAGAGTAGCAGCTAGAGTACAGAAAACTTCCAGTAGCACGGTAAAGTGAAAAGTAGTGCCACAACAACAACAACACAACAACAAGCAACACAAACACAACAACAACAAAAATAACACAACATATATCTCTTATACACTCATATTCAAATGCAATTAAACCTGTCTATAGCGCCACCTCTAAATAGCGCCTTCCTCTCTATAGCGCCCGATTTTAAATACGTAGTACGATGCGATTTACATTAAAAGTGACCTGGCTATAGCACCCTCTCTCTATAGCACCCTATTTTGGTGAGTCCCAAGAGGGGGCGTTATAGACAGGTTTAACTGTAATATCAACAAGCATAAAAAATCCGTGAAACAATTTTACATTTCATTAATCCTTATTCAATTATAGTAATCAAAATTTTGCATAACGAAATTGATCTAATAAAAAGGAACACCGTTCTCGTTCAATTATACGCAAAAACTATACGAATAGTTTCTGTGCCACACACTAGTCGTAAAAGATAAATTCGAAAAAATAAAATAAAATTAGGAGAATTCCTTCAGAATATTTTATCAGCAGCAGAGACACAACCATTCTCCAATCAGATCCCTTATCATTTGGACAATGCCATTTTCTATCACCAGAATTTCCTCATTGTCACCTGATAAGCCTATTTTTATCTATGCAATTATCCCTAATAACATATGGATACCTGTATTGCGCTCGCTTGCAATACCTACTTGCGTCAGCATTTCTGCAGAAATTGAGCAAAAGCATTTATCCTAAAAGACAAAAAGTTTTTGTTTGAAGCGATTGTATTCTTTCCTTATTTTACTACAAGAATAAAACAGAACTATAAAGAAAATAGATCTATTTTATATTTAGCGGTGATATAAGCTGTGATCCAAGGCCAGGCGTTGATCCTTTTTTGTTGTTTTGCCCGTTGAAAAGCAAAATCTTCTCGAACGCTTGCAACACCTCAAAATAAATTAAAGAAACTCTTCGGCCAAAAGAGTAGTTTTTCTTATGCGGAAAAATAAATAAATATATAAAGATTTGCATAAATGGATGTTTAAGAAAATAAAATTTATATTTTATTAATATTATTGTTGAGATATGCAGCTTTTACGCAACGATCTATGTATTTTAAGATATTTTGAGCAACAATAAAAAAAGTATTGCAGAAATGTTATGGAATATGATGAAATAATTGGTGTACATAATTCTGTGGAATATCTCTTTTTTCTGTTAATGGTATTGTGGTCGTCTGACGAATTATTTTTAATGTTTATTCTGATGTTTTTATGACACTACGGGTGTGGAATAATGGAGATCTACTTCGGGACGTCGGTCAGATGACAGACGGGGTCTCTTCTTCTTCTTTATTATCTCCACTCAATCATATTAGGGTATCAAGCTTTGACAACCATCATGACTGGGTGAAGCAGAATGTGTCTGCCTTTGTCATTAAGACAGGGAGCACTACTCAGTGGCAGGCCGACTTAGCTCCAAAAGAAATGGCCGCCTCTGACATGAGGAACAGACGTCATGTGCAGCCACTCCTAACATGGAGTACAAATGCTGCTCATCCTGTATACCTGGATTAAGAGACCTTACAGGATACTATCAGCCAGGCCAGCTGAGCCCAGGTTTTTTGGTGAGCTTGTTACTGCTCTCCCTCCTCCTTTTTCATCCGGGCTTGGGGCCGGCAAAGGCGGAGTTTGCTGACCAGTTTGCTGTTTTCCTCTGTCCTCTTAATAGCCATGGCAGAGGCGCCATAGTACATAGTAACATGCATATATATAATTATCCTTTTGAACAGTGCACACTGTGCACTTTTGCATGCATTGACAATATGTCAATAAAATTCTTATAATTGCCAATTGTCTTAATACTATAGCAGAGTATTTATTATTCTATGAAAAGGTTTTTAATTTCGATATTTGTATTTGTTAAAATTGACAATTGCAGATATTTCTACGATATTTGATATGCATATATTTGCATAGTTTTAGTATTGTTTATGTTAATTGACATATCTGTCCATATAGCGCGGCCTTGTTTGTTTGTTAGTTGGCTAGCGGTTATTGAATAGGGCAGGCCGGCGTGAGCTGCTGATGTAAATACAATTTGTCCTTCTTTTATAGGTTTGTACCTTTAGGTAATAAAGGATATTTGTCTTCCTCTACGAATATATATATTTTTCCAACAGTATTTTGATAAACTGTAAATATTTCTCATTGCCCTTCTGCTATAATTTATTAGTTTTAATTTGATCTTGCCTTAAATAAATTGCCGTGTCATTCTGAAGTTTGTTTTTCCTAATTTTCTATATATTTCAAAATGTTTAAATAAAGTTAGTTTAAAGGAGATTTTTACCTTCTCCTTTCTGATATTTAGTGATCTGACTGAAATCCTTGCAACAGTCTACAAAAGAATTATCACTGTGAATTCTTCTACCGAATTTCGCATCAGTGTTTTGTGAAACGTTTAACAGACTTTTCTTCACAACGGGTGTTCTTTCGAAATTAGGGATATTGATATGGTTGATAGTACCTTTGTGCTGATTGATTCTTTCTTCTAATGGTTTTCTGTTCTTCCCAGTGTAGTTAGCATCAAGGGTTAATAAATTAATAAATATATGATCTGACACACAATATGTATCATTCAGGGATGCTTATATTCTTTTTTCTAAGAAACATATCCCTGGATGATATTTTGCCAAATCATATAACACGAGGTATTATAATCCCATAAATGAAAATATATGGAATATTCACCTTATATTTCAAATATTTATAAAAATAACATTCAAGAAAAAATGAAGGCCAATAGGGATTATGATCGCCTCTAACAGCTATGCAAATTAAGCTAAAAATATCTAACTTCCAGGGATTGAAAAATAAAAAATAAAATAAAAAATAATAATAAATGAACAAAAATTAAAAAGAAACTACTCCCTTGAATGTGAAAAATGAGGGCTGATAAGGGCAAACAGCCCGAAACGCGTCCGTATTTAGCTTTTCTTGATTAATCAAGAATGGGTATTTGTGGGAATAATTAAAAATCACCGAGAAAAGTTGATATTTATTCCGATAGATGGCGCAAGCCATCAGCAACTTTCAGTTTACGATAAAGAGATGCCTTTTTTCATAATTCTCCCTAGAAGCCAGATATTTTTACCTTAATACTGATGCAAGGGATTATTTTATCGAGATATGCAAATATTACAACGAGATTTCATTCTGATTTACAACAGGCTTTTGGAGGAAGATCACTCAAAAGTGATCAATTGAATTCATAGAAAAAGACATCTCCTGATACCTCAAATGAGATTTAAAATAGCAGAGCGCCATCTTTCAGAAAAAAATCAAACGTTTATTTACCCCTGACGATTGTTCATAATCTCTTTTTGATTTATTTAACTGACAAATTCGATCTAACACGCGCATCGAGGTGTTGACCGTTGTCAGCGTGGTAGAAGCTGTACATCTTCGATGCGCCGAGAAGTTCCAATAAAAAAAAAAAAAATTTGAAGGCAAGAGTTAGTACGTTTAGTATGTGTATAAAAGGCGCAAATAGAGAAAAATTAGGCTTATAAAAGATTATTGTCATTTATGACATAATGTGTATATTCGATTGATCTAACATTCACAACGTGAACATAAAATGATTGGAAGAGATTGTTGCCAATGATTTTCAAACGAATTATTTCAATTTTAAATTATTTCTGGTAACTCTTTTAAGCGCTGCTGACAAAAGTTCCATGTATAGACACAACATCTGCCTGGACTGACAAGTTCGTTCATAGTTGATGACATCACAGCGATAGAACGATCTTTTGACTCGAATTTCATTAAATTCTTCCACCAAAATATTATTAGGAAAGATCAAAGTTTGTTGCAAAGAATCTTAGAAATGAAAATATATACTGAATCTCTGAGAGCAAAAGAAAAAATATTTTCTCCAAGCGGCGAAGTAAATTCGTGAAATAAAAAAATGGTATTTTAATGATCCGACTTGTAGTTTCAGCCACCTGATTTTGAACCGCTAATTAAGCCTCAAAATGGTTAAAGGATAAAGAAAAAAGCTAAATAATAGAAAGGGCAAAAATAAAACAATGGAGCTGTCTTAACAAGCAACTAAAAGGGGAAAAATATCTTTAAATTATTTAGCGATAAAAATTACAAATAAATGAAGAATATATAATATAAGCATTGATTTATTCAAGTTAATAATTCAAACAAATTCTACCAAATTAATCAAAATGAATTGAGGAAAAATCAGCGTATGAACATGCCAGGTGAAGCTGACACTCACAGCTCTACCTGCTGAAGACTCTAACTTGCTCAATTCCAAACCATTTACGGCAAACAATTCGCTATATACAAGATGAAATATGATTCAAGTATGGATCAGTTATTCTGATGTCATTTGGAACAATGTTTGCTCTTCTCCCGTTTATTCCAAGACAATCGGGTGAGTTGGAAGTCTTCACTTTCACCCTAAGCGAAGTAGATTTCTGTCTCTTTAGGGATTATCTTTCTGTAGTGGTCAGTATCCAGAAGACCGTTTGGCTTCTTTTATATATTGTATATTTGGTATTTATAGAGACTGAGAGACATCTGAACACTGAATAATATTTAAAATAAAAAAGGCTTATCCTGAACAGGAGCACATGTGATTTTTAGATGGCAGAGCGCCATCTAGTGGAACAGAAATCAACTAAACATTGATTTAGCCTGTTCCCTGATATTTGGCCAACCCAATATCTTGATGAATCAAGAAAAGCCATCCATGAATAATATTATTGTAGCGATTTTTTTAATGACTTGGAGTTTGCCATGAGAGGCCGCTGTAACAACTTCTTATCTCCCAAGACTCTTCAATCTCTAAGTACTGTAAGACTTTCTTTGATAAGAGACACGGATAGTTCGATCATCCCAATGTTCCTTAACTTTCCAATATGTATTCATTAACTTCACAATATTCCTTTACAAAAAGTTATAAGACACCTCAACTCTTTTTTATTTATTTTATAAAGTATCTTTCGGACAAGCCCTTCCTCAGTAAACTGAAACATAAAAAAAGGCAATGGAGAGAATTTATATAAAATTTTAAAGATATATCTATGTAAATATAGGACATAATAATTTAAGAATTTACAAATTTGGAATTTTTTGAAGAACAAATTATGAAAAGATTGATGAATTTGGTGAATAGAGAAATGGATAGATTGTCTTTCCTAATTTTCTAATTTACAAAATGTTTAAATAAAGGTAATTTGAAGGAGAATTTTACCTTCTCCTTTCTGATATTTAGTGATCTGACTGAAATCCTTGCAACAGCATACAAAAAATCATCACTGCGAATTCTTATACCGAATTTCGCATCAGTGTTTTGTGAAACGTTTACCAATCTTTTCTTCACAACGGGCGTTCAATCGAAATTTGGGATATTGATATGGCTGAAAGTACCTTTTTGCTGATTGATCCTTCATTCTAATGTTTTCTGGTCTTCCCAGTGTATATGGCATTATGGGTTTATAAAGGAATAAATATATGATCTGACACAATATATCATTCAGGGTATGTTACTTATATTCTCTAACGTAAAGATAGAGAGGCTGCCTGGCTGGAATTCATAGTTCATCAAATAAAAGATACTTCGGTCAGTAATTTTTTTTTATTGTCTCGATTTTTCGATAAAAATCTTTTGTCCTCATCAGGAGCGAACAAAAATCAAAACATTTGGCAAAGCGTTAAAAATTATTCTGAATACTTTACCAAATGTTTTGATTTTTGTTCGCTCCTGGCGAAGACAAAAGATTTTTGTCGAAACGTCGAGACAATAAATTTTTTTTTTAATTAAAAAGTCATATATTAGATCAAAATATAATTTATTTTACCAATATTTCAGCTGGCTGAACGCCAACCTTTAATAAGGTTTTATAACATATTTAAAGTGTGTCAACAACAAACTCAGCGCCACATAACGTGAACTGAAATAATTTTTAAAAATATTTTGTTATATTCAATGGGGAGAAAAAAAAGATATATATATATATTTATATTATGGACAAAATAAAATTTTTGAAAATATGGGTGTGAATATTTTGAAAATTAATAAATTTGTATAAATTGTATAAATTTGTAAATTTACTGGCTGAAGTATCTTTAATTTGAAGAATTATATTCTCTAATGTAAGAAACATATTCCTGGATGATATTTTGCCAAATCATATAAAGCGAGGAACTATGATTTTCGAATAAATAGATAAAATAATCAAATTATATTTTAATAAGTACAAAATCGTGAGACAGAGAGTTTATTGTAAGGTCTTTTGTATTTAGCTGAGATTTCAGTATTTCTACCCTTCTACAGGAGTAAAAATGAAGGGCCGAAATCTTTGAAATCTCGGCTAAAAAAACACCTTAAAAGAATCTCTTCGCTTCACAATTTTGTTCATTTGATAATTTATTGTCGAATCAATCCAACTTTTTATATTTAAATAATTTCAAATAATCAGACATCATATCTCCTATAAGAGAGGCAGAATATCTTCTATAAAGCAGCATATCTCCTATTAGGCAGCATATCTTATATATTATCAATATTGGGGAGGGCTAAGCTCATCAGTGGGGAACCCTCCCAGCGGTTTCGCCAATATAATCTACCAGAACGCTTCTTTAGAGTTCTAATACTTTATATAGATGGAGGTTTATTGCTTTATATCAATCTATTCCTAACTTGTCCTTATTGGTTGCGGAAGAGCATTGCCCGATGCAAATATTTATATGTAATTCTACTGTCCTCAAAGCTTAAGTCATTAGTTTGCTTAAATACCATTTCTGAGATTCCATCCTTCAGTGTAGCATATATAAGCAGAATAATCCAATACAGTATTAGAGCTATAAAGAAGCGGTCTGGTAGATTAAATTGACGAAACCTCTGGGCGGGTTCACCACTGATGAACCAAGCCCTCCCAATATTTTTTCCTCGCAGTAAGGACAATAGAAGATTGAATGATGTGTGAAAGAAACATTCGCATCTTAATGTTTTCATTTGCTACATATACAAGGTAGGATCAAAAAGTTCCCGAATTTTTTAAAAATTAATTATTTATTCATAGTATAGTAATTTGAACATCAAATTTTGCAAAATAGAAGCCTCGATTATCTACACATTTTTTTCCAGCGTGAAAAAGCTGTTGAAATGCTAGTTCAAAGTCAAATTTTCTAAGCTTATTTAGCTCCACCGTCGCATTTTCAAGTACTTCTGATGACGATGAAAACGCCTCCCTTTTAACGTCATTTTAAGTTTTGGAAAGAAGAAGAAATCACATGGAGCGATAACAGGAGAGTAAGGAGGATGCGGGAAGACAGATACAGAGTGTTTGGCTAAATAAGCTTAAACAATAATGGCTCTATGAGCAGGGGCATTATCTTGTAGCAATTTCCACTGTTTTGATTTAAAGCGTTGGTTTCTTTTTCTTCTTATCGCATCACGAAGGCGCACAAGTAACCCCCTCTTTAATAAATATATAACAAACAAGTCCTTGATAATCGAAAAACACTACACGCATTACTTTTCCTTTGGACTTGTCAATACGAACTTTCTTCTTCCCAGGAGAACTTGATGTGTGCCATTCGAGTGATTGTTTTTTGGTTCGTGGATCAAAAAGAAAGCACCATGTTTCATCACCAGTTATTATTGTTTTTAAAAATCAGAATCATTATTTGAAGTTTCAATTAAATCTTTGCAAATTGATAATCTGGTTTCTCTTTGTTGATCTGTTAAATTTCTTGGGACAAAATAACCACAAAGGTTTTTCATGTTTAAATGTTCACCAATAATATTTTGGCAACTTCTATACGAAATTCCAAGTATTTCTGATATATTATCAATAGTAATTTTTCTATCAGCAACAATTAAATCGCGTACCTGTCCAATATTGCGATCCGTTGTTGACGTCAATGGCCGACCTGACCTTGAATCATCTGCGATGCTCTTACAGCCATATATCTTTAAAACTATATATATAAAATGAAATGATTTAAAATAACTTGAATCATGAAAATTTCTCTTATAGAACTGTAAAAAGATTATAAAAACGAAGAGAAAATTATTTATTTTTACTATACATGGGCTACGAGCTTTCGGGCAGCCTCGCCCTTCTACAGGTTGAAGGGCGAGGCTGCCCGAAAGCTCGTAGCCCATGTATAGTAAAAATAAATAATTTTCTCTTCGTTTTTATAATCTTTTTTTGAAATGATTTAAAAGCACGAATGTTTCTTTTATACACAATACAAACTTCTACTGTCCTACTGCAATGAAAAAATATATTGGGAGGGCTTGGCTCATCAGTAGTGAACCCTCCCAGCGGTTTCGCCAATTTAATCCACCAGACCGCTTCTCAGAGCTCTAATTCTGTATAGGACGATTCTGCTTATATATGCAGCACTGAAGGGTGGAATCTCAGAAATGGTTTTCAAGACAACTATGGACATAAGCTTATAACGTCTTTAAGCATCTTTAAAACGTTTATGTTACGATGCACTAGCGCGCCATCTGTTATCAAATTACAAAACTATTTTAGAGGCGTAATATTCTTTTTAAAATAAAACAATTTCTACTGTCCTTACTGCAATGGAAAAATTAAAGGGAGGGCCTGGCTCATCAGTGGTGAACCCTCCCAGCGGTTTCGCCAGTTTAATCTACCATAAAATAAAACAATTTCTACTGTCCTTACTGCAATTTTTCCTTTAATTTTTCCATTGCAGTAAGGACAGTAGAAATTGTTTTATTTTAAAAAGAATATTACGCCTCTAAAATAGTTTTGTAATTTAAAACGTTTATATCAGAAATAAACTTGCGTTCGTGACAATTTTTCGTCTTCATAAGCTTCATTCATTAATGCTAATGTCTCTGTGAAAGACCTTTTTAATTTTAGACAAAATATAATATTTGCCCTTTGCTCAAATGATGACATTGCAGAAACCGACGCGAGCTAAATAATTACAACAAAAATATGCCTAAAATTAAAACTACGCATGCGCATTTACTGGCGTTGCTAAATTAAATTATAGATTAGGCTTTGTTCTTTACAGTAAAATTGATTTTACATTTTTATTATTTTATTTTTTAAAAGATCATGAACTTTTTGATTCTACCGTTTAGTGGCACGTTATTAGTTTATTCATAGTTGATGATTTCACAGCGATAGTATGGTCTTTTGATTCGAATCCCATTAAAATATTTCACCAAAGTGCATGCGGAAAATCAAAGTTTGTTTTAAAAATAAACTTAGAAATGAAAATACATACTAGATATCCTTATGAGCAAAATTACAAACATTTTATTGAAAATGTTTCTCCAAGCGGCAATGTAATTCGCAAAATACAAAATGGTATTTCAATGATTGTAGCATCAACCACCTGATTATTCACCGCTAATTAAGCCTCAAAAATAGATAAAGAAAAAAGTTATATGATAGAAAGGACGAAAATAAAACAATGAAGCCAACAAGCAACCAAAAGGGGAAAAATATCTTTGTATTTATTTAGCTATTAAATTTACGAGCAAATAAGATATAAGCATTGATTTACTAAAGTTAATAATTCAATCAAATTCTACGAAATTAATCAAAATAAACTGATGAAAAATCAGCGTATGAACATGCCTGGTGAAGCTGACGCTCACAGCTCCTACCTGCTGAAGATTCCAACTTGCTCAATTCCAAACCATTTACGGCAAACAATTCGCTTTATACGGGATGAAATATGATTCAAGTATGTATCAGTTATTCTGATGTCATTTAGAACTATGTTTGCTCCTCTCCCGTTTATTCCACGACAATCGGGTGAGTTGGAAGTCTTCACTTTCACCCTAAGCCAAGTAGATTTCTGTCCCTTTAAGGATTATATTTCTGTAGTGGTCAGTATTCAAAAGACCGTTTCGCTTCTGTGCCATATTGTATATTTGATATTTATAAAGACGGAGAGACATCTGATCATTGAAGAAGATTGGTGAGTTCAGCTAATCAGAATAATGTCCGAGAAAAAAAAATATAGCGATAGAATTGTTTAACTTTCATAAAGCGTTAGACAACAAGGTAATCTCTAAGAACTAAAATTACAGAACAATTTCCTTCCATAGTTAATTTGTATAGTTATGTTGAATACTTTGATTTTTGTTTCATTTTCCCTTCTCTCCTTTGTTTATGTTTCGTTTTTTCTTTTCTCAATGAAAATGATGTATGGCGAGTCCTTACAGGACGGAAATGTCCTAATAAAGCTGCTGTTGTTGTTGTAAATAAGATTATAAAAATAAAAATACAACCTTTCGCATTGAGTTTCTTTTATTATGATCTCAATTAAGATTAAGAAACTCAATGCGAAAGGTTGTATTTTTATTTTTATAATTTGTAGCGTAAATAAGATTGGTGAAGGGATATAAAGAGAATAAACTGGCCTGAAGATAGATATGCCATGATAGGTCATTCTGTAACAACTTTTTATCTCCCAAGATTTCCTAATCTCTAATTACTCTAAGACTTTCTTCGATTTGTTCAAAAATAAAGACATTCGGTTAGTAGCATAGAGAATATCACGAATCCCTTTATTCAATGAGACACGGATAGTTTCAATCACAACAATATTCCTTGAATTTCCAATATATCCCTTAAAACTTCTGCCAATGCTAAATTTGAAGAAATTTCGTAAGATCTAGTCGCTTCCCATATCACAAATATCTGAATTTTAAGATTTCACCAATCCATACCAATGTCAGCCAAATAAGCAGCTTTCAGAGGAACACGGATTTTAAACAGTCATATTGAGATTCTGAAGAACTATAAATTAGTTAGCATTGTGACAAAGTCTGCTAATAGCTCGACCCATTTCTTAAGTACATATCTAGCTTTCTGTTTGAGAAGTCGCATATCTTTATCTTGAGTAGATTATCAATATCCCATTCTATCACTTTTTCTAAGAGATTACTTATTAAATCTTTTGGTCACAGTAGAAAATTTCATTTCATGATTCAAGATTAAAATATGAAAAGCGTTTAAAAACTACAAATTTTTCTTACAATTAGTTTATTTTTATTCTGAAATGCGATAATCGCTTGAAAGCATGCATTATTGAATAAAAATAAACCCATGAAAATTTTGTAGTGTTTAAACAGTTCCATTTCTTGATCTCCAGGTTTATAAAGGCGATAACAATGAACCCTTTATAGACGCCTGTCTTAACTTAACCAAAGCCACACAATGATATACAAGTATATGTAAACAAATATTTCTATGTACCCGCACTTGGCAATCGCGAGATGTACAGCGAGATATCTTACTACCTGAAGTAACACATTGAAGATTTAATTCAAACTAAAAGGCGGGCCTTTGGATTCAAAATTTACAAAAGTGAAGGAAATTCTAAAAAAAAAAGATGCAAAGGAAGGGGTACGAAAATTTTAAAATATAATTAGAATTATTTTAAAACAAATGTAATACTCATATATACATGTCATAATTTGTATAGTTAATTCCAAGAGATATAATTTATTTTCGTCAAAATGAGTATGTAAATATGTAACGCTTGTGTTAAAATGTAAATATGTAAATTCATTCATCTATAAAAGCTGGGCAAAAAATAAAGGTGGCAGACATCGCGGGTGCGCTGTTCGCTAGGCATAACGGCTGCGCCTCTTCATTTAGCTACGACATACATATATACAGATTTATCAAAAAACTACCGATCGTATAGATTACTAAGAATGGATCACAGATGGAAATCCTATACTCGAGGCAGAACAGAGCCCAACAACAACGTCTATATCAACCACGAAATTATGAGGGGAACAGTTACCCGAACTACCTCTATATGCTTTCAGAATTCCATCTGGGTAAATCAATTATTCTAGATACGTATAGGGAAGAAAAATTTCTTTTCATATTTATTTATAGATGGAAAATTGCTAGCAAAACACCTCTTTGTTTGATTGTGAAGATTCCATTAGATCCCGTGTGGATCTCATGGAATAAAGTCCGCCCTAGACTGACGAGGGCCATTAGCCCGAAACCATGGTCTCTAGGTGGACGCTTCTCAATTTGCCAAAACTGGTGTTGTGGCTTTGTCACCGACCCGAGGCTGCTATTTTGCGGCGACGATCAATAGATGGCGTCAGATTTGGCGTTTATTTTGACGGGAGAAGCGCCCTATACTTCTATATTTATTTATATAGAGACAGCGTTATGTACACCAATCAAAATGGATCTTGCTTCAAAACTTCATATATTATATTTCCTAATGTAAAAAGTAAAACGTTTTCTATTATAAAAATGTACTCATTACAACTTCTCTTATGTGAAAAATAGTACAAAATTGAAATGGTATTTGAATCTCTCAAGTAGAAAAATTAAGAAAAAAGATATCTCCTTTTCATGTAACTAAAGGTTGCTGATGGCTTGCGCAATCTGTCGGAATAAATATCAACTACTTGTTGAATTTTGAATATTCCATAATCGGCCAAATACCCATTCTTGATTAATCAAGAAAAGCTAACCACGTACGCGTTTTGGGCTGTTGGCCTTCATCAGCGTGGTGCAAGCTATAGCTCGACGACAGAAAAAAAAAACTGGCCTTTCAAGCATCCTGAAAAAATAATGAAGAAATATTTAAGGCGGGAAAGACGTAAAAACGCCAAATTATGTGACAAAGTGGTACTAAAATTGTAATTGTACTGGGATAAGATGGATAAATTAAGAAAAAGGCATCTCCTTATTGTGAAACTGAAAATTTGCTGATGACTTAGATTTTATTATATTACCTAAATAGAGTTTAGGATGTTTAAAAAATTTGATTTATTAATAACTTTAAAAAATTGGCTAATTTATAAATATGTTTAATACCCCGAGCGAAACAACCATATTGTATCAGAAGCCAGGAGTCTTCCAAGAAAACCAAAGGTTGAATGTGAGAATGTACAACCCTTTGATCACCCTATAAATGGAAATATTTCAGAGTAGAGTCAACAAAAGTGTAGAGAATACTTCACAGAAATATATTTTTATATTTAGATGATTATATAAAAAAAACTCATTATTAATTCTCTAATATTGCTCCTTTCTTAAGTGAGCTGAATATCGCTGTTAGGTTTTTCTACATTCATCAACAAACTTTAAAAAATGAATTGTCTTTGATGTCGCTGGTTCTAACTTAGATTTTTGTATGTTCCAGCTACTGGGCTATGTAAACAAAGTAAGTGCCCTATTTCGCTTTCCACCCAGTTCTAACCGGGGTTGTTATAGGTTCCGACTACGGGACCATGTAAACAAAGTAAGTGCCATATTTCGCTTTCCACCCAGTTCTAACCTGGTATGTTATAGGTTCCAACTACGGGACCATGTAGACAAGGTAAGTGCTATATTTCTCTTCCCATTCAGTTCTAACCGGCGTTGTTATAGGTTCCGACTACGGGACCATGTAAACAAGGTAAGTGCCATATTTCGCTTTCCACCCAGTTCTAACCTGGTATGTTATAGGTTCCAACTACGGGACCATGTAGACAAGGTAAGTGCTATATTTCTCTTCTCATTCTTTTCTAACCTGAGTTGTTATAGGTTCCGACTACGGGACCATGTAAACAAAGTAAGTGCCATATTTCGCTTTCCACCCAGTTCTAACCTGGTATGTTATAGGTTCCGACTACGAGACCATGTAAACAAGGTAAGTGCCATATTTCGCTTTCCACCCAGTTCTAACCTGGGTTGTTATAGGTTCCGACTACGGGACCATGTAGACAAGGTAAGTGCTATATTTCTCTTCCCATTCAGTTCTAACCGGGGTTGTTATAGGTTCCGACTACGGGAAATGTAGACAAGGTAAGTGCTATATTTCTCTTCCCACCCAGTTCTAACCTGGTATGTTATAGGTTCCGACTACGGGACCATGTAGACAAGGGAAGTGCTATATTTCTCTTCCCATTCAGTTCTAACCGGGGTTGTTATAGGTTCCGACTACGGGACCATGTAGACAAGGTAAGTGGCATATTTCTCTTCCCATTCAGTTCTAACCGTGGTTGTTATAGGTTCCGACTACGGGACCATATAGACAAGGTAAGTGCTATATTTCTCTTCTCATTCAGTTCTAACTGGGGTTGTTATAGGTTCCGACTACGGGACCATGTAGACAAGGGAAGTGCTATATTTCTCTTCCCATTCAGTTCTAACCTGGGTTGTTATAGGTTCCGACTACGGGACCATGTAGACAAGGTAAGTGCTATATTTCTCTTCCCATTCAGTTCTAACCGGGGTTGTTATAGGTTCCGACTACGGGACCATGTAGACAAGGTAAGTGCCATATTTCTCTTCCCATTCAGTTCTAACCTGGTATGTTAGAGGTTCCGACTACGGGACCATGTAGACAAGGTAAGTGCCATATTTCGCTTTCCATTCAGTTCTAACCTGGGTTGTTATATAATCCGACTACGGGACCATGTAGACAAGGTAAATGCTTAATTTCTCTTCTCATTCAGTTCTAACCTGGGTTGTTATAGGTTCCGACTACGGGACCATGTAGACAAGGTAAGTGCTATATTTCTCTTCCCATTCAGTTCTAACCGGGGTTGTTATAGGTTCCGACTACGGGACCATGTAGACAAGGTAAGTGCCATATTTCGCTTTCCACCCAGTTCTAACCTGGGTTGTTATAGGTTCCAACTACGGGACCATGTAAACAAGGTAAGTGCTATATTTCTCTTCCCATTCAGTTCTAACCGGCGTTGTTATAGGTTCCGACTACGGGACCATGTAGACAAGGTAAGTGCCATATTTCGCTTTCCACCCAGTTCTAACCTGGTATGTTATAGGTTCCGACTACGGGACCATGTAGACAAGGTAAGTGCCATATTTCTCTTCCCATTCAGTTCTAACCGGGGTTGTTATAGGTTCCGACTACGGGACCATGTAGACAAGGGAAGTGCTATATTTCTCTTCCCATTCAGTTCTAACCGGGGTTGTTATAGGTTCCGACTACGGGACCATGTAGACAAGGTAAGTGCTATATTTCTCTTCCCATTCAGTTCTAACCGAGGTTGTTATAGGTTCCAACTACGGGACCATGTAGACAAGGTAAGTGCCATATTTCGCTTTCCACCCAGTTCTAACCTGGTATGTTATAGGTTCCGACTACGGGACCATGTAGACAAGGTAAGTGCCATATTTCTCTTCCCATTCAGTTCTAACCGAGGTTGTTATAGGTTCCGACTACGGGACCATGTAGACAAGGTAAGTGCTATATTTCTCTTCTCATTCAGTTCTAACCGGGGTTGTTATAGGTTCCGACTACGAGACCATGTAGACAAGGTAAGTGCTATATTTCGCTTTCCACCCAGTTCTAACCTGGTATGTTATAGGTTACGACTACGGGACCATGTAAACAAGGTAAGTGCCATATTTCGCTTTCCACCCAGTTCTAACCTGGGTTGTTATAGGTTCCGACTACGGGACCATGTAGACAAGGGAAGTGCTATATTTCTCTTCCCATTCAGTTCTAACCGGGGTTGTTATAGGTTCCGACTACGGGACCATGTAGACAAGGTAAGTGCTATATTTCTCTTCCCACCCAGTTCTAACCTGGTATGTTATAGGTTCCGACTACGGGACCATGTAGACAAGGGAAGTGCTATATTTCTCTTCCCATTCAGTTCTAACCGGGGTTGTTATAGGTTCCGACTACGGGACCATGTAGACAAGGTAAGTGGCATATTTCTCTTCCCATTCAGTTCTAACCGGGGTTGTTATAGGTTCCGACTACGGGACCATATAGACATGGTAAGTGCTATATTTCTCTTCTCATTCAGTTCTAACCGGGGTTGTTATAGGTTCCGACTACAGGACCATGTAGACAAGGGAAGTGCTATATTTCTCTTCCCATTCAGTTCTAACCTGGGTTGTTATAGGTTCCGACTACGGGACCATGTAGACAAGGTAAGTGCTATATTTCTCTTCCCATTCAGTTCTAACCGGGGTTGTTATAGGTTCCGACTACGGGACCATGTAGACAAGGTAAGTGCCATATTTCTCTTCCCATTCAGTTCTAACCTGGTATGTTATAGGTTCCGACTACGGGATCATGTAGACAAGGTAAGTGCCATATTTCGCTTTCCATTCAGTTCTAACCTGGGTTGTTATATAATCCGACTACGGGACCATGTAGACAAGGTAAGTGCTTAATTTCTCTTCTCATTCAGTTCTAACCTGGGTTGTTATAGGTTCCGACTACGGGACCATGTAGACAAGGTAAGTGCCATATTTCTCTTCCCATTCAGTTCTAACCTGGTATGTTATAGGTTCCGACTACGGGATCATGTAGACAAGGTAAGTGCCATATTTCGCTTTCCATTCAGTTCTAACCTGGGTTGTTATATAATCCGACTACGGGACCATGTAGACAAGGTAAGTGCTATATTTCTCTTCCCATTCAGTTCTAACCGGGGTTGTTATAGGTTCCGACTACGGGACCATGTAGACAAGGTAAGTGCCATATTTCGCTTTCCACCCAGTTCTAACCTGGGTTGTTATAGGTTCCAACTACGGGACCATGTAAACAAGGTAAGTGCTATATTTCTCTTCCCATTCAGTTCTAACCGGCGTTGTTATAGGTTCCGACTACGGGACCATGTAGACAAGGTAAGTGCCATATTTCGCTTTCCACCCAGTTCTAACCTGGTATGTTATAGGTTCCGACTACGGGACCATGTAGACAAGGTAAGTGCCATATTTCTCTTCCCATTCAGTTCTAACCGGGGTTGTTATAGGTTCCGACTACGGGACCATGTAGACAAGGGAAGTGCTATATTTCTCTTCCCATTCAGTTCTAACCGGGGTTGTTATAGGTTCCGACTACGGGACCATGTAGACAAGGTAAGTGCTATATTTCTCTTCCCATTCAGTTCTAACCGAGGTTGTTATAGGTTCCAACTACGGGACCATGTAGACAAGGTAAGTGCCATATTTCGCTTTCCACCCAGTTCTAACCTGGTATGTTATAGGTTCCGACTACGGGACCATGTAGACAAGGTAAGTGCCATATTTCTCTTCCCATTCAGTTCTAACCGAGGTTGTTATAGGTTCCGACTACGGGACCATGTAGACAAGGTAAGTGCTATATTTCTCTTCTCATTCAGTTCTAACCGGGGTTGTTATAGGTTCCGACTACGAGACCATGTAGACAAGGTAAGTGCTATATTTCGCTTTCCACCCAGTTCTAACCTGGTATGTTATAGGTTCCGACTACGGGACCATGTAAACAAGGTAAGTGCCATATTTCGCTTTCCACCCAGTTCTAACCTGGGTTGTTATAGGTTCCGACTACGGGACCATGTAGACAAGGTAAGTGCTATATTTCTCTTCCCATTCAGTTCTAACCGGGGTTGTTATAGGTTCCGACTACGGGACCATGTAGACAAGGTAAGTGCCATATTTCTCTTCCCATTCAGTTCTAACCGGGGTTGTTATAGGTTCCGACTACGAGACCATGTAGACAAGGTAAGTGCTATATTTCTCTTCCCATTCAGTTCTAACCGGGGTTGTTATAGGTTCCGACTACGGGACCATGTAGACAAGGTAAGTGCTATATTTCTCTTCCCATTCAGTTCTAACCGGGGTTGTTATAGGTTCCGACTACGGGACCATGTAGACAAGGTAAGTGCTATATTTCTCTTCCCATTCAGTTCTAACCGGGGTTGTTATAGGTTCCGACTACGGGACCTTGTAGACAAGGGAAGTGCTATATTTCTCTTCCCATTCAGTTCTAACCGGGGTTGTTATAGGTTCCGACTACGGGACCATGTAGACAAGGTAAGTGCCATATTTCTCTTCCCATTCAGTTCTAACCTGGGTATGTTATAGGTTCCGACTACGGGACCATGTAGACAAGGGAAGTGCTATATTTCTCTTCCCATTCTGTTCTAACCTGGGTTGTTATAGGTTCCGACTACGGGACCATGTAGACAAGGTAAGTGCTATATTTCTCTTCCCATTCAGTTCTAACCGGGGTTGTTATAGGTTCCGACTACGGGACCATGTAGACAAGGTAAGTGCCATATTTCTCTTCCCATTCAGTTCTAACCTGGGTTGTTATAGGTTCCGACTACGGGACCATGTAGACAAGGTAAGTGCTATATTTCTCTTCCCATTCAGTTCTAACCGGGGTTGTTATATATTCCGACTACGGGACCATGTAGACAAGGTAAGTGCTATATTTCTCTTCTCATTCAGTTCTAACCTGGTATGTTATAGGTTCCGACTACGGGACCATGTAGACAAGGTAAGTGCCATATTTCTCTTCCCATTCAGTTCTAACCGGGGTTGTTATAGGTTCCGACTACGGGACCATGTAGACAAGGGAAGTGCTATATTTCTCTTCCCATTCAGTTCTAACCGGGGTTGTTATAGGTTCCGACTACGGGACCATGTAGACAAGGTAAGTGCTATATTTCTCTTCCCATTCAGTTCTAACCGAGGTTGTTATAGGTTCCAACTACGGGACCATGTAGACAAGGTAAGTGCCATATTTCGCTTCCACCCAGTTCTAACCTGGTATGTTATAGGTTCCGACTACGGGACCATGTAGACAAGGTAAGTGCCATATTTCTCTTCCCATTCAGTTCTAACCGAGGTTGTTATAGGTTCCGACTACGGGACCATGTAGACAAGGTAAGTGCTATATTTCTCTTCTCATTCAGTTCTAACCGGGGTTGTTATAGGTTCCGACTACGAGACCATGTAGACAAGGTAAGTGCTATATTTCTCTTCCATTCCAGTTCTAACCTGGGTTGTTATAGGTTCCGACTACGGGACCATGTAGACAAGGTAAGTGCCATATTTCTCTTCCCATCCAGTTCTAACCGGGGTTGTTATAGGTTCCGACTACGGGACCATGTAGACAAGGTAAGTGCTATATTTCTCTTCCATTCAGTTCTAACCGGGGTTGTTATAGGTTCCGACTACGGGACCATGTAGACAAGGTAAGTGCTATATTTCTCTTCCCATTCAGTTCTAACCGGGGTTGTTATAGGTTCCGACTACGGGACCATGTAGACAAGGTAAGTGCCTATATTTCTCTTCCATCAGTTCTAACCGGGTTGTTATAGGTTCCGACTACGGGACCATGTAGACAAGGTAAGTGCTATATTTCTCTTCCCATTCAGTTCTAACCGAGGTTGTTATAGGTTCCGACTACGGGACCATGTAGACAAGGTAAGTGCTATATTTCTCTTCCATTCAGTTCTAACCGGGGTTGTTATAGGTTCCGACTACGAGACCATGTAGACAAGGTAAGTGCTATATTTCGCTTTCCACCCAGTTCTAACCTGGTATGTTATAGGTTCCGACTACGGGACCATGTAAACAAGGTAAGTGCCATATTTCGCTTTCCACCCAGTTCTAACCTGGGTTGTTATAGGTTCCGACTACGGGACCATGTAGACAAGGTAAGTGCTATATTTCTCTTCCCATTCAGTTCTAACCGGGGTTGTTATAGGTTCCGACTACGGGACCATGTAGACAAGGTAAGTGCTATATTTCTCTTCCCATTCAGTTCTAACCGGGGTTGTTATAGGTTCCGACTACGGGACCATGTAGACAAGGTAAGTGCTATATTTCTCTTCCCATTCAGTTCTAACCGGGGTTGTTATAGGTTCCGACTACGGGACCATGTAGACAAGGTAAGTGCTATATTTCTCTTCCATTCAGTTCTAACCGGGGTTGTTATAGGTTCCGACTACGGGACCATGTAGACAAGGTAAGTGCCATATTTCGCTTCCACCCAGTTCTAACCTGGTATGTTATAGGTTCCGACTACGGGACCATGTAAGACAAGGTAAGTGCCATATTTCGCTTCCATCCAGTTCTAACCTGGGTTGTTATAGGTTCCGACTACGGGACCATGTAGACAAGGTAAGTGCTATATTTCTCTTCCCATTCAGTTCTAACCGGGTTGTTATAGGTTCCGACTACGGGACCATGTAGACAAGGTAAGTGCTATATTTCTCTTCCCATTCAGTTCTAACCGGGGGTTGTTATAGGTTCCGACTACGGGACCATGTAGACAAGGTAAGTGCCATATTTCTCTTCCATTCAGTTCTAACCTGGTTGTTATAGGTTCCGACTACGGGACCATGTAGACAAGGGAAGTGCTATATTTCTCTTCCCATTCAGTTCTAACCTGGGTTGTTATAGGTTCCGACTACGGGACCATGTAGACAAGGTAAGTGCCATATTTCTCTTCCCATTCAGTTCTAACCGGGTTGTTTATAGGTTCCGACTACGGGACCATGTAGACAAGGGAAGTGCTATATTTCTCTTCCCATTCTGTTCTAACCTGGGTTGTTATAGGTTCCGACTACGGGACCATGTAGACAAGGTAAGTGCTATATTTCTCTTCCCATTCAGTTCTAACCGGGGTTGTTATAGGTTCCGACTACGGGACCATGTAGACAAGGTAAGTGCCATATTTCTCTTCCCATTCAGTTCTAACCTGGGTTGTTATAGGTTCCGACTACGGGACCATGTAGACAAGGTAAGTGCTATATTTCTCTTCCCATTCAGTTCTAACCGGGGTTGTTATATATTCCGACTACGGGACCATGTAGACAAGGTAAGTGCTTAATTTCTCTTCTCATTCAGTTCTAACCTGGGTTGTTATAGGTTCCGACTACGGGACCATGTAGACAAGGTAAGTGCCATATTTCTCTTCCCATTCAGTTCTAACCGGGGTTGTTATAGGTTCCGACTACGGGACCATGTAGACAAGGGAAGTGCTATATTTCTCTTCCCATTCAGTTCTAACCGGGGTTGTTATAGGTTCCGACTACGGGACCATGTAGACAAGGTAAGTGCTATATTTCTCTTCCCATTCAGTTCTAACCGAGGTTGTTATAGGTTCCAAATACGGGACCATGTAGACAAGGTAAGTGCCATATTTCGCTTTCCACCCAGTTCTAACCTGGTATGTTATAGGTTCCGACTACGGGACCATGTAGACAAGGTAAGTGCCATATTTCTCTTCCCATTCAGTTCTAACCGAGGTTGTTATAGGTTCCGACTACGGGACCATGTAGACAAGGTAAGTGCTATATTTCTCTTCTCATTCAGTTCTAACCGGGGTTGTTATAGGTTCCGACTACGAGACCATGTAGACAAGGTAAGTGCTATATTTCGCTTTCCACCCAGTTCTAACCTGGTATGTTATAGGTTCCGACTACGGGACCATGTAGAACAAGGTAAGTGCCATATTTCGCTTTCCACCCAGTTCTAACCTGGGTTGTTATAGGTTCCGACTACGGGACCATGTAGACAAGGTAAGTGCTATATTTCTCTTCCCATTCAGTTCTAACCGGGGTTGTTATAGGTTCCGACTACGGGACCATGTAGACAAGGTAAGTGCTATATTTCTCTTCCCATTCAGTTCTAACCGGGGTTGTTATAGGTTCCGACTACGGGACCATGTAGACAAGGTAAGTGCTATATTTCTCTTCCCATTCAGTTCTAACCGCGGTTGTTATAGGTTCCGACTACGGACCATGTAGACAAGGGAAGTGCTATATTTCTCTTCCCATTCAGTTCTAACCGGGTTGTTATAGGTTCCGACTACGGGACCATGTAGACAAGGTAAGTGCCATATTTCTCTTCCCATTCAGTTCTAACCGGGGTTGTTATAGGTTCCGACTACGGGACCATGTAGACAAGGTAAGTGCTATATTTCTCTTCTCATTCAGTTCTAACCGGGTTGTTATAGGTTCCGACTACGGGACCATGTAGACAAGGGAAGTGCTATATTTCTCTTCCCATTTCAGTTCTAACCTGGGTTGTTATAGGTTCCGACTACGGGACCATGTAGACAAGGTAAGTGCTATATTCTCTTCCCATTCAGTTCTAACCGGGGGTTGTTAAGGTTCCGACTACGGGACCATGTAGACAAGGTAAGTGCCATATTTCTCTTCCCATTCAGTCTAACCTGGTATGTTATAGGTTCCGACTACGGGACCATGTAGACAAGGTAAGTGCATATTTCTCTTCCATTCAGTTCTAACCTGGGTTGTTATATATTCCGACTACGGGACCATGTAGACAAGGTAAGTGCTTAATTTCTCTTCTCATTCAGTTCTAACCTGGGTTGTTATAGGTTCCGACTACGGGACCATGTAGACAAGGTAAGTGCTATATTTCTCTTCCATTCAGTTCTAACCGGGTTGTTATAGGTTCCGACTACGGACCATGTAGACAAGGTAAGTGCTATATTTCTCTTCCACTCAGTTCTAACCTGGGTTGTTATAGGTTCCGACTACGGGACCATGTAGACAAGGTAAGTGCTATATTTCTCTTCCCATCAGTTCTAACCGGGGTTGTTATAGGTTCCGACTACGGGACCATGTAGACAAGGTAAGTGCTATATTTCTCTTCCCATTCAGTTCTAACCTGGTATGTTATAGGTTCCGACTACGGGACCATGTAGACAAGGTAAGTGCCATATTTCTCTTCCCATTCAGTTCTAACCGGGTTGTTATAGGTTCCGACTACGGGACCATGTAGACAAGGTAAGTGCTATATTTCTCTTCCCATTCAGTTCTAACCGGGGTTGTTATAGGTTCCGACTACGGGACCATGTAGACAAGGTAAGTGCTATATTTCTCTTCCCATTCAGTTCTAACCGAGGTTGTTATAGGTTCCGACTACGGGACCATGAGACAAGGTAAGTGCTATATTTCTCTTCTCCATTCAGTTCTAACCTGGGTTGTTATAGGTTCCGACTACGGGACCATGTAGACAAGGTAAGTGCTATATTTCTCTTCCATTCAGTTCTAACCGAGGTTGTTATAGGTTCCGACTACGGGACCATGTAGACAAGGTAAGTGCCATATTTCTCTTCCCATTCAGTTCTAACCTGGGTTGTTATAGGTTCCGACTACGGGACCATGTAGACAAGGTAAGTGCTATATTTCTCTTCCCATTCAGTTCTAACCGGGGTTGTTATAGGTTTCCGACTACGGGACCATGTAGACAAGGTAAGTGCTATATTTCTCTTCCCATTCAGTTCTAACCTGGGTTGTTATAGGTTCCGACTACGGGACCATGTAGACAAGGTAAGTGCCATATTTCTCTTCCATCCAGTTCTAACCTGGGTATGTTATAGGTTCCGACTACGGGACCATGTAGACAAGGTAAGTGCTATATTTCTCTTCCCATTCAGTTCTAACCGGGGTTGTTATAGGTTCCGACTACGGGACCATGTAGACAAGGTAAGTGCTATATTTCTCTTCCCATTCAGTTCTAACCGGGGTTGTTATAGGTTCCGACTACGGGACCATGTAGACAAGGTAAGTGCTATATTTCTCTTCCCATTCAGTTCTAACCGGGGTTGTTATAGGTTCCGACTACGGGACCATGTAGACAAGGTAAGTGCTATATTTCTCTTCCATTCAGTTCTAACCTGGGTTGTTATAGGTTCCGACTACGGGACCATGTAGACAAGGTAAGTGCTATATTTCTCTTCCCATTCAGTTCTAACCGGGGTTGTTATAGTTCCGACTACGGGACCATGTAGACAAGGTAAGTGCTATATTTCTCTTCCCATTCAGTTCTAACCGGGGTTGTTATAGGTTCCGACTACGGGACCATGTAGACAAGGTAAGTGCTATATTTCTCTTCTCATTCAGTTTCTAACCTGGGTTGTTATAGGTTTCCGACTACGGGACCATGTAGACAAGGTAAGTGCCTATATTTCTCTTCCCATTCAGTTCTAACCGGGGTTGTTATAGGTTCCGACTACGGGACCATGTAGACAAGGTAAGTGCTATATTTCTCTTCCATTCAGTTCTAACCGGGGTTTTGTTATAGGTTCCGACTAGGGACCATGTAGACAAGGTATGTGCCATATTTATCTTCCATTCAGTCCTACCGGGTTGTTATAGGTTCGACTACGGACCATGTAGACAAGGTAAGTGCATATTTCGCTTTCCATTCAGTTCTAACCTGGTTGTTATATAGGTTCCGACTACGGGACCATGTAGACAAGGTAAGTGCATATTTCTCTTTCCATTCAGTTCTAACCTGGGTTTGTTATAGGTTCCGACTCGGGACATGTAGACAAGGTAAGTGCTATATTTCTTTCCATCAGTTCTAACCGGGTTGTTATAGGTTCCGACTACGGGACCATGTAGCCAAGGTAAGTGCCATATTTCGCTTTCCACCAGTTCTAACTGGGTTGTTATAGGTTCCGACTACGGGACCATGTAGACAAGGTAAGTGCTTATATTTCTCTTCCATTCAGTTCTAACCGGGGTTGTTATAGGTTCCGACTCGGGACCATGTAGACAAGGTAGTGCTATATTTCTCTTCCCATTCAGTTCTAACCGGGTTGTTTATAGGTTCCGACTACGGGACCATGTAGACAAGGAAGTGCTATATTTCTCTTCCCATTCAGTTCTAACCGGGGGTTGTTATAGGTTCCGACTACGGGACAATGTAGACAAGGTAAGTGCCATATTTCGCTTCCATTCAGTTCTAACCGGGGTTGTTATAGGTTCCGACTACGGGACCATGTAGACAAGGTAAGTGCTATATTTCTCTTCCCATTCAGTTCTAACCGAGGTTGTTATAGGTTCCGACTACGGGACCATGTAGACAAGGTAAGTGCTATATTTCTCTTCCCACTCAGTTCTAACCGGGGTTGTTATAGGTTCCGACTACGGGACCATGTAGACAAGGTAAGTGCTATATTTCTCTTCCCATTCAGTTCTAACCGAGGTTGTTATAGGTTCCGACTACGGGACCTTGTAGACAAGGGAAGTGCCATATTTCTCTTCTCATCAGTTCTAACCGGGGTTGTTATAGGT
>CP092872.1:17227035-17318002 GCA_030710605.1 Cordylochernes scorpioides | reverse complement strand
TGGAATGATCAATCACCAAACTAACGTGGAACCAATGGATTGATCAATCACTAAACTAACATGGAACCAAAGGAATGATCAATCGCTAAACTAACGTGGAACCAATGGATTGATCAATCACTAAGCGAACGTGGAACCAATGAGATGATCAATCACTAAATTAGCGTGGAACCAATGGAATGATCAATCGCTAAACTAGCGTGGAACCAATGGATTGAACAATTACTAAACTAACGCCAAATCAGTAGATTGATCAATCACCAAACTACGGTGGAACCAATAGAATGATCAATCGCTAAACTAATGTGGAACCAATGTATAAATCAATCACAAAACTAACGTGGAACCAATGGAATGTTTAATCACTAAACGAACGTGGTACCAATGAGATGATCAATCATTAAACTACTGTGGAACGAATTAAATAATCAATCGCTAAACTAGCGTGACACCAATAGAATGATTAATCGCTAACTTATCGTGGAACCAATGGATTGATCAATTACTAAACTAACGCGATTTCAGTAGATTGATCAATCAATAAATTAGCGTTGAACCAATGGATTGATCATCACTAATCTAGCTGGAACCAATGGAATGATCAATCACTAAACTAACGTGGAACCAATAGATTGATCAATCAATAAACTAGCGTGAAACCAATGGAATGATCAATCGCTAAACTAACTTGGAACCAATGGATTGATCAATCACTAAACGAACGTGGAACCAATGAGATGATCAATCACTAAACTAACGTGGAACCAATGAATTAATCAATCACAAAACTAACGTGGAACCAATGAAATGATTAATCGCTAAACTAACGTGGAACCAATGGATTGATCAATCACTAAACGAACGTGGTACCAATGAGATGATCAATCATTAAACTACCGTGAAACGAATTAAATGATCAATCGCTAAACTAGCGTGACACCAATAGAATGATCAATCGCTTACTTAGCGTGGAACCAATGGATTGATTAATTACTAAACTAACGCGAAATCAGTAGATTGATCAATCACTTAACTAACGTGGAATCAATGAATATCTCAAATACTAAACGAACGTGGAACCAATGAGATGATCAATCACTAAACTAACGCGATTTCAGTAGATTGATCGATCACTAAACTAGCGTGGAACCAATGGATTGATCAATCACTAAACTAACATGAAGCAAATGGATTGATCAATCACTAAACTAACATGAAGTAAATGGAATGATCAATTACTAAACTAACGTGGAATCAACGAATTGATCAATTACAAAATAACGTGGAACCAATAGATTGATCAATCACTAAACGAACGTGGAACCAATGAATTGATCAATCACTAAACGAACAAGGGACCAATGGATTGATCAATCACTAAACCAACGTGGAACCAATGAATTGATCAATCACTAATCTAACTTGGAAGCGATGGATTGATAAACACTAAATTATCGTGGAACCAATGAATTTATTCAATTGCTAAACTAGCGTGGAACCAATGGAATGATCAATCGCTAACTTAGCGTGTAACGAATTGATTGATCAATCACTAAACTAACGTGAAGCCAGTAGATTGATCAATACTAAACTAACCTGGAACCAATGGAATGATCAATTGCTAAACTAACGTGGATCCAATGGAATGATCAATCGCTAACTAAGCGTGGAACCAATGGATTGATCAATCACTAAGCTAACGCGAAATCAGTAGATTGATCTCAATCACTAAACTTGCGTGAACCAATGAATTTATCAAACACTAAACGAAAGTGGAACCAATGAGATGAGCAATCACTAAACTAGCGTGGAACCAATGGAATGATCAATCGCTAACTTAGCGTGGAACGAATTGATTGATCAATCACTGAACTAACGTGAAACCAATAGATTGATCAATCACTAAACGAACGTGGAACCAATGGATTGATCATTCACTAAACCAACGTGGAAACAATTAATTGATCAATCACTAACTAATGTGGATGCAATGGAATGATCAATCGCTAACTTAGCGTGTAACGAATTGATTGATCAATCACTAAACTAAAGTGAAGCCAGTAAATTGATCAATACTAAACTAACCTGGAACCTGTGGAATGATCAATTGCTAAACTACGTGGAACCAATGGAATGATCAATCGCTAACTAAGCGTGGAACCAATGGATTGATCAATCACTAAGCTAACGCGAAATCAGTAGATTGATCTCAATCACTAAACTTGCGTGGAACCAATGAATTGATCAATCGTTAAACTAACGTGAAGCCAGTAGATTGATCAATACTAACCTAACCTGGAACCAATGGAAATGATTAATTGCTAAACTCACGAGGAACCAATGGAATGAAAAATCTCTAAATTAACGTGGAACCATGGATTGATCAATCACTAAACGAACGTTGAACTAATCAGAAGATCAATCACTAAACTAGCGTCTAACCAATGGAATAATCAATCGCTAATTTAGTGTAGAACCAATGGATTGATCAATTAGTAAACTAACGCGAAATCAGTAGATTGATCAATCACTAAACTAGCGTGTAACCAATGGAATGATCAATCGCTAACTTAGTGTGGAACCAATGGATTGATCAATTACTAAACGAACGTGGAACCAATAGATTGATCAATCACTAAACGAACGTGGAACCAATGGAATGATCATTCACTAAATTAGTGTCGAACAAATGGATTGATTAATCACTAAACTAATGTGGAATCAATGGATTGATCAATCACTAAACTAGTGTGGAACCAATGGATTGATCAATTACTAAACGAACGTGGAACCAATAGATTGATCAATCACTAAACGAACGTGGAACCAATGGAATGATCATTCACTAAATTAGTGTGGAACAAATGGATTGATCAATCACTAAACTAATGTGGAATCAATGGATTGATCAATCACTAAACTAGTGTGGAACCAATGGATTGATCAATTACTAAACTAAAGTGAAACCAGTAGATTGATCAATCACTAAACTAACTTGGAACCAATGGAATGATCAATCACTAAACGAACGTGGAACCAGTGGAATGATCATTCACTAAACTAGTGTGGAACCAATGGATTGATCAATCACTAAACTAATGTGGAACCAATGGATTGATCAATCACTAAACTAATGTGGAACCAATGGATTGATCAATCACTAAACTAAGGTGAAACCAGTAGATTGATCAATCACTAAACTAGCGTGGAACCAAATAAATGATCAATCGCTAAACTAACGTGGAACCAATGGATTTATCAATAACTAAACGAACGTGGAACCAATGGATTGATCAATCACTAAACGAACGTAATATAAATGGATTGATCAATCACTAAACTAACGTGGAACCAATGGAATGATCAATCACTAAACTAATGTTGAACCAATGGAAAGATCAATCACCAAACTAACGAGGAACCAATGGATTGATCAATCACTAAACGAACGTGGAACCAATGGATTGATCAATCACTTAACTAATGTAATATAAATTGATCGATCAATCACTAAACGAACGTGGAACCACTGGATTGATCAATCACTAAACTAGTGTGGAACCAATGGAATGATTAATTGCTAAAAAACGTGGAACCAATGGATTGATCAATCACTTAACTAATAAAATATAAATGGAATGATCAATCACTAAACTAACGCGGAACCAATGGATGCCTAACACCGAGACATGGAGAGAGAGGCAGTAGTGACCTGCGTAGATGGACACACTGTAGCCCATACTGCGAGCTAAAACCGTTCATTGACTCGGGGAGGGGTCGCCTATAAAAGCCCCGGAAGGGCCCTCTATCTGGGCGTCGGCTATGTCCTCTGAATTTTTGTCTTGTAGTTGTCCCCAGTTGGCCATTCTTTTGCTGTTTTTTTTTTTTTTTTTAAGTTATCATTTTGAGTTTAAATACAAATAAGGATTATACAGGTTATATCAATAAAGATATAGCATATCATATAAAATATGGGGGTGGTAGCAAACAGGAGCAGTTAACATTTTAATAGGAGGGTATGATCTCATAAATAATTGGCTCTAACTAATTATAAGATATGTGAATTATACTAACACACAGTGTCATTATATTACAATTTAAAATATACTACATATATTATAATGCATTAGCGCGTCATCTGTTATAAAAACTCGAAACTATTATAAGCCTGTATGAATCTTTTTTAAAAATAAAACAATTCCAACTACCCTTACTGAAAAATTAGTGGGAGGGCCTGGCTCATCAGTGGTGAACCAAGCCCTCCCATTAATTTTTCCATTGCAGTAAGGGTAGCATAAATTGTTTAATTTTCAAAAAGGAATCCTACGCGCCTATAATAGTTTCGAATTTTCATATTACATATATATATACATATACAGTTGGATGCAAATATGAAATAACAAAGTAGAAATTCGATCGCGAGATAGTTTAGGTGTGTATTATATATTACTGGCAAGAAAAGACGGGATCTCTCAACTTCAGTCCAACAAAGGAAGACAAATAGAATTATTAAAACCTAATGACCGCCAGCGGACCAAAATAGAAACCACTGAGGAGCAATTACAGGAAATCCGATGGTGATTCCCCACAGGGACATATATTGGACGACGTCGGGATGGTGTCCAGCAGTTGTCATGTTTGTCCTGCTGTTGACACTCGGCGTTGTCCTGGCGACATCGGCACAGAAGTGTGCGGACGTCCCAGCTGGCATGGCCGACTTCGACATAGACAAGGTAGGTCTCATGTAATCGCTGTTTGCAGAAATATGGTTTAACGGGCAAATAACCAAAGTGTATGATTTTCGAGCCCAAGATCATTTATCATTTACATCTGTAGTTGGAGTAGTTCTTTCATCTCTGTAATATATAATATGTATATATGGTTTTGACCAAGGACTTGGTTGTTGTTGTGTGATATAATCATTATACAGTTAAACCTGTCTTTAGCGCCCCTCTAAATAGCACCTCCCTCTTTTATAGCGCCCGATTTTAAATACGTAGTACGCTGCGATTTACATTAAAAGTGACCTGTCTATAGCACCCCCTCTCTATAACACCCTATTTTGGTGAGTCCCAAGAGAGGGCGCTATAGACAGGTTTAACTGTATAGCGTAAGATATTCATGTTTTTAGTTCTTATGATAATTCTGTAATAATATTATACAAATATATAACAGTAGTATACAATCTCTTTTAATAGAAACTACACTACCTATTGAATATTAGGTAGAAGAGTACATAAAAATCTCTATCTTATCTAGGCATAATAATCTAAATACTTCTCAGCGGCGAAGCATGCGATCTACGTTCGTAGATTGTGAAACACATGGTGTCGCTGGAGACCCACTGGCGATTCTCCACCAAACTCTGTAGTGGTGGAAGAAGCGCCATATTCATTGTACATAGTATCATGTATATATATTGTTGCACCAAGTTGCAGCTTTGCAGGATCGTCGACCTTGGTTTCTTTCTTCTTGGTGTTATACACGTTTCCCGAGCGGGTTTCCATACTCAAAGCAAATAAATAAAAGTAAATAAAAAATAAATTACCTTTTAAATTTATTGTGTTTATTTATTCGGTGTCTTCCTCGTAGGTCGTGATCCGCAGTGTTCCTCTAGGTCCTCTCTCGCTCCAATAACCAATCAAGATATATGTACAATAACAATATTATAAAAGGAATGAAACTATAAAAAGAAGTGATGATAATCTAAATAATCTGTTTTAAATACATATTAAAGATCATAGAATATTTTGAATAAATTTAGGGCGCATTAAAATTGATGCAACAATATATATAATTATCATTTTAAAATAGTACACTCCGTGTATTTTTGCATGTATTACTAAGATGTCAATAACATTATGTTAATTGTCATTGTCTAATAGGATAGACTTCAGTCAACCTATAGGCACATATCGAGTGTTTACAGTACAAACAGTTTTCAATATATAGATTTTTTAATTAAAAAGGCATATATTGGATCAAAATATCATTTAATTTACCAAAATTTCAGTTGGCTGATATATTGGTATAATATTGGTAAAATAAATGATATTTTGATCCAATATATGCCTTTTTAATTATAGATTTATTTATGGATTGCTCTATTTTCAAAAAATATATATTTATATGTAAAAAATAGGAAAAAATTAGAAAGTAATTTCATATGAACAGTGTATTTACGCAAATTTTATCTTAAATGCCCATTTATTGATTTCTCAGAAAGCCTCTTGGGACTAATATTTGGTCGTTGATGTTCAGCCTTCACCACGCTGACGAGAGCCAACGGCTCGAAACGCGTTTGTGGATAGTTTTTCTTGATTTATAAAAAATAATGAGTTAGCCAAATATTAGGGAACAAATTGAATCAACTTTTAGTTATTTTTTGTTCCACTAGATGGCGCTCTGTCATCTAAAATTCTCATGTAAATGGACAGGATATGTCTTTTTTTGTTTTAAATTTGTAGATATGTATGTGAAATACTTGTAGTTTAACAACGCTAGTTTCACATTTGTATCATTTAGTGCAATCAAACTACATGTTTTCTACATGCTTAGATATCTTCTTCTTCTTATCTCCACTCTCAATCATATTAGGGTGTCAAGCTTGACAACCATCATGACTGGGTGAAGTCGAATGCGTCTGCCTTTGTCATTAAGACTGGGAGCATTATTCAGTGGCAGGCAGACTTAGCTCCAAAAGAAATGGCCCCCTCTGACATGAGGAACAGACGCCATGTGCAGCCGCTCCTAACATGGAGTACAAACGCTGCTCATCCTGTATCCCTGGATCAGGAGCCCTTACAGGGTACTAGCAGCATAGCCAGCTGAGCCCAGGTTTTTTAGCGAGTTTGTTACTGCTCCCCCTCCTCTTTTTTCATCCGGGCTTGGGACCGGCAAAGGCGGAGTTATGCTTAGATATGTAATTCAACTATGAATGGTTCCTTCTTATACAAATATGTATGAAACTCGCAGGAGATCATCCTCACGTGTTGTTAATATTATAATCCCCTCGGTAAAATTATAAATAAAACACAATTCACTGAGGAAAGAGTTTCTTTTTATCACAACAATACAAGCTTTCAGGTTCAACAACTCTTCGACAGGTATAATTATGATACTAAAACTTTTTTTTAATTAAACAAATCCATATATATACAAAGACATAGTTTTATACTAATGTTATAACTTAATCTGGCAATGGTTATCTTTATGATTTGATATTATCATAAATTTAATCAACAAGCAGGACCAGGTTTCTTTATTTTTTATTCTTCTAGCTTTTAGACCAACATGCTCTTCAACAGAAGAATTAGATTTATGACTTCAAGCTAATTATACACTGTTATATACCTTACATAGTTAGCTGGAAGTCATACTTCTAGGTCTCTATTTCAAGGGTATGGTTAGCCTGAAACCTAGAGGAGAAAGAGACCTGTCCGTGGTTTGCTTGTTTTGTTCAATTATAAAGTCAGGGATGAATATGTATTATCAATATCATCTGTCTATTATCAGTCACATAATAGCGATTCAAAAGCCAACAGTCATAGAACAGTTTCTTCGTACCAGAGCTCGATGCTCGTTTTTTAGCTTTTAATAAAGATATGTTATGAAAATAGAGCATTCCATAAATAAATCTTCAAATAAAAAGGCATATATTGAATCAAAATATCATTTATTTTACCAATATTTCAGTTGGCTGAACGCCAACGTTTATCAAGGTATTATAACATTTAATACCTAATACATAATTCCTTGATAAAGGTTGGCGTTCAACCAACTGAAATATTGGTAAAATAAATGATATTTTGATCCAATATATGCCATTTTATATAAAGATATGTATTGCTGTAAAGATGTGTATTTTTATAAGATATTATTATAGTCCTCCCTATACTTGTAATACTATTCAAATATTCTCTATAAATTCTATTGTTATCTCAAATAATAGGTTTTACGCACTTTAACTGACTCTAATTATCATGGCTTGATACCTTACATAATACTTGAGGTAAAGATTCTGAAATAGCTCTCCAACTTGACGTATTCGATCCTTCGGTAAAACTTCGCCATGTTCGGCAAGGAATCGTTTGACTTTACCTCGAGTTTACATCTTGGTCTGGATTAAAATTCAACCAAAATAATCTTTAAATGTCTTCATAATTGAAATGTAGGCGTGATTGAGAGAATATTTGGTTTCATTTTGGGATATTGTTGGCAAAACGCTAAAGGCAGAAATTATCGAAATGGATAGGCAGATAGAGGGAGCTAATCATTTTCAAAAAATTATTTTGTATAGCATGTGTATCTATATTTATATAGCGGGTAATCCCTCGGATAGCAGCTCTGATCCTTCACCTGACACTGGTACATTGGGTTAAACATACCTTACCTTGATTCCTTTGTCACTTCTGCTACAAATGCAACTCAAAGCAAGATTCCCTTTGTAATTCTCTTCGGGATTGGTCACATTCATCATGTACAAGAGACATTCTGTCACATTTAGAGTCCAGACTATCATTCAAAAACATCTATTTCTTTTCATATATGACTCCCTAACACCAATTTTAACATATATAGTTATCTAAAGAGACAAAGGTCGCCTCTCCCCTCAAAATAGCACGTCAAAACTAGACGCCATTTATTGACCGTCGACCCAAACTAGCGGCCTCGAAGACAAAGCCACAACACCAGCTAGGCAAACTGAAAAGCGTCCACCTAGAGACCATGGTTTCGGGCTAACGGCCCTCGTCAGTCTAGGGCGGACTTTATTCCATGAGATCCACACGGGATCTAATGGAATCTTGACAATCTGCCAAAGAGGTGTTCAGCTGGCAAAGTGGCTGGGCCAAATCTATGGCTAAAATATAGATGGAAATTTTGCCGGAAGGATATTGATCTAAAGAGACAAAGGTCGCCTCTCCCGTCAAAATAGACGTCAAAACTAGACGCCATCTATTGACCGTCGCCGCAAACTAGCGGCCTCGGGTCGGTGACGGGAGAGACGACCTATATCTCTTTAGATCAATATCCTCCCGACAAAACTTCCATCTATATATATAGTTATCCGCTTCTATTTTTTAGCCATAGATTTTACGCAAAGTCAAATGTACATTTTTCTCCATGGATATCACTATGTATTGTTTAAAACTGAATATTCAGTACATGTCATGTCAACAGTAAATGTCCATGTATGACAAACGATTTTAAAACATATTAGAATCTTTATATCATTCAAAAAGAAGATATTTCAATATTTTAAAGGATTTTTAGTTCATCAACCTCTCTTGTCTGAGAATTTATATATAAATTTGTCTTTTGATTTTATTTTTTTCCGAAATATTGTTTAAAATACTTATAATAAATACGCACGATAGATAAAATGAGGGAAGAAGTTCTCAACTCCACAGACAAACGGCTGATTGCTCCCCCTCCCCTCAAAATTGCTTTTCCTCCTCACTCATGTACATATACTAGCCGAATGACCCGGGCAACGCCCATGTTTTACCCGATTGAATGTTTTTATTCAAATACTATTTGTTACAATTATAAATTGGCGCCTTATATAAATGCATATGTTAGTTAATAACTATAACCTATGTGCTTTATCTGTCTATGTACTGTTGGCTTCCGTAGGCGTCTCTTACTGGGAAAAAGAAAGAGAGGATTCCATTTGGTTATTAACTAATATATGCATTTATTTAAGGAGCGACCCGCTCCAACACAATAGTTACAAAAACGAAAATGCGAGTGGGGGGGGGGGGGGCATGATGGGGGGGGGGGGGGGGGGGGGCAAAGGTGGCGTGATCGTAGCCGACCAATAGGAGGGCGCCATTCCAAAAAAAAAGCAAACCGCGACAGAGGCGACGAAGAATGACGCTCGTAACTGTATATAGAATAACCTTTTAGGGGAATCCCCTTGTAAGACAATAGTGTCTTAATAAAGGTTTTTGTTGCTTTTGTTGTGTTGTCGTTTCTTATCCCCTTGTGTAAAGATTACAAGAATTCCAATTAGTAAATAAATAAATGCACACATGAAATAGATATCGGTAGTATTAAAATACTAAATCTAGAATTTTTTACTCCTCCGATGTTGTGATTCTCGAAGCTGTACTACCGTTAAGGCAGTTCTATTGTTGGACTCGCTGTCCATATACCAGGAAATATGAAGGAACGGGTAATCAATTACTATGGAAATCTATGCAAATGGTCCATTGTTGCAGAGATGATTTCCTAAACTAGTATCTCTTTCTGCGCCAATTGACATCGACTTTGTCTGCTTCCCACTTCATCTGGAATTCTGCACCATGATGAGGATGGCCAACAGTCTTAAATCTGTTCTTTAGATAAACTTTTCTACAGTTGTTGTTGTTGTCGTGTCCAATAAAGAGCCTCAGATGTCTCAATGCATCTCTATCAAAGCAGTCGCAATGTCCACACTATCTTTGCTCTTCATTGAAAAATGGGTGCCGTTGCCACGTTAGTCACCTTGGACCAGAATTTGGTCGAATATTCCAAGGCGCAAGATATGCATAATATTTTTTCATCGTAGTAAGGACAGTAGAAGTTTGTTTTGTTTAAAAGAAAATTCCATGCTTTACTGCTTCTGTTTCTTATATATATATATAGAAGCCTAACTGACCTTGTACTTATTGTTTGTGGAAGAGCATTGCTCTATGCAAATATTTAAATGTAATTCTACTGTTCTATAAGCTTATGTCCATAGTTTTCTTAAATACCATTTCTAAGATTCCACCCTTCAGTGTAGCATATATAAGCAGAATGATCCAATATAGTATTAGAGCTCTAAGAATGGTAGATTAAACTGGCGAATCCGCTAGGCGGGTTCACCACTGATGAACCAAGCCCTTCCAATATTTTTCATCGCAGTAAGGACAGTAGATGTTTATTTTATGTTTAAAAGAAAACATTCGTGTTTTGATGCTTCTATTAATTATAAAACGAAAATAACTCAATATAAGAGATGAATGAACGACAAATTTTCAACGATAGTTGTGATAGTTTACTCCATCTATCGGAATAAATATCAACTAAACGTTGATTTAATTTTATTCCTTAATATAGACCAAAGGTACAAACTGATAAAAAAAAAACCTTCCATGTACGTATTTAAGACTGAAAATTATAAAATATATTTTTGGCGCTATTATTTTTAGAACATACTAGCCGAATGACCCGGGCAACGCCCGGGTTTTACCCTATTAAATGTACCCTGTTTCGCCCGTGGTCTCTGTTTTTTGGAATTTTTCCCGATATAATTTTGTATCTGATAATCAAACATGATACAGCAAAATTTTTAAAATAGCCTATCGTCTTCCCAGTATTCTTTTACCTATGTATGGGAATTTTGGTTTGAATTAGTGAACTACTGCGAATCTGTAGACGAATGACCCGGGCAACGCCCGGGTTTACACGATTAAATGTATATTACATATGGAAGATGGACGTAGTTCCCGGAGGGCACCCGCGAGGTCACTCTGCCCCCGCGCAACTGTCCAACTGGGAGCGCCCCGCGCCGTCAAAATCGTCACGCGTTCTAGAGGGCGCTGCTCGTGAGCTCAACCGGCCGTCAGCCGGGAGATCTCATTTACTCGGCGGGGGGCAGGGGGCAGGGAAGTCACGTGCTGCGCCGGCAGCCAATCGTCGCGCGCCGCCATCGCCCGCCTGAGTGTTCTAGAGGGCGCTGCTCGTGAGCTAAGTTGAATAATTTTAATATATAGTTTTAATAAATGATTTATATATTTTTAATGGTGGTAAACCCTCAAGAGAAGATAGATGGTACTGGAATGGTAAACCTCTGACGGTAACAAGAAGATATAATTACTTGGGATACCCTCTGGTCAGTACAACTAAAACCACTCAAGCCGCAAACTTTTTCAAAGGAAAAGCACTTGCGGCAATAAATGCTACAACCCCAATATTGGCGAAATCAAAAATTAATTCACTAAACTCTGCAATGAAACTGTTTGACTCAATTGTGATGGCTGTTTTGATGTATGCTGCTCCAATTTGGGCAACAGAGTATAAAGATTTATTAGACCATATACAAGATACATTTATTCGTAGGTTTTTGAGTTTGCCTAGATATACACCAGGATACATAATAAGACCAGAAACAGGCCGCGTCTCATTAATAATAACAGCTCTGAAATTGACCTTGAAATATTGGCTGAGGGTGCTGAGTATGGATACAAATAGACTACCTCGAATTTGTTTAACTAGAATGAGGCAATTATCCTGTGCTACAGGTGCGCCCATCGGTTTTATAAAACAATTAAGCAGTTTACTTAATAATAACGGATCTTCGTGGCTTACTTATTGTAATGATCCTGACTCACTAAGGAATGCTATCCCTGGAATATTAAGAACTGCGATAGAGCAATCAATACAAAACGACCTAACAAGAATAACCCAATCAAAGTTATATTCCCACTATAGAGACATATATACAACCTTTACCACCGAAGAATACTTATTAACTGAACTCCCTTTTCCTATCATCAGATTAATTGCACAATTTAGAACCCTTTCAATTTTTTTCAGAGAACACCATTTGATTTTATTGAGGCGTGAAGACCTGAAATGCACTTTCTGTGGATCAGGAATAACAACGGAGATGTTGCATTACATATTTGACTGTGCTGCTCTGTCTGAGGAAAGACGAAAACTAAATGATAAAACGGGGCAACTTTGTCCTTCATTTCCGGCACTGATTAATGAAATATCAAAGAATAGGTATATAGCGATGGCGATATTTGGATTCCACAAGACTATATCCCGGAAAAAGGCCTCACAGTGTTCTCCCTATCCCTTGTGAACTGGCGAATCCTGTATAGGGCGAGTGGCCCTAAATAAAGGCTTTTTTGTTGTTTTGTTTTGATTTATATATTTTTTAAAATAGCCTATCGTCATCCTCGTTATTTTTTACCTATGTATGGAAATTTTGGTTTGAATTAGTGAACTACTGCGAATTTGTATAGGAGTCATACAGACAAAGACAAACAAACATACAAACAAACTGTTTTAATGCTTGGTATTTAAGATTTATAACACATTTATAATTTAAATATTTTATTCTATTAAGATTAAAATTACACAAGCATAACATTTAAATATATATCCTGATCAACCAATTCTCTATTCTAACCATATAACATTAAGCGATCTATTTACAGTTTGTTTTGGTCACTGGTCCAATATTTTTATTTTCATAGACCAAATTATAAGATTAATTCACAGATGAAAAATATGCAAAATAACTAAACAAATATATACATCAATTTGATATTTATTTAAAACAAATGAATAACTATATACATCAATTTAATATTTATTTAAAACAAATGAACAACTATATACATCAATTCCCCCTTCTTAGGCTTGGCCCCCCTTATTTATTTATTTACTCTCCATATCTCTGCGGACATCTGCGCTCCCTCTGAGGATACCTGGGGGTTGTAACACTTTTCTCCTCCGAGATTGGAGTTGGCACACGTTCAGCATCATTCATATTAGTGGGATGTGATTTACCAGGCAACATTTTTTTAATGTAGTTTTGATGAACTTTTTTATACTGTCACCTTGTTTTATTAAATAAACATTCCTTCCTAGAATTTTAATTATCTTTCCTGTATACCAAGAGGGATGCCCATTAGTAATCCACCTAAACTTCACAGTCTCATCCACTTTAAATTTACTGTTAACATATTGACTATTGAATTTGGAGGCTTTTACTTCTTCTTTTGATAACACCGAAAGTCTTGATCTGATCTTTCTTCCAAGAAACAGTTCCGCAGGTGATGTCCCTTTCCTAATATTTACATCGGTCCTTATAAAGAACAAAGCCCTGGACAGAGCCAAATTTAGTTCCACCTGCTCATTTTCATATAATTGCTTTTTTAGCAATTTCTTTACCTCTCTTACAGAGACTTCTGCCTGTCCATTCGATTGTGGGTGATATGGGGGAGATGTCACATGGGATATGCCATTCTTAGACAAAAAATCACCAAAGTCACTACTAAAGAAAGGAGGACCATTATCAGAAACCACTACTTGTGGAAATCCGTAGTGAGCAATACAATTTCTCATAAAATTTATACAAAAATATGCACTGGTAGATGGTACTTCAGAAACTTCAACCCATGAAGAAAATGAATCTACTGCTAGTAAAAACAGTTTGTTTTTGAAATTGAAATAGTCCATGTGAACCCTCCTCCATGGTCCTGCATATTTAGGCCAACTCTCAGTCCTTTGAGGAGGCAAACTTTCATTAGAAAGACAAGTTCTGCAATTTTTTGTAATTATTTCTATTGAAGAGTCCATGCCGGGCCACCAAATAGATGAACGTGCCATCATTTTCATTTTATTAGTTCCTGCATGGCTCTCATGTAAAATTTGAAGTACCCTTTCATGTAGACTTTTTGGGATAACCATCCTATTCTCCAGAAAAATACATTCTTGGAGAATGGTAAAGTCATCAATCCTTTTTAAATAAGGAATGAGATCATCATTGGGACTTGAGGGTAACTCCCCTGTCTCAATAATTTTATACAATTTGAATAAAGTCCTGTCTAATTGTGTTTCATGAGCCACAAGAACATGGTCAATGATGGAGGTATTTAAGAGTAAAATTTCAGCACTCCCATCATTATATTCCAAATTATCCTCTTGACACTCTGGAAATCTAGAAAGGAAATCTGGAATAATATTATCCTTTCCTTTTTTATACTTAATCTCAAAACTATAATTTGAAAGAGTTAGAGCCCATCTATGAAGTCTATTTGCAATGAGTGGAGGCAAATTTGTTTTATCTCCAAAAATAGTTATTAAGGGCTTGTGATCAGTATAAATGGTAAATTTCCTACCAAAAAGGTAATTTTTAAATTTATTTACTGCAAAGACAATTGCAAGTCCTTCTCTTTCAACTTGAGAATATTTTCTTTCATGAACATTTAACGTTCTGGAAATGAAACACACAGGCCTTTCCTCCCCATCCTTCAAATGTGAAAGGGTTGCTCCTATTCCCACCTGACTTGCATCACAAGAAAGAATTAAAGGCAAATTTAGGGAATAATGCGATAAACATGTGGTCTCATCTAATACATTTTTACAGGAATTGAAGGATCTATCTGTCCCAGCATTCCAAGACCATTTAACATTCTTTTTTAATAGGTTGTATAAAGGATATGCTAAATCTGAAAGATTTGGCAAAAATTTACTATAAAATGACAAAAATCCAAGGAAGCTTTTTAATTCAGTTATATTCTTAGGAACTGGACAATTCTTTATGCAAGCTAGCTTGTCTTTCAAGGGGTATATACCAAATTCATTAATTTTATGTCCAAGATATTCAATCTCATTTTTAACAAACAAGCACTTATTTTTGTTTATTGTAAAATTATTTTCTTTAAGAATATTAAGTGTTCTTTTAAGAATATCTAAATGGCTTTCCAAATCCTCTGATGCAATAAGAATGTCATCAAAATAAATGTAAACATCATTTATTCCCGAGAAAAAGGATTCCATTGTCTTCTGAAATATTTCAGAAGCAGTCTTTATACCAAAGGCCAAACGATTATATTTATATAAACCTTTGTGAGTGGAGACAACCAAATACTTTTTTGAAATATCATCCATCTCAATTTGATGGTAAGCCTTTGATAAATCTAATTTAGTAAATAATTTCTTTCCTTGAAAATTACTCAAGACTGAATCTATGTTAGGAATAGGATATTTGACATCCTCTAAGTAAGGATTTAAACTCTTTTTAAAATCAGCGCAAAGTCTAATTTGGCCATTTGGTTTTGCAACACAAACGAGTGGTGAAGCACAATCACTTTTATCTATTGGAGACAAAATATTCAAATCAACCAATTTCTCAATTTCATTTTCCACAAGTTGTTTTAATGCAAAAGGAACTTGTCTAAATTTGTAAAATTTTGGGATAAAGTCAGGCCTCACATCAAGATGGCATTTGATACCTTTAATAGGGTCAGATTTGCATTCAAAAATGGACTCGTAATCATTTAAAAGTGAATCTATACTAAAAGAGTCCAATTTATGCAAATAATTGAATGAGATATTGAAAAGATTAAGGAAATCTCTTCCTAAGAGAAATTTAGAACAATTTAAATTAGTTATTAGTATTTCAATGGTTCTAGAAACATTTCTTAATTTTATATCAAATTTAGCCTTGCCCAAAATAGGTATTTTAGAGCCACTATAGCCGGTCAAGACTGTATTACATTTATTTAATTTAACATTTTTGAAATATTTAAAGTACTCATATTTAGTTAATGTAGTAATGGCTGCTCCAGTATCAATTTCAGCCAACAATTTTATATTATTTACATATACTGTTTCAGTCAAAGGAGGATGTAAATTTATATTATTCAATGATAAATTATTTTGAGATCCCGAAGGATTATTATCATTAGCATGCTTTTTAAATTTATTAAAAGTATTTTTGGGATTTCTGGGTAATTTACGGGCAGAACTGTCTTTTTTATAACATATTGTAGAAATATGCCCTACCCTACCACAAACTCTACAATTAGCTGATTTAAAAAAACAATTATAGTGTAGATGGTTGCTCTTACCACAGTGTTTGCAGGGATTATTGATGGCATGAAGATGCTGTGGGGACCGATGGGCATCTTCGGATCTCTTGAGGTTGTGTAGGTCTTTATCTGCAGACTCCGCAGACAGAGCGATGTCTAATGCTCCCTCAAAAGTCAATCCTTCTTCCTGTAGTAGCTTCTTTTGGGTCGGTGTATCAATGATGCCCGCCACAAATCTGTCTCTTAGTGATTCCTGCAGAAAATCTCCAAAGTTACACCTTTGAGCCTGTTCTTTTAGGCGTATTATATATTTAGATATTGTTTCGCCTGATTTTTGATCCATTTTCTGGAATACGAATCTTTCATATATTATATTGGTCTTAGGATTGAAATGTTTCAATAAGATCTTGCATAAATTATCAAAGGGAACTTGATCAACTTCCTCCGGAAAAACTAAGTTTCGCAAGATCCCGAAATATTTAGGTCCTATGCTTGATATCAGAAATGGCGTCTTAAAGTCTTCTTTTGTTTTAGAAATTAGCATGAATTGCTTCAAGCGATAAATATAATTCTCAACATTCTCTAGATTTTCGTCAAATCTTTCAAACATACTTGAAGACATTTTTAAAGTATAATTTCTTTTCACTATTTAAATTCTTTTTTCTTTACAAAATTTGCTTTTCCTCGTCGCCAGTTGTTTTAATGCTTGGTATTTAAGATTTAGAATACATTTATAATTTATATATTTTTATTCAATTAAGATTATAATTACACAAGCATAACATTTAAATATATATATATATCCTGCCTAACAACTCTCTATACTAACCATATAACATTAAGCGATCTATTTACAGTTTGTTTTGGTCACTGGTCCAATATTTTTATTTTCATAGACCAAATTATAAGATTAATTCACAGATGAAAAATATGCAAAATAACTAAACAAATATATACATCAATTTGATATTTATTTAAAACAAATGAATAACTATATACATCAATTTAATATTTATTTAAAACAAATGAACAACTATATACATCACAAACAAACATACAAACATTCATTTTTTTATATATAGAGATATGTGGTATAATAAGGTGGGAAGAGAAATAATCACACCACAAGTTGGAAGAGAAACCCAGGCAACCAGGGAGAGAGACGGGCGGCCGTTCGGGTCCCACACAATCCCCAACTGTCTTAAAATTCCCGAGGTGTTAACTGACGGAGCCAGGGGTCGCCCCTTGGAATGTCGCTGGTATCTTAAGTGACCCTCCCGTCTCTCTGGGCTGTCTGTAGCTTGGCTTTATTATTCCTGGAAGAGTATATATTATGACATAAATATATTTTAAAAAACTATTTCTACTGCTATGCTTCCATATATGCCTCCATTTCTTATATACAGATGCCACGGTATCGCCATATATAATTATTTTCATTTTTATCATCTATGCTGACTGTACTGTGTTCTTGGTGTGGGAAGTCGTTGTGTTGTCTGTAGTTATTGTTGTTTTGTACTGAGTGTACGTTGTAGTGTGTGCTATAAACGTTTTGTGTGTATTGTTCTTTTAATGAATGTTTTGTGTTATGAACGTTATGTTTTTATTTTGTGTTGCATGTTTGGGTGTTCTATGCTTTCGTGTTGTGTTATATATAATAAACTCTGATGATCCAGGCCTTCTCATTAAGGGCATTAGAAATTGTTTAATTTTAAAAAGAATCATACGCGTCTATAATAGTTTCCAATTTTCATAACAGATGGCGCGCTAATGCATCATAATATATAAACTCTGTTACTCAAGTGAAGCAATGTTACCATTTATGTACCAAAAAAAAAGGTATTTGACCAAGAGAGTTATAGAAAGAAGTACTGGAAGAAACCATTCTGTTTAGCGGAAGTTATCAACATTAAAGATGATTGATTGTTTCGAAAAATGATCATAATGACAGCAAAGTATTTCAGATTGACAAGGAAATAAGATGGCCGTGAAACAAACGATTTTTTTAAAAGAGGAAAAAAATCGAATTTTTGTTAAAATTGACTTGACAATTTGTTGCCTTGCAAAACCGGGTCGGTGCAAGTTGTCACAAGTTGGTCTTAAAATTTGGTTAAACTTGTTAATTTTCCTACTAGTCGACCTGTGAATAAATGAGAAATCTCTATGACTGTCCATTATGTGCTGTTGTGTGTTTCTCGTCATTTTAAGTATCATGGTACATACAAAGGGGGTCGGTGGAAGGATGGTCTAAACCGTTGGTTTTCAACCGTTACGACCCGGGTTCGATTCCCGCATTGGGCACTTTTTTTCTGATAAAAAAAATGTTCCTATGGCCCCCGATTCTTGCAAAAGTCCAGATCTTATGGATCTCTATTACTGTTCATTATGTTCTGTTGTGTGTTGCTCATAATTTATTATTTAATTTAATATTATTCAATGAAAATATTCAACAGATTATAAAAAAATATTTATTATTTTATATTTGTAAATCATCATTTACTTGTAGTTGCCTAGCTTGCTTGCTCGATATTCTCTAGCTGTAGATAGTGTTGTTGAGTGGTTGATAATTGTCGACTAGTCGCCGTGACGTCATCAATAAATCTGCTTACATCTCAAGATATTCCAAGACTTGATTTCTACGCTACAATATTTAATGATAGTCATGGTTGGTTGAAGTTTACGAGTGTTTTACTGCAAGTACGCCACCTTTCTACACATGTAGAAAGCAGTTGAGATTGCTCTTACAAAATGATATGTTCAGTTAGTTTGACTCAGGGATGGGGTTAGATTTGGGGACGATTCGGGGACAATTGAAGCCTATTTTGGTTGTCTAAACAACAGTTCGATCATCTATACCGGAGGTATCGTCTTAAGATTATAGGCTGTCTTTCCTGAAAATCGGCCCTTGTCAATTCACCAGCTTAACCACCTGTTTGTTAAATTCGACCGATATCATAACCTCTTTTATGAAATCGAAGCCGCCACTGTACTGATGAGAGCAAAAGCCCGAAACCATGGTATACAGGTTGGTTTTTTTTATCTGAATTTGACAAAACTGGTGTTATGACTCATTCTTTATCTCATAATGAGTAAAGTTTTTTACTATGGTAATGCAATAGGACCATCGTTCTGATGCACACTTTTTGGTACAAACTTATTTCTGTGTCAAATTCTGGGAGAGAGAGAGAGATTAGAGATTTAAAAATATTTTATTGACCCCATACACAAGTCAATGGTGGTAGTATATAATAATTATAAAAAGAGAGAAAATAAAAGAGGGATAAAGTAAAAGAGTAAAATATATACAGAGAGAGAGGCTGTAACTATATTATAAATATATGTATAAATAAGGCTAAAGGTTAAATAGAAACAGTATAATACTCGTAACGTAACTCGTAAAATAAAACATATACTCGTATAACGCCATGGTCACCAGATGGACACTTCTCAGTTTGCCAAACTTGATGTTGTGGCTTTTGTCATCGACCTGAGTCTGCTAGTTTGCTGAGACGGTTAATAGATGGCTCTTAATGTCAGCTTCTCTTTTGACGGTAGAGCCGACCTTTATTTTTATAAATCAATTTCCTCCCGGTAAAAAAATCCATCTAACATATAAATCGCTTATAGTCGTATGGGTTATATCTTCTTATAACGTGGACTTTGAACACTCCGAGGATCAGAAGCAAGTATGAACCTAACAGCCTTGAACACTTCGTTCAACGTATGAGTAAAATAACACGCACGAGACACATATTTTACTATTAACAAATTAACCTTCAAACTAAAAACATTAAGCCTCCATGGAAAGGTTTATTTTTTACAAATCTTTTATTTATAAATCTCTCAAACTTTCAGGCAAGAAAGCCCTTCTACAGGAGTAAATATTTACATTGAACCACCAATTGAATATTTTTGAAGTTTATATGTTAATTTTGTAATTATTCTTATTTTTTTTTTAATTCATAGAAGCATTTTTCTGGCAGACATATTCAATTTTTTATCATCATCAGTTTTTCTTTTAATATTATTGTTTTTTTTTTTCTTAGTTATCAAATCATTTTGTAATTGTCGTTTCTTTTTTGTATTGTTGTGTTCCTTTTTAAGCAATAAAATACACCTATCCCCCGATTTACACGGTACTTGTTTTACACGTTTTCGCTTTTACACGGTTTTCCAATTTTTTTTTTTTTTGTTTTTATCGCACTATACTAAATGCGATATTCTACTCTATACTACCTATGTTGAAAAGAATATTGGAAGACTCTGATTCATGAGGGGGCGAACACCTATTCAGTTTAATATACACCTATCCCTCGATTTACACGTTTTTCTCTGGAACGTATCTACCGTGTAAATCGGGGGATAGGTGTATATGTAGAACTAAGGTGTAATATTCAATTCAAGCATATGGAACCAACATCGATTCATTTTTAAAACAAAGCAAAATCATAAGCTTATACAACTTTCATTTTTTCATACAGAATATATTAGAATATAATAGAATCTATTGGCGATTTTATGTAAATATGTTCACCTGTAGAAGGGCTTTCTTTTTTGAAAGCTAGAGATATTTATAAATAAAAGATTTGTAAAAAAGAAACTTTTCCCTGAAGGCCTAATGTTTGTATTTTAATATTGTCACAGTAATGACGAGTCGTTTGGGTAGAATAAAATAATAATTTATTAGATGACTTTAAATAGTTAAATTGTTTGAGGGATAAAAAGAAATAGTGGTAAACTAAGTTAAATGGATAAAAATAATGGTAAATTAAGGAAGTGTGGCGACTACACTTTGCTTCAACGCATGCGCGGGCGTCAACACTTCACTACGCATGCGCGTGGGACGTCATCAGAGACGCTGGGATTTAGCGGTAAACATGTAGGCTAACTCCAACGGTCGTTACTCCAACCGTTGTTTCTTTTCTCTCTATAATTTCTTGCTTTAAATAAATTAATTTTAATTAAAAAAAATTAATTTATTTAAAGCAAGAAATTATAGAGAGAAAAGAAACAACGGTTGGAGTAACGACCGTTGGAGTTAGCCTACATGTTTACCGCTAAATCCCACGGTCTCTGATGACGTCCCACGCGCATGCGTAGTGAAGTGTTGACGCCCGCGCATGCGTTGAAGCAAAGTGTAGTCGCCACAGAAGTAATGTCAGAGACCCAAACGGCTAGCGATCGGCTACACCCCTCAAGATGGCGACTATTGTTTACAAACTTCCCGCCTAGCGCGCCCGCCATCTATCGGAACTTAGGTACATAACACTTGCCGAGCTGACAGCGCGCGCCACCTATCGGGGCTTAGGTACATAACATTCGCCAAGCTGCCGATGTATTATTTACAGTTACAAGCTATGTACATTTTTGACAATATTGATTCAAGGGATTATTTTATTGAACATTAACATTTATTGAGGATAACCTTTTATACACACAGACAAGCCTTTATTAAGACATTCCGTCTTATACAGACGATTCTCCTGTTAGAAATGAATCTAAAAAGAAATGAGAAGCAAGGGAAGATAACCTTTTATACGCTTATATTTTCACGTTTATATATTTACATACACTACATTTATATCTTATATATCTCGGCCATTGAAGATAGAAAATAATAACAAAATCTACCCCACTTGCCCAAAATGTAGCTTGGCACCTGCAGCTCCAGAACACATTTTGGCTTGCATTAGATGTACTAAACAGGACCTTTGGGAGAGGCTGCTGCTTATCATAAAACAGCTTGAGGAGCATGAACTCATGGAATTCGTGTAATCTTTACACAAGGGGATTAGAAACAACAACAACATTTATACCTTTCTAACACATATTTTAAAAAAATTACATAAAAAGAAACAAAGATTTACAAATTTTTTAAACTGTTTACACCCACAGATAATTTGTTAAAAGGAAATCAAAAAATGTTTTAAAATATTACTTAAAGGGTAGAATTTTTTAATACAATGTTGAAATTTGGGATTATAATGATAAAAAGAGAAACGAACTTCTTCCCTAAACCTAAAAATAAGCGCCATCGAGTGTCCCTGTAGACATCTGGGAACTGTACGCAGAACTGTCTTCATACCTGCAGATCTTAATCTGCTTCATTACAGATACACTCTGTAGATGGATGTTTATTCTCTCTGATGTGGGGAGTTTTGCTTTGGTTAATAGCTCTCACAGCAGACCAAAACAAGTCAATAGACTTTATTGTTATTAAATACTGTGTTTTAAAAATACAGTTAAACCTGTCTATAGCCTCTTGGGACTCACCAAAATAGGGTGCTATAGAGAGGGGGTGCTATAGACAGGTCACTTTTAATGTAAATCGCAATGTACTACATATTTAAAATCGGGCGCTATAGAGAGGGAGGCGCTATTTAGAGGGGGCGCTATAGACAGGTTCAACACTACCTGCAATTTGCGGAAGAGCAATGCTCGAAGCATATTATATATTTATTATTTTAAAAATAATAAAAAAAGGCATATCCTGACCAGGATTACATGTGCTTTTTAGATGGTAGAGCGCCATCTGGTGGAACAGAAATCAACTAAACATTGATTTAGCCTGTTCCCTGATATTTGGCCAACACAATGTCTTGATAAATCAAGAAAAGTCATCCACGAACGCGTTTCGCGCTGTTGGCGCTCGTCAGCGTGGAGCAGACTGTATCATTTTTGGTCCCAGAGATTTCTTGAGAAACCAAGAAATGGGTATTTAAGGACAAACTTGCGTAAATACGCATAACACATTAAAAAAAAAATTATTATTTATTTTAAAGGCGTAAGATTCTTTTTGATATTAAACAATTTCTACTGCCCTTACTGCAATGGAAAAATTAATGAGAGGGCCTGGCTCATCAGTGGTGAACCCTCCCAGCGGTTTCGCCAGTTTAATCACCACTGATGAGCCAGGCCCTCTCATTAATTTTTCCATTGCAGTAAGGGCAGTAGAAATTGTTTAATATCAAAAAAAAATCTTACGCCTTTAAAATAGTTTTGAATTTTGATAACAGATGGCGCGCTAGTGCATCATATTATTTATTTATTATTTTTTATTTATTTATTATTATATGTATTTCTACTGTCCTTAAAGCTTATGTCCATAGTTCATTTGAAATACCCATTCCAAGAGTCCAGCATCAGTTTCACTATAAAAGGGAAATCGAAAAATATAATACAGGGTGATCCAAAAGTCCCGCACTATTTTAAAAATTAATAACTCCGCGAATATTTGCGCTAGAGCAATGCGGTAAACACCATTGTGTTCAGGATGCAATGGGATTTTTTATGGCAAATAGTGAAAAATTCGAAATTGATTTTAGTTACAATTTTATTCGCCAGATGGCGCACTACCAGAATCAGAGATTCAGCGGCCAAATTGTTTGATAAATTGAAAAATATAACTGATCGACACGTATTTTTCCTTTTTGAATACCAGGAAAGAACCCTAATAACATCAAATAACAAATTAATAAAACACCACTTCGCAAAAAGTATGAAGAATTGGTTAACAATTTTTAAATACAATCAGAGATATGTAAAATAGGTAAATGCAAATTAAAACATGTAGCAAAAAAAAAAATGATATTTTAGATACGGTTTGTTTCCGAAGATAATAAATTTATAATATTTTTAATTCAACTCTCTCTCATACTGTACACAATTTTAAAGAATGTGTCCCCTCAAATAAAAATATTTTTGAATCGACCTTTTGCGTTGAAAAACGTGTTAGTAAAATCATTTTGTATTATTTTTTTGAAAAATTTTTTAAAGTTATTGGTGTACAGAAAATATTCCTTATGCTATTTCTTCTAATGAGCGAAAAGCGAAAAACTAAACATAAGGAGAAAAATTGTGTGTACAAGTGTTATTCGAGAAGTTATAACACTCTGGTTTGCACGACATAATATGTGAGCAAATGACAAACAAAAAATTACTGTTCACAAAAAAAAAGTCAAGATGTAGGACAGCATTTATTATCCCCATATCCCAACACAAAGAGCTGCAAAATATTGGTAGATAATATAATACATGGCAGCTTATATAACACATGAGGTAACTGCCTTCTCTCTTGTATTAGGTCACAATCCTTGCTCAATGTAGCACCCTTCATTCTCAATCACCGCCTGCAGACGATAAATGACAGAATGGACAGCATTAAATAACATATCTGTTGAAATTGATAAAACGTTCCATTTGATAGAAGCCTTCAACATGGCCAATATGGTAGGCCAGCATCGATAAACACACGATTTAATGTACCCCATAAACAAAAATCGCAAGGCGTCAAGTCTGGTGATCTTGGAGGCCACTGGTATATGGCGACTTATCCCACGAATTTCACCGAACGTATCCTTCAGCAATTGTTTGGCACCACGGGAGATATGAGGAGGTCTTCCAACTTTCATGAATGTTATTTCGCTTAGTGCTTTTTCCCTGCAATATGGGAATACCCTTTTCTCTCAAAAGTTGAACATAACGTTCACCAGTTACAAAAACGGTTTTAAAAGTTCTTCCATTGATTTTTCAAAGAAAAATGGCCCAATAATAAAATAAGAAGTGAATCCACACAAAACTGTAACTCTAGGCTGATAAAGTGGCATTTCTGTAAAAATCCTAGGGTTTTCTGTTGCCCAAAAGCTGCTGTTTTGAATGTTAAATTCTTCGTTTAGAGAAAAGTGAGCATCATCTGTCCACAGAACATTCGACAGCCAGTTTTCATCACTATCAATTTGCCGGAAAACCCATGCAGCGAATTCTTGACGCATCTCAAAATCGCCAACTCTCAGCTCGTTATATCTTTGAATTTTGTATGGGTACACACAATAGAGACATTAAGTGAAGCCTCTTCGGATATCACAATCATACACGGCGATTTTAACGCCAAAAGTTCAACTTGGGGATCATCTGTCCAGGATAACAAAGGTCACCAACCTCGACCTTACACCATTAAATAAGGGAGAGAACACCTATCTATTCAAGTCCACAGGCACAGAATCCGCAATAGACATCACAGCGATAAATTTCAACATCGCATCCACAACACAATGGAAAATCCTGAGAGGTGCAATCAGTGACCACAGACGAATTTTAACAACCCTAAACTTCAAAATTGAGAATGTCCAATAGAATAAAAGAACATGGAACTTTAGGAAAGCTGACTTGAAAAAAATCACAGAAAAGCTTGAAGAACTGTGCAACGAAAAATTGAATTACAGAACGCTTGGCAAAAACTTGGAAAACTTCTCTTCGAATATATCAAAAGCTGCAAAAGCATCGATACCTAGAGGTAGACGTAAAGACCTGCGGATACCTCACTGGAAGAACCACAACATCGAGGCAATGATTTCAGAGAGAGACAATATCAATGAACTTCTTTAAAAAATAAAACAGAAGAAAAGAGAAAGGAACACATTGAAATTAGTCACAAAATAGAACAAGAAATTTGGATATGCAAACAAGAAAAATGGCAGATTTCTGCGAAAAAAATGGATCCAAGAAAGGACAGCCAACACTGGAATATGATTAAGTGTGTTAGAAAACAATCAAAACCAACACCAATCCTCCAATACTCTAACCGATATGAATAGAACAGCGAGAAAACGAGAACAAACAGATGGCTAACATAATTGCTGAATATCTTTCAAGCACTTCCATACTCAAATATACGAATGAAGACAGGACTCTAAAAATAATATAAACCAGTTAGTTAAACAAGCAAGAAACTTCCATCAACAAGATATTTTCTCGAAAGACTTCACACTGAGTGAGCTAAACTCATCAATAAAAAAATCCAAGAGGTCACCAAGAGATAATCTGATGTTTGGTCAAATGATTAAACACTTTGAAGACAAAGCTAATAAACAACTCCTACGAATACTAAACATTTCATGGTAAACTGGTAAACTACCAAAGGAATAGAAGATATCAATTACTGTGCCAATACTGAAACCAAACAAAGATGCCAAGGAATCCAAGAACTATCGGCCAATTGCTCTCAACAGCATACTTTGTAAAATAAATAGAACGAATTATCCACTCTAGGCTCATAGTCTGGCTCACTAACAATAATAAAATAAACTTCTACCAAACTACCTATAGATCCCAGCACTGTACGACTGATCAACTGTTCTACCTCTGTCAATCAATAATAGATTCTTTCCTGGAAAAACCGCCAAAGAAGACCACGGCTATATTCCTTGATATGACCTCAGCTTTTGATCGAGTATGGAGGGAGAAATTACGTGAAAAGCTGCACAACATCGGAGTAAGAGGAAAAACCTTAACCTGGATTGCAGACTTCTTAAGGGGAAGAAGGTTAAAGGTTTGGGTCAATGGAGAATTTTCCAAGGAAGGAAGAACATGGGCTGGTGTAACTCAGGGATCTGTGCTCAGTCCTCTACTCTATCTGCTATATATTAACGACATCCATCCTTACCTCACTGAAGACTCAAAGGTTGCATGTTATGCAGACGATATAGCCATATGGCACACAAGTAGCAGCATAGAAAAATCGTAAAAAATACTGAACACATCAATGAGAGGACTGGAGAAGTGGGCAATGGAACTCCAAATGACCATAAACCCAATACAACCAAACCTATGCGTCTTCTCCACTGACAGGAAAAAAGGCATAAATATAACCACAAAATAAGCATAAACAAACAAATAATTGATAAATCCTGGATCTTTCCAGTTGGTCTCGAGGACCACGCCATCAACATCTCCTAAGCGGCGAAGTCCGCGATCTACGTATTCATCGTAGATCGCAAAATGCGTGGTGTCGCTGGAGACCCACTGGCGATTCTCCACCAAATTCTGCAGCGCTTGCAGAGGCGCCATATTCATTGTACATAGTGTATATAATGCATATTATCTTTTTTAAATAGTGCAGACTGTACACTTTGCATGTATTGACAAGATGGCAATAAAATTATTTTAACTGTCATTGATGAGGAATTGGAATTTTCAAAACACATAATTAGCACCTCAAATATAGCTACCAGAAAACTAAACATTCTGAGATGGCTATGTGGAACAAATTGGGAAGAAAAACCCAGAATTCTCAAACAACATATATCACCTTAATAAGGCCGATAATGGAATATGCAACAACGGTCTGGGCTCCCTCAAGCTCATCACTAAAAGTAAGACTAGACAGTGTTCAAGCAAAAGCGGCCAAAATAATCACTGGTGCTGTTTCATCCACCAACAATGAGAAAATTCAGAGAGAATGTGTTCTAGACCTTCTCGCTCGAAAGCAGAAGATAAAATAAAAAAAACTTGGATCGGCACTTCGGAAACGAGGAACCAGAGGACGAGATCTCTCTGAACACTTGTGGTTTGGTGGATCCGCCCTTTTCTGAGAATGAGGTGAAACTGACGGCTTTCAAGTTCGGGAAAAGGAAATCTCCTGGTCCCGAAGGGATCGATAACACGGTCGTGAAAGCCCTGTTAAGAATGCACCCATCACTTCTTGCCAGGTTTTTCAATAGGTGTCTGGACACTGGTACTTTTCCTGAGGCATGGAAGGTTGCTCGAGTAGTGCTTCTCGAAAAGTCTGGTAGAAAGGGTAATTCTCCTAATAATTATCGTCCGATTTCTTTACTAGTGTGTCTAGGTATGGTCCTGGATAGCCTACTAGCTCAGCGACTGAAGCACTGGCTAGAGAGTAATGAGCTCCTTTCCTCTTTCCAACATGGTTTTAGGGAAGGGAACTCCAAAACCACAGCTCTGAACGAGGTGTTAGAGGGGGTTGAGATGGGCTTAAATAAGGGTGCTTGGGTTCTTTTCGTGGCCCTGGACATTGATGGTGCGTTCAACTCCATGAGCTGGAACAAGCTGATGAGAAATTTGGTGGACATGGGTTGTCCTGATAATTTGTGCAGCTTGGTTCGTGACATCCTGAGGGATAGACGGATTAGCCTCAGTTTTGGTGGGCGGAAGTTGGAAAGAAACTGTGCTAGGGGTTGCCCCCAGGGCTCTTGCTGCGGACCTATTCTGTGGAATATCCTGGTAAACACCGTTTTCCAGGAGGAGCTCCCTGAGGGAGCCAGGCTGGTTCTCTATGCTGACGACCAGTTCCTCATCATTGAGGCTGCTTCAAGAGCGAAAGCTGAGAAGTGTGTTGAAGCTTCTCTCCAAATCCTCTCGAATTGGGTCCATGACTCTGGCCTTAAGTTCAATGTCTCAAAAACTAAAGCCCTCAGCTTTAAACCTAGGGACATAAGAACTAAAAGGAAAGGGATCAAATGGGAGCACAAGCCGGCTATCCGGATGAAAGGACGGAGGGTAGTCATGGGGGTGGTCATTGATGACAAGATGGGTTGGCAATACCAGGCGGAGGAGATGGTGGCGAGAGGCAGGAAGGCGTTGTGCAGGCCTGTCCTGGTTGGCTCTCAACAGGGGGGGGGGGGAGAAGGAGGGTACTATTTTTAGGAACCTCTGCCTCTCCTGTGTCGAGCCAATCCTGCTATAACAGAGATCAGAAGGTGGCAAAAACTCTAGAGAGCGTGCAGAGGACAGCGGCACTCAGAATCACAGGGGGATATCGCACTTCCAGCAGTGAGGCCTTTTTGGTCCTCGCTGGGCTTATTCCCCTGTGATTGAAACTAGAGGAGGAGACCATCAGACAGAAGATCTGGGAGAACAGGGAAGATGCCCTGGGACTTGAAGCGGGTGCCCTGGAATGGAAGAGGGACCCAAGGAAGCCTCCGCAGTGGTTGCCAAAGTGGAATTGGAATCCTGGAGGGCCGACAGGGATTGGCACGGTGGTTTTCACTGATGGTAGTAAGTCTGGAACCAATACTGGAGCTGAAGTAGTGATTTTCACTAATGGAGAGCTGATCTTCCAAGAAAACTTAACACTCAGAGTGGACGAATTGGTCTTTTCAGCCGAGCTGGTTGCGATCAGGGTAGCCCTCAGAGTGTGTGCCGAGAAGAACTTCAGCCCGGACCGCCTCTATTCAGATTGTATGTCGGCCCTCGTCGCCATCAATCTGGTGAAAGGGCAACTCGCGCATCAAATAATCCAGGAGCTGGAGATGACAACGCGGGCTCCGGAGCTCTATTGGGTTAGGAGACACAGCCTCATCGAAGGTAATGAGTTCGCAGACAGGCTCACTAAGGCAGGATGCTTTAGAGATAGATCACTGAGGACCCCAGTGACCAAGAAATAAGTTTATAGGAGGATCAGGGGGCACGTCCAGGACTTATGGTTGGACAGATGGAGGAACAGTGTGAAGGGGAGAGTGGTATATTCAATTGGGTAACAACACCCAAGTACCTCTGTAAGGTAATGTCCCACAAATTCATTAGGGTAGTTCGGGACATGGGCCCTTTCCCAGGAGTCTCCACAGATTTAAAATTAAGAGAAACCCTGATTGCGTCTATGAAGAAAGGGATGTGGATGCACGCCACTACGTCTTGGATTGTCCAAGGGTAGTGGGTGTGCAGGAAGAGAGAAGGAGGGCGAGGGGCGCGATCGAGAGTGAGCTGCTGAGAAATGACAGCAAGCTTCTTGAGAAAGCCCACGACGTGGCTGCTGAGCTTTTCCTCAGCTGTTAGTGAACAGAGTCGACCGGGGGCCGCCTCCCCGCGGTCCCTGCTGGACACAGTAGATAGTGTCCTCCTTTGCTGTGATTAAAGGCCACCGGTATAGAAATCCTTCCAGACACGTTGTCTGGGAGGTGGTGTTTTCAGGTACAATGTCCAAGCACTAGCTTGGATATCGTTACTTGGCTTATGAGTTGAACAGAATAGCAGCGAAGTGCATGCTTCGGATGCCGGCTTGTGGACCGAAAGGTCTGGGTGGCCATCTGCTTCTAGGGTGTACCAACTGTGCTTAGGTGGGATCCTCCAGTTCTTGTTTATTTGTGTTTTGGCTACTGTTTCTATTTCTTTAAAAGTAAGTTTATTTTTCTGTAGCAAGGTTTCTTTTGTGCCTTTTTTCGCTAGCGCATCAGCAGCTTCATTGCCTTCAATGCTAACATGTAAGGATATCCATTGAAGGTGAATTTTTGAGGTATTGAGAGTTTTTGGAGATAACCAATTATATTCCCGCTTACTTTGTCTCTAAGTTCCCTTGTGTGACTCAAGTGTTGTATTGCACTTCTACTATCAGTAAGAATCCATATATCGTGATGTTTAGTGTTTCTGATGGATTTTAAGGCTTCATAGATGGCTATAAGTTCTGATCTGAAGACTGAGCAAAAATCTGGGTTTCTTCTGTTTATTTTCTCATTGCCATTTGTGGTTTTAATGAGAGAGTCATTGTCAGTGTGTCCCAACTCGTCTCTGCTACCATCGCTATAGATAGTTATTACATTTTTAGGAATTTTATTAATTATTTCTAATGATAATTGTTTTAAGTATTCTGGATTTTGGTATTGTTTGTTAGTGGGTTCATTTAAAGTGGCATTAAAAATAACATTTTGTTAGTGATTCGCATGGGGATATTTTTTCTGCTAAATAATATTTTTCCACTTTATATTTTAAAAATCCATTTCTTTTGGCCAGGTGGAGAGGGCCTTCTTTTTTGAGTCTTATATTGGATTCCCAATTAAGTATGCAATTGGATGTTCTGTGTTTGTTTTCATAACTCTTGATTTTGTTTATATATTTTGGCAGATTGAAGCTTCTTCTACCCTTTAAGGGCATAATGTCTGCCTCGTAAAGTACAATATTATTAGGGCAGGTATTTCGAAGACCTGTAATAATTCTAGCTGCATTTAGTTGTATCATTTCCAGTGATTTTAGATTTGTTTCAGATGCTGTACCATAGATTTGATATCCATATTCCAAGATAGGTCTCATTAGAGATGTGTAAGTTAATTTTAGTGTTGTTGCTTCAGCTCCCCACTCTTCCTGAAATATATTTCAAGATTTTTAGTCGGTCTCTTCCTTTTCTAACAACTCCTTCAATATGTTTACTGGAGTTAATTTCTGGATCCAGGGTGTAGCCGAGATATTTAGGATGTTTATTATATTGCAATTGTTGTTCTTCCAGAATAATATTTGGTCTTATTTTGTATAGTTTCTTATCGGCAGTAAAAAGACAGGATTCAGATTTTTGGAGGTTAAATTCTAATTTATGTTTATTAGCAAATTTTTCTAGGTGGAGAAGAGTCTTGTTCAAATCTCTTTCAGCTTTTTTCCAGTTAGTGTTGCTGCTCCATATAATAATGTCATCAGCGAAAAGTCCAATATTGGTTTTATGAGAAAAAAATTCTTCTATGCCTGCAATAAATTGGGTGAAGAGATTTGGGCTAAGGACTGATCCTTGTGGTAATCCCTGATACAATTTGAAGGTTTTATATAAAGTGCCATTATATTTGACCCTGATGCATCTATTTTTAAGGGAATCATTTATCCAAGTGATAGCTTTTCCATCAATTTTGAAATGTTTGTATAATTTTGTAATTAACTTGTTTTTCCATACCTTATCAAAAGCTTGTGTAAGGTCTAAAAAGCAGCTATTGTGTGGTTAGTTGGTTTTCTGTTTTGTGCATCTTTTACCTTTTGTGTGAAAAATAAGGGTTGGTCTATTGTCCCATGTCCTTTCCTAAATCCATATTGTTCTTCTGGTCAGAGATTTCTTGTGTCGGGGTGGTAGGTGAGTCGTCTGAGTATAATTTTTCCATTAATTTTCAGCAAATACTTGTGAGAGAGATAGGTCGGTAGTTTTTTGGGTCATCAGCAGATTGGTCAAGTTTTTAAATTGGAATTATTGTTGCATTTTTACCGTCTTGAAGCAATTTTCCAGTTTTCCAGTAGTTATTGAAAATATTAAGAAGTCTTTCTTTGCCAATTTTGCCCAAGTTTGATATCATTCGGCCATGGATTCCATCTGGCCCAGGAGTCTTGTTTAGGTCAGTGTTTTCTAATGCATAAGCTAGCTCTTTCATATTTATTTTTTTCATGGAAAATATTATGAGTGCTGGTGACATTTTTACAGTCATGAATAATCCTTTGGGCCTTTGTTTCAACCTTGATTTTACTACTTATTTGATATGAATTACCTAAAAGATTGGCAGCAATTTTGTCATTAGTTGCTGGTGTACCATCTGTATTCTTAATCATATTAGTTTTTTCAGTTTGTGACTGGGATCTGTCAATTTCTTTTGCCAAATTCCAAAGTTTTGTATTTGGGTTTCTTGGGTTCAGGTTTTCACAAATTTGTTTCCATTTTTCCCTTTTCACATTTACGTATAATCTTTTTATTTTTGCATTCACAATGTTCAGTTCAGTTCTACAATTTGTTTGGTTTTGGGTGCTCTTTTTTGTAGTTCATTTCTTTTAGTTATAAGTGTTTGAATATTTTTTGCCTGGTGTGTATAATTTGGAATTCATTTCTTAATATTACCTCTTGGTGTTGAAACTGTAGCTGCTTTAATAATGGTGTTTTCGAAAGATATCCAATTAGCCTTTTTGAAGTTCCAGAATTTTTTTTAATTGAGCTGGTTTTGGTCTTGGTGCTAATTTCTATCAAATTAGGCAAATGATCACTTTCAATACTTTTTAATATTTGCTATTTGCATTTGTGGAAAATGTCAGGATAGTAAAAACTTATATCAAGGTCTTGTGCAGTATTATAGCTGTAGGAATGATGGGTAGGATTCCCATCATTTAAGCACATGATGGCATTGTCGTCAAATATGTTTGAAAGTATTTTGCCTCTTGGGTTTGGCGTGGAACATCCCCATAGTTGATGTTTGGCATTAAGGTCACCTACAATAAGAGTTGTCTGTAAGAAATTGAGCCATTGTTCCATCGTCAATAAGTGTATTGTTTGGAGGGTGATACATATTGTATATGTTGATGGCTTTGTTTTGATTGAGGTAGACTTTGATATCTTGGGCTTCGAGGTCTAATGTGTTTGAAATATTAACGGTTATGTCCTCATAGTACAAATTCTTGATTAAAAATGCTAGGCCACCCCCTTCAACAGCATATACAGATGGATCTTCAGACCTTACCCTGAGTTATGGAGGGGCGGAATTAACATAATACTGCAAGATGGAACGCACGTCAAAATCAAAGAAGGAGCAGGACAGATTTCTTCAAACTTCACTTGTGAACTGACAGCTATCTGGAAAGCCCTTGATGTATGCCTTAACCAACCATCCCTGCATCAAGCAGAAGGAAATTTAATATACAGTGACTCCATATCCGCTCTAGAAGCAATTCAGAAGGGCAATACTAAAATCACACAGAAAATACACTCGTTACTTACCCAACTGGAACCATTGGAGAATAACTACATTCTACAATGGATCCCTGCCCATGCTGGGATCGGGGGTAATGAAATGGCATTTTAATTGGCAAAGGACGCCAGAAAGTTGAGCCAAAGGAAAGAACAAATGTCATTATTTGACGCTGATTCTTTGTCAAAATACAAGATAATTAAACAATAAATAAGAAAAGATCAAAATGCGAAATAAACTCTGAGAGAAAAATGACAAAAACTATAACAAGACTTAGAACAAAACACTATAAAGGAATAACAATACATCCAGGTGGCACAATAACCTATAGGGCATGCAACAATTGTCCTGGTGTGGAACTTACACCTACCCACATATTCTCATAGCCAGCAATGGCCGCAGCCTTGCAGAAATTGACATAGACCCAGAGCAGCAGCTTTACACACCAAAGATAATGGACATTGCTGCTGCTGTGATGGGGATGCATGGAGACATCTGAGGCTTTTTATTGGACACGACAACAACAACGGCATTCCAGAGTAAAATAAATTATCAGAGATAGATACATATTTTTCATATGAATTAAAATAAATATAATCGATACTGAGAGAGAGTTGAATTAAAAATATTAGAAATTTATTATCTTCGGAAACAAACCGTATCTAAAATATCTTTTTTTTTTGCTAAATGTTTAATTTGCATTTACCTATTTTACATATCTCTGATTGTATTTAAAAATTGTTAACCAATTCTTCATACTTTTTGCGAAGTGGTGTTTTATTAATTTGTTATTTGATGTTATTAGGGTTCTTTCCTGGTATTCAAAAAGGAAAAATACGTGTCGATCAGTTATATTTTTCAATTTATCAAACAATTTGGCCGCTGAATCTCTGATTCTGGTAGTGCGCCATCTGGCGAATAAAATTGTAACTAAAATCAATTTCGAATTTTTCATTATTTGCCATAAAAAATCCCATTGCATCCTGAACACAATGGTGTTTACCGCATTGCTCTAGCGCAAATATTCGCGGAGTTATTAATTTTTAAAATAGTGCGGGACTTTTGGATCACCCTGTAATTACAGCAGTATGACAGATTAAACTGGCGAAATCGCTGGGAGGGTTCACTACTGATGAACAAGGCCCTCCCATTATTTTATCATTGCAGTAAGGGTAGTAGAAAATTGATTTATTTAAATAAAAACGAAAAAGAATCATACGCGTCAAAAATAGTTCTAATTTCCTATAACAGGTTGTCGCAACTCCGCCTTTGCCGGTCCCAAGCCCGGATAAAAAAGGAGGAGGGGTAGCAGTAACAAGCTCACTAAAAAACCTGGGCTCAGCTGGCCATGCTTATGTACCCTGTAAGGGCTCCTAATCCAGGGATACAGGATGAGCAGCGTTTGTACTCCATGTTAGGAGCGGCTGTACATGGCATCTATTCCTCATGTCAGAGGTGGCCTTTTTTTTTTTTGGAGATAAGTCGGCCTGCCACTGAGTAGTGCTCCAAGTCTTGATGACAAAGGCAGACACATTCTACTTCACCCAATGTGGAGATAAGAAAGAAGAAGAGGTTGTCGCAGCGAAGGAGATGGACATTTTTATATTAAACCTACGCCGTAAGCCATGTGAAAGCTATTCTTACTATATCTTCCTACCCACATTTCTTACAAACTCTCAGAGTTGTCCAGAAATAGAATGCTGGATGGACATAACTTTGCAGCAGGAGTTTTCTTCAACGTATTGCTCAATCTTTCTATCTCGATTGTCCAGATTTTGAATCACACACAACCTCCAGGTTTTTGGGCTCGAGAATCATATACTTTGGTTAGTAGCCTGTAAAACCATAGTCTCCCTCCAGGCCTTTACTAGTGTAGCGAAGGCTAACATCTACAAGTACCATCTTGGTCTTGAGGTGGGTAACGCTTGCCATAACATCGACCTGCCCACTCTGTGGGAAAGAACTCTCGCAGTCCATCGGTGGCGGAGTCTTTCCTGCGGTGGGCGCCACCAATGAAGACCTTGTATATATTTATATAAATACTAGCGGACGTACCCGGCTTCGCCCGGGTTTTACCCGAGTAAAGGTTTGTCTAACGAATCTCTTGATAAAGTGAACATTTTTTCCCGGTCCCTTGAAAAATACTCGATAAGTTGAATAAAATCAATATTAATTGGTTCCCTCGGTAATTGGAAGTTAAAGGAATAGTATCTTGCCTTGGAATTGTATCATTATTCTTGTATGGACGTACCCGGCTTCGCCCGGGTTTTACCCGAGTAAAGGTTTGTCTAACGAATCTCTCAATAAAGTGAACATTTTTTCCCGGTCCCTTGAAAAATACTCGATAAGTTGAATGAAATCAATATTAATTGGTTCCCTCGGTAATTGGAAGTTAAAGGAATATTATCTTGCCTTGGAATTGTATCATTATTCTTGTCTCAAATAAATTGCCGTGTCATCCTGAATTTTGTCTTTCCTAATTTTCTACATTACAAAATCATCGTATCATCATGATAATATTTAGAGCAGATTGTTGAATTATAACAGATAAATTAGAATATTTATCTTGATTATTTTAAAGCGAAAAGTTATTTCAAAAATTTTATTTGCTAGAAACCTTCCCAGTACTATACTAAATAACTTCCCAAAGTTTCATGGCGTTCCAGTGAGTGGTTTGGTCAGGCATAAAGGACAAACAGACACACACACACACATACATTCATTTTTATATATATATAGACTAGCGGATGTACCCGGCTTCGCCCGTGTTTTACCCGAGTAAAGGTTTGTCTAACGAATCTCTCGATAAAGAGAACATTTTTTCCCGGTCCCTTGAAAAATACTCGATAGGTTGAATAAAATCAATATTAATCGGTACCCGAGTAAAGGTCTGTCTAACGAACATTTGTTAAAACAATTCTCTATAAACTTATAAAAAGAAATAGATATATTTTGATAATTTGAAACTGATAAAGTGATCATTTTTTCCCGGCCCCTGTGTGCCGTGTCATTCTGAATTTTGTCTTTCCTAATTTTCTACATTACAAAATCACCGTTTTATCTAGTGAACATTTTTTCCCGGTCCCTTGAAAAATACTCGATAAGGTTGAATAAATTCATGGTCGTTTATGGAAGATGGACGAAGTTCCCGGAGGTCATCTTGGGCAAGCTCCCGCGAGGCTTTTTTTCTTGTCTACTTGGCACAGCTGTGTCACCAACTCTGCCCTGATTGGTCGGTGGGTACTTGGACTGTCGGCCGCCGGCGGCCGGACGGATCCATTCTCTCACGGGGTGGGGCAGACCTAAGCCTATCTCCGTCGCAAGGTGGCGCTGCTTGCGAGTTAAAGCTACAAATCTGCAAATAACTCTAAGGATATTAAAGATATTATTTTTCGTAAACCTTTCCGGGGATACACCTAATAATATCCCAAAATTTCACGGCGATTGGATGTATGGTTTTTGAATCCATAGAGGACACACACACACACATTCATTTTTATATATATATAGACTAGCCGAATGACCCGGGCAACGCCCGTGTTTTACCCGATTGAATGTTTTGATTCAAATACTATTTGTTACTATTATAATTTGGCGCCTTAAATAAATGCATATGTTAGTTAATAACTATAGCCTATGTGCTTTATCTGTCTATGTACTGTTGGCTTCCGTAGGCGTCTCTTACTGGGATTTATTTAAGGAGCGACCCGGGCTTAGCTGGCCCGGCTGATAGTACCCTGTAAGGGCTCCTAATCCAGGGGGGGGGCAAAGGTGGCGTGATCGTAGCCGACCAATAGGAGGGCGCCATTCCAAAAAAAAAAGCAAACCGTGACAGAGGCGACGACGAATGACGCTCGTAACTGTATATAGAATATATGTATATTTATCAATTATTTTTATCATTATATAATCCTATTTATTCTGTATTTAAGCTTATATAATCTTATATGGACGTTGTAATAAATCAGTTTCAATCTCAATCTCTCCAGGCCTTTGTACCCTTCATGACCCTAAAACATAAACTCTGTTTCCAGACCTTACTGAATTTCTATTTTGATTGACTGTTTTTAAACCTCCATACATCTGCCTGGTTCGCTTCCGTACATTTATGTCAAACCCTTCTCTATATATTCTTAGAATAAATTACACTATTCCTCTATTTTATAGATGAAAGTACATGTTTACTTACTTTGCTTACACTTTATAAAGATACTGATTCCAAGTAGATTAATCAAACATTATTGATTTGCATGAGAGAGAACAAAATAAAAGAAACTTATGACATAATAAACAAAAAGAAACTTATCTTCTTACAGTTAGCGCCTATTTACTTGTGATCTTATACACCTACTCTGTGTGGAAACAATTAACTAATTAAACTTAAAAAATATATATGTGATAAGATCCTGTCGACTTTCAATGTGGCAATATGATAATAATGTGGGGAGAGAGATATAAGGAAACCACAAGTTTGGAAGAGGAATTCCAGGCAACCAGCGAGAGAGACGGGCCCGGCAACCGCCGGGCGTCCGTTCGAGTCGAACACAATCACCCAACTGTCTTAATTAGTCCTGAGGTTCTACGAAATGGGCCCCTTGGAATGTGGCCAGTGGCTCAGATGACCGTACTTTACATCCTCCTCTCTACGTCTCTCTCTGGTCGACTGTAGATTTACTTTATTATTCCTGGAAGGGTAATATTACGACATATATACAACAATTATTTTAGCAGCTAAATGGCTTATTTATTTGCTCGTTCCGAAACTGCTTTGAATTCTTTCTTCTCTCAGAATCTTCTCTCGTATAGTCCCACACGTTTCCTAATTTTTTTTTTTTTTCAAAATTCTAAATAAAAGAGAACTACGTATACCATTCTAAAACGTCAAGCCTCTACACTTACCTTTAAATTCTGTTTTTGTTCTCCATCCTCTAATTATTCTTTCATCAGATTTACTCCTCAGCCGTCAGGGTATTCCTTAAGGGCACATATGGATTCAGGAGCTTTCTTTTTCTTTTGAATTGATATTACTAGAATGGATCATGATGCAAGAATTTCTCAAATGTCATTGAGACACACACAGTACAGTCAGATACTGCTTCAAGAGATTATCCATAATCCATTTCTCTACTGTACAGTTCCAAATAAAGTTAGTATAGTAACTTGACTTCAACATTATAAGTGGTTATGTGTATACCCATGTACAAGTATCCAATGTACTTGTACATTCCTATACGTGCAATCCACGCTGATGTTTAGTATACATATCTGTGTAGTTGATAAAATATCTATTACGGGTTGTGCGCGTGTATTCTAACTTAGAATGCTGGACGAACAAAACTTTGCAGCAGGAGTTTCCTTCAACGTATTGCACAATCTTTCTATCTCGATTGTCCAGATTTTGAATCACACACAGCCTCCAGGCTTTTGGGCTCGAGAATCATATACTTTGGTTAGTAGCCTGTAAAACCATAGTCTCTCTCCAGACCTTTGTTCCCTTCATGGCCCTAAACATATGCCAACATGAGTCCTGGAATTCGAATAAAGAAAGCTTAATCACATTTAGGTTTAGTAGTTTCACAAAAGAATACAAACGAGAGTATACAAAAACAGCCGCGCGACGCAAGGAACAAATATAATATTGTAGCGTAGAAATCAAGCCTTGAAATATCCTAAGATGTAAAAGTATTTATTGATGACGTCACAGCGACGAGTCGACAATTATTAACAAGTCAGCCCCACTATCTACAGCTAGGGAATCTTAAGCAAGCAAGCAAAGAAATATTTTAAAGATGATTTCACAAATACAGATTAATATATATTTTTATAATCTGTTGAATATATTTTCATTGAATAATATTAAATTAAATAATAAAATATTTCTTCGCCACATAGCCACCTCCTATAAAGAGCATCGACCCGATGCTCAGAAGGAGACTTACATCCTCAGTCTCAAGGCTCGAGAACGGGTGATAGGGCCTGAGATCTCTTCGCGGGTCTGTGGTTGTTGTGTTCGTTCAGTGGGGATGTCTTCTTTCAGTTGAGATAACTTCTTCCTGAGGGCTTGGCAGGTCTATATTTACGTCAATGTAGTTTTTTTCTTATTTATAATGTGGTCGGGAAGGTAGGATTTATTAACTTTGCGGCCTCACCTCCAATATGGTCTATCATCTAATTTTCATGGCGGGGCGACCAGCTAGATCTTCTAGCAGGTGAGAAATTTTGTCTGTTTCGACCGGTATATGGGGTAGGGCTTCGGTAGCGACTGAAATTTTTCCTCGATGATTCATCGTTGGGTTCCTGAGATTCGGTTTGAGAGTTGTAGAATTCCTTTGCGTCTTTCTTTCTTCGGAAATATTCATTTCTCCTCTCCTCATTGTGTCTCTTCCTGTCGCGGCAATAGCGGACGACGTGACCTGGGCGTCCGCAGTAGAAACAGATTGGCTTTCCCTCAGTTGTCCGCCATTCATTGGTGTCACATCTTCTTCCTTGCTTTCGGTAATGAGGTTCAGGATGCGGTCGTATCGTTTGGGCCTCGTATCTAGTATTTGGTTCCGGCCTGGTTGCTTGAGGGGGACTTATTGTAGGTTTTGATCTAGGTGCCAAGGTCTTTACAATCTCTTCCCTCACTAAATCTTCGATGACAGCGATTTTAGGCTCCTCATGAGGAGAGTCCAATACTTGCTTTATCTCTTCACGAACAATTTTTCGGATCAGCGATGACAGATCTTCTCCGTCATCCTGGTCACAGAGAGAGGCTACATTTGGTAGGCGCTCGTACCTGGTTGGGGTAACTCGCCTACAACGGAGCGCTTCAACACGGCGACATTCTGTAATGAATTGCTCGGCGCTCTGTACATCCCTCGGTAGGAGTGCTTGATAAAGCTCCTCAGCTATCCCCTTCATGAGGTGCGAGATTTTATCTTCCTCGCTCATTTGAAGATCAGCCTCTTTGCACAAGCACAGGATATCCTGGATGTAAAATTCGGTACTTTCGCCTTTTAATTGTGCCCGTGTTTTAAGTTTCTTCTCCGCTTGCAATTTTGAATTTTCTTTTTTTCCGAACACATTCTCTAATTGAGATGTGAATTCCTTCCAAGTCTGAATGCTTTCTTCGTTGTTCTCAAACCATTTGAGAGCAGTTCCAGACAGATAAAAATAAACTTTAGTAAGACAAAGGGTTTCGTCCCAATGGTTGTACCTTGCCACACGTGCATACCCTTTTAACCATTTTTGGAGATCTTCACCATCCTCCCCGGAGAAAATGGAAGGGTTCCTTGGCAGATGTTGAACAACGTAGTTGCTTACCTGAGTACCTTCCTTTTCTTTACATTCATAGAAGTTTCTTCTGGTTCAACAGAATCAATTTTTCTTTTATTTCTTAATGGGTATCGGTCGAGTCTCTCCACCAGTTGTAGCGTAGAAATCAAGCCTTGAAATATCCTTATGTAAAAGTATTTATTGATGACGTCACAGCGACGAGTCGACAATTATTAACAAGTCAGCCCCACTATCTACAGCTAGGGGATCTTAAGCAAGCAAGCAAAGAAATATTTTAAAGATGATTTCACAAATACAGATTAATATATATTTTTATAATCTGTTGAATATATTTTCATTGAATAATATTAAATTAAATAATAAAATATTTCTTCGCCACAATATGATACATTAGTGTACAACGAATCACAAGTTTTACGAAGGAGCTTCTTTATTTATACTTGAGCTAGCTTTCGAACCTTTCGGTTCTTCGACAGGCGTGGTTAGTATGACTATACTAACAGGGTATAAGCGCGCTTGAGCCATTATATACAACATATATATTTACATGCGAAGTGATATTTCAAATATAATAAATTAAAATAGAAATAAGAATTATGACTATGAAATATAAAATAAAACTATGCAAATGAATTTAAAGATTTAAAATTTAGATAAAATTTTTTTTGGAAAATATACGCTAAAAGTTAAGTAAAATTGTGATATTCACTGTATACAAGTAGTGTGACACTTTAAAATTTGTAAAGTTTAAAACTAGTAAAATTTGAAACACCTCAACACAGAAAAGCCAAAAGGGGGTCCACTCCAACCCGACCACTCTCCAGAGCATATTAGGGGATAACTATTGAGATAATATATGATATATTTCCGGTAGATCTATTTTCCTATTGATGCTGTTTGTTTGTGATGATATGATGGACTCCAGTACCAATCTGTGCTGCTTATTGTTTATGTGTTGGTATAGTACTTTAGGATGATCTAAGTTAAAGCTATGGCCAGTGTTTGAAATGTGTTGGTATATAAGTGACTTCGGGTCTCTATTGTTAATGTTTCTTTTGTGTTCGGTAATTCTGATATACGCGGTTCTGCCAGTCTCCCCCACATAGGAGGCCGGGCAATCCTGGCAAGAAACCGCGTATACTGCTCCGGTGGAGTGGATGGGATTGCTGGGTATGTCTGCTTTGGTGATAGGATTCCTGAGAAGGGCAGCAAGATTGGGGGGGCTGTTAAAGTAAACTTGGATGCCATATGGGCGAAGGATTCTGGAAATGGTAACAGAGAACGAGGAATATGGAAGATAGCATACGGCTCTATAAGTCGTGGAGGTCCTCGGAGCAGTGGGATCAAACGTGTGTTTATCTATGAATTTTTTCGGGTATCCTGCAGTGGTTAGAAGGGTGGTAATTCTGTTTTTTTCTATGGCTTTGAATATAGGTAATGAGCAATGCGTATGTATTCTTTTGGTTAAGGTCCTGACTGTATTTATTTTATAGGCTACCGGGCTATTGGAGGAGAAATGGGTGTATAGGGGCGGGATATTCTTTTTGTGATAAACTGCTGTGTGTAATCTGTGTGGAGTGCGAATAATGAGAATGTCCAGAAAAGGTAATACTAGGTTTGTTTCTGTTTCATATGTAAATTTGATATCTGCGTGAAAGGAATGTAGAGTGTCAAGAATGGGTTGGAGTTTATTCGGTTTGAGTATACAGAAGATGTCGTCCACATACCTCCTCCAATAATGGATGTCGGAAGAATGCGTCTGATTGATCCACCGGTCCAAGGACCCCATCACGATTTTATTCGGTTTGAGTATACAGAAGATGTCGTCCACATACCTCCTCCAATAATGGATGTCGGAAGAATGCGTCTGATTGATCCACCGGTCCAAGGACCCCATCACGACTTCAGCCATTCAGCCGGTCCTTGGACCGGTGGATCAATCAGACGCATTCTTCCGACATCCATTATTGGAGGAGGTATGTGGACGACATCTTCTGTATACTCAAACCGAATAATCGTGATGGGGTCCTTGGACCGGTGGATCAATCAGACGCATTCTTCCGACATCCATTATTGGAGGAGGTATGTGGACGACATCTTCTGTATACTCAAACCGAATAAAATCGTGATGGGGTCCTTGGACCGGTGGATCAATCAGACGCATTCTTCCGACATCCATTATTGGAGGAGGTATGTGGACGACATCTTCTGTATACTCAAACCGAATAAAATCGTGATGGGGTCCTTGGACCGGTGGATCAATCAGACGCATTCTTCCGACATCCATTATTGGAGGAGGTATGTGGACGACATCTTCTGTATACTCAAACCGAATAAAATCGTGATGGGGTCCTTGGACCGGTGGATCAATCAGACGCATTCTTCCGACATCCATTATTGGAGGAGGTATGTGGACGACATCTTCTGTATACTCAAACCGAATAAAATCGTGATGGGGTCCTTGGACCGGTGGATCAATCAGACGCATTCTTCCGACATCCATTATTGGAGGAGGTATGTGGACGACATCTTCTGTATACTCAAACCGAATAAAATCGTGATGGGGTCCTTGGACCGGTGGATCAATCAGACGCATTCTTCCGACATCCATTATTGGAGGAGGTATGTGGACGACATCTTCTGTATACTCAAACCGAATAAAATCGTGATGGGGTCCTTGGACCGGTGGATCAATCAGACGCATTCTTCCGACATCCATTATTGGAGGAGGTATGTGGACGACATCTTCTGTATACTCAAACCGAATAAACTCCAACCCATTCTTGACACTCTACATTCCTTTCACGCAGATATCAAATTTACATATGAAACAGAAACAAACCTAGTATTACCTTTTCTGGACATTCTCATAATTCGCACTCCACACAGATTACACACAGCAGTTTATCACAAAAAGAATATCCCGCCCCTATACACCCATTTCTCCTCCAATAGCCCGGTAGCCTATAAAATAAATACAGTCAGGACCTTAACCAAAAGAATACATACGCATTGCTCATTACCTATATTCAAAGCCATAGAAAAAAACAGAATTACCACCCTTCTAACCACTGCAGGATACCCGAAAAAATTCATAGATAAACACACGTTTGATCCCACTGCTCCGAGGACCTCCACGACTTATAGAGCCGTATGCTATCTTCCATATTCCTCGTTCTCTGTTACCATTTCCAGAATCCTTCGCCCATATGGCATCCAAGTTTACTTTAACAGCCCCCCCCAATCTTGCTGCCCTTCTCAGGAATCCTATCACCAAAGCAGACATACCCAGCAATCCCATCCACTCCACCGGAGCAGTATACGCGGTTTCTTGCCAGGATTGCCCGGCCTCCTATGTGGGGGAGACTGGCAGAACCGCGTATATCAGAATTACCGAACACAAAAGAAACATTAACAATAGAGACCCGAAGTCACTTATATACCAACACATTTCAAACACTGGCCATAGCTTTAACTTAGATCATCCTAAAGTACTATACCAACACATAAACAATAAGCAGCACAGATTGGTACTGGAGTCCATCATATCATCACAAACAAACAGCATCAATAGGAAAATAGATCTACCGGAAATATATCATATATTATCTCAATAGTTATCCCCTAATATGCTCTGGAGAGTGGTCGGGTTGGAGTGGACCCCCTTTTGGCTTTTCTGTGTTGAGGTGTTTCAAATTTTACTAGTTTTAAACTTTACAAATTTTAAAGTGTCACACTACTTGTATACAGTGAATATCATAATTTTACTTAACTTTTAGCGTATATTTTCCAAAAAAAAATTTATCTAAATTTTAAATCTTTAAATTCATTTGCATAGTTTTATTTTATATTTCATAGTCATAATTCTTATTTCTATTTTAATTTATTATATTTGAAATATCACTTCGCATGTAAATATATATGTTGTATATAATGGCTCAAGCGCGCTTATACCCTGTTAGTATAGTCATACTAGCCACGCCTGTCGAAGAGACCGAAAGGTTCGAAAGCTAGCTCAAGTATAAATAAAGAAGCTCCTTCGTAAAACTTGTGATTCGTTGTACAATTGTATCAATTATACGGAGTTTACCTGTAGAAAAGAAAAATGATACATTAGTGTGCCATTTGTTATGAGAATTCGAAGGCTGACGAGGGCCATTAGCCCGAAACCATGATCTCTAGGTGGACGCTTTTCAGTTTGCCAAAGCTGGTGTTGTGGCTTTGTCATCGACCCGAGACCGCTAGTTTGCGGCGACGGTCAATAGATGGCGTCTGGTTTTGACGTCTATTTTGACGGGAGAGGCGACCCTTGTCTCTTTAGATATTATAGACATATATATTATAAAAGGAAAACCACAAAATGCGATATAACAGCGGTATGGTAGATTAAACTGGCGAAACCGCTGGGAGAGTTCACCACTGATGAGCCAGACCCTTTCATTAATTTTTCATTGCAGTAAGGGTACCATTGGATAGTGGGCTACCTAGACCGAAGTGTTGGAGAGTAACTCGCACATCGGCTGTTGCTTAGCAACGCCACCTTCCCCCAGACATCACGTGACCTGGCGCCACTCCGACCGGCTGTACCTGTATAAGTTTCAGTTTGCTTTTGTTGTCTGCCCCTACGCTTGCCTTTTTTGACTCTCTTTGTTCCTTGTCATCTTAATATATTATTATTGTTAATTAAACAATACTTTTGAGATCCAGCCTCTGATTCTCTTACACGAAGTCTGTGCGCCTATGCAGTAAGGACAGTATAATTTTTTTTTTTATTTTTAAAAAGAATCATACGCGTCTATAATAGTTTTGAATTCTCATAAAGAACAAATAATAGAAGCCTTGCGCCGTCCCCCGTGCTCCCGCCAGCTTGGTCTACACTGGTAGATGGTATGTACGGCTGGTGTTGGCCGCGATGGTACAAAGTACTGTTAGGACGACATCGAAAAAAAAAAGGTTAAAAAATCCGGGACGGTTGAAAAGGCCGTTGTAGATGGGATGCCTATTTTTCTGTGGCTGAAGGCCACCGATATACAAATCCTTCCAGATGACTAGAACTTTATGCTATAGAAATCTGGGAGATGTTTTTTCTAAATACCAAATCCAGACATCAGTTTGGATACCGTTACTTGGCTAAAGAGCAAGATACGAGTAGCAGCGAAGGGCATGCTTTGAAAGCCGGCTTATGGACCGAAAGTTTTGGGAGGTCATTTGCTTCTAGTATATAGATGGGGTATAATTCGGCTCGAACCAGGAGAAGACCGACCAATCAGGGAGGAGCACACCCAGCTGCTGACGTCAGTAAGCCTTATTTACCTTGTGTTTACCGCATTGTTTGGCTGTTTTCTCCCTGCTGGTGTTCGTTTGGCTTTATCCTCTACAATACACTAAGGCACATGAAAAACGGGTCGAACAGAGATTCTTAGCGATTCGTCCAGCTTCACTGATGGCCATGCTAACGCACAAAATTAATCCTAAACATAGATTGAACAATCAGTAGATGTTGTGCATGTGTTTTGACAATTTAGCTATGTACATGTGAAATGTAGATATGTAAATATGGTGTGTGGTTCTCCAGGTGCTAAAGAAGTGGAACGTGGTCCACTCTGGATTCCCTTTAGTCCTCCCTTGCAAGAACGCCAATCTGTCCAAGGTCGGAGACAACCACTACTACGTCGGGGAGACCTACACCACCTTGTTTGAGTGAGCGATTACTTCCCTTAGGTCTACCTACCCTCATACCTACAGCTCATACATACATACATATATACATATCGTAAAGATAGAAGCTGCTTTGCCGGTATTCATAGTTATTAAAATTAAAGATGTTTTTCGGCCAGTAAATCTTCAATAAAATCAATAACAAGATTTACTAGCCGAAGTATCTTTTGCTTATCCCTAGTACACGTGGTACAGGCCATGATAATCATGGTGGGTAGTAGTAGGCGAATGCTTTTACTGTAAGTACACCACGTGTCTACACATGTGAAAAGCAGTTCGACTTTGCGCTTACAAATTTGCCAGAGCCCCGTTTGATTACTTGCACTCGCTGGTGGTTTCAATTAGAAAAAAGTGCCCAATGCGGGAATCGAACCCGAGTCGTAGCGGTCGAATACCAACGGTTTAGACCATCCTTCCACCTACCCCCCGAAGTATCTTTAATTTTAAGAACTATATATACATATCTTCGTCAGATTGCTTCGTCTATTCAGACACTCCTCATTAGAACGTGATTTTCCACGTTGCGCTTTTCAAGAGCCCTGTTGGATTTTAGAACTCCTTAATAAAAGTTTAGATCATATAAATTATAAGTTATCTATGAAATAACTCCATATGTATAATTACAAAACACATTTTGTTCCCATTATGAAACATACCCTCTAAATGATCATGTAAATTATCTATCATGTGTAAATGAACAAAGAATCCAATATAAATAACGCTGTATTCTTGGTGTGGAGAAAAGTCTGGTAATTGTTTCCCAAAACACTGATGCGAAATTCGTTAGAAGAATTCGCAGTGATGATTATTTTGTGGGCTGTTGCAAGGATTTAAATCAGATCACTAAATAGCAGAAAGGAGAGGGTAAAAGTCTCCTTCAAACTAACTTTATTCAAAACATGTTAAGAGGACAGAGGAAAACACCCAACTGGTCAGCAGCAGACCAGGCCGTGCTCCCCCCTCCCTTTTTTATTGCCGGCTGGCGCAGCTGGGGCTTGTTTGTTTACAATCACCCGAGCCGTCGCTGTCCGACGTCCCGAAGTGGATCTCCATTATTCCACACTTGAGATAAAATGGACGATGACTAAATAGATTGCCTTCTTCTAGATATTTCCAATAAAAACGAAGCAATTCAACGCAATTTGGATATTACACATGCTTGCACCACGCTGACGAGGGCCAACAGCCCGAAACGCGTTCTTGGTTGGCTTTTCTTGATTTATCAAGAAAATGAATTGGCCAAATATCAAAATTAACAGGTTAAATCAACGTTAAGTTAATTTCTGTTCAGCTAGATGGCGCTCTGCCATCTAAATAACGCCATGTTAGTGATCAGGATATGCCTACTCTGTTTTAATTTGGACATTGCCACGTGGAACATTAGGGAAGACCAACTTCGGGATGAGACAACAATTTATTTCAGGCAAGAACAAACTATGAGTGATAAACAAAAGATAAACAAAAGAGGGAAGTGTACAGAGTATAGCAAAATATAAACATAAAAAATAATACTCTGCTAATAAAATAATAAATATTTTGTTACAATATTATTATATCACTGCAGGAGGTCTGACAGATATTTAAGCTGGGCCAAGCGAGACCAGTAGAATCTTTGGTTTATTCCGCTAGAAACGCCGTGTTCAAACTGGCTAGTTATTGTCGCTGCGTTCGGCATTGGCGCTATGGGCTGGGACATTCGAGCTCTTGCCGCGGAAGTTGATTGCTGACCTTTCACCATGGAACTGTCTCTCTCTCTCTGCCCTGATGGCCGATTTTTCACTACTGTAAAATTCCCTCTGACTGTCTCATTCTTTCGGGTGTGTTAAATACATTTATACTATCGGGTTACCTTAGGATAATCTTATAGGTAAGATTTATATATGGCCTTTACACCATATACATGTTCTATAATTAATACAAAGCAATAACGCGCCATCTGAATAAAAACATCAAGACGTGAGTGTTTCTTTTCACAAATAAATCACACTTCTACTGTCCCCATTGCGATGAAAAATATATTGGGAGGGCTTGGCTCATCAGTGGTGACCCTCCCTTTCTTAATTTCTTAAATTAAATTGGCGAAACCGCTGGGAGGGTTCATTACTGATGAGCCAAGCCTTCCCAATATTTTTTCATCGCAGTAGGGACAGTAGAAGTGTGATTTATTTGCGAAAAGAAACATTCACGTCTTAATGTTTCATTTGTTATGTTCTATAATAACCATATAATATTTAATGGAGTAAAAAAACCTACAACCTCATTTATATTGCAACGTGGAAAATTAGGGAAGATCAACTTCGAGATGAGACAACAATTTATTCAGGCAAGAACAAACTATGAATGGTAAACAAAAGATAAGCCACGAAGGAAATTGACAGAGTAGAAAAATATAAACATAAAAATGACCACTCTGTTAATAAAATAATAAAATTAATAAACACTTTGTTACAATATTGCCCTTTTTTCAACATCAAATTGTCAAATCTATTTAATAAACATTTTGGCAGTTGCTTGGGGGCGAATATCCTGTAGTATTGACCTTTAATTCCATAAACTAGGTGACCTGAAGTGATCTGCATTTAAGGTGAGGCGTTGAAATCAAGCCAAGATTGTTCTATTATCTTAATTTGATTAGTAATGTTGTTAAAGATCCTGTGTTCCTTATGTTAGGTTTAGTAAAAGATTCGGGACAATGGACATCAATCCTTGTCTGAACACATTTACTTTACCTACAGAAATGCCAACAAATACATGCTAGAAAATGGTTATTTGAACATACGATGTTTGATATGAAGGTACTGAGTCATTTGAAGCTGGTTGAAGGCATTCATTCTATGTAGGAGACATTCCTTTACCCTGTCACGTGGGGTTTCCAGTCCCTCCGGTCTCAGGAGCTTCAACTACGACATCCACCATGAGGGTAACACCTGGCGGGTGGATTCTCCCATGGGTGGGTGACATTCTGTGTTTGGCTGTCTTCTCTACCAATCTCTGTCTATGGCTGGCCTCTTTACCAACCTCTGTATATGGTTTTCCTCTCTACCAACCTCTGTCTATGGTTGTCCTCTGTACCAACCTCTGTGTACATCTGTCCTCTCAATCAACCTATCTATGGCTGTCTTCTATAACAACTTGTGTGTACAGTTGTCCTATCTACCAACCTCTGTCTAAGGCTGTCCCCACTACCAACCTCTGTGCGTGTTCTCCAGGCCACGGCATCATGGTGCCCTTAGAAACAGACTACAGTAGCTACGTAGCGGTGTGGTGGTGCATCATCAGGAACTGTGAGTCAAGATGTTTGTTTATACGCCACAGCTAGCATTCTAAGGCTGTAGTTTCAGGGGGTCAGATATCATACAAGTCATACTTCTATCATATCACACATTGTATCATAGCATACTTGTATCAAAGATGCCTTTAAGGATAATTCAGGACCCTCCCGTTACCCGTATAAAGGACGCAGTGAAATAATTTTGAAACACAAAGGCCTGTTATGAAGCGAGATTAAGCTTTTTTTTTTTAAGTCCATCGTTCATCTTTTGATTGAAAGCTTGTCAGGTCACATTAAAGAATCGCATCGCCTTTATAATCTGTTGGCATAGTTTGATTGATATTGAGAGATCTGAGTGAATATTTGCTCTATTTATAATATGTAAATTCATAGACAAAACTTAAGAAAGTTGTGATGTTTATCATATTAATAGGGATACAGACAATAACTGTGAAAGATATTTGATACACAGTGACCTTTATTGTAGACACACGAGATAACCAAGTGTGAATAAAATTACCTCTGTCTTCTTCTTCAAAAAAAAAATGTTGAAAGGGGACATCAAATAATTTCCATTTCCTTAAGTTTTGTCCATTAGTGTAGTTATCGTAAAGATAGAGGTTCCCTGGCCGGCATTCATAGTTCTTAAAGATACTTTGGCCAGTAAATCTTTTTATAATTATTAGAGATAATAGAAAGGTTTACTGGGACCGAAGTATCTTTTGTTAGAGGTGATCATCTTTTCATTAAATGTAAGATACTTTAATATTTGTAAATTATATTGTTTAAATAATTTGCATTTTTAAATTTAATTATAAAAAAAATTGTAAATTTATATATGTAAATTCTTGTGCAAAATTAATCAATAATAGAGGATTTGCATATGTCTAGTTAGTTAAAAAGAAAAGTGTAGTTTTGTTTGGGCAGAGAAGCTAGATGCTCTCAGGTTAGTTTTTCTCTTATTGTAAATATGTTTATATAATTTCTTAAAGTCTCTACATTAACTTTATTGTTAAAATAAATATAATTTCTTCATAGGGGTATATTTGTTTTTTCCTCTTTAAGGGCTTCAAGCATTAATAGAAAATATATTATTAAACAAGGTACCAGCTCTATCCTCCTTGCGCACCCAACATCTTTAATTTTAAGAATTAGTGTACTTGTAACGACCTCTTTTTAATGAAAGTAGTCATTACCTGGTATATGTGAAGTGACTAAAGTGTCTTATAGAGACAACTGCTGACCATCAGTCATTGTGTCGCAGCCTACATTGACCTGCTGGTGGCTCCTGGCACGGCAGCCGAAGTGGCAGACGGAGTGGTGGATCGTCTCAAGTCCTCAGGTGTCCACGTGGTCAACCCCATCCACTCTGTGCCCCACCCGGACACCTGTCCTAACGCCTGATAGCCCGGAGATAATACACACGCTACTTGCCACGTCTCCTCTCTTCCTATCAACAACTAGAACCCTGGAATTCACACTTTACTCTGCACAAATAACACTTTTTTTTTTCAAATATGAATCTTCTTTTGCACCATTTTTGTCATTCATTCATATTTGTGTAAAAAATCTGGTAATCGTTTCACAAAACACTGATGCGAAATTCGGTAGAAGAATTCGCAGTGATGATTCTTTTGTGGGCTATTGCAAGGATTTAAATCAGATCACTAAATAGCAGAAAGGAGAAGGTAAAAGTCTCCTTCAAACTAACTTTATTAAAACATGTTAAGAGGACAGAGGAAAACACCCAACTGGTCAGCAGACCAGGCCGCGCTCTAATCCTTTGTTGCCGGCTGGCGGCGGGTATGTTTGTTTGCTGTCACCCAATCCGTCTGGGCGACGTCCCGAAGTGGATCTCCATTATTCCACAATATTAAAAACTATATTCTACAAGAATTTAACCGAAAATTAGAAATAAATTAGCTTGGTTCATCAGTGATCAGTAGGGTACCCTTCCTACCAGTTAAATCAATCAGCCTTCTACCTCTATATCATATTCGACGCTGCAGCTGCTCATATAATCAGTTTGCTGAAATGCCTTCATGTTTAGTAAACTATAACAGTGATGCATTAGGGCGCATATGTTATAAGAAATTTAGTTTAATTAAACTGGTGGCAAAACCGTTGAGAGAATTCACCACTGATGAGCCATGCCTTCCCATTAGTTTATCATTCCAATAAAGGCAGTAGAAAAGTATTTTCTTTTAAAAAGATACACATACGCGTCAAAATAGTTTAAACTATAACGATATTGAACACTCACCAGACAGTATTATACCTACAAGCCTATTTTAATTCTACACCCAAAAGGGTGTGGAATTGGTATAGCCAGTTAGTTGAAGAGGTCACACAATCTGTAGCTCTTTAGTATTAACTATACTGGTCAATCGAAAAATTTATAAATTTCAATGACTAATGGAAGATAGCAATAATCTGGGATACTTTCCCCATCAAAATAGACACAAAAACGGTTTGTCATCTATTGACTGTCTCTGCATTTTATCAGAGATCTACAAAGCTTTGGCAAATTCTGAACCTAGCAACCATCAAACTACGAGCTTGCAGAGATGTTCAATAGACAGCGTGTCTATTTTGACGACAGAAATGATGACATTTCTTCTTAGATCAATATCCTCCTGTAAAAAAAAATTACATATATCTAATAACTCCGGCTTTGCCTGTCCCAAGCCCGGATGAAAAATGAGGAGAGGGAGCAGTAACAAGCTCACTAAAAAACCTGGGTTCAGCTGGCTCAGCTGATAGTACCCTGTAAGGGCTCCTAATCCAGGGATATAGGATGAGCAGCATCTGTACTCCATGTTAGGAGCAGCTGCCCATGGCGTCTGTTCCTCATGTCAGAGGCCGCCCTTTCTTTTGGAGCTAAGTCGGCCTGCCACTGAGTAGTGCTCCCAGTCTGTTGTTGTTGTTTCTTATCCCCTTGTGTAAAGATTACACGAATTCCATGAGTTCATGCTCCTCGAGCTGTTTTATGATGAGCAGCGGCCTCTCCCAAAGGTCCTGTTTAGTGCATCTAATGCAAGCTAAAATGTGTTCTGGAGCTGCGGGTACCAAACTACATTTTGGGCAAGTGGGATAAATTTTGTTATTATTTTCTATCCCCAATGGCTTAAGATGGCCTGTTCTAAATCTTGTTAGTGTTGTTTGATGCTGTCTATTTCTGATGCTCAGAGCTCCTCCTGGGTTCACTCCACTGTACCAACTGTGCTTAGGTGTGATCCTCCAGCTCTTGTTTATTTTTGTTTTGGCTATTGTTTCTATTTCTTTAAAAGTAAGTTTATTTTTCTGTGGCAAGGGTTCTTTTGTGCCTTTTTTCGCTAGCACATCAGCAGCTTCATTGCCTTCAATGCCAACGTGTGAGGGTATCTGTGTTGTTATCCAAGACGAGGCAAGATTAACTAAGCATTAGTTTATTTCCTATTATATATATTTATTATATACAAGTCAAAAGAGATCACTAGCAGAGTATTATTCCTTTTGGTTTCCAGAGCTCAACAATCTATGAGCCTAATACTCTGCACATCTCCTCCCTTAACTTTACAGGAACCTTCGAGGTATCTTGACTGCCCTTCCATATCTTGTATGCACGGCTGGCATTGAAGGGAGGCTCTTCTCTGGATCCTGGTCTTGGCTGTCCCTCCGTCTTGGATAACATAATCTTGCTTGATGTCGAATTTCAAATTTTCTTCGAACAACGACCTTCTTTATGAATTCAGTTTACCGCTTCTAAGCTTGCTTGATGTCGAATTTCAAATTTTCTTCGAACAACGACTTTCTTTATGAATTCAGTTTACCGCTTCTAAGCTTGCTTGATGTCGAATTTCAAATTTTCTTCGAACAACGACCTTCTTTATGAATTCAGTTTACCGCTTCTAAGCTTGCTTGATGTCGAATTTCAAATTTTCTTCGAACAACGACCTTCTTTATGAATTCAGTTTACCGCTGCCACCATGTGTTGTTATCCAAGACGAGGCAAGATTAACTAAGCATTAGTTTATTTCCTATTATATATATTTATTATATACAAGTCAAAAGAGATCACTAGCAGAGTATTATTCCTTTTGGTTTCCAGAGCTCAACAATCTATGAGCCTAATACTCTGCACAGTATCCATTGAAGGTGAATTTTTGAGGTTTTTGAGAGTTTTTGGAGATAACCAATTATGTTCCTGCTTACTTTGTCTCTGAGTTCCCCTGTGTGACTCAAGTGTTGTATGGCACTTCTACTATCAGTAAGAATCCAGATATCTTGATAATTAGTAGTTCTGATGGATTTTAAGGCTTCATAGATGGCTATAAGTTCTGATCTGAAGACTGAGCAAAAATCTGGGTTTCTTCTGTTCATTTTCTCAATGCCATTTGTGGTTTTGATGAGACAGCCACTGCCAGTGTGTCCTAGCTCGTCTCTGCTACCATCGGTATAGATAGTTATTGCATTTTTAGGAATATTATTAATTATTTCTAATGATAATTGTTTTAAGTATTCTGGATTTTGGTATTGTTTGTTGGTGGGTTCATTTAGAGTGGCATTAAAAATAACATTTTGTAGTGGTTTGCATGGAGAATTTTTTTCTGCTAAAAATTTTTTTCCACTTTATATTTTAAAAATTCATTTCTTTTGGCCAGGTGTAGAGGGCCTTCTTTTTTGAGTCTTAAATTGGATTCCCAATTAAGTATGTACTTGGAAGTTCTGTGTTTGTTTCCATAACTCTTGATTTTGTTTATATATTTTGGCAGATTGTAGCTTCTTCTATCCTTTAAGGGCATAATGTCTGCCTCGTAAATTACAATATCATTAGGGCAGGTATTTTGAAGACCTGTAATAATTCTAGCTGCACTTAGTTGTATCCTTTCCAGTGATTTTAGATTTGTTTCAGATGCTGTACCATAGATTTGATATCCATATTCCAGGATAGGTCTAATTAGAGATGTGTAAGTTAATTTTAGTGTGGTTGCATCAGCTCCCCACTCTCTTCCTGAAATATATTTCAGGATTTTTAGTCGGTCTCTTCCTTTTCTAATAACTTCTTCAATATGTTTACTGGAGTTAATTTCTGGATCCAGGGTGTAGCCAAGATATTTAGGATGTTTATTATATTGCAATTGTTGTTCTTTCAGAATAATTTTTGGTCTTATTTTGTATAGTTTCTTATCGGTAGTAAAAAGACAGGTTTCAGATTTTTGGGGGTTAAATTCTAATTTATGTTTATTAGCAAATTTTTCTAGGTGGAAAAGAGTCTTGTTCAAATCTCTTTCAGCTTTTTTCCAGTTAGTATTGCTGCTCCATAGAATAATGTCATCAGCGAAAAGTCCAATATTGGTTTTATGTGAAATTTTTTCTTCTATGCCTGCAATAAATAGGGTGAAGAGAGTTGGGCTAAGGACTGATCCTTGTGGTAATCCTTGGTACAATTTGAAGGTTTTAGATAGAGTGCCATTATATTTGACCCTGATGTATCTATTTTTAAGGAAATCATTTATCCAAGTGATAGCTTTTCCATCAATTTTGAAATGTTTGTATAATTTTGTAATTAACTTGTTTTTCCATACCCCTTATCAAAAGCTTGTGTAAGGTCTAAAAAAGCAGCTATTGTGTGGTTAGTTGGTTTTCTGTTTTGTGCATCTTTTACCTTTTGTGTGAAAAATAAGAGTTGGTCTATTGTCCCATGTCCTTTCCTAAATCCATATTGTTCTTTTGGTAAGAGATTTCTTGTGTCGAGGTGGTAGGTGAGTCGTCTGAGTATAATTTTTTCCATTAATTTGCAGCAAATACTTGTGAGGGAGATAGGTCGGTAGTTTTTTGGGTCATCAGCAGATTTGTCAAGTTTTTTAATAGGAATTATTGTTGCAGTTTTCCAGTCTTGAGGCAATTTTCCAGTTTTCCAGGAGTTATTGAAAATATCAAGAAGTTTTTCTTTGCCATTTTTGCCCAAGTTTGATATCATTTGGCCATGGATTCCATCTGGCCCAGGAGTCTTGTTCAGGTCAGTGTTTTCTAATGCATAATCTAGCTCTTTCATATTGATTTTTTCATGGAAAATATTATGAGTGCTAGTGACGTTTTTAGTCATGGATAATCTTTCGGGCCTTTTTTTCAACTTTCTTATTTTTTATTTCAAATTTGATTTTACTACTTATTTGATATGAATTGCCTAAAAGATTAGCAGCATTTTTGTCATTAGTTGCTGGGGTACCATCTGTATTCTTAATCATATTTGTGTTTTCAGTTTGTGGCTGGGCTCTGTCAATTTGTTTTGCCAAATGCCAAAGTTTTGTATTTGGGTTTCTTGGGTTCAGGTTTTCACAAGTTTGTTTCCATTTTTCCCTTCTCATATTTACATATAATCTTTTTATTTTTGCATTCACAATGTTTAGTTCAGTTCTACAATTTGTTTGGTTTTGGGTGCACTTTTTTTGTAGTTCATTTCTTTTAGTTATAAGTGTTTGAATATCTTTTGCCTGGTGTGTATAATTTGGCTCCCAGTCTTAATGACAAAGGCAGACGCATTCCACTTCACCCAGTGTGGAGATAAGAAAGAAGAAGAAGACATCTATCTAATTATTTTTTCTCCAGCAACAAAATTCAATTCTATATTGAAATACAATATTTTCTACAAGAATTTAACAGAAAATTATAAAAAAATTAGCTTGGTTCATCAGTGATCAGTAGGGTACCCTCTCTACCAATTAAATCTATCAGTTTTTCTACCTCTATATCATATTCAACATTGCAACAGCTTATATAATCAGTTTGTTGGAATGTCTTCATGTTTAGTAAACTATAAAAATGATGCATATGGGTGAATCTGTTAAGTTTAACACCCAGTTCAACAAAGTACACATTTCAGTATTACAGGTCTTCGAAATACCTGCCCTAATGATATTGTACTTTACGAGGCAGACATTATGCCCTTAAAGGATAGAAGAAGCTGCTCATCATAAAACAGCTCGAGGAGCATGAACTCATGGAATTCGTGTAATCTTACACAAGGGGATAAGAAACAACAACAACACATTTCAGACCAATGTCACTTCATCAGCATCGTACTGAAGGCTTAGCTTCTACTAACTCTGCAGATGGCTTCCTATAACATCAGTTTGGCCTATAAGTGGTAACATACATGGTTTGAAAGGGTGAATAAATAAATAATAAATTTTATTTAAAAAAAAAAAAGGTTTTGGCTAGGAATGTATTTGAAATTTAGGTGTATTAGAAGAAAAAAGGTGATATTTTTTGTAATTGATAGCAGTAAACCTTTTATAGCATTGAGTTGCATGATCAGATCTACTGTCTCCTGATTTCCTTTTTAAAACTTTTTCACAAAATATTATTTAAATTTTGTTGTTATTTTTTATCCCCTTGTGCAAAGATTACACAAATTCCGGATTCGCCGCCAGGAGGCCAAGGCAAGCGGCCGCATTGAGAAACGCTCCCGAATAATCTGTAAGTAATTTGTATTTTTTTCTTAGTTAAAGCGGAAAATTACTGAAAAAAAAAGGAAAAAGCTAAGTTTTAACTTATTTATAAGATAAAAATAATAAAACTTGTAAGGACGAGATGAAAATTACGAGATTTGCATGCTTGTTGCTAGTTCTCTATAGCATAATGTGTTTCAAACGGCCAGAATGTCTATTACAAGAGCTGGTTAAACGCAAACTGAGATTGTATCGGAAATCAAACGCTGGATTTAGATATGATGGTACTCCTATACTACTACTGAACATATCCAGCGGCTATTGTATCCAGGTCATATGTATACTTCTAATGATCAGTGGTATTGAGCCTAATCCTGGCCCCAAAAAGCAGACAACTCTGTTTACAGAGCCAACTCCCACAGTGAAGGAATCGCCTGATACTGAGTTGAAGACAATGATCGTCCAAATGTCATCAGAAATAAGAAATCTTGGTGAGAGATTAGATACGAGATTGTCAAACATCGAGAAAAGAATAATAGAGTGGGACCAGAGACTTCTTGGAGTTGAAATGAAGCTAACGACTTGCGTGGAAACCATGGCTGCTACGAACGAGATAGTCTCTGAGAATGTTATTAAGTTAAGGGAAATTGAAGCCAGGACCGACTTTCTGGAGATGAAGCTGCGAGAGCCAAATCTCGTTTTTTACGGAGTTGAGGGAGAAGCGAATGAAGCACCAGCTGAAAGTCTTCAAAAAGTTAAATCTATTATAAAAGAAAAAATGCAAATTTTAGAAAATATAAATATAACTAAATGCTATAGACTTGGGAAGGCTAATAAATCGCCTATTTTGATTTCAATACCTGAATACGAGGAAAGAATTAAATTATTCAAAAATACGATTAAACTTAGAGATAGTAAAATCTACATAAATAAAGATTATAGTAAAAAGATTAGAGATCAACGGCTTATTCTTATAGCGAAAAGGAAAGAACTTTTTGAAAAAGGCACTCGATCAAAGCTGAGAGATAACAAACTAATCGTAAACGGTGTAGTTTACGAAGCTGTAAATGGCCAAGTTGTCAATAATAATGGAAATAAGATATAGCAAAAACAGAACATAATACCTAATGTAAATAAGACTTTCCAGATTGATAAACAGATCTCTAATATAGTGTCCATTCAGCCACCTGATAAAACACTCACGGCTAAAATTTATGTTGACAACTCAGAAACTTTACAGATACTACAAAATAAAATACATATAAATAAAGATTCACAAAAAAGTTTTAAGACTATAAGCATTAAAAATCCAAAAGTTACGGTAGACACAATAATATGCTGGAATATAAATGGACTTTTTAGGTTGCTCTCTGTTTTTCCACTTCTCGAGTACATTAAAAATTACGAGATTTTCGCTATACTTGAAACATGGTGTTCAAACCTCACAAATATAACATTAAAGGATTTCCAAATTTTTGAACAGCCGGCAACTAAGACCACAGGAAGGGGAAGGGGATCAGGAGGAATAATCGTGGGCGTCAAAAAAGGGGGGCATTACAGATTGCACAGTACAGAAAAGGATAACATCTGGATATCGATTTTTTTATCACAAAACATAGGAACCGACAAACCCACCACCTGCTTGATATTTGTATATCTCCCTCCAAACGAACTGTACCAGAACAACTTAGTTAGATTAACTAAATATATGGAAAAACAGATAACTGACGGGAAAGAACTAATTCTGATTGGGGATTTAAATATTAGAACTGGAGGGCTCGGGGGACTGTATAATCCAACAAATCTTCAACTCTCTTTAGTTTCCGAAAGAAAAGCAAGAGATCTAATAATTTCACCACTGGCTGAAGGACTCCTTGAGTTTCTCGAGGACAATTCGCTGACAATAATCAACGGACGATCAACAGGAGACAGAGAGGGTGACTTTACATATGTTTCGGAGAGAGGCTCATCAACTATTGATTACTGCATAGTTTCCCAAGGAATACTGGAAAAAATATCAGACTTCAGGATAGAAACCCAGATGTACTCAGATCACCTTCCTCTTATCCTGAAGTTAACAGTCCAAAACACCTATGAAAACAAATCTAAGGGAGAAGAATATGGTGTTACGAGATACAGATGGACAGCTGGGGGAATTAAGACATTTAAACAGGAATTAAAGGAATTGCAAGTAGTAAAAATATCAAATCTCGATAGCTCCGTAAATACTTTCACTCAAAGAATTACCGAGGCAATGTCAACATCAGGAATAATGTACTCAACTAAGAGTGCCACCGGAAAATCTAAGCCATGGTTTGACAAAAACTGTTACGATATGAAAAAGCTAACAAAAGAAAGTCTGAAGGAATTCCGTAGAACCAACAGGAAGGAAGACCTTGAAAGCTATGCTCTCCATAGAAAGAAATATCTCGGTTTATTAGATGATAAAAGAAGGAAATATATTCAGGAAAAACAAGAAATATTGAGAAATATTAAAGATTCAAAGTCCTTTTGGAAGACCATTGCGCTATTTAAAGGAGCAACAAAAATTCAAGGAGAAATTACTGTACAGGAATGGCACGAATTTTATTGCGAATTAATGAGTATTGAGGAAAAAGAGAAGATCTGTAATATAGAAGTGAGGATCTCGCCGAGCGACCCAATACTTGATCCAGAGATAACTTCTGAAGAGATAGGCAGGGCAATCAGAGATTTGAAAAATAACAAGGCAAGTGGACCTGATGACATCCCCAATGAAATAATAAAAGTACCCCCAGACTCATACATGGGTTTATTAGAACAATTTTACAATAGAGCTCTGATAATGGGACACTATCCTACAATATGGACTAAATCGATCATACATCCAATCTTTAAAAGCGGTGACAAAGACAACCCTTCAAATTACCGTGGTATAGCACTGATAAGTAATTTTTCGAAACTTTTTACAACAATACTAAGATCAAGACTGAATGAATGGGTAGAAAGAAGAAACGTCATTCCAGAAAATCAGGCGGGTTTCCGAAGGGGCCGATCGTGTGTGGACCTGATATTCACATTGACCTCTCTAATACAACTTTCACTGAGGAAAAAGAGAGGAAAATTATATGTATTTTTTGTTGATTTGAGAAAAGCATTTGACACAGTTCCTCACTCATTACTCTGGAAGAAATTAATCAATCTGGGCGTAAGCTATCAATTTATACATGCAATTAGAAATTACTACGAACAGGCGACTGTGGCAGTCAGATGGAGGGGTTCAATTACAGAAAATATTAAGATACATTCGGGCGTTTTACAAGGAGAGCCACTATCGCCATTACTTTTTATATTATTCATGACGGACCTGATTAAAATGTATGACAACTCAGATCTGACGAGTGTATACCTTCCGGAATTTGGTGAGGTTCACCTGCTGATGTATGCAGATGATATTGCTATTATAGGGGAGTCGAGGGTAAACCTCCAAAAAAAGATTAATATATTGAAGGAATATCTTGGTGTGAACGAAATGACACTGAACGAGTCCAAATCAAAGGTTATGGTATTTCGCAATGGTGGTAAACCCTCAAGAGAAGATAGATGGTACTGGAATGGTAAACCTCTGATGGTAACAAGAAGATATATCTACTTGGGATACCCTCTGGTCAGTACAACTAAAACCACTCAAGCCGCAAACTTTTTCAAAGGAAAAGCACTTGCGGCAATAAATGCTACAACCCCAATATTGGCGAAATCAAAAATTAATTCACTAAACTCTGCAATGAAACTGTTTGACTCAATTGTGATGGCTGTTTTGATGTATGCTACTCCAATTTGGGCAACAGAGTATAAAGATTTATTAGACCATATACAAGATACATTTATTCGTAGGTTTTTGAATTTGCCTAGATATACACCAGGATACATAATAAGACCAGAAACAGGCCGCGTCTCATTAATAATAACAGCTCTGAAATTGACCTTGAAATATTGCCTGAGGGTGCTGAGTATGGATACAAATAGACTGCCTCGAATTTGTTTAACTAGAATGAGGCAATTATCCTGTGCTACAGGTGCGCCCATCGGTTTTATAAAACAATTAAGCAATTTACTTAATAATAACGGATCCTCGTGGCTTACTTATTGTAATGATCCTGACTCACTAAGGAATGCTATCCCTGGAATATTAAGAACTGCGATAGAGCAAACAATACAAAACGACCTAACAAGAATAACCCAATCAAAGTTATATTCCCACTATAGAGACATATATACAACCTTTACCACCGAAGAATACTTCTTAACTGAACTCCCTTTTCCTATCATCAGATTAATTGCACAATTTAGAACCCTTTCAATTTTTTTCAGAGAACACCATTTGATTTTATTGAAGCGTGAAGACCTGAAATGCACTTTCTGTGGATCAGGAATAACAACGGAGATGTTGCATTACTTATTTGACTGTGCTGCTCTGTCTGAGGAAAGACGAAAATTAAATGATAAAACGGGGCAACTTTGTCCTTCATTTCCGGCACTGATTAATGAAATATCAAAGAATAGGTATATAGCGATGGCGATATTTGGATTCCACAAGACTATATCCCGGAAAAAGGCCTCACAGTGTTCTCCCTATCCCTTGTGAACTGGCGAATCCTGTATAGGGCGAGTGGCCCCAATAAAGGCTTTTTGTTGTTGTTGATTACACAAATTCCATGAGTACATGCTTCTCGAGCTGTTTGATTGTTCTGGAGCTGAAGGAGCCAAGCTAAATTTTGAGAAAGTGGGGAAGATTTTGTTGTTATTTTCTATCTTCAATGGCTTGAGATGGCCTGTTATAAATCTTGTTAGTGTCGTTTGGTGTAAACAAAAGGTAAATCTTACTTTATGAAATGCATAGAGTTTCCTATGTTTTTTTTTTTTGCTTATCCCTAGTAATACGTAGTACAGGCCATGATAATCATGGTGGTTAGAAGTAAGCGACTGCTTTTATTGTGAGTGCACCACATGTCTACACATGTTAAAATCAGTTTGACTTTGCACTTACAAATGTGCCAGAGCCCCGTTTGGTTACTTGCATTCCCTGGAGGGGTTGGACTTTTGCAAGAATCGGGGGGACAATGGAGCATTTTTTGTAGAGACCATCTACAAACATGGATAAACTCAAATCTCTCCTGGAGGTTGACATTTATCAGAAACTGTTTCATTTATAATAATCTTGATGATTTAGCCTGATACATTGATCTACGGTAAAAGACAGCCTTCAGGAGATACCAGGTTAAGCCATGTATATAGGCTGTGATCTCTACTTGGAGACTACTGAATAAAGATGAAGTTGCTTCAAAATTTTCCTCAAGTTGTTTCACGGAACATTTCTGGCATGCAAAGCACACACAGAGTAAATGGTATATACAATAGAACCTCCCTGTAAAGGACACATAATTGCATAGCCAAAGTGTCCTTTATGGAGAGGTTTCCTCTTAATGGAGAGTTGCTAAATAGTAAAAATTGTAGATGAAGAATTCTTCCTGATTTGAAATTAAACGAAAAAACATGGTGAAGGAAGACGAGTTTCTTTTATTGATGCATAGGTGCAAGCTTTCGGGTAAAAACCCTTCAACAGGCGAGAAAGTTGCGCTTCATTTCTCGCCTGTTGAAGGGTTTTTACCCGAAAGCTTGCACCTATGCATCAATAAAAGAAACTCGTCTTCCTTTACCATGTTTTTTCGTTTAATAGTAAAAATGGTAATTTTGCAAATGAAGACTGTTCTTTGTTGAGAGGTGTCCTCTAGTGGGAATGTCCTCTCATGGAGGTTCTACTGTACTAGGGAGATCAGTTCTAAAGCTGTGGCCTCTTTTCCCTGCTCTTTCCTTCTAAACACTTTTGGATAAAAGATGGTTAGTGCATTCAAATGATAAAGAAGAAATGTCTTGACCACTTAAGTGTATTTAATAATGGCAGAGACCATCTATTGGAATACTCATGGACAAAACTTTAGGAAGTGGAAAGTCTTTGGTGTCACCAATTGTCTATTTTTTCTAAGGAGATAGAGGCAATTTTGTTCATATTTGGTAATTTCGTGTCTTCAATAAAGGTCACTGTAATATCTTTCAGAGTTATTGTCTGAATCTTCATATACATGCTGAAAGGTACAACTTCCTTAAGTTCTGTCCATGAGTGTAGATATCACCTAAACATTTGATTTCATTATTTTATATAAATGATCTTATTTAGAATTTATTTTCAAATATGAAATTTATTTTCCCCCGATATTCCAATGGACTAATGTATATCTTTTATAAGGTTTTTGTTTTCCATAACAGAAAGTTGTGTGCTTAATCACGAATGTCTCACAAGCTCTTTGCGTGAAAACTATATTCAATATATGAAATACATACAAAATAAATAGAACAAAAATACTAATAAAAAATAGTTCAAAAGTGAAATTGTACTTGTATTAGACAAAGAGAGATTAAAGCCAGACGATAAAAGCCAGACCTCCTGAGATCTGGGTCTCGATCGCCTGATCTTGATCCCCGAAATGATTTCTTGACTATTTTTGAAGCCTGCAGCGCTTTAGTTGTGCTTGGCACTGCCTTGGTTCCCTCAAAACGGCGTGCACTAGCCCTCTTCTCCCCCGGGGCGCCCACGGCCTCGCCGTCGCCTCTCCAGCCCTCTCCTTGGCCCTCCTCTGCGGCGGGTTGCTCGGAGACACCTAACTATGAGTTATGCCTTAAAATGCTTACCGAAGCATGTAGAAGGCACAATAATAGTATATGTACTTGTATTAGATTAATAAATTAAGAGAAAGGAATCTCCATTTGTGAAACTAAAAGTTACTGATGGCTTACACCATCTCTCAGAATAAATATCAACTAATCTTTGATTTTGTATTATTCCAGAATTGACTAAATACCCATTCTTGATTAATCATGAAAAGCTAACCATGTACACATTTCAGGCTGTTGGCCCTCATCAGCATGGTGCAAGCTGTACCTCAACAACTAAAAAAGCTGATCTTTCAGGCTTCTTAAAAATACACTTGTGGACAAAACTTTGGTCCATGAGTGTATTAAAATTACCAATCTATTGATAAAATATTCTGTTATGATATAAACACAGAGTATAAAACTCTCTTTTAATTCAACTCTAACTATAATTTAACTTATTTTCAAATCCCAACCAAGTTACCCACTTTAACAGACTATAATTCAACAGGGAGAATCTTGTGGTATTGAATCAAAGAGGTTTGACCGTATATATGTCCTGGCTATTTACATTCATTGACAAAACTTATGGAAGTTGTACCTTTCAGCATGTATATCGGGATTCAGACAATAACTCTGAAAGTTATTACAGTGACCTTTTTTGAAGACACACGAGATAACCAAGATAACAAAACTTAAGGAAGTTGTACCTTTTAGCATGTATATCGGGATAATAACTTTAAAAGATATTAGTGACCCCCCCCCCTTATTGAAGACACATGAGATAACCACATGTGCATACACTAATGGACAAAACTTAAGGAAGTTGTAAGTCTTAGCATGTATATCGGGATTCAGGCAATAACTCTGAAAGATATTACAGTGATCTTTATTGAAGACACGAGATAACCAAGTGTGAACAAAACTGCCTCTGTCTCCAAAAAAAAATAGATGATCCGCGACATCAGACTTTCCACATCCTTCAAGTTTTGTCCATGATTTTATTTCACATTTTTACTATTTTTTCATATAATTTGGCATTCTAACACCCTTACGGCCTTAAAATACCCATTCCTTGATTTTTCAGGATGTCGCAAAGCTTTTTTGGTTGTTGGAGTACAGATTTTACCATGCTGATGAAGGCCAACAGCCCGAAACACGTACATGGTTACCTTTTCTTAATCAATCAAAAAAGGATATTTGGCCAACATTGGAATAATTAAAAAATCAAAGTTGATATTTATTTGGATAGATGATGCAAGCCATCAGCAACTTTTAGCTGCACAATCAGGAGATGCCTGAGATAAGAGGCAGCCAGCGGGCGACGTCCCACGCCGGTGCTTCCCACGTGACCGCCGCCGCCGCGCATGCGCGCCGACCGTGACGTCGCCACCAGGGGCTGCGCGCGCACTTTTCGAACACCGCCTGATGTCAGCCGGCTTGCTTACCGCGCGTCTCTACAACCTACGGCGTTTCCTTCTATTATATAATACTCTAGGCGCTGGTAGAGTAAAAACTGTGCTCCATCTGCCTCTTATAATTGTATGTAATTTTTGGACTTATTAAAATAAATTATTAATTGATAGTTCTCACTGCAGCTCGAACCTTTACCCTAACGCGGTAGAACATGGCGCAGTCGACATTCGGTTAATTATAGCCGTTTTTTAAGTGACAGCTCAGTGACAATTAGTAATCAAAATGCCCTCAAGAAGGAATCGCCGACCATCCCAAACCCCTCCAGAGAACCCTGCCTCGCCGACCAGCACCGACATCCTCAGGTCCATGGCCGCACTGTTGCAGCAGAAGGCTACTCGGAATCCGACACCGACAGTCCCATTAGGAGCTCCTCCTCACCACGCCACAAAAATCATCCAGCTTCCTAAACTGGCTTCCCCGGAGGAGTTAACGATGTCTTCTTTCCGCGATTGGAAACAACGTTGGAACGACTACGTGGACGCCCAACAAGTAGCCACCTTCCCGCTATCCACACAGCAAGTGACTTTGCGTGCCGCCCTCCATTCCGAATGGACCATCCTTTGGCAATCAGGCCGCCTTCATATTTCTACCACCACCACCCTCGATGAAGCCGTGAATGCTCTCGAGGCCTACCTACGCAAGAAGCGAAACCCCCTCCTTGATCGGCAAGATTTTCATCGTAGGGACCAACAAACCGGAGAATCGGTGGATCGCTACTTCGCAGCCCTTAAAGCTCTTGATGACTCGTGTGCACATGAGCTGGATTTTGAGTGCAGCACATGCGGCGACCCGTGTATTACAAGATGCACAAAAAGAGCTTGTGGGAAAACGTTTGCCCTTGCTGGTTATCAACAGCAACTCCGTATCCGTGACAGGCTAATATGTGGCCTGTTTGATAAAGACCTCCAACGAAAAGTACTGGCGGAGCAGTACAATTCCGACCTCTCCCTGGACCGAGTCCTCTCAATTTGCATCGCACATGAGAGTGCTACCGCCGTGGGCGCAACTCTTTCAGCCTCCCCAACCACCTCCCCCGAAGCCTTCATTGCAACCAGACGTGCACCATCAACCTACAAGCATCAACAAGCCAGCTCGTCTGAAACCTCACCTAAGGCCAACCGTTTCTTTCAAAAACCCTATGATCCTAACGACCCCTGCTCCGGTTGTGGGGCTAACCCAAGACACCGCCGTGACCAGTGCCCAGCAAAAGACATAGAGTGTAACAAATGCGGCATCACCGGGCATTACGGAAGGGTTTGCCGACAACTGAAACGGAAACCCACAACCAAACCTAATATCCCGCCACCTGCAACCAGAAACAATCAGTCCCAACCAGGACCCTCAAACACAGTTGTTGCAGCTGGAGTACGCAACGAACTCATAACCATTCCGACCGATATCAACCATAAGTTACACCAAATCCGTTGGCTGGCGGACCCGGGGTCAGATCTGGATCTAATCCCAGAATCAGAATTCCTGTTACTGGATGAGCAGACCCGATCAGCACTCAACCCGAAGAACGTCCCTTGCGTAGGAGCCAACGGCATCAGCTTAAGTCCTTGTGGATCGTTCGTCGCGGCACTGCATCTCAACGGGAAAACATACAGTACTACCGTTGGAGTCTGCAAGCACCTGAACGCCCCTCTCTTGAGCAAGAGCGGTTGCAAAGCCTTAGGACTTCTGCCGGATAACTGGCCCCATTCAATGATCGTCAATGCGATAACCAACGGACCCGTCGGCGAAGCCATCGATTGGTGCCATCCTATGGTAGTCGTCCCGAAAAAAGGCTCATCACAAGTCACTATACCAAATGATCTCGCCGGTGCCATCATTGGGAAAGGTGGTCAACGCATCAGGAAGATCTGGCGCGAGTCTGGTGCGGGGATCACCATAGATGAGTCTCAACCTGGTAGCAACGAACGGGTCATCACCATCTCTGGCACGCCCCAGCAGATCCAGATGGCCCAGTACCTCTTGCAGCAAAATGTAAGAGAACATTCCTTCCGGAAGCGATACAATCGCAACGCCAAGCCACTCTCACATTTGGAAGTGGGAGCAATAGTCCTTGTCCAGGATCACCGCACAAAACATTGGACCCTCCTTGCTGAGGTTCTCGAACAACTTCCACGCGGTCGCAGCTACCTCATCCGGACCGACGCCGGACGCCTTCTTCGCCGTAATCGCAGATTCTTACGACCTTTCGTGCCTCCACCGTACACCACCCCACCCAACTCAGCTCAACATCAGCAGACCTTATCCCCTCGAACCCGAGAACCGAACCCGCGTTATAGCAACTACGTTGGATCGGTCCCAAGTCCCAATCTCCAGGGGGGGCATGAGATAAGAGGCAGCCAGCGGGCGACGTCCCACGCCGGTGCTTCCCACATGACCGCCGCCGCCGCGCATGCGCGCCGACCGTGACGTCGCCACCAGGGGCTGCGCGCGCACTTTTCGAACACCGCCTGATGTCAGCCGGCTTGCTTACCGCGCGTCTCTACAACCTACGGCGTTTCCTTCTATTATATAATACTCTAGGCGCTGGTAGAGTAAAAACTGTGCTCCATCTGCCTCTTATAATTGTATGTAATTTTTGGACTTATTAAAATAAATTATTAATTGATAGTTCTCACTGCAGCTCGAACCTTTACCCTAACGCGGTAGAACAATGCCTTTCTTTTAAATTATAATGTTTTAATGCTTATGAAGATTTTCTTTCTGTTTTAACCTATAAAAAAAAATAATAAAGCACAATTTGGATTATAATAAAAGAAAATAAGACCTAATCCAAATAATTTATTATTATTTCAAGTTGTCTTAAAAAAAACTATTTTTCCTTATCTGCTATCTTGTTTAAACACTTGATAACAGTACTATTTAAGAACTTGCTGTGATATTTTTTCTCATTTATTCTTTTGTCTGATGATGGTGACAATGTTGTTGCCGAAACGTCACACACTAATAAATTATTTGGATTAGGTCTTATTTTCTTTTACTATAAAAAAAAATAGTAAATCTCCAGTAAGAGAACACCTCTCCCTAAAGGACACTTTGACCCTGCAACTAGGTGATGTCCTTTACAGGGAGGTAGTTCTACTGTATTAGTATCTAACAACTATACATTATTCTTTAACTAGCACTAACCTGAATCTTCTGTATTTAACCAATGGTAGAGTAAAACTGAAAATAGAAAGAAAAAAAAATGCTTGATAAATTTGCATAAGAAAGCCAACTATGCAAATAAAGTGTGTTATGTAATTACACCAAATAAAAAATAAAATAGATTAACCACATAATAACAATACCATCTTTTAATTTCTCTATGATAAAATTCATAAATTTCACTTTGAAAATAGAAAAAAAAAAAACAAAGATTTTTCAAAAATATATCATTAATAAACAAATGTAGTTGGTGTTTACCTTAAACAAAGAAATGAAAAAAAAAAATATATATATATAGGAGAGAAAGAATTAAAGTACTAAAGTCCTTTGTTAGGAAGATCTTTGCAAAGAGATGTCCAACCAGAGAGCTCTGTTCAATATAAGGATGGATATATGCAAATACAGAGAGATATGCATATATACTGAAGAATCATTGAAGTATGCAAATTGAGGATAAAATAACTTGCCTCAATTAATATATATATTCCTAACATATAAAAACAATCTTATTTTTGTTCCTTTCTTTTAAATGGACTGGAGCATCTTGTATGAGGTTTAAAAAAAGAATTAAATGGAGAAACTGTTTTGAATATTAGTAATTAGGGAGCTTCCGTACACAAATGGCTAAGAATTTGTAAATCCAATGTGCAATATCAGCTAAACGAAGAGTTGGAATGGTGCGTTCATCAGAATGGCTAAATATGTCGGGGGGGAGCCTGGTTGAAGAGTGGTGCGTCCATCAGAATGGCTAAATAGGTTGGAGAGACTGATTCAAATGGAAGATTTAGAAGGCCAGGCTAAGCCAGCCAAGAAGGAAGCAGAATCCGCCGTATGGCGCCATCAGGCCGGCATGGCTGGAACCTGTGATGGCCAGAGTGTAGCAGGAGCCGCTGAAGAGAACAATCCCCATGAAGAACCATCCAGCAACCTGCGGCAGACATTGAGTGATGACAACTTGAGAGACAGTCGTGGCACCTACTCACCAGTTTGGGTCGGCGAGCGAAGGGAGAAGCCAGAATAGCCAGGGTGTGGAAGAAGTGGTAGAGATTGCCCGTCTGGAACACCTGCTTGTGGTAGTCCGAGACATCCGGCCGGTGGTTCAGCACTGTACAGCCAACAAACTTTAGCAGGTAGTCAGACAGCTTGTTCATGGGACAAGCTTCCAGTAGTTCAGACCATATAAGATTAAGCCAACCAAAGCTATGTATAACTTGACAAAAAAGCTTGGCAATATGCACAACCGACAAGCTTTAGCCGGAAATTGACTCTAGCAAGTAGTCAGACAGCTTGTTCCTGGGAAAAGCTTACCAATACTTCGGACCAAATTAGATGAAACCAACAAAAGCTATGCATAAACTGACAAATGAATGTATTGTGCAAGAAAGAAAAATTGGATTTAGCGGACACCCCGCTAGAGTACACCTCTCCACAAAGGACAGTTTTCATTTGCAAAATTACTATTTTTACTATTTAGCAACTCTCCAGTAAGAGGACACCTCTCACTAAAGGACACTTTGGCTCTGCAATTAGGTGACTTCTACAGGGATGTTCTACTGTATAAGCAATAATAAATAAAATACATATTCATCCCTGCTTTTACAATTCAACAAAATCAATAAGCAATCCAAGGCCAGGTCTCAACTTTTTTATTTCTCAAGCTTTTGGGCCAATATGCCCTTCAACAGAAGACCTAGAAGTACCACCTCCAGTCATACATGTTAAAGGGCATATTGGCCCAAAAGCTTGAGAAATAAAGTTGAAAGAGACCTGTCCCTGTATTTCTTATTGATTTTTGTTAAATAATATGTAACAAAACCACATGTACTGTATTTTGAATACAAGTGTAGAAAATTTATAGAAGGAGCAAAATGAAATGTCAAAAAAAAAAACATTTGTTACTTCAGTAACACCTTGCTACCACCATCCAAGGTAACCAAGCTGCCCAATGACGTCGGCAAAACTGGGAGTGAGACGACACACACATAATTTACCGGTGTTTCCTCACGGTGTTTCCTCACGTCATCAACATGCTGTGACACCCCTTCTTTCTCTTTAGATAATTATGACAATCTATTTAAAAGCTTTTTTATTGGGGATTTTGATCAAAGATATGTTGATAGTTCTTTAATTAATATACCATTCCTAGATATGTCATAAGGAAAATTCCATAGGGAATAATGTCTGATTCAAATGTTGGCAGAAGCCTGGATGTATAAATCCTTTAGGATTACACTCATGGACAAAACTTAAGGAAATGGAAAGTCTTTGATATCACCAGTTGTCTATTTTTGAAGGAGACAGGCAATTTTGTTCACACTTGGTTATCTCATGTGTCTTCAATAAAGGTTACTGTGTATCAAATATCTCTCAGAGTTATTGTCCAAATCCCGATATACATGTTAAAAGGTAAAACTTCTTTAAGTTTTGTCCGTGATTGTATTTCTTAGTCATAAAAATTTATTTGGTTGTCACTCTGTTTTTTCATGTAAACAAAGTTATATTGCTTTAATAATTTTAAAAAAAAAAGGTAGGTAGTTGGTGTTCTTGAGTTACCTTATATCACTCTTGATCAAAATCTTATCAAATTCTCAATTCTTTCCTCTAAGTGACAGTGTATATACATGTCCATTGTGAATTCTAAGAATTGGGATGTTTGTATATACATTCATGTACAAAACTTAAGGTAGTTGTACCTTTTAGCATGTATATCAGGATTCAGACAGTAACTCTGAAAGATATTTGATACATAGTGACTTTTATTGAAGACACACGAGATAACCAAGTGTGAACAAAATTGCCTGTCTCCTTCAAAAAATAAACGGCCGGCGACATCAGACTTTCCACTTCCTCATGTTTTATCCATAGGTTTATGTAAAATATAGTAAGGGACTGAAGATATATATACCGTAGAACCTCCCTGTAAAGGACAACACCTAATTGCAGAGCCAAAGTGTCTTTAGGTAGAGGTGTCCTCTTACCAGAAAGTTGCTAAATAGTAAAAATGGTAATTTTGCAAATTAAAACTGTTCTTTGTAAAGAGGTGTCCACTAAAGGGAGGTTCTACTGTATATATAATATAATGCCTTACATAAATATATATGTATGAGACGTTGAATTTGGCCCTATTGCTTTTTTTTTTTTTCAATGTTATCCTGAAGTTTTGCCTTTCCTTTACATGTAACAGCGTATATCTCCATTGATTCCTAAGAATTAAGATGTCTATGATAGTACCCTGTAAGGGCTCCTAATTCAGGGACACAGGATGAGCAGAGTATTTTGGAGCAAAGTCGGCCTACCACTGAGTAGTGCTCCCAGTCTTAATGACAAAGGCAGACACATTCTACTTCACCCAGTCATGATGGTTGTCAAACAGACACTATCAAGGGTCACAACTTGATACCCTAATATGATTGAGTGGAGATAAGAAAGAAGAAGATGTCTATGAGTGTATATGGCTATGGAGAGAAACAGCCATGTTTAGATCGACTGTCAATAAACACGTACTGGAGCTGTGGCAACATCTGCCAACAGGTGGCATCAATCTGCCACAGCTGGTTCCCCCATCTCTGACAGAAACACCTATATATATAAAGCCATTGTAGTAACTAGGTTTTACCTATCCCATAATGAACCAACATTTAGGTCCTTTATTTATCCTTGTTGATTTTATTTTTTTACTTATCCTTTTATTAGTCTAAATTAGACAAGATCTTGGAGATTGTGCTCATAAAGAAGTTCAAGAACTCTTCTTGGTTCTCTGTACAGGGATCCTTTGTCCTTTCCAATACAATTTAGTATATGTTGGGGAGTGGCCTCTTTGGTTTTTCACCTAGTGCACATGGGGAAGCTTTTGGCTCCCTCTTTATGGACTAGAGGGCGCAGATGACCAGATTTCCATCTGGCCAACTGTGTCGGCTTCCTTCTATTTAGTTGGAGGGTCTGTTTTTTGGGGTTTTCTATTTAGTACCAAGAATGATGGAAGCTATCTCTATGATTCCTTATCAGTTGTAGTTTTAGTTTATTAATATGATCCCTTGCTGAAAGGTAGGTCTCGGAGTTCACACCATCCTCATTGGTAAGTATTGCTATGTGGCAGGCATATCAAGATAAGATAGCTAGGGCACATAAATATATACAGTAGAACCTCCCTGTAAAGGACACTTAAAAGCAGTGCCAAATTGTCCTTTAGAGAGAGGTGTCCTCTTACCAGAGAGAAGCTAAATATATAAAAAATGGTAATTTTGAAAATAAAAACTGTCCTTTATAGGGAGGTGTCCTCTAGACCGAGTGTCCTCTCATGGAGGTTCTACTGTAAATATATATTTATTGCTAATATAATCCCTTCGGTATAATTATTAATAAAAGACAATTCGCTGAGGGAAAAGTTTATTTTATTGCGATGGATGAATCTGTATGTATATCGGAAAGAAAGGTACTTGCGCTGTCTTTAATTAACTGGTGGGGAAGGCTTAAGAACAACGAAACGACGTCATACGAACACATTACGCTGTTGTGACCAGGTGATATAAAAGAAACTTTTCTCTCAGCGAATTGTCTTTTATTAATATATATTTATAAATAAAGATGAAGAATGTTTGTGTTTTGTGGATTTGTTCCTCATATGTTTCCACAATACTTGACCTATTCTGATGAAAGTGTGCATTGTAATTAAAATTCAGTAAAACCCCTCTATAGCAAACCCCAATGGGACTAAAGCTGTGGTTCACTATAGCTATGGTTCATTATATAGCTATAGTTCACTGTATTATAAAATTTGCAAAAATGGGGATTATTTCAGGTTTGTTATAAGGAAAGGTTCGCTATATCCTTGGTTCGTTTTAGCTGGGTTTTCCTGTATTCACAGTACATCTATTATCAGGTTATAATTGGCATATTTCTAAGTTAAAACTTTGACGCGACTCAACCAAACCTACCTCTATACTGTAGAAACATACGAGACACACTCACTTTCCATCTCTACTTATAAATACAGTAGAACCTCCCTGTAAAGGAAAACACCTAATTGCAGAGCCAAAGTGTCCTTTAGGGAGGGTGTCCTCTTACCATTGAGTTGCTAATTAGTAAGAATACTTTTCACATGTGTAGACACTTTTCTGATTTTTAAAAAATGCTCCAATGGCCCCCGATTCTTGCAAAAGTCCAACCCCACCAGTGAGTGAAAGTAACCAAACGGGGCTCTCGCATATTTGTAATTGTAAAGTCGACCTGCTTTTCATATGTGTAGACATGTGGTGCACTTACAGTAAAAGCGGTCGCCTACTTCTACCCACCATGATTATCATGGCCTGTAACACGTGTACTAATGATAAGAAAAAAAGAAGTATGCTTTCACAATAAATATGTTTAATAAGATACCTAACAAAAATGTATGGTATAAAATGTGTTTCAATCTCTTTAAAATTCCTCACTATATTACATACACATACATTTGAAGGGCATTTATAGAAGGGGGTATTTGCCTAGATAACTTTAATCTCTGCTGATAAGGCCAAACTTTACATATGATGCCACTTATTTGGATTAGATAAATATTTATAAATACAACTTGGATATAGCATCATGATTCTAAAGTTCCCAGGTTTTTAAGTACCCCTTTTGTAAAAATTACACGAATTCCATTAGTTCATGCTCCTCGAGCTGTTTTATGATAAGCAGTTGCTTCTCCCAAAGGTCCTGTTTAGTGCATCTAATGCAAGCTAAAATGTGTTCTGGGGCTGCAGATACCAAGCTATATTTTAAGCAAGTGGAGTAGATTTTGTTGTTATTTTATATCTTCAATGGCTTGAGATGGCCTGTTCTATATCTTGTTAGTGTTGTTTGGTGCTGTCTATTACTGATGTTCAGAGCACCTCCTGGGTCCACTCCACTGTACCAACTGTGCTTAGGTGGGATCCTCCAGTTCTTATTTATTTTTGTTTTGGCTACTGTTTCTTTTTAAAAGTAAGTTTATTTTTCCGTGGCAAGGACTTTAACTGTAGTGTTCTAACAACAACAGGGCTATTACAACAGTCTCAAGTGATGTTGTTTGATCATGGTTCAAATGTAAACCATTGTATATTCAGCAGCAATGCGTAACTCAGACCTTGATTTCAAATCTTTCAAATGCATACAAAAAAAGAAATATTCAAGCAATTTATCCAGACCACCTCTTGGAATGTATGGGAGCTTCAAGACAGAACTTATATTCCAACTTTACCAAGATTGTAAATATGATCCAATGAATTCAGTTTCCATGACCTTGTATAATTATACAATGGGAAAATAAAAGAAAATAAGACCTAATCCAAATAATTTAATAGTGTGTGACGTTTCGGCAACAGAATTGTCACCATCATCAGACAAAAGAATTGAAAACTTAAAAAAAAAATTCCTTTTTTTTTCTCTTTTGTCTGATGATGGTGACAATGCAGTTGCCTAAACGTCACACACTATTAAATTATTTGGATTAGGTTTTATTTTCTTGTATTATAATCTATAATCCAAATTGTGCTTTATCCTATACAATGGAATAATAAAAAAAAAAAATATGGTCACAGAATAATCTGTGATGACCTACTCTGTGCATCAGTCATGTGAGTCAGAATTTTATTTGTTAATAATTTGTTCATCACTCAGTTTGTTTGAGATCTGTCGAGAAGTTTGTAAATACTTTCCTTGTTGAAATAAATTTGTGATTACTCATTCTGGTCTCATAAGTGAGTAATCAAAACATAAACTGAGAGATATATAAACATATTACAGTAGAACCTCCATGAGATGACACTCATCCTAGAGGACACCTCTCTATAAAGGACAGTTTTTATTCGCCAAAATTATCATTTTTACTATTTAACAACTCTTTAGTAAGAGGACATCTCTCCCTAAAGGACACTTTGGCTCTGCAATTAGGTATTGTCCTTTACAGGGAGGTTCTACTATATATATGAACAAGTATATGCACAAGTTTTCCTTCAAGAGCAATTCAAAACAAAAATTTTAGAACAAGTTGTGCAACACAAGATAAATAAAGACCAAATCCAAATAAATAAATATCATGTAACATTCTGGTAACAGCATTTTTACCATGATTAGACAAAAGACAGCATGCACTACTTATTTGGTCTTATTACCTGATATTTCTGATCTATAATCCAAATTGTGTGTGCCTTATCAAACAAGTTGTGTGTTAAGCAAGTTAAAAATACAAAGTCTGAAAGCACAATTTGTATTATAGATTATAAACACAAAAGGTAATAAGACCAAATCCAAATAAATAAATAGTGTGTGACGTTTCGATAACAGCGTTGTTACCGAAACGTCACACACTATTTATTTATTTGGATTTGGTCTTATTACTTTGTGTTTAAACAGTCTGAAAGTAAATGGGAACAAATGAAGTTCACAGAAGAATTTCTGTTGCAGTATACTTTAGTCAGTTGATTTGTTTGGTTGAATAGGGCCCACACACTTCCCTAAAACATAAAATTTCATAAAACTGCCAGGGTAAAAGCAGATGTCTTCTTCTTTCTTATCTCCACTCAATCATATTAGGGTATCAAGCTTGTGAAGCTTGTTGATGGTGTCTGCTAGGGATAAGTAGAGCACAATAATGGATGAGTCAATACAGTCAATGATGTGGTTTGGGGTTACAGGTTGAGAATTTCACTTAGTACACAGTGGTAAGGCACAATTTGGATTATAGATTATAAACACATTTATTTATTTGGATTTGGTCTTATTAGCTTGTATTTAGTTCCCAATGGGAAAACCAAAAGCAGATATTTCATGGCCATGTGCCAGAACTTCTAGACAACTGCCATGAGGAAGAAGCCAGCACCCAAAGGATAGATTTGACAATATGACCTTGAGAAGATGTAATTGAATTGCAGCTCAAGAGGTCCAATGTACTTGACACAATTCTCTAGATGACAACTTAGTAATACAGTAGAACCTCTATCTGAAAAACATCTAGTTGCAGAGGTAATGTGAGATAAGAGGATGCCAGCGGGCGACGCTGGCCTGGGACGCGGGGAATTCTGCGAGAAGCGGCGGCTGGCCAGCCGGCCTGCGCGCGCACCGGGGGCTGCGCGCGCACTTTTCGAACACCGCCTGATGTCGCCGGCTGTTTACCGCGCGTCGCTACAACCTGCGGCGGTTCCTTCCATTATATAATACTCTAGGCGCTGGTGGAGTAAAAACTGTACTCCACCTGCCTCTTATAATTGTATGTAATTTTTGGACACTTATTAAAATATAAATTATTAATTTATAGTTCTCACTGCAGCTCGAACCTTTACCCTAACGCGGTAGAACATGGCGCAGTCGACATTCGGTTAATTATAGCCGTTTTTTAAGTGACAGCTCAGTGACAATTAGTAATCAAGATGCCCTCAAGAAGGAATCGCCGACCATCCCAAACCCCTCCAGAGAACCCTGCCTCGCCGACCAGCACCGACATCCTCAGGTCCATGGCCGCACTGTTGCAGCAGAAGGCTACTCGGAATCCGACACCGACAGTCCCATTAGGAGCTCCTCCTCACCACGCCACAAAAATCATCCAGCTTCCTAAACTGGCTTCCCCGGAGGAGTTAACGATGTCGTTTTTCCGCGATTGGAAACAACGTTGGAACGACTACGTGGACGCCCAACAAGTAGCCACCTTCCCGCTATCCACACAGCAAGTGACTTTGCGTGCCGCCCTCCATTCCGAATGGACCATCCTTTGGCAATCAGGCCGCCTTCATATTTCTACCACCACCACCCTCGATGAAGCCGTGAATGCTCTTGAGGCCTACCTACGCAAGAAGCGAAACCCCCTCCTTGATCGGCAAGATTTTCATCGTAGGGACCAACAAACCGGAGAATCGGTGGATCGCTACTTCGCAGCCCTTAAAGCTCTTGATGACTCGTGTGCACATGAGCTGGATTTTAAGTGCAGCACATGCGGCGACCCGTGTATTACAATATGCACAAAAAGAGCTTGTGGGAAAACGTTTGCCCTTGCTGGTTATCAACAGCAACTCCGTATCCGTGACAGGTTAATATGTGGCCTGTTTGATAAAGACCTCCAACGAAAAGTACTGGCGGAGCAGTACAACTCCGACCTCTCCCTGGACCGAGTCCTCTCAATTTGCATCGCACATGAGAGTGCTACCGCCGTGGGCGCGACTCTTTCACCCTCCCCAACCACCTCCCCCGAAGCCTTCATTGCAACCAGACGTGCACCATCAACCTACAAGCATCAACAAGCCAGCTCGTCTGAAACCTCACCTAAGGCCAACCGTTTCTTTCAGAAACCCTATGATCCTAATGACCCCTGCTCCGGATGTGGGGCGAACCCAAGACACCGCCGTGACCAGTGCCCAGCAAAAGACATAGAGTGTAACAAATGCGGCATCACCGGGCATTACGGAAGGGTTTGCCGACAACTGAAACGGAAACCCACAACCAAACCTAATATCCCGCCACCCGCAACCAGAAACAATCAGTCCCAACCAGGACCCTCAAACACAGTTGTTGCAGCTGGAGTACGCAACAAACTCATAACCATTACGACCGATATCAACCATAAGTTACACCAAATCCGTTGGCTGGCGGACCCGGGGTCAGATCTGGATCTAATCCCAGAATCAGAATTCCTGTTACTGGATGAGCAGACCCGATCAGCACTCAACCCGAAGAACGTCCCTTGCGTAGGAGCCAACGGCATCAGCTTAAGTCCTTGTGGATCGTTCGTCGCGGCACTGCATCTCAACGGGAAAACATAAAGTACTACCGTTGGAGTCTGCAAGCACCTGAACGCCCCTCTCTTGAGCAAGAGCGGATGCAAAGCCTTAGGACTTCTGCCGGATAACTGGCCCCATTCAATGATCGTCAATGCCATAACCAACGGACAAGTTCTAACGTTCCCGCCGACCCCGGTGAGAGTCAATGAGATCGATAAGCAGTCTATCCTTACCCATTATGCTAGAGCGTTCGACGACACAGTGTTAAAACCCATGCAAGGACCCCCCATGTCTATCGAACTAGTTAAAGATGCCGTTCCTTGCAAACGCTACCGGGCATACAACGTTCCCTTTCACTGGAGAGACCCCGTCAAAACTCAACTCGATACCATGTTGGCGAAAGGGATAATCGAACAGGTACCCGTCGGCGAAGCCATCGATTGGTGCCATCCTATGGTAGTCGTCCCGAAAAAAGGCTCATCAGAACCGCGCGTAACCGTGGACCTCACCGGACTGAACAAATACGTCCGACGACCCCGCCTATCCAGTCAGGGTACCCCGCGAGGTTGTTGCTCGCATCCCACCAGGCATGCAGTTTTTCAGCACGCTAGATGCCCGTCACGGTTATTGGCAAGTCCCCCTCGATGAAAAGAGTAAAAAACTAACCACCTTCATCACACCATGGGGAAGTTACCGCTATTGTCGCAACGTGATGGGATTGTGTTCCGCCGGAGACGAGCACAACCGTCGTGGAGACGAAGCCCTATTTGGAATACAGAAAGTAGAAAAAGTGGTAGAGGACATCATTATCTTCGATTCAGACTACAAAACACACGTCCAACGTGTTCGACAGGTCATTTCCCGGTGTCAGGAACATGGAATCACCCTCAACCAGAAGAAGTTCGTATTCGCTCAGCCAGAAGTCGACTGGTGCGGCTTCCGTATAAATTCTTCCGGTTACACACCTTCTCCACATTTGTACTCCGCTCTAAAGAATTTCCCGATACCAACCAACAAGACCGACGTGCGTTCCTTTAACGGCCTTGTTCAACAGTTTGAGGCCTTTTCCCATCATCTAACCGAGCTATCCGCGCCAATCCGATCACTTTTGTCAGCCAAAGCCGCCTTCGTTTGGGAGGACCCCCACCAGCGAGCTTTTGACGCAGTCATTCAAGAACTCTGCAGCTCACGCATCCTAGCACAGTTCTCCCCAGGACAACCCCTCCGCCTAGAAACGGACGCAGCACAGACCCAGGGACTAGGATATGCCCTTTATCAACAACAACCTGATAGTCAATGGAGACTTCTCCAGGTAGGATCCCGCAATGTGACTCCTGCAGAGTCCCGGTATAGTGCCACGGAAATTGAGTTATTAGCTGTCGTGTGGGCAGCCAAGAAATGCAAGTTATTTCTTATGGGATCTCATTTCGAACTTATAGTCGACCACCGTCCCCTTATTCCCATACTGAACTCCAAAACTCTGGACGAGATAGAAAACCCAAGGCTCCTCCGGCTAAAGGAAAAGCTGACTCCGTACCTCATTACGGCAGTTTGGCGTCCGGGAAAGAAACATACCGTTGTCGACGTGCTCTCTCGCCACCCATCCCCAGTTCCCGACGTTTACGATACCGATGATCATCCTGATTCTGATCCCGCACCTCTCATTGCCGCTGCAGTAGTAGACCCGGTCGACGGATCCAGGGTAATGGAGGATTCGTTAATACGACAAATCAGAGCAGCCGCAGAGCATGATGGAGAGTACAAACGTATACGCAATATCATCCCTCAAAAGATTCAACGTAAAGAAGACCTCGACGAAGATCTTCGCCCCTACTGGAGAGTATTGCACCAACTAAGCGTACGCGAAGAACTCGTTTTCTTAGGCTCTCGCCTACTCATCCCAACACCATTACGCTCAGAAGTGCTAAAAATACTCCATGCTTCGCATCAAGGCCAAGACCGGACTCTTCGACGCGCTGGCCAATCTGTCTTTTGGCCGAGCATCACTAATGACATCCGGAACGTAGTAAAAACGTGTGCCGAGTGTTCAGCCTATCTACCCTCGCAACAGAAAGAACCACTCTATTCCGACCCGCCGCCTAGCTACCCATTTCAACATGTTTCCTGCGACCTTTTTTCGCACGCTGGATACCAATATCTCGTTATGGTCGACCGCTTTTCAGGTTGGATCAACGTGACGCAATGTGGCAGAGCACCCACGTCCACCACGGTCATCCGTCACCTTCAAAAGTGGATGGCAGATTACGGCATCCCAGAGATACTCACATCCGACAATGGTCCCCAATTCTCCTCTCAAGAGTTTCGGAGTTGGACAAAGCGTTGGAACATCGAGCACTCCACCTCATCTCCACACTTTCCTAAATCAAATGGACTGGCCGAAGCGGCCGTAAAAGCGATAAAGTACCTAATCAGCAAGACCACCACCAATGGGAATCTCAAGTCCGACACATTTTTAGAAAGTTTGATGGAGTTCCGAAACACGCCCAAAGCAGAGGGACGAAGTCCAGCGCAGATTGTGTTTGGTGCCCCGACACGTACCAAGCTACCGCTTCACCGTAGTCAGTTTGCCAAGGAATGGAGAACAAGGATTTCAGAATGCGATCAACGAGCCCAGAACTTAAGGCAGAAAGCCCTCAAGCGATACAATCGCAACGCCAAGCCACTCTCACAATTGGAAGTGGGAGCAATAGTCCTTGTCCAGGATCACCGCACAAAACATTGGACCCTGAGGTTCTCGAACAACTTCCACGCGGTCGCAGCTACCTCATCCGGACCGACGCCGGACGCCTTCTTCGCCGTAATCGCAGATTCTTACGACCTTTCGTGCCTCCACCGTACACCACCCCACCCAACTCAGCTCAACATCAGCAGACCTTATCCCCTCGAACCCGAGAACCGAACCCGCGTTATAGCAACTACGTTGGATCGGTCCCAAGTCCCAATCTCCAGGGGGGGCATGAGATAAGAGGATGCCAGCGGGCGACGCTGGCCTGGGACGCGGGGAATTCTGCGAGAAGCGGCGGCTGGCCAGCCGGCCTGCGCGCGTACCGGGGGCTGCGCGCGCACTTTTCGAACACCGCCTGATGTCGCCGGCTGTTTACCGCGCGTCGCTACAACCTGCGGCGGTTCCTTCCATTATATAATACTCTAGGCGCTGGTGGAGTAAAAACTGTACTCCACCTGCCTCTTATAATTGTATGTAATTTTTGGACACTTATTAAAATATAAATTATTAATTTATAGTTCTCACTGCAGCTCGAACCTTTACCCTAACGCGGTAGAACATAATGTGTCTTATATTTTTGTGTGTCAACAAGTAGCCAAAACCAATGGTACACGGGAACAGTAAAAATTACTCAATTTTTGTTTATTTTGATTAATCATTTAATCAGAGAAACTGCACCACAGAGATGATGGGTATAAATTGTATTTGACCAGTGACCACCGTTTCGGGCAATGCTTTAAATACAACGTGCCCGCCTTCATATATATTTTTATTTTTAACCTGCCGATTAGAATGTACAGTTATAGCTCCATCCCCTCCTACAACCGGCCCGGCAAGAACATCATGACCTTCTTGGACTGGACCACAAGCCCAGCACTGTACTAAATAAACCATCTGAGTAGTACATCCCCGCCTTTGTCTCATCAATATATAGAAAGGTATACTCTTACTGAATAGCTACTAATTTGTAAAAAAAAAAGTTTTTCCCTGTTTTATAATATAATAAAATAAATAAAGCTTCCAGGTCTAAGTTTCTTGTTCAACTTTTTATTTTCAAGCTTTCGGACTTGTCAGTCCTTCAACAGGAGTATTACATTAATAAATTAGCATTTATCATTAATTTTAATGTTAGTGTAAAAAAAAAAATGTTAATTTTAGTGATGAAAATTGACCTATGTAGAGAGGTATATCTGTAAAGCCAAAGTGTCCTTTAAAGAAAAGTATCCTCTTACTAGAAAGCTGCTAATTTGTAAAAAAAAAAAGTTAAATTTTTTAGAGAGGTGTCTTCTCATAAAGGTTTTTCTGTAAAACTATCTGCAATTTCTGTTTGAAATTCAAACTGTGTCTAAGGGTAGATGCAAGTTAATAAGATATAAACACAAGGTAATAAGACCACAAATCCAAATAAATAAATATTGTGTGATGGGTAACAGGGTTGTTACCATTTTCAGACCAAAACCTGAATGTATTGATGAATAGATATGAATATAATGAATAGATTCAGTAGTTTTGTCTGAAAATGGTAACAATGCTGTTAATCAAAATGTCACACACTATTAATTTATTTGTGGTCTAATTATCTTGTGTTTATTAATAGTCCTGGGACTATAATAGAAAAGCTGAGACAATGGAACCTAATGGAGATGTTTAAATGACTTGAGGAATAAGCAACAACAACATTACCTTATTTTTATAATCTATAATCCAAATTGTGTGCCTTATCATTATTAAAGATCTTCTTTGAGGTTGGTAAAGTAAATAGATATGAAGGGAGCTATGTGTGTTGGATGTATTCGGGAGTTGTTGAGAGAAACTAGGTAAAGTTGAAAGAAGGAAATGTTGAAGAGTGATTCATCATTGATACATTAAATATTGTGGAATCTTAAGCAGAACAAATCAACATTCAATTTTTTGTAATTTGTATTGAAAAGGAGATCCAATACATGAAATCTAAAAGGTGACATTTTGTTAGCAACCCAAACAGTCTATATGCAGTTGAATTTTATTTTACAGTAGAACCTCCCTGTAAAGGACAACACCTAATTGCAGAGCCAAAGTGTCTTTTAGGGAGAGATGTCCTCTTACCGGAGAGTTACTAAATAGTAAAAATTGTTCTTTTTAGAGAGGTGTCCTCTCATAGAGGTAGTTCTACTGTATTAAAACCACAGTTAAAATACCTGTGACCATAGAATCATGGTATTACAACCAAATTGCTGTTACAAAGGAAATTTTGTATAACAAGGTTGATAAGGCACAATTTGGATTATAGATTATAAACACAAGGTAATAAGACCAAATCCAAATAAATAAATAGTGTCTGACGTTTCGGTAACAACGCTGCTACCGAGGCGTCACACACTATTTATTTATTTGGATTTGGTCTTATTACCTTGTGTGTATAACAAGGTTCCACTGGAATTGGACGAACAATCAGGATAGAAGAAGATATGGAGGTAGAAGCAGACAAACAACAAGGACATGTTAATGGAGTGTACAAATTGGATACAATTCCAACAACAATCCCAAAGAAGTAAATCACTCTACACTGGAGTGAGTAAAAAAGTACTCAGCTGTAGAAAACACCATTGTGTTCTGGTCAGTCAGCCAGGAGTTGAGCTGGCACAATAACAAAGCGAAACCTTCATCACAACAATCTGTTCCATTCTCCAACCAGGTGGCAAACCTTCAGTAGAAGTTTGGGAGAATAGAACACTTTATGCTAACATTATTTAAGACCTGTTGAAGGCCTTTCAACCCTAAATCTAGCCAAGCAAATTTTAATAAAGAAACATATTTGATTTCAAAGGTGTATTGAATATTTTTTTCTTAAATTTTTGCCCTATTAGTAAACTTTAATTACAAATGAATTGAATACGGCAATGTCACCGTCACCATCTGGTTAGAGTACTTAGTTTTGCACTGAGGAATGAGACTATACTACTATTGGCCAATCCTCACATTGTTGTTCTTTGAATCAAAAGTCCTATTGCACAATTCACATATCAAAGCACACACAAACTTCACCTTATTTTATTTCTAAAGATACGAGGCAAACCTTTGGACTTTCTCTGAACCAAAGGTAACTTTATTTGGTATAAAAGGCAAAGCTATACCACTTTAAAATTTGTATTAAGTTCTCTATATATAATGATAAAGCACAATTTCTTGTAGCTGTTTTCTATATACAGTTAAACCTGTCTATAGCGCCCCCTCTTGGGGCTAACTGAAATAGGGTGCAATAGAGAGGGTGTGCTATAGACAGGTCACTTTTAATGTAATTCGCATCGTACTACGTATTTAAAATCGGGCGCTATTTAGAGGGGGCGCTAAAGACAGGTTTAACTGTATAAAAAGACTTCATCCCAAAGAACATTTTAACAAAAATAAATATATTTTTATAAGAATAAACACCTTTTATTTAAAATAGGAAAGTTTCAAATGCATTAGAATCTTCATGAGAGAATGACACCTTTCTAGAAAGGACAGTTTTCTTCACCAAAATTACCATTTTTACCAAATGGCTGCTCTCAGGTAAGAAGACAACTCTCTCTAAAAAGACACATAGGCTCTGCAACTAGGTGTTGTCCTTGACAGATAAATTCCTACGGTATATTATTTCAGCCTTTTGTTATCTATGTTAAGTGCACATGGCCATGATAACCATGATGGGTCAAGGGGTGTGTGACTACTTACACTGTAGATACACTGTATTGTATCTCTACATGGATGAAACAGCTCTACTCTAGGACTTACAAGACTTCAGTTACTCATACCCTCTGGGAAGATTGAACTGTTTTATCTCCTGGCAAAGATAAAACATTGATAAGATAAAAATATTCTCCTTTACAAAATATAAGGGCATCTTTTGAACTGCACAACTAGAGTTATAATGAGTTCTTCATTGTTTTATAGCTCTGGCTTTAACAACAATTAGGATATTAGAATCTTGGTCCTTAGTGACGTTGTCATAGGGAGGTTTGACTGTAAATTACTTATAAACTGGCACAATCTTCCTTGTACAGTAGAACTACCTCCCTGTAAACGACAACACCTAATTGTCGAATCAAAGTATCCTTTAGGGAGAGATGTCCTCTTACCGGTATAGTAAAAATAGTAATTTTGGTAATGAAAACTGTCCTTTGTAGAGGGGTGTCCTCTAGTGCGAGTGTTTTCTCATGGAGGTTATACTGTATTAACAGACTGTCTGAATGACAACTTGTGGACAATATTCAGACAAGAACGGCCATTTGGTTATCAGCGAAGAGTCTCCAAGGTCCACGTAGGAGATAGCTCTGGTATCAAGTAGTGGATTGGGTCTCAGCAGGCTGCCAGGATGTTGTTGGAGTAGGCCGAGGTAAACACCTTGTTGCTCCGTATTTTGGCAAAACAACCTTCTTTGGGATTATTATGAACCTGTGGCCGGCTGTTCTGGCAATCTTTCAATCACATTGTGCTTGCTCTGGTCAGAGGACATCTCTCTCTAAATATAGTGGTCAATAGATACAAGAAAATAAGACCAAATCCTAATGAATAAACACAAGGTAATAAGACCAAATCCAAATAAATAAATAGTGTGTGACGTTTCGGTAACAGCGTTGTTACCATCTTCAGACTCATTCAGTACTTTTGTCTGAAGATGGTAACAACGCTGTTACCGAAACGTCACACACTATTTATTTATTTGGATTTGGTCTTATTACCTTGTGTTTATAATCTACAATCCAAATTGTGCCTCATCAATCCAAATGAATAAATAGTGTTTTATATTTCAGAAACTGTTATTATTATGGTTACAGTAACTATGCTGTTACCGAAATATCAAACACAATTTATTTATTTGGATTAGTTCTTTCTCTAATTCTAAACACAAGACAATAAGAAATAATCCAAATTAATAAATAAAGTGTGACGTTTCAGTAACAGCGTTGTTACCGAAACATTCACACTATTTATTTATTTGAAGATTTGGTCTTATTACCTTGTGTTTATAATCTATAATCCAAATTGTGCGTTAAAGTCAGACTTTCACCAAAGTGTGCCTTAATCATGGTGCCATGATCAACGAAAGCTGCACCCCTACACCCCATTCCATAAGATCAGCTCAAGGAGCATGAACTCATGGAATTTGTGTAATCTTTACACAAGGGGATAAGAAACAACAACAACAATAATTGTGTCTTATCATTCCCCTATTTCTAACAAAAGTTATGACCACATTCCTATAAATCATAGCTGGTGACAGCAGAGAATGCCACAACTTCCTTCAGCAATATATTAGACTGAACAATTGAACAAAGGTAGAACTTGTTAGCTCTGCTTTCCCAGACTTTCTTCCCTCAACATCATAATTACCTCCTGCTTTATTTTTTTTAGCTTTAGCAAAGGTACCTTTGTCATGAACACAAGGTAATAAGACCAAATCCAAATAAATAAATTCAGTACTTTTGTCTGAAGATGGTAAAAAGGCTGTTACCGAAACATCACACACTATTTATTTAGGTTTGGTCTTATTACCTTGTGTTTGGGTAGTACATTTAGTATTCTTGTCAGACCCAATGCTGTTGTTACCTGTGTAAAAAAGAGCCATGTTTGGAATTGTACAGTGTTTATGAGACATGGAGACAGCAGAAAATGTTCACCACTCAGCTGAATAATCCCTGTATATGGAGGAAGTTGGAACAAAAGCAAAATTCAAAGTACAGTGGAACCTCTTCTTTCTTATCTTCACTCAATCATATCAGGGTATCAAGCTTGTAGAGCTTGTTGATGGTGTCTGCTGGGATGAGTAGAATTCATCGATGTATGAGTCAATACAGTCAATGATGTGTTTTGGGGATGCAGGTTGACACTTAGTACATAGTGAGAAAACCTTGCAACCATTCTGGATCTGGAAAATCATTCTTGTCCATAGAACTCATCAATGAATGAGTCAATACAGTCTATAATGTGTTTTGGGGTTGCAGGTTGACACTTAGTACATAGTGAGAAAACCTTGCAACCATTCTGGATCTGGAAAATCATTCTTGTCCATAGAACTCATCAATGAATGAGTCAATACAGTCTATAATGTGTTTTGGGGTTGCAGGTTGACACTTAGTACATAGTGAGAAAACCTTGCAACCATTCTGGATCTGGAAAATCATTCTTGTCCATAGAACTCATCAATGAATGAGTCAATACAGTCTATAATGTGTTTTGGGGTTGCAGGTTGACACTTAGTACATAGTGAGAAAACCTTGCAACCATTCTGGATCTGGAAAATCATTCTTGTCCATAGAACTCATCAATGAATGAGTCAATACAGTCTATAATGTGTTTTGGGGTTGCAGGTTGACACTTAGTACATAGTGAGAAAACCTTGCAACCATTCTGGATCTGGAAAATCATTCTTGTCCATAGAACTCATCAATGAATGAGTCAATACAGTCTATAATGTGTTTTGGGGTTGCAGGTTGACACTTAGTACATAGTGAGAAAACCTTGCAACCATTCTGGATCTGGAAAATCATTCTTGTCCATAGAACTCATCAATGAATGAGTCAATACAGTCTATAATGTGTTTTGGGGTTGCAGGTTGACACTTAGTACATAGTGAGAAAACCTTGCAACCATTCTGGATCTGGAAAATCATTCTTGTCCATAGAACTCATCAATGAATGAGTCAATACAGTCTATAATGTGTTTTGGGGTTGCAGGTTGACACTTAGTACATAGTGAGAAAACCTTGCAACCATTCTGGATCTGGAAAATCATTCTTGTCCATAGAACTCATCAATGAATGAGTCAATACAGTCTATAATGTGTTTTGGGGTTGCAGGTTGACATTTAGTACATAGTGAGAAAACATTGCAACCATTCTGGAAAGTCATTTTTAGTAGATGACCAGACTTAAGTCTGGAAATCAAGGATTGTTGTTCCCTTGGGAGGACAGAATTGTCCCTCCTGCTCTGTGTCAGTCATGTGCAGAATTAGATTTCCATTCAACCTCATTATATATATAGCAGCCTCTTTTATAACAGAAACTTAGTTAAAACAATAAATCTAAGGCCCCTAGTTGTAAGTCCATATTGTTTTAACCACGGTTATAACAACAGTGATGTTGTAATAGAGAAATTTGTACATTGATTTAAAAAATCCTTAATTTATATACAGTTAAACCTGTCTATAGCGCCCCCTCTAAATAGCGCCTCCCTCTCTATAGCGCTTGATTTAAAATATGTAGTACGATGCGAGATTTACATTAAAAGTGACCTGTCTATAGCACCCTCTCTCTATAGCACCCTATTTTGGTGAGTCCCAAGAGGGAGCGCTATAGACAGGTTTAACTGTATATATTTTAAAATTTGTGTGTTTTTATTTTTTATAAACTAAGGACTTTTTTTTTTAATTCATGTTACTTATTTGTGTGGGTTTGGTTTTGTCACCTTGTTTTTCTTATATATAATCCAAACATCATTTTTCATAAGAGATATCGCCATTTTTCAATGTATTAGAGAGCAGAGCAAGTGCCACTGGTCCAATTTAGTCCACAGCCCATCAGTGATAGCAAAGGATAAAAAGACGACACTGATAACAACAGAAGATTACTTCCACACAAAGTTGCCTTCTCCAAACTTAACAAACTCTTGAGAGTAACGGCCTTACTTCATTTCTTGAGAGTAACGTAACGCAAGGTAATATGAACAAATCTAAATAAATAGTGTGTGACATTTTTGTAACAGCGTTGTTACTATCATTGGACAAAATTACTGAAAGTGATGTTTCAGTAACAGTGTTGTTACCATCATTGGACAAAAGTATTGAATGTGACGTTTCAGCAACAGCAGCATTGCTATCATCAGACAAAAGTACTGAATGTGGCATTTCGGTAACAGCATTGTTACCATCAATGGACAAAAGTATTGACTACTATTCAGTACTTTTGTCTGATAATGATAACAATGCTGTTACCGAAACGTCACACACTATTTATTTATTTGGATTTGGTCTTATTACCTTGTGTACACAATGATATTCTTACTACCTTTAATGGACAAATAACCATGGCTTTGATCAGAAGGCTGTTTGAGCATGGCCCATAGACAAAATGATGAGGCAGTGGTGAGAGATTATTCATAGGAATAATTTTTCCACACAAGTTGGCTTCAACTAACTGGCTTGTTGATGGGGCCAGTGTGCTACATTCCCAAGAAACCAGTCTTCAGAGGAAACTGATGTATGAGAGTAATTTTCCAGATGAAAACTAGTAATTGATTCAGGATAAGGCACAATTTGGATTATAGATTATAAATACAAGGTAATAAGACCAAATCCAAATAAATAAATAGTGTGTGACATTTTGGTAACAACGTTGTTACCATCAATACTTGATAACAGTAACTATTTAAAACATGCTGTGGTAAAACTTCTCATTTAGTACTTTTGTAATAAGGCATAATTTGGATTATAGATTATAAACACAAGGTAATAAGACCAAATCCAAATAAATAAATAGTGTGTGACGTTTTGGTAACAGTGTTGTTGTCACACACTATTTATTTATTTGGATTTGGTCTTATTACCTTGTGTGTATAATTGATTCATCCTATTTATTTAAGGAGGATGGTGTGTTGATTCTGCTACTCCTGGACTGTATTCCTGCAGCTTCCCTTTTGGTCTTGTTACCTTTTGGTGTGATCTTGTTAGATTAGGAGTGCTGGAAGTGGGGATGATGAGGGATGTGGAATGATGATGTTCATGGGAATATGGGATATTGATATAGGATGATGTTTATATTATGATGCACTAGCGCGCCATCTGTTTTGAAAATTATCCGCTGGAAGGGTTCACCACTGATGAGCCAGGCCCTCCCATTAATTCTTCCATTGCAGTAAGGACAGTAGAAATTGTTTAATTTCAAAAAGAATCTTACATGTCTAAAATAGTTTCTAATTTTCATATGATGATGTGTACTGAAGGATATGGGAGGATGAGGTTCCCAATGATGACTTGTGTCCTTATAAGATTATTGATGTTAGGTGGATTTCAGTTATAGCTTCTCCAAGTTTTGTCTGTGACTTTTCTATGAACACAATTATTATTGATCCTTGAAGAATACATTAGAGTGTCTAATTTATGCCTACAAGTCCCAATTATGTATATACACACTGGAAGAATTTTGTCTTTTCAACATTGGTGAGAATGGTTGAATCATTGTAAGAGTGTGTTAAATGATAGTAAGTATTGAAAGGTAGACTGACCTCTCGCTCTGTTATGTTTCATAGAGGTGATAAGGAACAATTTGGATTATAGATTAAAGCAACAATTCTGATCAAAGCCCTGGTCCATGAAAGGTAATAAGAATATCATTGTGGGTGACTGTTTGCTGCTTCTGTTGTAATTAATGGTGGGGACTTTCCTTATAACTGCCATCACAGGGCATGTGATGGGCATCACATGGGAGCAGCATTCCTGTGTGGAGGTATGAATATTTGGTGAGTGACGTTTCGGTAACAGCTTTGTTGCCATCATCAGACAAAATTATTTTCTTGTAGTTTCATAGTGGTGTAAAAATATTTTAGGTTATTCTGATAAGGTACAATTTGGATTAGAGATTAAAAACATAAGGTAACAACACTAAATTCAATAAGTTGTGCGTGATGTTTTGGTTACAGCATATCTTATTGAATCCGGTCTTGTTACCTTATG